>CM045758.1:21677096-22277096 GCA_025200525.1 Camellia lanceoleosa
TAAAATAAAAAGCACATACAACCCTCCTTATATTTGGCACGTAATTCACACTTATTATTAAGTTAGACAAATATTTAACGATGTACATCGATCCGTAATGTTTTGTGACAACAACATGATTTTACAATATTCGCTCTGTTAACTTTGTTGTTACTTTTAAGGAGGTTAGTGTAATTATTTTGTAATTGTGAGACTACTTATATTTTTGTCAAATCTCATAGAAATCTGTGTAATTTATCCCCCTATCCCCCACCCAAAAAAAACAAAAAAAATCAATACAATATGGTCATTCAATAACAAACTTCCACGTAGATACATATATATAATCATGTGGGAGTGAGTAGTTACATTTGAGGTACACCCTCACGTAGAGGTTTGTTATTGGTTTAAATTTTTAGTTGATGTAAATTTGACGTTATTGTGGATCACATTTAGAATAAATAAATTTACATATTTTATTTTGGAGAAATTACTATTCAAGGGTAGTTTTAAAATTTTTATAAATTTATAAGAAAGTTTATAATTTTAATTATTAATATTTATTACATGTTTGTAATTCACTGTCCTATTATTTGCCCTTTTATATTTGGATACTTTACTTTACTTGATGTGTCTTCGGACATAATAGAATTGATTGTCTTTTGAATGTGTCTACTATCTTAAAAAAATGAACGTCAAATCTAATTTTGATAATAGATTGACTATTGTTTTAAGACAAATAAGTTGATCAATCTAATCTTTTACATATATGATGTAGTCAATAGGTTTTACTAGATAAACTATTTGAATTATGGCAGTGGATTCAGAATGAACCCACCAAAGGCCCATCCTTCTTCGGGGTAATATCAAGAATTTGAAGGATGATAAGATTAATATTAGGAAATGTAGAAATAGAATAGGGGAGGATTTAGGATCTTGGAAGCCAAGATGGTGCCAAAAGAGCAGACATCAATGATGCAGTTGTCATAGAAAAAGAGTACTATCCACCCAAAGCCAAACTCAAGTGAAATAGAAAGACACCTTGGGCCTTAAAACATGACAAAACTTAGAATTTCTTATACAACCATTTGATAGAATCATCATCCAACAACTCTAATACCATCTTTTGTCCCTACTTAAATGCCTTGTTATCCCCACCCCTTTCCTACATATATACTCTCACTACACACCTCTTCCAAACTCATCCACCACCCTCCAATTCAAACACAAAAACCATATTTGAGAGGGTGACACAGTCTTGTAGTGAATCTTGCAAAATCTTGAAAATTTGATTTTGTGAGTGTTAAAGTGGTCAGAAATGGCCATGACTGCATTGGCAGGCGATGACCTGGCACGGTCAATTAGCAGGCGAATGAGCATTTCATCGGCAAGCAAGAGAGGATGGGGCGCAGGGAGTATTCGCGAGGTGTTTACTGCACCGGGAGGGGATGTTTTCCAGAGAAGTGGGAGAGAAGACGATGAAGAAGAGCTCAAGTGGGCTGCCATTGAGAGACTTCCAACGTATGATCGGGTGAGAAAGGGATTTTTGAAGCAAGTTTTGGACAATGGAAGGATTGTCCATGCAGAGGTTGATGTGGCTAACCTTCGAGTTCAAGATAAGCAACAGCTCATGGAGAGTATACTAAAAGTTGTTGAAGATGACAATGAGAGATTTCTTCTGAGACTCAGAGACAGGACTGATAGGTGAACTTGCTTCACAGTCCATTATGTTATTCATTAATTTTCTATTTTTTATTATTTATGATTTAGAAGTTATTGTGAATATTTTGATTTGTGTTGAACAGGGTTGGAATTGAAATCCCAAAGATTGAAGTCCGTTTTGAGAATTTGGCTATTGAAGGTGATGCATATATTGGAACCAGAGCACTTCCCACCTTGTGGAATGCTACAGTGAATATGATAGAGGTGGTTTTTTTTTTTTTTTTTAATAAATAGTTTCATCATCTAATTTATTTTCAACCATGATTAGATTTTCTTATTTATATCTATTAGTATTAAAAAAAATAAACCTCCATGTAAGAAACAAAAAATTTACCCTATTTGACCTTTACATATTGATGTCAAAAGTTCGTACTTTTTAGTTTTATAAAACTTCCAAATTTTCAAATTGGGGAATTTTTTTTTTCTTTTCAAATTTGTGTCCTCTTAGAAATTGTTATTAATTTCAATTTAATTTGTTATTGTGAATAGGGAATTCTTGGATTTCTCAAGCTTTTCCCATCTAATAAAAGGGTTGTTAATATCCTCCATGGTGTGAATGGAATTGTAAAACCATCAAGGTATACATGTCAATGAAGTTCTACAAATATAACTTGCTTTTGATTTCTATTCTTGTTTGGTTGATTAAATTTGCTTCTCCAGGATGACACTGCTTCTTGGGCCTCCAGGCTCTGGAAAAACCACATTGCTCAAGGCACTTTCCGGGAAAACAGACAAGGACTTGAGGGTATGCACTGTGAAGTTACAAAAAATTTTAATTCCTTGGCAGCCAAATAGTCCTAATTTCCTAAATCATAAGATTCTCAGTTTGCTTTATGTGACTTTTTTTGTGCAGATAACAGGAAAGATCACATACTGTGGTCGTGAAATGTCCGAGTTTATTTCTCAGAGAACCTGTGCTTATATTAGCCAACACGATCTTCACCACGGTGAAATGACTGTGAGAGAGACCATGGATTTCTCAGGCCGCTGTTTGGGAGTTGGAACCAGATACGAACTTTTAGCAGAACTTCTGAGGAGAGAAAAAGCTGAAGGAATCAAACCTGACCCCGAGATTGATGCATTCATGAAAGCCACTGCAGTGTCTGGCCAAGAATCTAGTTTGGTAACAGACTATGTCCTCAAGGTCAGCTTCATTCTTTCTCTTGCCAGCATTTGATCTTTAACTCACCAATCATACTTCAACAATCCAAAAATTCATATATGGAAACTTATCAGATACTCGGATTGGATATCTGTTCTGACACTATGGTGGGTGATGAGATGACTAGAGGCATCTCTGGAGGTCAAAAGAAACGTGTCACGACCGGTATGCCATACTTTCTTTTTTCCCAATTTTGATTATTTCAAAACAGTCCAATGATTTTGTTTTTCTGTTTTTGTTTTTTGGGTGGGAATGCAGGGGAAATGTTGGTTGGACCAGCAAAAGTGTATTTCATGGATGAAATCTCAACAGGTCTAGACAGTTCCACCACTTTCCAAATAGTGAGGTGTATGAGGCAGATGGTTCATATCATGGATGTGACCATGATAATCTCTCTACTGCAGCCTGCTCCTGAAACTTTTGAGCTTTTTGATGACATCATCTTGCTCTCCGAGGGACAAATTGTTTATCAAGGTCCGCGCCAGAATGTCCTAGAGTTCTTTGAGAGTATGGGATTCAAATGCCCAGATCGAAAAGGTGTTGCAGATTTTCTACAAGAGGTTACGTCTAGAAAGGACCAAGAACAGTACTGGTTCAGAAAAGATGAACCTTACCGGTATATCTCAGTACCCGAGTTTGTGCAACAATTCCGATCTTTCTACACTGGGCAAAAGCTTTTCGATGAGCTTGAAACGCCCTACGATAAAACTAAAGCCCACCCTGCAGCATTGGTAACTGAAAAGTACGGTATCTCCAACATGGACCTCTTCAAGGCGTGCTTGTCGAGGGAATGGTTATTGATGAAACGCAACTCGTTTGTGTACATTTTCAAGACTTCCCAGATCACTATAACCGCTGTACTTGCCTTCACGGTATTCCTCAGAACGACTATGAAGTATGGTGAACTAAACGATGGAAATAAATATTTCGGTGCACTGTTTTTCAGTCTCACTAATGTGATGTTTAATGGGATGGCCGAGCTTCCAATGACTATCTTTAGGCTTCCCGTGTTCTTTAAACAGAGGGATTCCATGTTTTACCCCGCTTGGGCGTTTGGCTTGCCAATTTGTCTCCTTAGAGTCCCTCTCTCGCTTATGGAGTCAGCGATATGGATCATTCTCACATATTACACAATTGGTTTCGCTCCTGCTCCTAGTAGGTATGTTCTTTCACCTCTACTTTGCGACATCATTTAGTATTTTTGTGTTGAATTCCACATATATATAAATTAATTACATCCAACTGGGAATGATTGACTTTCATTGATATTCTTCAGGTTTTTCCGCCAATTCTTGGCTTTCTTTGGGGTACATCAGATGGCTTTGTGCCTCTTCCGTTTCATTGCAGTACTTGGAAGAGCACAAATTGTTGCACAGACAATTAGTACTTTTACAACCTTGGTAATCTTTATCCTCGGTGGATTCATCATATCCAAAGGTTTGAATTCCTTAGCATAAGATTTGAACATATTGTTAAAGCTACTAAGATTTTCATGATAGTGTCATATTCAACACATTATATGACGAGTTGTTCCATTTCTTGTTACAGATGATCTTGAACCATGGATGAAATGGGCCTACTATTTATCTCCCATGATGTATGGACAAAATGCCATAGCCGGTGTTGAATTTCTTGATAAAAGATGGAGCACGGTAACCTCTAAAATCGCTTTTTCTCTTACTATTTTCAGCTTATTTCCCACGATCTTCATTAACCAAACACTTCCATGTTTGTTCTTTTTCAGCCCAATATCGACATATTATTTCCTGGATCCACAGTCGGAAAAGTCCTCCTCAAAGCTAGGGGCATGTTTGTGGAGGAATATTGGTATTGGATTTGTATTGCTGCACTCCTCGGGTTTTCTTTGCTCTTCAATGTCTTGTTTATTGCAGCTTTAACATATTTGAAACGTGAGCAACTTCTCAAACCAATCTCAGTTTCATTATGAAAATCATATACTAATTTTGACAAAAAAACATTTTTTTTGGAAATTTAATGCAGCCATTGGAGATTCTAAACGCACTATTGTGGACGAGGCTGATGAAAATAAGAACAAGAAGGTTACAGATAAGATTTCTGCCTCAACAGAACCAGGATTTGAAGGTTTGAGATATATCCATATGTTTGTCTATCAAGTATGTTAACCGGGTTAATTGAACATTTTTTCCCTCCTTTAGTTACTGATATACTACCTGAACTGCAGAGAAAACCAACTCGAGCGTTGTGGATAACACAAATAGTAAAAGAGGAATGGTGCTGCCCTTCCAACCCTTATCGCTTGCATTTGATCATGTGAATTACTACGTTGATATGCCTGCTGTAAGTCAATTTATAAAAAGAAAATCATGAATAAAAAAGATTGACAAACAGACATTCGCCATTTTGAATTTCAAAAAAGCTTCAACTTTAACAGCCCAAACAAGTCTCAAACCAAATGAAATTTTTAAATGAGTACAAATTATGGTATTTTCATCAGGAAATGAAGAGCCAAGGAATTGAGGAGACTCGCCTCCAACTGTTGCGAGATGTCAGTGGTGCTTTCAGGCCTGGTGTTCTAACAGCATTGGTTGGTGTTAGTGGTGCCGGGAAGACCACCTTGATGGATGTGCTAGCGGGAAGAAAAACAGGTGGCTACATCGAAGGAAATATCAGCATTTCTGGTTACCCTAAAAACCAAGAAACTTTTGCTCGTGTCAGTGGCTACTGTGAACAAAATGATATCCATTCACCACATGTCACCGTTTATGAATCTCTCGTATACTCTGCTTGGCTGCGCCTTGCCAAGGATGTAGACAAAGAAACACGAAAGGTATAGCTTTCTCTGTCTAGAATCAGAGTTAAATTTTTGCCTCATGAGAGCAAAGTTTATTGATTTTGTTCAATTATTTTGTGTCGTAGATGTTTGTGGAGGAAGTGATGGATTTGGTTGAGCTGAATCCACTGAGGGATTCTCTAGTTGGGCTTCCAGGAGTGAATGGTCTTTCGACTGAACAGCGAAAAAGGCTCACTATAGCTGTTGAATTGGTTGCAAACCCTTCCATCATCTTTATGGATGAGCCAACATCAGGGCTTGATGCTAGAGCTGCTGCTATAGTGATGCGAACTGTGAGAAACACGGTGGATACTGGGCGAACTGTTGTCTGCACTATTCACCAACCGAGCATAGACATTTTCGAAGCTTTTGATGAGGTATTGTATCTTGATTTCACGTTATTCCTTTTACAAACCTTCATTTTTTTTTTTTCTACTTTGATCAAATTTAATTCCCCGTGCAGCTATTTTTGATGAAGAGAGGAGGACAAGCCATCTATGCCGGACCTCTTGGCTGCAATTCACACCTGTTGGTAGAATATTTTGAAGTGAGTACAAAGTCTTGTCTTGAAACCAAGTGGATTTTAGGGATTTTAACATAAAATGGATTTTATGTTTATCATAACCGATATTTGTGATTGCTTGCAGTCTACCGAAGGGGTTCCCAAGATCAAAGATGGTTGTAATCCGGCTACATGGATGCTGGAGGTTAGTTCTACTGCGGTTGAGGCTAAGCTTAACGTGGACTTCGCAGAAATTTATGCCAACTCTGACCTATACCAGTATGTTGCATATGACAACACAATCTTGGAATTTGTTGCGTATGACAACACTCTCATACTCTTCATTTTGTTTCATGTATAGGAGGAATGAAAAACTCATCAAAGAGCTTAGCACTCCAGCATCGGGATCCCAAGACCTATTCTTCCCCACTAAGTATTCGCAATCTTTTATCACTCAATGCCAGGCTTGCTTCTGGAAACAACACTGGTCCTACTGGAGAAATCCTCAATACAATGCCATCCGGTTTTACGTCACAATGGGCATTGGTATTCTATTTGGAGTCATTTTCTGGCAGAAAGGAACTCAAGTGTGAGTAACATTAGAACACTTGTATATCTTTGCTCGTTCAATTGGAATATGGAACTTCATCTTACTAAAAACTAATTATTCAAAACAGGCACAAAGAACAGGACCTAATGAACTTGCTCGGAGCTATATACGCTGCAGTTTTCTTCCTCGGAGCCACAAACACGTGCACTGTGCAGCCTGTTGTGGCAGTAGAAAGAACAGTCTTTTACCGTGAAAGAGCAGCGGGGATGTATTCACCATTGCCTTACGCGTTTGCTCAGGTAAAATTAAAACGAAACAGTTTCAAATTTCAGTAATAAATCTTCGATAAATAACATTAGTAATAGTGAACTAATTCACAATACCTTATGTTCTTCAGGTGGCTATAGAGACAATTTATGTTGCAATCCAAACATTGGTCTATGCTGTTATCCTTTATGTAATGATTGGATTTCCATGGCATGTGGAGAAGTTTGTCTCATTCTACTACTACATCGCTATGTGCTTCATCTACTTGACATTGTATGGAATGATGGTTGTAGCACTCACTCCAAACATTCAGATCGCTTCCATTGCCATGTCGTTCTTCCTCAGCTTCTGGAACCTATTCTCAGGTTTCCTCCTACGTAGGCCGGTATGTATAAATATTAAAGCTGCAAAGTCCAGCATTTAGGGTAGGCAATGAATCTAATGAGATCGTGTGAAACATTTTCTGAGAGAAAAATAATAGGTGATTACAATCACAGATAAGTGAAATATTTTCCACAAAATTTCTAATGATACTTAAAGAAAATGAATTAGGAGATGACATTATAATGGAATAGTACTAAGAAAATCAATCAATTTCATATTATGGAAATAAAACACATCCATTCTAAATGCTACGATGAATTAAAAGGATTGCTTTTCAAGTTCATATATGTTGCAAGTTCACTCTTGAAAATAAATTAATAAATAAATCTGGCTTTTTTTCTTCAAACTTTTTAAATTTGCAGCAAATACCCATATGGTGGAGGTGGTACTACTGGGCTTCACCAATAGCATGGACTATCTACGGCCTTCTGTGCTCTCAGTTGGGTGACAGTATGAATCAGATCGAGATACCGAAAATTGGTTATATGCGAGTGAAAGATTACTTCAAGCGGGATCTTGGCTATGATTATGATTTCCTCGGAACTGTTGCCGTGGTTCATCTTGGTTGGGTACTCCTCTTCTTCTTTGTCTTTGTCTATGCGATCAAGGTCTTGAACTTCCAAAGGAGATAAGGGAACCTTAGAACTCGAGAAACATTGGTGTACAAGGTTTTGCAGCAATAATCTGATGCTAAAATAATTTGTTTGTATTTTAAATTTTTTTTTGTTCGGTGTCAAAGCCGATAAAGTCATTAAATGTTTGTCATTGATTGTTGTTCTCCATTCTAAGTAAAAGCTGATTTGTTTGTGTGGATGTCCATATTTACTTTTCTTATGTCCAACAACTTTTTTTTGTTGCTTCAATATGGTTTTGTGGTGGAATGTCTGTTAAAGAGCATAATCGATGCTTTAATCTTCCTTATATGTACATCAATTAACAAAAACAACCGGTCTCTCAAGGTTGCTTTTGGTATGATCTAGATTCTAGACTAAGGAAACTCATCTTACCTCATAAGATCCACTGTTTCCTTCGGCCGGTCGTCCACGATTGCTTGCCTAGTTGAGAAGATATATGAAGAAATGGTTGAACATAAATGCTCGTCGAAGCTTCCATTTTCAGCCAGTATTGTTTGCTGTCTCCATTTTGATCAAGCTCGACAGCTTGGCTGTTGAAATCTCTTGAGTCTTCAGCATCATCACTTTTCTGGCCTTTTATCTCAGATTTGTATTACCTTTCAATGCATTTGGCTTCAGTTGTTGTCCTCTATTCTGATCTTGTAACCCCTATCCCCAGTGCTTAGCCAAATCCATTCTCCTAACTCATTTCCAACGGCATTGTACTCACAGGGATCTTCATCCCTTGTAGACTCGTGATCTTCGGCCCAGGACAGGCCACTGGTCCAAGTCTGGACTTCCTCCGAAGAGTTTGTTTGCAGCTTCACTTTAGCATGACTTTGTTCAGAAGTTTAGTATGTACCCCCAGTTTTCAGTGTTCAACCCTAAACTCAGAATGTATCATAGTATCATGTTTTTTCTTTGGACAAAGATCTTTACATTTAGCAAAATAACATAAAACAAAACAAAACAGAACTAGAAAAGCAAACTAAAAACAAAAACAAAAGTATGTCACAGTTGTGGCCCATATGAAGTTAATTTGGCCCTTGAAATGATTTTTCCCGGATAGTGCTACAATGTTCTTGCATAAAGTTTTCTGAAGGTGATTTGGTAAATACAAACACAAGGATTTTAACTAGCCACTTCTATCCAAACCATCAAAAGCAAACAAGGAATAACATAATTGAGTGTTCGCAGGCCTAATTATTAAAGATAAAGTTGCAGATTCAAAATCTGTTTCCATAACAAAAACTGTCTTCATTTGGACTCTTAGCGAAAGCAGAGAATAAAACCAATAATTCAAACCAACAACGATCTTAACTAAGACCAATTACACAAACAGCGGCAACATCTTTCAGTTGAGGTAATCATAGGCCCCCTCATTCGGGTTTCACAGCAGCATTAGCAAGATCCTGAATCTCCTTCTTGCTCTTTATCAAGCTCTTTCTCTTGGTATCCATATCAACTTTATCCAAGTCCTCAGCAATCCCTATGTATCCGTAAAGCACAAGCTCCTCCATGCTGTGCCCCTGCATTACTCCTACATCATTATTGCTGCTGCTTTTACCCTTGCTGGAACTCGAAGTCACTTGCTCAAATTCCACTCTTCCGTGCTTGTTGTCAACAAAATATTTATGAAGTCTCTCTGCGTCTTGCAGACCAGAAAAAGTGCCCAAGAACTTGACCACCATGACACTATGGTTTGCTGGCTTTCCAAGGTACGTCTTGATCTTTCCCCCACTAAAGCCTTTACCTGCCATTACACAAGATAGAAGAAAATAAAGCAATATATGCAGCCATAATTCAAAATCCCGATTATTAATGACGTATCCAATGTGGTCAGAAAATATTTTAGAACATTCTAGTGTGTAAATATAAATTCAAAATCATCCTGGTTAATGGCAATAGTAACAATTGTCAAAAATTATCAGATTACTCAATTGGTTTTCCTGAAAACTGCAATTTAGTTTTGAAGCATCAAATATAATATATTGACCACAGATACTATAAACTCACCTCTAAGAAACTCTCCAAGTGCTTCTAAAGTAACGACTTTCCGCTCACCCACATTATTTTCTGCAATAGAACTGTTATGGATGATGATAACCGGTGGCCAGAGAACCAGGTCCTCTTTCTGAGCCCTAGCTTCAGCATCAGGAACATCCTCTGGAACCCATGTGATAACATCAGGAGCCACCACACTGTTCCACCCTAACAGAACACAAATTGCTTTGTGAAGACCCAGGTGCTGTGCTCTCAGTCCAACCTTGTGAGACATGAATGCATGCATCACCAAACGTTGAGTGTCCATAAAATCTTTTGATAGGCTGAAAGAACACATAGACGAGCAATTGCATAAGTAAGTGGAGGACTTCATCACTGCCACAGGGCACACAGTAAACAAGCATCCCTTCTATTCAAAAGCAAAACAGAAGGCTGATAAAAAGAAAAAATAGCAATAACAGAAGGAAATCACAGTACTCCGATGTCCCAATGATAAACACTCGTTTCGAAGACAATACATACCACTGGAAGCTTCATAAATAACTGAATAAATAACCCCAATCCTAAATTAAAATGGTTATATGATTTATAAATGAAAAAGAAAAATGATGAAAAAAAGTGCCTGGCAACATGTTTGACGCCATTAGAATTTTACAATTGAGTTGGGTTAATGGCGTGTCATTATTTTTTTCCCTCTCAGGTGATCCATTTGTTCATCAGTTTCAAATTTCAAAGAATCTTATACAAGGCAAAAACATAAGAAATTTTCGAACAGAAAACAGCAAAATATTTCATATTATAACTATAAGTTATAACCAACATATCGCAACTGATTTATCCTAGAAAACAAATATTTGTTTTGATAAGTGATCTATCATACCACAATCCTAAAACCAGAAACTAAATTCACCAATACAATAAATCATGTAATACTATATATGAAACTTAAGGATTTTATCTAGAGACCGTAATTAACAGACTTTTGCTAGCACCACGCCTAATCCAACATCACAAAAGTTAATCAAGTAGCTCCGTGACCATTGCATATACATGGGGGGATGCCAGTTCATAAGCAATGACACAAGTTCCATGTTTTCTAGTGTAATCATAGCATTCTGCACAGATTCATGAACAACAAAGAGCAACTGATAGACAGCATGGCTTTTTTCCATGTTATCATGACAAATCTTGGGCAATAGCAACCATGAGTACCTTACACTAACTCGATTAACCAGAACCATGACCATTGTCTGATGAACACAATACTACAAAATTAAATTACTTCCTGCAAGTTACAAAATATGAGGTTACTTACATACATCCTGAAATGGACCAAGCGGGTCCATGCGCTTCATAGTATCTAACAAGGAATACTAGTTCAACATTGGTTTCAGAAGAATGACAGCTTTCACCTACTGATTAGAAGGCAACTGAACCACTGAACCAACAATTTGACTTAATTTATTAACCCATGCTGGCTCTAGCTCAGCAAACTGGTGTTTTACCTTCTGTAATTTTTTTTTTTGGCAATCACCCCTACGTCAGTCCCAACTAAAACCAAAATAGCAAGGAATTTGTTTCTTTAGGTAGTAACTAACTCTTAAAGGCAATTTGACCGCTTAACCAACCACTGGACTTCAACTCAATAAACTACCAGTGAGATGGTGTCATTCCTACACTATAGCCCAAGTACGTCTTCATATTGTTAATGATCACACCTTAAAAAATTAATCATGGAAGCATTTTCCCCAGTCACCAAAACCACCTGAGTAGGCCAATTAATCTTAAAAACAAAAGCAGCAGTCAATTAAAACATAATCCAACATCCCATGAACAGCAGAATTTACCTTGAAAGGAAACCTATGTCTACAAAACATGGTGTACCTAAAATTTCACACATTCCACTGATACCACTAAACAATCCACCTGAGTAGGCAACTAGAATGTCACAGGTGGTTAAAACATGGGGCTGCTTGAATATGTCCTGAAATTAACAAGGTGAGGTCCACATGCTTCTTAAAATCTAACTCAAAGGAATACTAATTCAAAATTAGTTTCAAAAGAATGCCACCTTTCACCTTACCTTCACAAGGCAACTGCGCTACTGAACAAAAAATCTGATTTATACCCAGTTTGTCTATCTCAGCCAACCAATGTTTTCTGTTTTTAGTTTATTTTATTCTTTCAGTTCTTATATTCATCAATCATTCCCAAAAGTCTCAAATAAAACAAAAAGAACAAGACCTTCCAGTTAGCAAATACTCACCTGCTAGGAAGCACGGACATGGATACAAACACAGGACACGGTGATTCCAAAAAGTCAAGGCATAGACACGGCGGCGATACGAATTTTTTTATTTATTTGCTATGTATTTATTACACCCATAAAAAACCAAAATTAATAAAAGCTAATACTAATTTAACATAAAAATAAACTAAATTTAAATAAGCTGGACACTAGATCTATGTTGTGTTAGCCTCCAAGGATCACTAGAAGACGACAGTCTTCTCACCTTCACAACTGTGGTTAGATCAATGTTGTGTTGTTGATGGTTTGATATATATATATATATATTTAAATGAAACACTCATGTTTCCAAATAGTATAATATTAACCCTGAAATTAGCTTTGAAAAATTAAATAAAATCCTGCCGTATCACCGCCGTGTCTCTTGAAGAATTTTTTTTTATTAAAAATGTGGTGTGCCTGCGTGTCCCCACCATGTCGGTGTCCCATGTGTCCAACACGGCTATGACAACCATTTTGAAGTGTCGGTGCCTCATAGCTCACTCAATTGCAGCAGTAAGAACAAGACTATGAGACTTCAAACTGAACAAATCAAAGTGCTTCGCTTTGAAAGATATTGTAAACTAAAAGACAGACCTTCTGCCACATACGATGCAGAACAAGCTCCCAGCTCTTCCTTGTTCCTTGTATCTTTTGCGAACACCAGGGTTCTCATTCAACTTTTTACTGAAAATTAAGAAGGCCTTATGTACCAGTTGTCTAAACTCCTCAGAATCCTCAGGTGGCTCAGACTTTGCAGAACTCACCCAATCTTCAGATTGGTCAACTTCATGTTCAAGCACATCCACTTGGTTATCATCCTTGCCTCTAATCCAAACATTGTTTCGTTTGGAAAGAACATGCCTTTTACTATGATGATATGAATTGTACGATCTTATAGGACCAGGCCTCAGGTGACCTTTTGAATATCTACCACCAGGCTTATACGGTTTGATAGAATACTCTTGCACATGCTCCATAGAGTCATGAGATGAAAACCAATCCTCAGATGGAGAAACTCTATGACGATCTGCCCCAACAAACGTCCTCTCTTCCCTTTGATATTGTTTCTTGTCATAACCCACATTTCTAGATGAAAATGAAACACTTGAATCTTCACCAGTCCATTCCTCATTCCTATTATTTAGATCCCTTATTCTACTAGTATTATACCATTTACCTGGTGTAATATTTCTAGAATTATATCTATTCATTTCTGCATCTGCAGAGTACTTTCTCTTGAGTGACCTGTCAGATGAGTCATATGTGCCAAGCTCCTCCGCTTTCATTTCGTGTGTCCTTACAGCAGGTCTACGCATTTCCAGCTCATAGTTGTACTCAGGTGAATTCCTCATTCTTTCATTGTGAGATGCTGGACCTGCATCTCTTCCAAAACCATAACCTAATCTCAAGTGCGAGATTTCATGCTCCTTTGAGACACCAAAATGTGGTATTTCATGATCTCTTGGCACTCTCCTCCCAAACTCAACAGGAGCACTTCCAGAATCTAAATACTGCCTACCTTTTGATGCAGTTGATACACTTGCACCAAGGTAGTTTGACAGTGTCTGCTTTTGCATGGAAGGGCGGTCCAAAAAACTGTTATCTCTTAGATTTCTGTAAGTATATTCGGTATTATCAGCACGTTCTGAAATAGGATCCCTCATACGTGGTCTTAAATAATCTGTATGATCATAGTCTACTCGCTCATGTGTATCCATCCTTCTGTAGAATTCATCAGATGGATATCCATATTCATCGCTATCTCTTCCTCCAGCTCTAGGATTTAGATAATCCTGATCAGCTCTGGTGGGACTAAATGTGTCCCGCCGATAGTGCGCCAGATCCTTATGTTCCATGTTAGCATCTCTTCCAGAGTCTAAAATGGACCTTTGGCCATAGCCACCGAAGCCCGAAGGTTCTTTGAGTTTAGCAGAGTTCCTAGGATATTCATCTGTTAGCAAAGTCATACCATCCTGGTATGATGTGTGGAAATTGGCCCTGGAAATTCCTGATGATGGGCCAGTAAAATCCTCAAACTGAGAGGTACCAATACGATCCTTGGACTGAGACACTGGCACCTGGGTATAAGAAACGTCCGTTGAATAAAACATGGGATCTTCTCTTTCCCTGTATGATTCCATAGCTGATAATTTATCTCCTAGTAATGGGTCTGGATACCGAGCCCTTTCATCCTTGAACCGGCCTATATCCAAATTTGCAGATGATGATGAGAACCGTCCGTCACCTTCCTCATATTTTGATGTGGTTCCCAAATCTTTAGGCAACCTGAACGAATCACGTACTGCATCGTCTTTTGAAACCATCAGTTTCTGACCCGACATCCCATGTACACTAGCACCCAACAATCTGTTGCCATCAAAGTCCTTCTCCCTAGAGAATTTAGAAGCATTATGCTCAAACCTAAATTCAGACTTCAACCCAGTGTTCCCATCAGCATCAGCATTCGTATCCAAATAGTCAACAAATTCATTTCTTTGCCGCAATCCTGGAGTTAGTAAATCCCTACTTGAAACCCCCTCATCATAGTGAGGCCTTTTATGCCCTAGCCCAAATGGAGGCGACCTTGACAGCAATCGCTCACCTCTACCACCACCCAAATCCCAACCATAATCCCTCCTTTCAACTGAATTCCTCCTCCCATCCACACCCAATAGCCTCCGCGACCCCTCCACTTTCCGAGGGCTCAAACTCCTCCGAGATCGTGGCGACCGATCCAGAAAATCGCGGCGAGGCATGGCGTAAGGGTCATGACCTAATTCAATTCCACGATCCCTTCGATCATAAGGATCAAGACCTAATTCAATTCCACGATCCCTTCGGTCAGATGGGATCGTAAAGTCTTCATGCCTTCGAGATTGCATATTCAACAAACCAATAAAAGTTCAAAAACAGATATACTAATATCCTGATCTGGAAAAAGCTTCGATTACCGATCCAAATGAGATTTGTTACACAAAACCCTAGAGTGTCACAGGTGCTTAGAGATCAAACTCCAAACCCTAACCCTAACCCTAACCCGAGAAGTAATTCACAATACTGCAATTCATATCATCACCATGTGTATAGCTTACAAGATAAGCTAAATTGGAGTGTGTAAAAGATAGAGAGAGAGGATCTGAGGCAGATTTCAAACCTTTTGTAGTGAATTTTGAGAAGCCATGTATGTTGATTTCAATAGATAAATTTTGCAGAAGAAGAAGAGGAAGAATAAGAAGGGTTCCTCTCGGCGATGGTTCGCGAAAAGATAGAGAAGTGGTGGTCATAGTGACTTTTTTATATAAATAATAAAAATTTAAAAAAAAAAAAAAAATTAGGCTTCACTTTAGTGGTTCTACCTACTCTACTTTATTTTATATCACATTTTATAAAATATATAGGATAAATTACACTGACATCCTTTAAAGTTTATATTTATTACAGTTTCTTCTCAATTTTTAAAAATTATATCTCTTCTTGAAATTTAAAGTTTTATTACAGATTCGTCCCTCAACAATTTAATTTTTTTAGATATCAATTTTACCTTCACATTTTAAAAATTACAATCTCCTCCTTAAGGTTTAAAGGAACATTATCAATTGCCCTCTCGGTTAGTATTAGTTGGAAAAAAAATTTATTGAAAAAAAAAATTAATTGGAAAAAATTTAATTTTTTTTAAAAAACCAACATAAACTCATTTTTTGAATTTATGTTTTTTCCTCAAATTTACAAACTGAGACAATCATTTATAAACCAAAAAAATTATCAAACAAGTTTTTATAACAATTTTTAAAATTTTTGTAAATATAAATTGAAAACGGAAAACGAAATGATTACCAAATAGGTCTTAAATGGTAAAAATGTCATAAAATTAACAAATAATTAAATAAGTTACCAACGTAAGAAATGACTTATCAAAATTTTTTTAAAAATTACAAATTAATTTGGTTAAGAAATAAAAAATAAAAAATAATTATTATTTAAGGGTAAAAATAATTATCATTTTAATTTTTGGGCAAGTTATATACATACGTGTGGTTGTTTCAATTTAATTTGAAAAAAAATTATTTTTAACCACTCGAAAGATAAAAATTATATAAAAATGATAATTATTTTTTTATTTTTTATTTCTTAACCAAATTAATTTTTAATTTTTTAAAAAAAATTCTAAAAATCAAACCATACATAACCTAAGAATCTTTAGATAAGTCATTTCTTACGTTGGTAACTTATTTAATTATTTGTTAATTTTACGACATTTTTACCATTTGAAACCTGTTTGGTAACCATTTCATTTTCATTTTTCAATTTATATTTACAAAAATTTTAAAAACTGCCATAAAAACTTGTTTGATAATTTTTTTTGTTTATAAATGGTTATCTCAGCTTATAAATTTGAGGAAAAAATGTAAATTCAAAAAATGAGCTTACGTTTGTTTTTAAACAGAAATTTAAAAATTTTACTAACAAAAATTTTTTTCAAATATTTTTTTTTCCAATTAATTTTTTTTTTCAATGAATTTTTTTTCCAACTAATACTAATCCAGGAGGTAATTGGTAATTACTACTTTAAACCTTAGGGAGAGAATTGTAGTATCTAAAATATGAGGGTGTCAATGTAATTTACCTAATGAGGGCAAAATTAGTATTTTAAAAAATTAAATTATTGAGAGAAAAATCTGTAATGAAACTTTAAACCTCAGGGAAGATATAATTTCCAAAAGGTGAGGAAGAACTGTAATTGACATAAACTTTAAAGAGTGTCAGTGTAATTTACCCAAATATATATATATATATATATTAAACATAATTTTAAAAGTAAATTATTTAATTTTAAATTTTGAAATAAGATGGCACATGAGGGTGTGGCTTGTGGTGGTGGTCCTAGAAGGAAGCGAGATGGAGAAAGATAACGGAAATTATGATTGATTGTGATGAAGAATGAACGAAACGTAGAAAAAATAATTGAAAGTGAAATGAATTATAGAGTATTAGACATCAGTATAAACGACAAAGATGAAATATTTGTAGTAGTTCTAGTATCTTGTTGGAGGTGATTTTGTTTGTTTAGGTAATAATTTATGGCTACCATGTAATTATAAAATTTGTTTCATTTTATGAATGGAATGAAAATGATTTATGACTATGAAGTATTCACATTAATAATTTTTTTTTATTATAAATTAAAAAATGGTTAAAAGAAGCTTTTAAACTTAAAACAATACGATAGATTTAGGCCGTTAATTATAAATTGGATAAATTATAAAGATTTATTTAAAATACAAATTTTAGTTATAAAAATTATATCTCCTCTCCTAAAATTTCTAATTTTATAACAAATTATATCTTTTTTAATAAATCATTAAGTCAATTAACAGTTTTAATGATTTCATAAATTTATTTCAATTAATAATTCAAATAATTTTATTATTGTATAAGAGAATAGTTAAGAATTTTATTTTTTTAGTTAATTTTGTCGCATAAAAAATTTTGACAAAAAAATATTTATAATTTTTTAAACTACAAAAGACAATCCGTATTTTAAAAAAATCTCAGGGGATGTATGTGTAAATTGCCCTTATAAATTTTAATTACGTGTTACAATTTTATCAAATGGAATGAAGCTCATCTTTAAAATGGAGAGAATATATGTTAAAATAGAAAAAGATTAATAAATAAGTAATGAAAATTAAATATTGTAAAAAGATAAAATAATAAATTTGCAATTTCTATTACTTGTTGACAATTTTGACAGGCTAAGCCAATGTAATTTTAGATATCAGAGGTGTTCTCTAAAAATATTTTTCGATATCATAGGCGAAAAATTGTCAAATACTTTGTGTAATAAGCTCCAAAAAAAAAGAAAAAAAATGAAAAGGTACAATTTGAGATAAAAATTTATACAATTTTAAACAGGTTGTCTAAAATAATGATTTTTCTTGAGGAAAAAAAAATCATTAAAAATTTCGTGCTTTAAAATAAGTACATTTAAAAAATATATATATATAATCTGTTTTTTTGCTTCTAAAAAAAATTTGATGCTACAAAAGAAGTTTATTTTTCAGTATTTTAATTTTTTTATAAACTCTATTTATATATAAAATTTATACCCAAAAAAATCACAAAAATGACGTTATAAATCAAAAGCATCTTTATGAACTTTCATATTAAATTACATCATTTTATATAGAAATTATGTAAGAACTTTATTTTTATACCATTATTTAAAAAAAAATGACATCATGATGTTTATTTTGTCAAAAAACTTCACTTAAGTAATGTTTTATTTATTATGTAATGGGTAACATATATAATTATTTACTGTAATAACATCTATATAAGTCTCATTCACATTCATATTCAACCATTAATAATTAGGCCAAGTTTGAAAAATCTCAAAAAAGTCAAAAAATTAATCAAAAAGTTAAAAAATTAGTACTATTCACCAAAAGCCAACAATTACGACTGCACAACTTCCAATTCTAATTTTCTCCTATAAACCAATTTTTACAATTTTTTATTACACATTTTTCCATAAAAAGTCAAAAAATTAATCCAAACATTCATATTTTCAACATCAACTTTTTAGTCTAAAAAAACAAAAAATACACTTATTTAGGACACTCCAAACAACCCCTTATACGTGCTAAACATAAAATAATATAAAAATACGATAAGCATAGAAATAATTATTTTTTAAACATTTTTTTTGGGGGTAGATATATCTTTTTTTTTTTTAACAATTTTAATGGAGTCAATTTATGAAAACCTCTCAAAAATTTTATATGATGCTACATAATTCAAAAAAAAAATGTTAAGTGGGATGAATTGAACCCACTACTTTACGTATAGCTCCACCCATGACCTAGATTCTTGTTTAATCAGTAACTGTCCTTACAAAAGATCCCTAGGTCGTTCTTTAATCAGATTGAAGCTGCTTGTACTCTGCCAACAGTTTCGGGATATCATCGATACGCAACTGAAAGTCACAAAATGAAATCAAAATGAGGAAAGCAGAAGGCGACCAGAAAATAAATAATATACCAGTGGCGCACACAAAAAAGGATTTTTTTTTTTAATTAAAAGGGATCATACAAAGAATAATGTACAGTTGTTCAGTGTGTGAAAGTAACATTTTCAGGCTCTAAACTTCCTAGGATAGAAACTTCAAAAAAGTAAGAAAAATACAATCTACAGGGATTCATGTAGTCGTAGTGTTCATATATCATACCATAGCCAAAAGCTAATCTTAATAACAGTTTAACTAACACGCAACAGATAATTAACCCCTTTGCCAATTTCTGAAGTTCATTAGCGCACCATTTTTGTCTTAGCCAGATGGCATGAACACTGATCCTTAAATTGAGTGAATATAGATAATAATTATCTGGAAAAATACCATATTAACAACATGAATATGATAGTAATCAGTTTTCACAAAAAAAATAAAAAAATAATAAAAAAAAAGAAGCTCCCATGATAGTTTTCTATAACAATTCCCCATCACAACACTTTCTTGCAAACAGGACATACGCAACTGTTTTTGGACTAATGCGTGCACATGCTGATGAAATTGCCCTTTTCTATTTTTACATTTTAAAACTCTTTTTTATGTAGATATCTAACTTTTATGAAATTAAATCGTCAAAGATCTATCAAACAAGATTCATATTGGTTATGAAATTATATATAAAAAAATTCAGTAAAATTCTACCACGTTAACAGTAAAATTTACTATACACTTTTAACATTTAAACAGTAAAATTCTATCACCATCACTAAATACCACAATCAATATCACCAATAGAAATATTAATGTACAAAAAAAAAAAAAAAATCAAAATAGTGAAATACTAAATTATTTTTGTTAAACAAATACACAGTAAAATTTTATTGTCTATAAATACAATTACACCCAAATTTTACTGTATTTTTTGGGTTACTTCCGGAACACGATGGGGGATTGTCTATGTAGTGATCTAAACCAATAGTGTAGCGAAAAATCTTACAATTGGAATATAGTGACTCACATTTGTTAGGTAATTGAGAGATAAAGAATGACCCAAATA
Source organism: Camellia lanceoleosa (assembly GCA_025200525.1). NCBI lineage: Eukaryota > Viridiplantae > Streptophyta > Magnoliopsida > Ericales > Theaceae > Camellia > Camellia lanceoleosa. The sequence goes on from CM045758.1 coordinate 21,697,449, forward strand.
GTGCGAGTTACGGTTTCCCATTGGCTGGTAGCACCAAGTAGGCAATGGTACTCTAAAACTATTTAATAATTTTTCCAATCACATCATATACCATATTCATAATTTCCAAACAAATCCATGGTACCATATGATTAACCTGCAAATATTTTACTATTTCCTTTCCTGTTCAAGTAATCCCAGCATTCGTTACCTTTTTGACATGGAGCCATTGCTAATTTGCTATCAATCATGGCACTGACTGGAAACAAAAAAATGAGATACCCATGATCCAAACTTTGCCAGTATTGGAGTTCAAGAGAAGCAAATCAGCATCAGGTTAAAGGCAGCACATGGCTTAATTTTGGTTCCGTGTGTGAGACAACTTTGAAAAACAAGGATGATACATATATATAGACACAAGTACATACATGCATGGAAAGAGAGCTGAGAGAAGATATATTGGGCAAAATTGTCTAATAAAAAGAGGTGTGTGCTTTATATGTCCTTAATGCATGAGAAATCAATGTTTAAGAGCTTTATACACTAAAAACACATTTAGTTGTCCTTTTATCACTACAAAACTATATCGGAGGACTTCTGGGCAGACTTTCCTTTTCTATAATCCAAGCAAAGATAATTTATACCAAGGGTATGGCTTTTTTTTTTTTTCCCCCCCATAATGTTCATGGAATTGTGACTACTCTTCTGCAAAGAGCAATTAAAAAGATATTTTGTAGGGCTATAATTCCAAACTGAACACCTTTTGAGTACTGACATCATTTAATACTACTTTTAGCAAGTGCATTCACACAAGTTGACAAAATACTAACCATAAGTGATCTATGCAGAAGGCTTAACTGGACGGTTATTGTTTGCACTCCAATTTAAGATTTTTATGTTTCTCTAGTGCAAGTTACCTTCACATATTCTTGTAGTTTAATCAGAGAGAGGAAGAGAGTTTCCACATAACATGCATTAACTTCATAATATAAACAAGAAATCATCTTAAAGCAAAAACTGAAAAACTCTAAAGAGCCATACATGACTTGTACCTGAGAAGCTTTTCTTATATGGTAGAAACGATATGCCTCCTTTCCTGGAAAATCAACTTCACCCGATTGTAAATTGGAGCCAACCTTCATTCTGCCACAGTCATGATGACGCAGTAAACAAAACTATTAATTTAAGCTGCTGAATGAAAATAAAACCATAAACAAGTTCAAGTTCATAGTTTAGTAAACCAACAAAATTTGTGAGAAACAGGTAAGAGGATGATCTTCCTGGAGAGACCTTATGACAGTGCTGCAAATTTCCTCTCTTTTATTACTATCATTACTATTATTGTTATTTGTTTAGAAGCCCGTGTCAAACACAGACACAGTTTGTGGTTGAAGAACTATGGAAATCACATACATTACCATAGTTCCAATTGATGTGAATTGCACCGACTAAAAATGGGGACAGCAGACAGGTATAAACAATGGTCAAGTAAGCTTGAATTAAGAAACTGATTGACATGATCAACCCAATTGATTTTGCTATAGCCCCATTTGTGGGGAGCTTCATACTTCTTTCTGGTAAGTACAGTACGCTTTGCACCTCTGCCTTTGGAGGTGGAAAGATATACCATTCTGATGGTCTTTATTTATCTGTAGTATGCAGTTGTTATTGTAAATTTTTTTCCTTTTCCCTATAGTTGCGTTCACAAGCTAGTCAAAACCAAACTAGTTATGCCTCACTTCAAGGACAATTTTACAGGCTTTGAACTTGTCCGAAAACATGTTATTTGGGACTGAGCTGATCCCCAGAAGGTAAATTGATTTGACTAGTAGGGTATGGTACTGATCACCAAACCTCCATGAATTCATTCTTGCTGATCAAAAAAAAAAAAACAAAAAAATGGAAAAAAGAAAAGTAATGATGCATAAAAGTTCATCCTTACGTATGATGGCGTGCAATCAAGCGTTGGTAGTCACGAAGTAGGGGGCTGAGCTCCTTCAGTTGTATTGACTGTGGAGTGGATTTTCTCCAATGGTCACGAACCGCCTCAGCTGCCTTTATATCACCATATAGGGCGCAATTAGTTGTAGAAGAGGCAGGTACATTATACAATACACAAAACTTACCAGACTATGTGAAATCTGCTCATTGCCAGCAACATTTTCTCCAATCAACCGTGATGCTAGTTCAAGAAATTCTTTGTCTTCTAATTCTTCTATGATTTGAATCTTGGGGCTAGAAAGTGAGACAGAAATTTCTAACCTTTTCTGTAACTCTGAGACTGCAGATTCTTTCATTCCGCTTTCCTGTAGAAGATATAGAGAACAATTTACATATTTTCTTATAAAATGATAAAGTAGTCTGGAAAGATATAATAAAGTCGTGTCAAAATCATGTAAGCAAAATCATCACAAATTAAGTTCCTACATTTCATGCATGGGAATGCACTGTAATGGAACTCCTATCCCAGCTTCCTCATTTGGTTGGCCAAACCAACCGCATACCCAATCCCACAAATATTGGAATGGTCATTCCTCTTCAAGAGGGTACGGAATGGATACAAGAATACCCTTACCCTTATGGAATGAGCCTTTAAATAGGATTTCCACCAGCCAATCGAAAACTTGACCAACTCATTGATGCAGTACCAAAAGAACAAAACAAGAACAAATGTAGGGTCCCGTAAACATTTTTACAACATTACCTTGACTGCAGTTTGGAGGGCATCATTTGCCATTGCAACATCCTTATTTTCAAGAACGTTTCTTTGTGGTGATGCCGGTGACCGTTTCGCAATAGGATCCTCTACATATCAAGAAAAAATAACCAGTTTTTAGATTTGAAGTAAACTCCACAGGAAACCTCAAAATAAAGTACAATAAAATAAATACATATGCATGCAATGTCTTGGATACATCAATTGGGAAATGAAAATTTTTGGCACCATCTACTTGTTTTCTCAAAATTGTTCCTTTCATGGCATTGCGCTACATTTTCCATTTTAAGCATCCATTCCACCATCCGATCCATTCATCTCTCATTCCCTTCAACAAACTCACATTTGAAGCCTTCTCTCTTCTATATTTTCACTTTGAAAGAATTTAAAGATGAAAGTCAGTCAATTCATAACAGGACCTGCCTCAAGCACTATATATTCTATGTTCAAAATGATAAAAGAGGTGACATGAATCAAAACCAAAAGCTCCATAAGACACTTGAAACATCAACATCCATTCTAATTGATTTGACATTTTCCAAGGTTCCACGGATATCATGAATCATCATGCATATGACAAATGCCACATCACATGTTAGCAATGCCCAAACATTGAAACATAATAAGTATACCATCTAAGAAGCATGGACATGATATAGATACACCGGCATGCAAATTTCGAAAAATATATGACATGACACACGGGGAACATGTGCAAAATATATAATTTTATATATTTATTATATGTCATATATAATGATAAGTAATTATTATACGTAATATATATAAATATTTAAGACAAATATAATAATTTTTAAAGTTAGAAGGAGAAGAATAGGTTTAAATTTACATTGTTTTCTTTTATCATTGAATTCTAAGTTATTATATTCAAACTTATAATGTGTCGAGTGTTGTGTTGTGTTGAACACGACATGCTACCTTCTTAGAAGTGTCCATGCTTCTTAGTATACAAGGAATGGATTGAAGCACCCTCAATAAAACCTTTTATCTTTTCAGATAATTACACTAGGATTGAGTTCAAGTAGAAATTTTAACAACTAAAAACATACTAGCATACTAGTTGAAAGCAAAGTACCTTCAGGAACCAACCACCACAGATCACCAAATGTTGTTTTGCCATCAAAGCCACCAAATAACAGATATCGTGAGCCAATATATGTCATAGAATGGTATGCTCGTGCAGGAGGGGGTTCATTGCTTGTTGGTAGGCGCTTCCACTGCACAGAAACTAAATACAACCAAAGCAACATAACGAAGTTTAAACCAACATTTACTGCAACTATATGAAAGCTAAATAAGACTTAACATCTAATGCCATGTTAATATCTAATTTAAAGGGGGTTCCAGTCCTAATTACGGAGGAGAAAATAACATATCATGTTTTCAGTTCCATTATAAGCTTTTATAAAGCCATGTTGCAGGCATGGGCATTCTTACACTGTAACCAAAAAACAATTATGGCATGCACTATTATAATTTTCCAACTGCATATTTAGGTCAAAGATTGTTTGCACTGCCTCCACATGGTACAGTTCGACTCAACAAACCAAGATGTTTCAGCTGTTTTTACAAATCTAACATGTTTGGACCGTTTCCATAATCATGTTAAATTGTGTTCAGACTTTAGACCGTTCAATATTCAGGTTAAAAGTGTGTTTGGACTGTTTTACACGGCTTCTTCTGATTACCCATTGGAGAAACTAAACAATCAGAAGGAAAAAATTGTTGTTACTTGCTAGTTCCCTTCAAGTTGTATCACTTAAAACTTTTCATCTTCGACACAACTTTCATGAACAAAAACTTTTGATCCCAACTATGTACAATAGGAGCACTCACCTCTGTCTAAGACAACACAGTCATTGTAATAAATGTCATAACGACTCAACCAACCACCAGTCCCATGCCCTCCAAATAACAAGAGCTGCAAAAATAATGAGAATAATAAAATAATAATAACAACAGTAACTGAAAGGGAAAAAAAAAATCTACTGAGCTGGGTACCAGTTGCTAGAAGTGAGAAGATAATAAAAATAAAAAGAAAAAAGAAAAAAAAAAGAAAGAAAGATTAAATAGTGACAAGTAATAATTTGTCATAGCATACAAATGGTGACACATGCATCTATGTGCGAACAAAATTTACTTAGTTTTCTTTAAACAAACCTTCCCCCTCTCTCCTAGTTGCCAAGAACAATAAATAAATCTGTAAGGGCTTATAATTTATAGAGAAGTTGCTATTTCAACTGCATTCACCAGAAATATTGGGTAAAGGGGCCAATCTCCACAATCTCTCTACAAATCCAAAAAACAGTTTCAAGAGCATCCAAAAAAGAAGCTACACAATTATACCTCATTATGTCTTATTGATTAACCATAGTGGCAGTGCAGTGGTCTCATCTCAAAGGAGCTCATCAACTCTCATTGGGCCACAGGAAGAATAAAAATTGTTAACTACTGAATTCAACTGCTACGAACCAACAAAACTGTAATCACCAGAACATTCTTGCAAGACCACCATTAAGGTCGAATTTCCAAGTTTAGAACTACAAACATAATGGATACGGTCTATAACCAACTGTAGTTCAATATAATTACAGTGGAACTATCACCGATTAGGAACAAAGACTCATACAGTAACCTAGATTCGAAATTACAAGCAAATCAAACTTGGCTGTATTATAATGACTGCTTCCATTCTCAAGTTTTTTTTTTTTTTTTTTTCCTGACTTCATGCTGCTTGATGTAGATTTGAGTCTAGCTCACTGCTTTAGTATGGTCATTTGTAAACCTGTAATCAATTCAATTTATTTAAATTTCGCTAACTGCCCAACTGAAACCCGTTGTTAATTCATTACATGATACTTCTCCAAGACAAAACAATACAAGTTAAAAAACATCTGAGTCTATGAAGTAGAAGGGAATATGATGAAGTGAACTAGAAGACCAGCAGACATGACAATGTGTATAATAAAATACCACATTTTTTGGACCATTATAAGATAAGAAAAATAAAATAAACAAAAAACAAGATTCCTACTGCTATTGATGTTTCAAATGTTGCCAGCAATGAGTACAACACCAATATCAAGTTATTTTACACTTGGAGAATTAGCAAGTAAAATGACACATCATAGTGAAAAGAAAAGGGTTATAATAGAGAAAGTTACATGGTGCCCTCCAGACGTTACAGTATGACCACAGCAAGGTGAAGGCGCTTGACCAGGAAGCTTCAAATTGGTCCATCCGGGAGTTTCATTTTCTTCCTTACCCAACAAACATTAAACATAATTCAACAAAGACACAGCAAGAAGGCAACAAAAAGAATACAAAGGTGCACAAGATTTTCTTTTCGAAGATAAAACAACCCAAAGCTATCTAGCTGACACTAGAACATTAACAAATATGAAACAATAAGTTAATAAAAAAAAAAACACATACATACAAAGAGATAGACACACTGACAACCGAAAAGAATTTTGTCGGATATATGCAACAGGCAAACAGACAATAAAAACAATAGAAATGTGTCATCCAGATAGAATAGAAGATAGACATAGATCAGATGTAACTAACTATCAGACATTATTTAAACTTTATATTGAAAAGATTAAAGAGGCATGAAAGGATTTGGTAAAAATAACTGATCTGATCCAAGTATCTCATACATCTAAAGGAGGACTATTTTCTTCATGTATCTGTTGCCCCCGGTTGATAGGTACATATAAGGCCCAAAGTCATTGTGTGCTATGTCTACCCCTTTTTTTTTTATTCCTTTTTTGATAAGGTGTTCTACTCATATCCTTATACCCTTCATAGGGACTCACAAATCAGACAACATGAAAATCTGATGGGACCATTGTGATTTTGTATATGGGACGGCACAAATCTGTCATGAAGAATGAGGCCAGTAAAGAAATGGAATTTCACACGACAGCTGCCAGGATCAGTTCAATAATCATGAAATGCCTCCAATTCAATCTCTTACAATCATTTTTTCATTGAGGCAGTCAACATCATGTAACAAACTCGTCCATGAAAATGGAACTTTACCTTTACAATCAACTGCATTGAGGTGATGACAATTTAAAGGTAATCTTTAATCCTTGACTTGGAATCATTACTATAGCTTCTAATTAGATTCAAATAATAAAGAAGACCATAGAAGATGTGCTAGTCGCACAATTCACTTGCTTTCAATCACATTATTGTTGACATGAGTGTGTCACGCGTCTTGAATAGAAATGATGATATCATGTTAAACTCCATTGAAAAAAGAAGTAACTTCATAATTTATCAAGACATGACATGCAATAAGCATAGAATAACAGAGAATTTTGAGAAGGAAGAGAACTTTTCAAAACATAGCATGAAGCGAAAACTATGGGATGAAACGCAGAATATATCCCACATGCAGTAGCTTGAAACGGAAACAGACTAAAAATGAATTTATAATTAGAAGAAAAGATGGTTAAGTAACACAACACCTTCTTCAATAAGACCTTTCAAAGCCCATAAATCACCCATGATGGGCCCTCCACCTCCTACATAAGTTGAAAAAACTGTCGTGTCAATTGAAGACCAAATAGATGGATGCAAGCAACAATCAGGAAGGAAGGAAGGGATTATCTCACCTCTCCCACCATAGACCAGCAACCTTTTCTCAACCATAGTAGCTGTGTGGCCACATCTAGGTGGTGGCAATGACCCAGAAACTGATAGCTCCATCCACTCAAGTGATACTGTTTGGAATAAAAGAAAAGATTAAACAGAAAGATAAAGAAATTACATGTGTAAGACATTAAATAAACAAATAAATCACTGGGGAGAACTTACTTGTGTCCAAGACATAGACATCTGACAACCATTTTTTACCATCCCACCCTCCATACCTACATTAGATTGATGCCCTTTTAATCGCAAGGTGGACACAAACCCATATCAACAAATTGATCAAATCCGCAAAATCTATCAATACCCACATAACAATCTTACGGTTTCCAATAGCTGAAGCGGCAGCAAAATCCCGTGGTGAAGGCAAGTCACCAAAACTAGTAAGCTCTGACCATTGCCATATATCTGGAACAGATATAAACTAATTATTCCTCAACAAAACAGTACCAGGAGATGAAACAAACATTATCCATATATAAGTTAATAACACTTGTTTATTATTACATGTTTTGGGTTAATGCATCGTAGTTTCTTACCAGTATCTAGGACCCAAAAGTCACCCAACCTGAAGGGCAGCATTATCATCAATAACATGCATGTAATATTACCAATGTAACATAGATTTGCAAAGACACAAATATGTAGTGGATGTGTACAGACCTTTTACTACCAGAACGCCCACCAAAAATAAACATGTTGCAATCAATTGCAACAGCAATGTGAAACGCTCGTGGGCTAGGTCCCACCTCCCCATCGGTTCCACTGCCAGTGCACTCTGGCTTATACCATAATTTGTTGTCTGAAACATTCAACAAAAAGCACAAATTGAGAACCTGTGGACAACTTTTAAATCAATTGTTCTGCGTGTCAGCATGTGAGAAAAAATAACATAACTTCCAATCAATGATAGTTTTATTGCAGTCTGTCCGAAACCTAAATTCCAAGGAGCAACCTGTGTAGCTGAGCAAGAGCTGGCTGACATTTCAAATGTGAGTGAGCTTACCAATGTATGTGCTATGCAGGTGAGTGCTAGCACCATAGGGATGATTGAAGAACAATAAGTTCTATTTTTACAAGTAACAATTTTTTCTTGAAGGCATTATTTTCAAGGTAATGAGTAGAAAAAATGGTAGGAGCGAGTAATTAGGGCATGGAAAACCCATCTGGGTACGAGCATAGTAGCCCCTACCCACTAGGGAGCTAGATAGGAGGGTCTGCCTTTTTTTATTACATATATCAACTTTAGTAGCAATTCATGTAGAAGTTGATAATAGGTACAATGTATATCTTTCTAAATAGTTCCACTGTCATATAAATGTGAAAATTAATGTGGTGTAGGAATGAGATGTGTCAAATATATTCACAAGTACATTTTCAAAAGTCATGATCACACAACAATAGTGCTGAGAGGGATGGACATGATTCAACAATATCAGAAGTTGCTTGACTCATATAACAACTGATGGACAACAACTAAAATCCATGTCCACAACTGTAAAACTACCAAAATAACCTTAACTCTCAAAATAAAGAACAAATGTAATCAGAAGTAGTACATTAACTCTATATAAACTAAAACTCTATACATTACTGAGGACAACTCACTTTACACCAAACAATCTTCTTGCGGGGTATAGAGGCCATAGGCTTTGCTTTAAGCTATAAAGTAGACATACTTCGTCTAATAAATCAAATTGAATTTTTAACATTATTTTATTTATCAAAAAAAAAAAAAAATCAAATTGAATGGGGATAGATACACTTGACCAACACAGGTAAGATTAAAAGAAAGGTTATTCAAATCTGATTGTGAGTGCCTTAAAGGCTAAAACTGCATAAAATGAAGAGAAAAAGGAAAGTGGAGAAGAAAGAAGAAGAATCCATGCATCACACCTAGAATTCAGTAGGCATTAGAGATCTAGCATTAAGGTTGCATCACACATTCTCAAAAAGGTTCCAGAAATTCTGAAAATTTTCTTTATCAAATTAAGATAGTTACATAGCTTTAAATAGTCTTAAAAGAACTCTAGTTCCAAAAGGATTAAAGAGTTGGACTTCTAAAATTAGTGTGTTTTTAAGGTGAAATTTGATCTGAGGCAACAAGGCCCCTAAGGCCTACGGAGTTGTTTGGGAAGTTTGTGTTTTAGCCAAAAAGTCACTACAAAATCAATCCATTCTCTCTACTTTTATGTAAAAAGCTACTAAAAACCAAATTCACAAACAAATCCTAAGTGTGAGGCTAAAAGACAAACGCAATGGCTTCATCGAAGCAACGCGAATGCAAGGGTAGGATATTTCTTTCTAAAACTATATAACATGAAAAAAAAATTTAAAAAAAAAAAAAAAAAAAAAAAAACACTCAGTAATTCTAAAAAACATGATGCATCCAACATTCCAGATATTATCCATAAAGAAATGGGAAAACATGGAACAAAATCCAAATTTCAAATACCAATGTCGAACAAAAACATAAACACTAAACATTATAACATTGAAAAACATAAAGAGAATAACTGTTCAACAAAGAATTTAATGCCCAGCAATAGCCAAAGAAGGAAAAAGTTGTAGCCCTGAGGGGTTATGTATGTGTTTGTATGTATGATCAAAGAGCAACAACAACACACCATAAGAGCATGAAATTACAATGGGAAATAAGAAGGTTGTTAGACTGTAAAGAACATACTCACAAATCAAGATTTACGAATATAAAAACAAACAAGTAAAAGAAGAATCTGAAATAGATAGATAGAGTGAAAATTGAATACCGGTATCATAAACAGTGATGTCGCTGAGAAATTTCTTGTCAACAAGTCCACCGAACACTACGATCTTCGATTTCCCAATATTCACAACTGTGTGGCCGCTGAAAGATCAAATCAGAACAATCTCTGTGACTTAGGTTTCCAAGATTAACCAAAGAATTAAGAAACAGAGAGAGAGATAGAGAATTGCCTTCGAGGTTGGGGAAGAGTTCCACTGAAATCCGTAGACGAAGCTCGAACCCAGTAATGCATCTTCTTCTCTCTCTCTCTCTCTCTCTCTCTCTCGCTTCGCTTGCTTTGAGGCTACTCATTTTTTGGGCTCAAATGGCCCATTTATTAAAAATAAAATTAGGAAAAATTAAAAAAAAATAAAAATAAATTTTTTTTATAACAAAATAAATTTTCACTTTTTTATTTTGTAAATTTAAATACCAAATTTTTGATTTTTTTTAATTTAAACTATTTACTTATTTTCATTAAATAAAATCGATCTAAAAAATATGTATTTCAGTCATTAAATTCAATAAAAATATATTTTAGACATTTTATGTATATCAAAATTAAGTTTAATAATTAAAATACTTTTTTTTTTGTCGATTTTACTTAACAAAAATTATCCAATGGTCTAGATTGAAAACAAATTAAAAACTTAAGACTTAAATTGACAAAATTGAAAACTCAGGATTTATTTTATTAAAAGGCCCAAACTTTGGGTGTTTTCTTTTTTAATTATCCATAAAATTTATATATGATTTTATATTATTTAGTTAAATAAGGATTTACATTGAAATAATTGTTAAAAGACTCAAAATAAAAATAGCCTAAATTCGGATTAATTCATTTAATAATCCTCTAACACTAATAATAATAATTTATATAAATCTAGTAAAATGAGTGAGCTTGCAATATATAAAATTTCTTTTAAAGCCAGATTTAAAATGACCATGTTAAGCTTGATGTTAGGTTGGATTAGACTTGAAAAAAGACATAATCTTTACATCGTACAAGCTTAACTCATCCTTAAGCCAGTTGATTTACACCCCATAATTTTACATGACAACTTCTTTCTTTTTTTTTTTTGTGTCCACGCCAAACAATTAGATGACAAAATTATTTGAGGCAAATAAAATAAAATTATTTTCACTCACCCAACATTGTTTTTGATTACAGTTTTCCTTTCTTTAAATTGTATTTTCACTCAAAAATCACAACCAGGCCCAAAAATGATGTCTTTTTTTTTTTTTTTTTTTTGTTCTTTGTGGAGTTTTATTTGACACTAGTTAGGCCCAAAAATGATGCCTTTTAACTACTACAATAAAATATTCTGCATAAAACATTTAGAAAAATATAAATTTTTTTTCTTGATTATTTACTGTCCACAAATACTTAGATATATATATATATATTTTTTTTCAAACACAAAATAAGAGAAGGACATTCAAGAAAAGAGAGAAATTTTACTGTGTTTGGTTTGAGTTTTCTGGATTAAGTTTTTTGAAAACGGAGTTTTCTGGTTTCGTGTTTTTTTGTTTTTAGTGAATATTTTTTAAATTTTAAATATTTTTTTTACATTTTTAAATACACCTTACTTAGATGTATCTAAAAAGTAAAAAAAAAATTTAAAAAATATTTCAAAAAATTAATAAATACATAAAAATACAAAAAATGTACTGAATTCTTGTATTTTTGGTATTTAGTGAATTTTTAAAAGATTTTTTTTATAATTTTTACTTTAAGGTATATTTATGTTAGGTGTGTTTAAAAAGTAAAAAAAATTGCTTAAAATATTAAAAAAATTCAATAAAAACAAAAAAATATAAAAAATAAGAAAGTAGAATTTTCTAAAAACTATTTTTAGAAAAATAGAAGCAAGCATTGGTAGTAATTTAGACCTTTTTTATTAAACTTTTTGGCACTAAAGGGTAATAGGTATAAACATCACACCTTTTATTATAGGGCTTTGCTAGAGAGCTCTAATTAGAGCTGCCCTCAAACAGCTCTAATGAGCTGGCCTCACTTAAAAAAAAAAATAAAAAATAAAGAAAAGAGGTAAAAGACAAAACAAGAGTAGAAAAAAAACAATTTAATACTACTTTAGAGTTCAACTTTTAGAGCTCTCACTCATTTTTGTTTATTATAATAAAACATGTTTACAAGGTCCAACTAACTATAATGCTACTTCCCATTTCGAAAAAAATTCACAAGCTCGTCCACTACTCCGTCCATCTCTTCCTCTCCCTTCTTTCTCATTTCCTCACTCAATTCTTTTGCTTTCTTCCTTATTATCTCTCCACTTTCCCCCTTCACCACTCTTTAATCACTCTTACTACTCCGTCCATCTCTTCCTCTCCCTTCTTTCTCATTTCCTCACTCAATTCTTTTGCTTTCTTCCTTATTATCTCTCCACTTTCCCCCTTCACCACTCTTTAATCACTCTTGCCACCTCTTCTCTCTCAACCCTCCCATCTCCACTTCTCTTGACCTACACACCCACACCAACCTCCCACACCAACCTCCTCCACCAACCTAGAATTCAGAGGCTGATCAAGATGCATAGGCATGGCTATGATTGGAACCCCAAACCCAATACCCTCCATCACTGAACTCCATCCACAGTGACAAACCCTCCAATCCCTCCATGCCCTAATATCTGTGCTTGTGGGGCCCACCCCTCCACAACTCTTCCTCTCTCTTTCCTCCTCTCAAGAAACCCTTGAGGCAGTGCTTCTTCAACCCTAATTTTCTCTCCTATAAGAAACCTAACAACCCATATGTAGTTAACATTGCTAAGCTCTAACCCATGAGCTATCTCTTCCATCTCTTCTTTAGACAAAAAGAACTCACTCCCAAATGAAGCAAACACTGTTGAGCAGTGTTCTTTCTTGTCAAGCCATTGAATTATCTCTGGTTTCTCATTGTCATCATTGACAACTGGTATCTGAACAAGTGGACCGGGACCATTCTCTTCTCGGTCATAGATGGGAGATAATAAATTTTCCCTCGATGGCTCTACAAGTCTTGATCAACACGATATTTGACGATTGCTCGGTGCACTGGCGGATTCTATCCTGATCTTTGAGATCATTTGCAGTGGAGTTAATGAGACGATCGATCTTAACCCGCTCGTAGTCTCGGATATAGATCGCAGGAGATGGAAATTCAGAACTTGGGTTGTTTTGGAGATGAATGAAGTAAGAAGTTGAGGTGGCACCGGTACTGAGAATAGAACTGCTGGAATGTTGCGCGACAAAGCCACTTTGGGTGCTCATGGTTAGAGGAAATCATTGATGAGCAAGTCTGGTTTTATGGTGTCTAAAATTGTGGAGAAGATAGGCTTTGACATATCAAAGGCTGTTTTGAGAATGGGCCTGAGGTGGGGTGGTGAGGAGGAAGATCAGGCAATGATGGAAGGTTGAGCTCTACTAGTTCTATTGATGTGAGCTTTTGTTTGATGGAAGTGAGATTGATTGGTGTAGAACATAGATAGATGTGGAAATTTCTTTGATAGTGACTTGGCTAGCTCTAGGAATGGAGATATGTGACCATGAGCTAGCCATGGCAACATTAGAATCTTCATACTGGTTTTGCTCTACCTTGGATCCATGAACTCTCTCTCTCTGAATACCATAATTATCCAAACACACACAGACATATCCTTTGTTAGGCATGTGCTCTCTCTCTCTCTCTCTCTCTATATATATCATTTTCTATGAGTTTGATGCAATGATGGATAAGTACAACAATGTCACATATCTAAAAAAGGGCAATTGTTTTTTTTTTTTCTTTGGTAATTTGTTTTTATGTGAAATTTCTCTATGTTGTTTCAATTGTGTATATTTTATGTTTTAATTTTTGTATATTTTATCAATTTAGTCCAATTAATAATATCTATTTGGTCTAAAAAAATGATTCATTTAAAAGAGAATGGATCTTTTAAATTAGGCTTTAATTTCCCAATCATTTTGAAGAGAGTTGATGAACAACTTTGTCCCTTGATTTAGTCCAATTTTTAAAAATAAATTTTATCAATTTAATTAAATTGACATAATATAAAAATTTTAAAAATAAAATATATATTTAAAATTATAAGGACTAAATTGATATAAGAAGAAAATTATAAGAGTTAAAAATGTAATTTACCCTTCAAAAAATTAGCCCAAAAAGTACCAATTTTGAAATGTGTATATAAGATTTACTGCTCAGGAGTTTGAAATTACGCCATAAATTGGGATTGATGAACACTTTCTTAAATTTATTTATTTATTTATTTTGGATTAGGGAGTGGCGTGGGGGTTACGTGGCAGATGAACATGTAATATGTGAATCTAGAATAAGAGTTTGAAATTGGCTTCCCAGTGAATGGATTTGTCATTGTGCAAGAAGAGGTGGTGTGGTGATTTGGAAACCTCAAAAAAAGCTGCGTTTTGTGCAGCTCAAAAACGCAGCATGTAGCAGCTGAAAACGCAGGTTGCTCATTTGGAAAGATCATAAAACGCAGGTTATAAAATTACAAGACTGCCCTCATGATTACAAGTTGAGGGTAAATTTCTTAATTTGGGTGGAGATATTTTGATCATTTTATTATGATGTGACATTATAAACAAATATTAACCCAAAAAGTCAATAAGTAGTTTTTTACTAACTTTCTAAATCACTTTTTAAAAAAGTTTAAAAAGTTGATAAAAAGTCAAAAATTAACTTTTTACTAATTTCTCAAAACACCCCTTACTATTCAAGAAAAGATGCTCGGTTTCAGGTGATAGTAATCAAGAAACTTTCTAGGAAAGATACAGACAGAATGCACATACGTATCAACTTTAATCTGTGATCAAAAAACTGTGTGCACGGAAAGTGCTGTATGAATGCACAAATGTGAGATAAAATATTTAAAATTATAATTGTAAATATTTTGGATTCGTGCGTAGCTATTTTGTGATTCTAGACAAAAGGGCAATGGAAGCAGGTTTGCCAGGAGTACACAAAAATTTCACAAAATAAGATATAAATGAGAAACAAAAAATAGTTACTACATGTGGACTTGACACCAGTGAACCATATACTTTTGTCTTATATTTGTATCTCATTTTGTGAAATTCCTCAATATTTTCTCTCACATCTCTTTGTCACTACAACAGAATTGACTATTCATGACTTTAAGTTTACGGCATGCATTCAATGCATGTCGTAGTTAATGTATCCTATGACATTTTTTTTTTGCGAGTTGTTAATATTTTATCTTTAACGATGTACATATCATATAAGTTGTTGATTTATATATTTATAGCATGCAAAAATATGTTATAAAAATTCTATACTTGTAAGATTTACAAAAATTTGCCATGAGATATTTGCACTTAAGACGGTATGCATTTCACGTAGTAATATATTATAATTTTATATATGTATTAGCATATCATGAAAATTTCTACTAAAAAATTCAAATTTAATGCCAAATAATAAAAAGGCTCATATCCAAAAAATAAAAAGGTGATATTATTTTTATATTCAAAAAATATTTTAAAAAAATAGTACATTTCATATAAAAAAATATAAAAAATCAACACATTTCGTATTCTTATTTATTTGTTAATTGTTTATATACTTTTTCACAAATATTATTTTTTAATAGAAACAAAAAACAAAAAACATAAAACATAAAAAATAAAAAGAAAAACTAATTTTAAAAAAAGAATTTATTACACTTTATACACTTAAACTATCACCAAATTATCTATTTAGTTCCTAAATTATTGACTATGTACACTATATCCCTAAAGTATCTAAATCAAAATCTATTTAGTTCCTAAACTATTGATTAAATCCATTAAGTCCTATAATATTTTCTTATTTATCTTCTACAATGGATATGTGTTTGCCTTTATCTAGTATTATATGTCAGATTTCGTATATAATTTTTAATTGGTTGTTTTTAAGTTTTCCGCCAAGTTCTTTTTATTACTTATTTAATGTAGTATTTTTTTCTATTACTATTTGTAGAAACATGTTATTATTTAAATTATCTAATTCTACTTTTTCAGTATATCTAATATTCATATGATTTATTGACAAGAATGAAAAATCAAACTCTAATATTAATTTAAACACACAACGAAATAATATACTTTTTAAAGACAAATTAAAGATTTAAAAGATTTTTTGTAATAAAATTTTAATTGGGCGGGTTTTTTTTACTAATTTATAATACATATGAGCATATATTTTAGTTTTGTAATCCTTTTAAGGATTAAATAGGTAGACTAAATAGAGTTTGATTTATATATTTTAGGAACTAAATAAATTCAATTGATAATTCATGGACTAAATAGATAATTTGACCATAATTTAGAGGTAAAAAGTATAATAAACTCTTTAAAAAATCAATCAAACTAAACAAGATGATTGATATTTGAATATTTCTATGTCTACACTTTACACGGCATACCGTGAAAATTTACAGTGAGAGCATTTTCGCTCAAACTTTCAAAAGTTGGTATTTTTAAAAGTTTAGGTGGCAAATTGACATATGTTAATTTGATATAAAAACTCTTCACCTGATATGTCAAATAATTTTTTAAATTTGAACTCTTTTATTTTACGTAAAAGTTTTTTATATCAAAAAAATGCTTGAAGTAGGAACATCTCAAAATTGGCATGAAGGGGTGATGCCAAATGCCACATTATCTTTTGACACACTTGGTGGAGTTGATACTTATTGCCAAAATATGATCATTGGAGTGCTACATCATATGTGAAGTATCGGGTGAAGATACTCTAAAATATCACATCATATATATCATATAGATAAAAGTAATGTTTTCCCTTTCTTATGTGGCACATTCTAAAACCTTTTTTATTTATATATAAAGTTCTACACAAATTCAATTTCAATTATAATAACCAATTTTATATGAATTTTATTTGAGAAATACTTATTTTTTATATATTTTTCATAGTGTATTCAATTTTGTTGTTGTCAGATTTCTTTTATAAAGTTGATATTTTAATTTAATTATTATGACATTTGAAATTTTTTTTTATCTTGATATACAAATAAATAAATCTATATAATAAAGCAGAACGATTTTTGAAAATATATAAAATGTATCAGAGATACATTTAGTTTTAAAGGCTCAGATCAATTCTGATAAACATCAATGGTTCAGATGATGCTTTGATTCCTGTCCAAACACTATGTGCTCTCTCTCTCTCTCCCATCTACCCACGTCTCCTTCCCATTCCCTCTTTATATCTCTCTCTCTCTCTCTCCCTCTCTGTTTTTCTTCTTTCCTACCCTCTCTCTCGAACTCGACATTCTCTCTCACTTGTTTTCTGTCTTTCCCCTTCTGCCCCATTCTCTCTCAGTGGCTTCAAGTCGTAACCCTCTTATTTGCTGCTTGCAAGGTAAGTTTTTTTCCCCGCTTTAGTGTCTTGGTAGGGTTTCTGACTTAGAATCGCGAAACTGTGCTTCGATTGGCTCACCGAGTTGACTTTTTTGTTCCCTATCACCAACTTCACCACCACCACAGCCACTGTCATCATCTCTGCTTCGAACCCCCTCCGGTACCTCTCTTCTTCTATCTCTTTCTCTTTATGCTTCAAGTTTTATCTAGGTTTCATCATTATCATCAAGGTTTGATTATTTATCTGGATTTAAAATGGATATGAGGCAATTGAATTTGGGGTTTTCAATCTGTGTAAACTATCGAGGCAATTGAATTTGTGTTTTTATTTCTTGTTTTCCATGGCTCTCATTTCCCAGATTTCTTTGTTCCAGCCATAACCACATCACCGTTGTACCGCTGTTCAAAGGTAATTTGATTTCTCATTCTCTCTCTTTCTCCTTTTCTCCCTTTGAGTAATTGATGATTTTCTTTGTTCAATCTTATGATTTTGCTGTTTGAAGTGTTGGATTTTCTTTGTTCAATCTCTGTTTCTTTAAATTTTCTGAATTTTCTATAAATTGGTGTACTTACTCCTTACTCTTTGAAAAGAAATTTTTTTTTCTTGATTTCTTTGTTCCAGCCACAACCACTTCATCGTTGTATCTTTGTTCAAAGGTAATTTGATTTCTCTTTCTCTTGTTTTCTCCCTTTCTCCCTTTTAATCTCATGATTTTGCTGTTTGAAGTGTTGGATTTTCTTTGTTTAATGCTCTGTTTCTATAAATTTTCGCCGACTTCTTAGTTGAATTTTCTTTGTTCAATGCTTTGTTTCTATAAATTTTTTGAATTTTATTTCTTCAATCTCTGTTTCTATAAATTTTCTGAATTTCACTCCCTACTCTTTGAAAAGAAAAGAAAAAAAAAAACAAAAACAAAAAATTTTTGGACCATAATGCATGTTTGTTCCATGTCTAAAGCATTCTGTTATCTATGTAGACACTACCCATGTCTTTTCACTGCCAATGCACCACTACAGTTTTGTCCACCAACCTCCATTGAAAACAGTAGGTATGGTTACCAGAGAAGGTTTGATTGTTTATCTGGGTTTAAAATGGATATGAGGCAATTGAATTTGTGTTTTTATTTCCTGATTTTCATGGCTTTCCTTTCCCAGATTTCTTTGTTCCAGCCACAACCACATCATCGCTGTACCGCTATTCAAAGGTAATTTGATTTCTCTTTCTCTCCCTTTCTCCCTTTGAGTAATTGATGATTTTCTTTGTTCAATCTCATGATTTTGCTGTTTGAAGTGTTGGTATAGGGTTTGCTGACTTCTTAGTTGAATTTTCTTTGTTCAATGCTCTGTTTCTATAATTTTTTTGAATTTTCTTTGTTGAATTTTCTATAAATTGGTGTATTTACTCCCTACTCTTTGAAAAGAAAAGAAAAACGAAAAATTCTTGGACCATAATGCATGTCTGTTCCATGTCTAAAGCATTTTGTTATCCATGTAGACACTACCCATGTCTTTTCACTACCAATGCACCACTATAGCTTTGTCCACTAACCTCCATTGAAAATAGTAGGTATGGTTAGTAGAGAAGGTTTGATTGTTTATCTTGTTTAAAATGGATATGAGGCAATTGAATTGTGTTTTTATTTTCTATTTTTATTTCCTAATTTTCATGGCTCTTCTTTCCTGGATTTCTTTGTTCTAGCCACAACCACATCATCGTTGTACTGCTGTTCAAAGGTAATTTGATTTCTCTTTCTCTTCCTTTCATGATTTTCTTTGTTCAATCTTATGATTTTGCTGTTTAGGAATGTTTTGAAGTTTTTGAGGGTTTAGTTGAAGTGCTGGTAAAGTTGGTGTTTCCTTGGGAAATCAATGCTATGTTTCTATAAATTTGTTCATTTGAGTTTCATGTCTTCATTTAGGAATTTTTCTTCTTCCTATGAATTCACTCCCTACTCTTTGGACCATAATGCATCTTCAGGTAGTTTATAGTTTAGAATTCTTGGGGTTTGTTTAGAATTTCATGGGGCATTTTTTAAAAAAGTTTCTGGAAAGTTGTATTTGTTGAATCAAATTAAAGCAGGATTGTATATTTGACACTGTCGGTTTAATTAGATGGGCATACATAGGGACATGTGAATGTGCAATTTCTGGGTTTTTGATTGTTGGTTTATCTAAATACAAATTCACCTCCGATGGTAGTGCCGTTTTCTTTAATCTCAATATTTTATGATGCTAAAAATGCTATTTGGTGCAAGTATGTCATATTCTACCATTGATTAAACTCCCATTGATTAAACTCTGAAAACTCTTTGAGCTACATTATTATTAAAGTATTAGGAAATGGGTGAGTATCCTATTATATTCTATCAAAATGTTTTAATGAATCAAGACTACTCATGTGTAAAAGATATTTGATTGAAATGCATATCAACCCCACTTACTGCAGAAAATAACTTACAAAAACATACGCGGTTTACCATTTTCCTAAGGTAGAGAGAGAGGCTATTTCTGTGGTTGTCATGTGAGTGTTAAAAAGTTTGATAATTTATTTGGTAGTTGATTTGTTTACTATTAATCTCGGTTGTTCATTACAGTATTATGTTGTTTTTGCTTTTGCCTCTCTCATTTTCTCTCTATTTTTTTTTTTTTTTTTTTTGTGGCTAATGGCTATGTCTGTTTTTGGCTGATGCTTGTGTCTGTTATCCATTTTACCAAAGCACCGCTTATACTCTTTTCATTGCCAATGCATTATTGGTACTACTTCAACCCACCACTACCACCAACCAATTCACACTATAGCTTTGTCCATAGACTTACATAAAACATTATTTGGCTGGCATAGGCAAATACAATGCTCACATGTTCGTGAATTCTCTCATCTTTTGCCTATCAAGATTCTACAAATTACCTACAGAATGTTTAAACTGTGTTAATTATTCGGTTCTTCTCATGACCCAAACCCGCGCCTATGGGTTTAGCATCGTAACCGGCCAGTAATCCGTGATTACCAAAAGCTTACTTATCAATAATGACAATAATACAATGAAAAGGAGCTGGCGGAAGCCAATCAATAATAGAATATATCGTCCAATGAGTTGTGAAGACTTAAATGAACAAAATAATCTTTCTTATACTTGTATATGACCAACACTTACGTCCACAATTCACTTATAGACAAAACAAAACATAAGTTAGGGAATTAAATCCCATTGCCAAAATAGTAATAACAAAAGTCATAAAACACACGTAATCCTTAATTACAAATCAAAAGGGTGAATTCCAGGCACCCAAGCTTTGATACGTGTTGGTTCTAAACCTCGTGGTGAGACACAATGGTTGGCTTGACAAGAACAGGATTTAGGTCGACGCCACTAACTCTGATCTAGTGCTAGATCACCTATATATATATAATAAATAATGAGCTAGAGCCCAATGATAACAACTGTGTAAAGGGGTTATGAATGATGTCTTTACAATAATTGAAATAGTCAATTTATCAATAGATCATTTTTTCAATCAATATCTCAATCTCATATCAATCGTTTCGATTCATAATAGTCATACATGGTATATCCAATAGCAGAACAATTCAGTAGGTCTTAAAGACCGAACAATCATTTGATGGCCATCAATGCAATAACAGTAGTTTCAAGAATTGGAACTGACAGAGATCTTTGTAACAATAACAATAACAAAAGCAATAATAATATGCTATGGATGCCACGAGAAATAAAATAATTATTCATCAGTAAATATTATCATTTCAGTAAAACAATACATTTTTATCAATCAAAAACTAATCATAATTGAACATAGTTTTACAACAGTGTTACTCACTGTGGGCTCTCTGAAACACGTGCTAAAGATGCGCTAAAGATGCAGCGTTTGACCTAAACAAACAAATTCAAGCACAATAATTCAATACATGGCTCAATCATTCGATCCGTTGCTCACTCGTTCGGTTCTAACTTTTTGTTCTATATGTCATTCATGTTCATGAGATGCAAATGCACATGAAAAACACTTTAAAACCATGCAAATAGAGGCCTGGAAGGTAGAAAAGTGGAGTGAAAACAAAACCGGGCCAACCTAAAAACTGCACGTGTGGGGGCACTGGCAGCACGTGGAACCACCACCGCACGTGCACCCCGCAAGTGCAATTAAAGCAAAAGGCACACTCAAATCTTTCCTATTTTTCGCATGTGCAGGACCCCAGGCCTTACGTGCGGTTCTAGGTCTGTTTGGTTAAAAAATCTGCCTCATTTTTGAAGTCTTAATTTTTCAATTGCAACTCCATTTTCATGCAATTCAAGACCCAAAACCTTTCATGAACTTCACATATTTAACTTTAAACAAAATTATAACTTCAAATCAAAACTACATTTTCCATGCAAAAGCTTCAAGTTTTATATTGTTAAAGTTCATAGAACTTGTATATCTGAGCTTCAAATCTTCAAGACCCATGGCATTTCCTCTCAATTTTGGACACTCATGTAAGAAAACAAATGTATGATCATGGATTTCATGAAATCTATGCCATGCAAGGATCAAACTTTTAGATTCAAAGCACAAAATCATGAAACCATACGTATATGAGTTCTAAGTCCAACACTTTGAAGATTTCTTGTAAAACCATGCAAGAAATCATGTATTTTGAAACTTCAATCCTAGCTCAAGAAATCCTTTTGGAAACTTTAGAATCCATGAAGTTCATGCAAGAATTTATATGAAATAGCAAGAATTATGAATCCATGCCATGCATGTAAGATTTATTTCAAACTCTTAACCATGGCTTTCAAAACATGAGATTAGACTTCATGGCTCCTAAAATCATGGATGCATAGGACAAATAACTCTGAAATTCTTACACATTCATGCTCAAAATGGTGATTCTACACATAAATGTTCATACATGTGAGCTAATCTTCCATATTCATCATTTATGAGCTCTCTTTTACATTAACTCCATAATTTCCTTAAATCCAAAGATGAGATGAGTCTAATTCATAAATAAACACTTATCTAGAGCTTGATTTTAGATTATAGGATGGTCTCTTCCTAGCTCTCTTCTCCTTCCTTTTCAAAATCTTGAGCTCTCTCTCTTTCTAGATGAGTTATCTTCCTCTCTCTCTCTCTCTCTCTCTCTCTCTCTATTCTCAATACAATGAACCAAAGGAATAAAAACATTCCTTTTAAGCATCAGATTATACACACACCCTCATATTTGAATTGCACAACATGTGTAGTCACATACACACACCTACACTGAATTCTCTGCACACATACACCCAAATCTCAGTACACCCACCAGAATTTAATCTCTTACACTCTCCATCACAAAATGCCCAAATACTTACTACACTTAATCAAATTTTAAATCATGAATAGAGCTGAATTAGATACTAATCATGCAACATCTTGGGCAAATACAATTAATCAAAGTTATCATAAAACTCAATCTATTTAGAATAGTTCCAATTAAGGCTCAATCCGATCACAGACAATTTTAGTAAATTAAATCAATGTTAATTAAACTTATCGTAGTGTTCTAAAAATTCCAAATAATTTATTCATGTAACCAATTCTGATTTCGGATGCCGATAAGGCTTTCAATTTTCATATCCATACATATCTGTTCATAATATCACAATTAAATTTAAACACATCATTAAATTTCAAAAATCTAGAAATCCCCTAGATAATGATTTGTGATTATGTATCAATTTTAACGGGTAAATAGCAATCCCAATTAAATAATCAAAGACAAATTGACATAACGATTTAATGTAGAAAAATCATAATTGAAGTGCCTCCAATTGTGATAAAAAATCGCAGGCAAAAGCCACAAAACAATCCACTAAGAAGACGTAAAGGAATTACACAAGTGTACTCTCAATTACCTAGCGAATCCACGCCTAAATCGAATCGCCCCCTATATGCCTCTTCCACCACGGCCTTCACCTCGGAATTGTCTTGCCCAATGTTGAATCCACAACGTCGATGTCGAATCCATGACGATGAGCCACTCCAGAATCCACCAAAACTTTAGGCCCAAATTCCCCAGAATCCAGCGAAGAACAACACTCTCTTTTGTATTGAACGAAACAAACAATCCTTTGATGTATACTTTTCAAACCAGATTTAAACTCAAACAAACATCAAAGAAACTAGCAAGGAAGCTCCAGATATAAACCCTAATATCCAAGACGAAGATCTAGAAGTCGTAATCCTAAAATTTGACAAAACACATATTTATAGAAAACAGGACCACGATGGTCGCTCGAGCTAAGGATCTCTCGCTCGAGTGAGGAGACTAAAACGCGTGTTTTCAAGTGTCATCGCTTGAGCCACCAGAGTGTCGCTTGAGCGAGAAATAGAACTTCTCAATATTTTTGTAGTTAGTGAAAACTTCTGGGACCAAGGATTCTTCGCTTGAGTGCACACTTCTTCGCTTGAGCGACCAAACAACTTCGACTGCAATTTTGCTTCTAGCTTCGAGGGTGCTGCCCCTCGACCCCACTAGGGCACTGCCCCGGACCTGCCAAGAGGTGCTGCTCCCTAGAATCCCGCAAGCTGACCAGGAAACTCGATCCCTAACATAGCCAACGAAGTGGCAAACTTGAAAGAATTAACATCACAAACTTCTCTGCAAAGGCACAATTCGGGTTAGATTCACATCTAAAACTCATAGCCTCACTAAAATAAAAAGATTGAATACAATTACAACTGAAAGGAGTTTTGTCAAACGGGATTACCAAGAGTAAAAACCTAACAAAATTAATATAATCATGATTTGCATTTTGGGGTCATTACAGTTCTAAAGCATTCTGTTATCCATTTTAAGGGTATTTTGACTGTATATATCTGTGTACATAGGTACACGTACAAGTATATATATAAATAAAATGTGAAGTAGGGTATTGTTATTAATTTTCTTGGACTTATGCATATGAATTGAAGATTTGCTCTCTCTCTCTCTCTCTCTCTCTCTCTCTCTCTCTCTTAACACACAACACACACACAACTTCACATGTGATTTCTTTGCTGATGTTCAATTGAATTTATGATCTTCGCCATCTTTTTGTTTCAAGATATAGTTCATATGTATTCTTTTGATTCTCTTAAATTTAATATTCATGGAGGAAAGTTGTTGGAGGCAATTCCTTTAGTATAGTTCCTTATCCTTGCACATGAGTCTAATAATTTTGTGTGTTAAATCATAATAGTGGATTTAAACCAGTACACTAGAATATTCTGCTACAGGTGCTTACATTGAGCTAAGTTTCTAGAAAACAGAAAAAAATGAACTTGATACGTATAAATCACAAAAAATGACACAAACTTCACAAATTTCAACATGATATATATAAATTACAATTACATTTTGATCTTAACATTATTTATACCCTGCCTTTAGGCACGGGCATACACTAGTAAATAAATAAGACAGAATGTGCTTAATTATGTGCATCACATTGATCAAATTAATTTTATTTTTTATTTGTTATCTATCTTATTGATGTCTTAATATTAATTTATATTTAAGTTTTTATTTAACATGAAATTATTTATTAGAAGATATTTGTATTTAATTTAAATATTATATACCTATATACAATATATATGAATTGATGAGATAATACAATCATCAAAGGGCAAGGGTTACAGTATAGCTCATAAAGATGAGTCACACACTAGTATAACCAATGGAAAGTTGTTGTAACTGTTTTTAATCAGTTAAGAATAGTTAGCTATAATATAGACATAGAAGAGGCACTATATATAGATGTATTGGGTTCTCCTGAAATAATAATGAATAAATATTTTTCTCATCTCTTTCAATAAGTCTTCATGGTATCAGAACAATATCTCCAATGAGTATAGCTTCTAAGGCCCTGTTTGTTTCACTGGACATAAAATGAAGGATATAATATGATGTGGGATTTAGTCAGAATATAAAATGAATATGATATATGTATTGGATAATATATCCTCCAATTCATGTTTTTTAACTTCATATATAAGACTGGATATATATTATCCATGTTTGTTTTACAAAATATATTGTGGGTTATAAACAAGTAATTTCTAAGATTGCCCTCATAATATATTTTAAATACCCATATTGGAACTAATGCAAATAAACAAATTCAAAATTCAAAACTAATGCAAATAAATAAATTAAAATTTTGTATTATTTTTTGTTGAAACAAATTAAAGATTCATATTAAATTCAATAATTTTTCCAAACAAAAAAGAAATTTTATTATATTAATGTTAACCTGATAATGATACAAAATTTTGTATTATATTAAATTCAAAAATTATATATTAAATTATATTCAATAATATTATATTATATTAAATTCAAAATTTATATTATATTATATTCAATAATATTATATTATATTAAATTCAAAATTTATATTAAATTATATTCAATAATATTATATTATATTAAACTCAAAATTTATATTATATTATATTATATTCAATAATATTAAATTAAATTCAATAATTATATTATACTAAATTCAAAAATTATATTAGATAAACAAGAGGGTAAATTGGACTTTTTAAATCATATCCCAGCTTAGGGGATATGATATAATGGGGGGATGGTGATATTGTATATCCTCCAATTTTGGAGGATATACAATTCCACAGTATATTATATCCTCTTCAAAAAAAAATTGCAAACATGGGATATGTGGACCCTACAACATATAATATCCAATCCCATCCTTTATATCCTGGAATCAAACAGGGCCTAAGGTCCTTCAATGGCGCTTTCTTCTTCGTCCTCCACTCTTCCTGCAAATCTTACTCTCCTTATTTTCCAATCTAAATTCTTTTGTTATAGTCAAATTAGACACAACAAATTACATGGTGTAGAAGAATCAACTTCTAAATATACTGAGAGCAACAGATTTGATTGATCATGTCAATGGATCATCTGTATGTCTTGAATCCGTAGTTCGAGATTTATCTAGAAAAGAAGTAGCAAATCCAGATTTCTTGGCTTGGAAACAGATTGATTCTCACTTGTTGAGTTGCATAATAGCAACTCTAACTCCGTCTGTGTTCTCATCTGTTCTCCAATGTTCAATCTGCTATGATATATGGTCTCAACTCACTAAATGGTTTACATCTCTTTCGAGATCTCACATTCATCAACTCAAGAACAAACTCAACACTATCTCGAAGAAATCATCTTCAATGGATGAGTATTTGCTTCATATCAAGAATATTGCATATCAACTAGCTCTTGCATTTTCTTCAATTGATGAAGAAGATTTAGTTCTGGTTACTCTAAATAGACTACCATTAGAGTACAATACTTTGAAGACTACTATTCATGCAAAATCTGAACCAATTTCTATGTCTGATCTTTCATCCTTACTATGTTCTGAGGCATTACATGTTGAATCAGATTTTCATTCTTCTTTCTCATCAGATCTTACTGTTGCCTACACAGTCACAAGAGATTAGAGTTCTTCTAAATCTCAATCTCCATCCAATTCCAATTTTTGTGGATATAAATCTCAAAACTATCTAGGAGGATCTTCTACTAGAGGTGGTAGATACTTTTCTCGAGGAAGTTCTCATCAATGAGGTGGAGGAGCAAGATCATTCTCTGAATCTGGAGCGAGATCATTCTTTCAGCCCCAGTCTTCTACTATTTGCCAGATTTGTGGCAAACCAAATCACACAGCATTGGAGTGTTGGCATAGAATGGATTCCTCCTATCAAGCTTCTCCTTCATTCAATACTGTATTTGTTGCTTCTACAGCCTCATGTTTTCCGCCTACTAACTGGTATATTGACTCTACTGTAATAAATCATGTTATTCCTGATCTTCACCAAATGCAACACTTTCAACGTACTATGGGTCTGATCAAGTAACTATTAGGAATGGTAATACCATTCCTATTCATCATACATGCCAAGGTATCTTCCCTACTCCTTCCTTTCCATTTAAATTGAATCACATTCTTATGTTCCTTCCATTTCTTCAAATCTTCTCTCTATTCATTAGTTGACATCAGATAATAATTGTACCATTATTTTTTATGCCAACTCATTTGTGATTCAGGACAAGAACACATAAACTTCTCTATTTAAAGGGATTCATAAAAATGGCTTGTATCAGTTGCCATCATCACTTCTTTCCCAGTCTCAGGTACCTTCCATTCATGTTGCTTATTTTGCTACATCACCAGTTTCTGCAAGCCTTTGGCATAATCAATTAGGCCATCATTCTTCACAGAAGTTGCAAGTTGTTCTCAAACAATTTCATTTACGTGTTTCTTCACATTGTAATAAACATCTATGTACACATGGTGTTGTTGCTAAGAGTCATTGTATAGTGATCTTGGTTTTCCCCGTCATGTATTGTGTTCCGGACTTAGGTTCCGTAGTGGTTGGTTGTTGTCTATATCTTGCTTCCATCCTTTAATTCCTTGTATTTGAGTATTGGGATGTGTTGGGTAAGTTTGGAACAGGTTGGTTGTGAATTGAAATAAATGGTTCCTGTCCAGAATTTGGCAACTTCGCTTGAGCGAGGCTTTTTGCGTTCGAGCGAGCCTTGGGTTTTTGCCTGTTCACTCGAGCGAGGCTTTTGTCGCTCGAGCGAGCTTTCTTTGATGTGTCTGTTGGCTTGAGTGAGAACTCTTGCGCTCGAGTGTACGTCTGTGTCTAGATTGGACTTGAATATTGGTATTCTTCGCTCGAGCGAGGCTTTTGTCGCTCGAGCGAGCTATATGTTTTGTGTTTCTTCGCTCAAGCAAAAACTCTTGCGCTCGAGCGTGCTTCTAGGTTATAGACCTGAAGCTTTGCATTGTTCGCTCGAGCGACGCTTCTTACGCTCGAGCGAGGTTCTTTTGTGTCTAGTTGCTCAAGCGATCACTTCTTCGCTCGAGCGAGCCTCGAATATATCAGTTGGCAGCTGCGTGTTATACATCACTTTTTCATCATCTCTTTCATCTAATCCCTAGATCCGGTTGCCTCTCTCTCTACAAATACCTCATGTTCTAGGAGTTTTCTACCCTTATTCCTTTGTAAGAAAGTTAGAGCTTGGCTTGGGCTTCCCATTGATCTGAAAATTTGTGGATTTGGAGCATCTTGGATTTCACTCTTCTTCTCTTTTGGGCTCCTAACTTTGAGGTAGGGAAAATCTACTCCTTCTTATGAGTTTTAACATAAACATTTGTCATTTTGTATAAATGGTGAGATTTGTAATTTGGGAAGTTAGGGTTAGAGACTTGTAACATTTAAAAGAGGGTTTTTTTTTTTTTGTTTTTAAGCTCCATATGTATATGAGGTCTTGAAAATGAGATTTTATGGGTTTGTTAGGTGAAATTTGGTCTTAGGATCAATGCTTGAGAAAAGGGGGAAAATACCCTAATTGTATTTAAATAATTAATTTGTAATTGCATATGTATATTTGATTGAGAGGAGAAAGGGGATGTACTCCATTGTGTGGGAGGAGATAGAGGATGTACTCCATTGTTTGGGAGGAGATAGGGGATGGACTCCATTGATAATTAAGTTGGCCGGAGTGTCCAGGGTGAAAGTCTCGTAATCTTATATACGTTTGAATAACGTAGACGATTTGAAGTATGGATAATATGAGTTGTAGTCTCATTTTGAATAGTCGATGAATTGAAGTGTTGTCTTGATGAGTTGTAGTCTCATTTGAATTACTCGGATGAATGAACCATGTTAATTAAGTGAATTGGAAATAGAAATGAAACCAGGTTGAAAGATGAATATCAATGTTGATGGATTATAAAAATGGTGTATATCGATGCATATGTGTTGAACATTTATCAGATGCTAATGTTTTAGTTAATTCTCATATTTGGTTTAGCATATCTCTACTGGGCTTTGGCTTACCCTATATGGGACATCATTTTCAGGTACAGGAGACATGCCGCCTCCAAGGACCTAGCTTGGGTGGTTTAGAGGTAGCAGGCTTCTTTTGTTGATTTTCTTTTATGTTATATGTTTTATTTCCAAGCTGAGGGCTTAAATTATAAAGGGCGTCTGATCGTCTTTTGTTGTAACCAAGTGTTGACTTGGAAAGTTGTAAGCCTGTAGGGCATTTACTTTTGTTGTCAACATATAGTATTTTTTGTAAAGAATACTCTGATGAATGGATGTATATTTTATTCTCTTATGCCTATGGATATTATAAATGATTGATTTATGCATTTATTTTGAGGGCTTTACACATTGACTCCCTTTCACTTTGTCCAATTCCGTAGTTAATAAACCACTGTCCCTCACCCATAGTGATGTTTGGGGCCCTTTTTTTCCTCCATTTCTTCTTTCAAATATTATGTGTTGTTTGTGGATGAGTTCATCAAATTTACTTGGGTCTATCCTATGTGTTATAAAAGTGAAGTGTTTTCTAAATTTCAAGAATTCAAAGTGTTTGTTATAACTCAATTTGAGACTAGTCTTAAGGTTTTTCACACTGATGGTGGAGGTGAATTTACTAGCAATCAATTTGAATCTTTTCTTAAATATAAAGGCATTGCTCATCAACTCTCATATCCTCACATTCCTCCTCAAAATGGGGTTGCTGAAAGAAAGCATAGGCACTTAATCACCACTACTATTGCTCATCTTCATCAATCTGCTCTTCTTTTGTCATTTTGGCTGGATGCTTTAGCTACCTCTGTATTTCGTAGCAATAGGTTGCCTAGTTCCAAGTTGCAGAATAGAACTCCTTTTGAATTGTTGTTTCATCACTCTCCTGATTTTGGGTTTCTCAAGAGTTTTGGGTGTAGGTGCTTTCCTTGGCTTAAGCCTTATGTTTCTCATAAATTGCAACCTCGTTCTTTACCTTGTGTTTTCATTGGATATCACCCTTCTATGAAGGGATATAGGTGCCTTGATCATCTCACAAGTAAAGTATTTTTGTCTCAACATGTTGTCTTTGATGAGAGTTTGTTTCCTTTGGCTTCACAATCTTATCTTCCTTCATCCTCTATACCAATTCTGTCCTAGATTCATTCTTTCTTTTTGCCTCTTACATTTTCTTTTCTTCGTTCACCCTCAATATATGGTGTCTCTACCTTTGTGTCTTCTATTTCTTGGTCTGCAATGTCTTATCTAGCTTCCCCAGCAGTGCCTATATCTACTCCTAGGTCTACTGTTGCTCCTACTCTACCTCCTAGGTCTACTATGGCTCTTATGTTACCTACTGTGTCTATCTCTGCTGCCCCTGCTGTTGCTATATCTCCATCTGTTTTTCTTGTTGCCCTTGCTACTGCTGCAAAGTCTGTACCTCCTACTCTTGTCAATTCCCTAGTTGTTGACTTCATCTCTTTTGCTTTGCCTTCTACTTCTCCATCCCTTCTTCCTTCTCATTCTGTTTTAAATCATCATTCTATGCTCAGTCGATTTAAAACTTTCACCTCTTCTTATGCTCTCCTTTCTTCTTTTACTTTGGATTCTACTATCCATGAACCTAATACCTTTTCTGATGCCATTAATATTCCTGTGTGGGCTGCTGCTATGCATGAAGAGATTCAAGCTTTACACAAGCAAAATACATGGGTTTTCTGATGGTTCTGTTGCTCGTCATAAAGCTCGATTGGTTGCCACGGGATATCTTCATAAAGAGGCCTTGATTATCATGAGACATTTAGTCCAGTGGCTAAACAACCCACCATCCGGGTTTTTCTCAGTGTCACTCTTCACTTTAATTGGCAAATTAAGCAGTTGGATATATCCAATGCTTTTCTTCATGGCATTCTTGATGAAGAGGTTTTTATAACACAGCCTCCAAGTTTTGAGGATTCTGCTCATCTCACTCATGTATGCAAATTGGTGAAGGTTTTGTATGGCCTTAAATAGACTCCTTGCGCCTGGTATTCTACATTTTCCACCTTCATTCTCTCCTTTGGCTTTGTTAATAGTCTGTATGATTCTTCTCTTTTCATTTATCACACGACTTCTTCTATTACTCTCTTACTAGTCTATGTCGATGATATTCTTATTGTTGGGAATGACACTACTCAAATTTCCTCTCTTATTTAGGACATGCATTCTGCTTTCTCTATGAAAGAATTGGGCAATATTTCTTATTTTCTTGGTATCTCTATGATTCATACTCTTGAGGGTCTCTTTCTTTCTCAACAAAAATATGCTTATGAAATTCTTGCCAAAGCTGGCATGACAAATTGCAAGTCTTACTCATCTCTTATGTCTCCTAAACCCTCTTCTCTAAATGATCCATTGGTTCTTTTTGCTCAACCCTCTTTTTATCGTAGTTTGGTGGGTGCTCTCCAATACCGTACTATTACCCGGCCTGATCTCTCTTTTGCTGTTAATCATGCCTGTCAGTTTATGCATGCCCCTACTGTGGCTCACTTTAATGTTGTCAAGAGATTGCTTTGGTATCTTAAAGGTACTTTACACTATGGTTTGGTCTTTTCTTTAGGCCCTTTAACTCTTTTTGCTTATTTCGATTCTGATTGGGCTGGCAGTATCAGTGATAGAAAATCTATTACAGGCTATTTGTGTTTTTTTGGATCCCAATCTTGTGTCATGGGCTGCTAAGAATCAATGCACTGTTTCTCGATCCTCCACTGAGACTGAATACCGGGCTTTGGCTCAGGCTACGGCTGAGCTCACTTGGCTTACCATGCTTCTCACTGAGCTGCATCTTCTCCTCTTATTCTTACTTTATGGTGTGACAGCCCCAAGTCAGCATACAACGGCAGCCCAAAATAAGTCTTAGTAAAATCATCACTAAAAATAATTTTTGATGAACTTACACGTAGGTTCTAATAGGTAGACTTATTGTCCAATAGATCCTGTGAGAATTAATGGTATTTTTCATTGAACACTATTTAAAAATATTACTAATTGTTAATTTTCAATGAAAGTTTGAAAATTTTGTCACAAAAATATCACTAATTATAAGTTTAGAGACGGTTTATAAAAATTGTCACAAAAAAGTAACCAATTTTTAACTTTCAATGATAATTTGAAAAATTCATCACAAAAAAGTCACTAATTGTAAGTTTTAGCGACAATTTATAAAAATCATGGCAAAAAAATTATTAATTGTCAATTTTTAACGACATATGTAAAAAATCATCACAAAAAATATAGTGATTCCGGTTTTTACCCCGACCCTTATTGTGTTCCGGACTCGGGTTCTGTGATTGTATGTTGTTGTCTACGTCTTATTTCTTTCCTTTAATTCTTTGAATTTGAGTTTTGGGACTTGTTGGGCGAGTTTGGAATAGGTTGGTTAGTTGGTTCAAATGGTTGTTGCCTAGATTTTGGCCTCTTCGCTCGAGCGAGGTTTCTTGCACTCGAGCGAAAACTGAGGGTCTTCAGGTTTCTTTTCCAGACGCAGCTTTTCTGGGAAGATGTAAGTTCTTCGCTCGAGCGAGGCTTCTTGTGCTGGAGCGAGCCTTGTGGAATTGTTTCTTCGCTCGAGCGAGACTTCTTACGCTCGAGCGTGCATCTGCGTCTATGGTAGACCTGAAGCTTTGCATTCTGCGCTCGAGCAACGCTTCTTGCGCTCGAGCGAGGTTACTTATTGTGTCTGGTCGCTCGAGAGACAACTCCTTTGCTCGAGCGAAGGTTGTGTATATCAGTTCGTAGTAGAGTGATTTTACTTT
Source organism: Camellia lanceoleosa (assembly GCA_025200525.1). Classification (NCBI taxonomy): domain Eukaryota; kingdom Viridiplantae; phylum Streptophyta; class Magnoliopsida; order Ericales; family Theaceae; genus Camellia; species Camellia lanceoleosa. Next base: position 21,730,645 of record CM045758.1, read on the forward strand.
ACTTTTTGATCTCTTTTTTTCTAAAAAACCTAGATCGGTTGTCTTTCTCTCTAAAACACACACTCTCTCTCTACAAATAACTGTAGATCTAAGTATCTCTCAACCCTAGTCCCTTTGTTAAAGTGTTTGAGCATCTCAAGGGCTTTCCTTTGATCCGAGCAAAACCTTATTTGGGCATTCTTGAAGCTCTTCATCATCTCCTTTGGTCTCTTAGCTTTGAGGTTGGGATATTCTACTTTTTGATATGAGTTTTAACCTAGATATTTGTCATTTGTATATATGAAGGGATTTGAGAGTGGTTTGGGAAAAAGTTAAGGTTTGGGCTCTAAACTAAAGAGGGATTTTCATGTTGATTTACAAAATAACCTTTGGGGTTTGTGTATGAGGTTCTTTATTGTTGAAATTGTGAGATGTAGACCTATGGGTTGATGTTTTGGAATATGGGGAAAATTGCCCTAAGTTGAGTTGAATCAACTATTTGTGTAAATAATGAAGTTGGTTGGAAATTATGAAATTGGGGAAAAATGTGATTGAATGGTGTAGTTTGGTTTGATAAATCACACACTTATGAAAAAAGTTGATAAATTATCTGTTGATAGATTTACTTATCTGTTTAGAAATATCTGTTTTGGGCTATTGGTGGAGAATAGCTGTGATTGTTGTAGAAACTGCATGAGGATTAGGTAAATTGAAACTATTCATATGAATTATGTCATAGAATATGATGGTTCGATTAAACCATTGAATATGTGATTTGATTAGTCATTGTATATGACAACTTGTTTACATACATTGTATATGTATCATTGTTTGAGAGGAGATAGGAGATAGACTCCATTGAGAATTAAGTTGGTCGGAATGTCCAGGGTAAAAGTCCCAAAATCTTATATATTTATAGGTGTCCGTTCCCTCGGACGTGGTTCCATAAAATGGCAAGAAATAGAAGTGTTGGATTGATGAATGTATTGAATTGTGCACCATTGAGTTGTAGTCTCATACTGGTTGCTTTGATAATAATGAATTTGGTTAATTGATTTACTTGAAATGGAAGAATGAAAATGAATTGAGATATTGGTTATCTATATTGAATGGTTTTGGAAAGAATATGTGTTGGTTAAGAATATTGCACTTTTAGTTGATGCTTATATCTTAGTTAGTTTTCATATATTGTTTAGCATATCTCTACTGAGCTTTGGCTCAGCTTACTTGGGAAACCATTTTCAGGTATAAGTGACATGCCGCCTCCAAGGACATAGCTTGGGAGGTTTAGGGGTTGAAGGCTCAATTTTGCTATTTTTGCTTTGTGTTAAGTGTAAATTCAAGCCGAGGGCTTTATATGTATAGAGTTAGGCCTCTTCTTTTGTTGTAACCAAGTGATAACTTCGAAAGATATAAACCCGTAGGGCACTTATTTTATTGTTAGCAGTTAAAGTTACATGCTATAGTTTCGAGATGAATATATATGAAAGTGTAATGCATGTAATATCTTTTGTAATGCAGACTCTGATGAATGAAAATATAACGTTTCTATCATGTTTATAGATCTTATAAATGATTGGTTTATATAATATTTTGAGGGTGTTACAAAAAATTATTTTTAGCAACGATTTTACTAAGATTTATTTTCAATAAGACTTGATGGAAATTAAGTTGAACTTTTAGGATCTATTGGTAGTTTACCCATAATTTTTTATGACGATTTTTGCATGTCACTAAAAAATAACAATTAGTGACTTTTTTTTTCACGATTTTTTTTGAATTGTTGCTAAAATTTACAATTAGTAACTTTTTTTGTGATAACATTTTTAAACTGTCGCTAAAAGTTGAAAATTAATGATATTTTTTTGTGAAGATTTTTTTAAATTGTCGCTAAAACTTATAATTAATGATATTTTTTGTGATAAAATTTTTAAACTGTTGCTAAAAATTAATAATTAGTGACTTTTTTTAACAGTGTTTGGTGAAAAACGTTATCATATGACCTATTAGACAATAAATGCACAATCCTTGTTTGGCAACCGAACTTTTTAGCCAAAAAGTCAAAAAGTTACTAAATTAGTCAAAAAGTCAACAACTCATACCAAAAAGTCAAAGATTCTCTTTTCTCTCTACTTTTTGCACATCTTTTCATAAAAAGTCAAAAAGTCATCCCAAACATACTAGTCTTTTTTAGCTCATATTTTAGCCAAATAGTCAAAAAATTATTAAATTAGCATGTTCCCAAACAAGGCCGCACCTACACATAAACCTTCTTAGTACAAAAGTAAAAATTAAAAACAGTCATCTCCTAACTTCTTAAGAATTATTTTTTAAAAATTATTTTTGCCTCATAAATTGTGAACTGAAATTGTAACAATCTTCTATTACAAACTTCCAAAATAAAATAAAAAATTACAAACAACTTTATAAACTACACCAAAGTTTAAATTATGTCACTATGTACTTGAGTTTGAGATAATGTTTCATAACTCCAATAACTCTTAAGTAAGTTGCAATTCGATTTAATTGGGTTATAATTTCAAAGAGATTGTGTCATAACTTAAAATCTATTACAATGTAATTGGAGAAGGTAAACATTCTTTAATAATAATAATAATAATAATAATAAAATCTATTTATATATAAAATTCATATAAAATTTTACTAGAATATATGACAATGCCATTATTATTATAAATAAATTTATCTTTAATGGTATGTTATTTTGAAGTGAAATGAACCACATCATCATTATATATGAATTTTTTTGTTTGTATAATTATATAATTTTATTTTTAAAAGTAAATAAATGAGTCTTATAAGTTATATACATATAATTTGCGCCATCACATCACCTAGAAGCCACCTAGAAGAATCATAACAAAATGTAATCTCATGAATAATGATGAAAGATCGCAGCATCTAACGGTCACTATATGGCCAAATAAAAATAATGATTTTAAAATTTAGTACCCGTTGCATCATAAAAAATTACGAAATTAAAGTGTATCAAAACATGTAACGGCGACTAACAATTTCTCCAACCATAAGTTTGCTATTTATTTTCTTGTTGATCAATCAAAGTGAATTGTTAGAGAGGCTCAATTTATGCAGGAATTATCCAATCTTCTAGAAATTTCAATTAAGTTGTGTGTCTTTTCAATTCTATTGATTATTTTATGTAATACATAAGAAAAATAAAAATAAAAATAGTGAGTATATAATCAATAAAATTGTAAGGGACCACAGAGAATATGGGGTAGACCTATGTAATTATGTGGGTGTTTAGGAAGTAACTATTTTAGAGGCTTTTTGACTATTTTAGTAGGCTATTTTAGTTTTTGTGTTTGGAAAGATAGGATAAATTTTTATTTGAGTTATTGTATTGAAAAATGTATTTAAAATGATGTTTGAGGTTGAAATGACAAATTTATCTCTAACTTTACTTTTTCCAAAATTACTCTATAGGGGCAAAAGTGTCTTTTTGGCCTGTGGGACTAGGCTGGGCCTACCCACTGCCAGCGTATTGGTATTTGTTTTTTTTTTAAATTTTTTTTATAAATATAAATTATAAATATAATTTTTTTTTTTTGTATTTGAGGCTAGTTTAGCCTCAACTTTTGTTTCCCAAACACTCCCAATTTTTTCAACTTATGGGAAGTTAATCTATTAAAAAAAAAAAAAAAACCTAAATTTTTAATGCCAAATTTACTATAAACACCTTCTTTTTTTTTTTCCTTCACGGAAAGTCAATAAATTTCTATGTCTTAGCTAAGCAATGAAAATGTACTAAGAGCATAATGGAAGGATGCCCGCCATTTAGGTAACTGTCCTACTTCTAGTTGGAGAAGTTTTAGGAATTTAGAAAAAAGAATCATAAATTTATTCAGAATTGACGTGACCCATAATAACAATTTTAAATATACTTTTTATTTTTTGAATCATTTTCTGATTTATTTTATGGATTAATAGAGTTTCTGTTTTAGTTATTACCATAATTTTTTTTATTTGAGTTGTTTCCATCATCGACCATCATATCTTTGTGGGCTGGTCACGTTCCAGTATGGTTTCATGGACCATAGGGGCTTATTTTAGTAATCTGATCTATTGATTTTTAAAGTTTCTGTGGATAGATTATTCATAAAAGTAAAAATAGAACATTAAATTATTTCAATAATTGTAGTATATGATTTTATCACATTTGTTTTTATTTTATTATTTTTTAAATTAATCTGATAATTGTAATTTGTAGCACATAAATTCATTCCACTGGTGTATAAACTGTTATGTTCTATTAAGTTATTGCTTTTCACTATTCTCTTTATTCGGTCAATGGCATAGATAGTGAGAGACGAAAACATGGACAGGTACTTTGTAACGTCTTGCCTCATATATTGCCTAGATCAAACGCGCATAAACTTTTGTAATTTCTACATTTTTAACAGCACATATATGTATATATATAGTTGGGGTGCTTAGTGTGTTTAATCACTTTTTATTTATTTATTTATTTTTATAATGTTTTGCTGGTGTGTGTTTAATAACTTTTTTATTTTATTTATTTATTTATTTGGGATCAACAATGTGTTTAATAACTTTGGATAAATTAAATATGTTATCCAATAAATTATACTTAAAACCATAATCAAGTATAAAAAAACACATTATAATGGTTGTTATTAACGTTGGATTGAGAAACCTCCCTCAAGGGGAGGTTTAGGTAATTAAAAAAAAATAGATTTTGTTACAGTTTCCGAAACTGTTGTAATAGGAATGAATGTCTTTTTGAAAGTATTCAACTAAAGATGCATGAGTTGCATGAGCTTATCATCACCAGGTTTGCAATTTGGTTAAAGGCTACAACAAAGGAGTTCTACCACTTGATCAATGATTTTCTATACAACATTTCACATATTAGATATTGTATAGGTGGAAGCATACAAGAGTGTATGTTTTGGGGGTGTTTGAGGTGTCTTGAAAATTTGAAATTGTATTGGAGGAGGCTTATGGACAGTGGTGAAATCAAGAAATTAAATCAGAAAGGACACTTATCAATTATAACATTCAAAATTTTTATAAAAAAATTTCACATAAATTTTTACGATTGACTTCAACAAAGATTTAAAAAAAAAAAAACAAAAATTAATATTATTTGTAACTAGTGTATCATGGTCAATATAAAAAAAGTGATGGATATAAGTTTTAAAATAAATAATATAATGATAAAGTAATTTTTTATACAAAATTTAAGTAAAAATTCAATATAATAGTAATACCACCATCATTGAAATGTAATATCACCAACCAATAGTAAAGAAACACATGGAGGATGAATCCCAGATGTTAAATATAACTAACAATCCAATAAATTTCATATCTTTATTGAGATTAATTATATTTACATGTCAATAATGATAGATATCACCATGATATTGAAATTTTCATAAATAATAATATGACTTATCGTAATCTCTTTATTTTCAATTAAAACAACTATTATTGTTCTCATAATTTTAAAAATGTTATTGACATTTCACTCTAAATAATATTTTTATAATTTTTTTATTTAATATATTTTCTTGATATTTACAAAAAAAAAAAAAAACCAAAACCGGGGGGGCACGTGACCCCCCTAGACTCTCTATATCTCCACTATTGGTTATGGGGTGTTTGGAGTTCGAATCTCTCTAACTCCTTTTGGGAGTTTTGGAGATACACATGATTAGTCATGTTTTGAGTGCCAACATAGTTCAGATACTTAGCTTTGAAAACGATGTAACTCCTCCCCCAAACTTTTGTATCTTCTAATTATTTAATAAAATTTGTTTTGATTGCCGCTCTAAAACAGTTCTTGTGAAACTATAATATGTTGTAGTTTTATTTTTATTTATTTATTTTTTTTTTTGTAGAGGATTTCGAGTTGCTATTTACCTTATTATTTCAAATCCATCCATACAAGGCTCTAATTTTTTTTTTATCAGCAAAAGATAAATTTTATTGATGAAATAAAAAAGTATTACATCAATAAAGAAAGCGATGAGTGCAAAGAGCTTCAAAACGAAACAAACCAATCCCAACTAGGTTTGCACCGATAAGTCCGTTCTATCATCTGCTAGCACACCATCAGAAGTTAGTGAGTAACCAACCGCAAAAAAAGACAACCACACCCAAAAGACCAGAGCAACAGTAGCAAGCCCTCCTATGCCATACGATCTTTCACCAGAACCAACCATTGAGCTTCCAACAACTGTAAAAGCAATTTTCAGCAATGACAACCACTAACTACCAGCAACAGGCAGCAGCATACCTATTTGTAATCTCCAATCATCTTCATACACCAACAGACCTCTTATGCCATGTAATAATCACAGCCCAACCAACAAGATACACCAAAGACTTTCTAAACAAAGAAAGATCTGAAGGCCAAAAACATCAAACATCAGTAGCATACAGCCTCAAACCTGCACTCCTAATCAGTAAACATCAAATTAGCATACAGCAGTAGGCACACCAAATTAGCATAACACTACATCTGGAGGCAGCCCCAAGTCAGCATATAGTAGTAGGCACACCAAATTAGCATACAACAGTAGCCCCAATGATACACCTCTACAGTAGCCACAAATCAGCATATAGCAATAGACATACCAAATTAGCATAACTCTACTTCTGGAGGAGGCTCTCCTGTTTCATAGCAGTTGACAGCAGTTCAAAACAAAAGGCATATGTTGAAATCCACCATGTTCTCCAAATTTATTATACTCAAACCAAGACCCAATCTCCATCTAATCCAAGCACCTTCTCACATGCTGCAAATTAGTTACTAACTCATGCACTGAATAAAAACAATCTCTGGTATCATGTTTAAACTAGACTGCCACTCTTGATTTTATCAAATCACTTAACTCCTCCATCCTAGGTTGCTTTCCATTAAACACACACTCATTCCTCATCCTCCATATAGACCAGAAGGTAGCTAATGAGATTGCCTTCCAGATTTTGTCTTCCAGCTTCCTTCATTTAAAACCTCTCCACCAATCCAATAGACCTACAACATTATGAGGTGATATCCATTGCATACCCTACCACTTCAATAGATTTGACCAAGTTTGCCAACTAGCCGCACAAAAGCATAACATGATTTAAACTTTTAACTTCTTCTCCACAAAACACACACTCAGAAAAATTACTGTGATTCAAAATCCCAATGCTTTGGGGATAGGCTTTTGATTTAATTCTGCTTTTCCAAACAAGCCAACAAAAAAATTTCACTTCTGGGGGCAAAATGTTCCTCCAAATGAACCCAGAGGCAGCCATAACCTGCCCAGATATAACAATATTATAAGCAACAGCAACCTAAAACATACTAGAAGATGAAGCTTTCTACACCAAAGCATCAACTTTATCAGACAGATTTAGGTTAATGGTATTCAGTATATTAATAAGTCTTTCAACCTCCACTTCCTCCTAAGCCCGCAATCTTCATCTGAACTTCCAGTCCCATCGTGATGTGATTCTTTTCCTTTGGACCATATGATACAAAGAAGTCGCTTTCTCTGTTGACAGTTTAAATAATCTAGGATGCTCCTCCTTCAAACATGTCCCAATCCAATGATCTTCCCAAAATCTAATTCTTGATCCATTCCCCACTTCAACGACACAGTTATCCAGACAAGAGTTGAACAAAAGGATATTGTTATCAGCAATATTCAGAATATCACCCCAGAGTTTCGACCTGGGCTCTCCCTCCTCCATAAATGGGAACCATCCCGCACCTGTGCTGCCATACTTGCTAACTAATACTGATTTCCATAATGCCCTGTCAACACACCCATACCTCCACCACCATTTAGCTAGCAAACAATCATTAGCCATCTTCAAGTTCCTTATGCGCAAACCCTCATTGCATTTGCTCTTCGTAACCTCTACTCAGTTGACCAGATGCAGTTTCTTTTTTGCTTCTGATCCTCCCCATAAGAATCTAGCTTGAATCCTGTCTAGTACTCTTGCTACACCCTCAGGCATTTTTAAAACTGAAAAATAATAAATAGGTAATGAAGACAGCACAACTTTAACAAGTGTTAATCTACCAGCAAATGATAAAAGTTTTCTTTTCCAAGATGCTAGCTTTGCCTTGAATTTATTAATCACTAGCATCCAAGAACTCTTCCTCCCTGGACTTGCACCAAGCGATAGTGTGACACCCTCAAAATAATACATAATTCCATCATCTCACTGTTCTATACACATGATAGAGAAGCCACATTTCCATACATACATCAGAGTTAATATTACAAAAGAGTAGTTCATATAAATTACAAATGTTTACAAAAATAGTAAAATGCCCTGCGGGCTTACATCTTCCCAAGTTGCTACTTGGTTACAAAAATAGAGTGTTAACTCTTTTACAAGGAAAGCCTTTGGCTTGCATTTGCATGAAATCAACAAAACAAATAACAAAGTAGAGTCTTCAACTCCTAAACCTCCCAAGCTAAGATCTTGGAGGCGGCATGACACCTGTACCTGAAAAATGGTGTCCCAAGTAGGGTGAGCCAAAGCCTAGTAGAGATATGCTAAACCAAACATGAGAAATAACTAAAACATTAGCATTTGACAAATGGTTAACACTTGTAAACCAACTCACACCCTCTCCATGTCCCAACAACAATTACACCCATGTTTCAATCGACTTCCTTTTGTTTATCCAATTCAATTCATAGACATGGTTCTTTATCTAACCAAACAATTTAAAAGAGACTACAACTCCTCTTATTAACACTTTCGTTATCCACAACACAAAATGAGACTACAACTTATATTATTAACACTTCAATTATCAACTACTCAAAATGAGACTACAACTCATATTATTAACACTTCAATTATCAACTTCATTCATACACTTCCATTTATACGGGACTTTCACCCTGGACACTCCGGCCAACTTAATTATCAATGGAGTCCATCCCCTATCTTCTCCCAAACAATGGAGTACTTCCCCTATTTCCTTCAAAGCAAGATACATATACAACGTATTAAAGCATATAATCACATATGGGGTACATATACAATGTATTAAAGCACATTATCACATATGGAGTACATCCCCTATCTCCTCTCAAACAATAGAGTACATCTCCTATCTTCTCCTAAACTATGGAGTACATCCCCTATCTCCTCCCAAATAAGATACATATACAATGTATTTAAACACATTATCATATACAATGATCAATTCAAGCACATATTCAATGTGTTAATCTCACCGCCATATTCAATGACATACTTCAATTGATTAGTTTCAATTCACCTAATCATCATGCTTTTCTACAACAATCATGGCTATCCTTCACCGATAGCCTAAAATAGTTATATCTAGACAGATAATTAAATTTACCAAACAGATGAATTATTATATTTTCCACCGATGAGTGATTTATCAATCCAACTACGCCATTCAATCTCATATGTTCCCAATTTCATAATTTTCAAACCAATTTCATGTTTCCTCAATGTTTCATAATTTACACAAATATTTTATATAGCTCAAATTAGGACATTATCCTCCATTTCTCAAAGCTTGCAATCAAGACCAAATTCCTTTTATTTTACATAACTATTTCCATTATCAAGATCTCATATACACAATAGAACCCAATTATGGAAAACCCCTCTTTCAACATTTCAAATTTCAAACCCTAATTAATTTCCCAAAATTTCCAAATCTCTCAATTTATACAAAATGCCTATCATTTATGTTAAAACTCATAAAAAAGAGTAGATCATCCCTACCTCAAGTGGAGAGACTCAAAGGAGATGAAGAGAGAAACCCAAGATGCTTCAAACTTGAATCTTTTTATATCAAAAGGAAGCCCACGCAATGCTCTACTTTTCTTACAAAGAGATTAGGGTAGAAAACCACTACAACAAGATGGATTTATAGAGAGAGAGAGAGTTTAGAGAGAGAGAGAGAGTCAGATCTAGGGTTTAGAGTGAAAAATATGATGAAAAAGTGTTTACAAACACGCTGCTGCCAACTGATGTACTCGAGGCTCGCTCGTGCGAAGGAGTGGTCGCTCGAGAGACCAGACACAAAAGAATCTCGCTCGAGCGCGAGAAGCGTCGCTCGAGCGAACAATGCGAAGCTTCAGGTCTGCAACCCAGAAGCACGCTCGAGCGCAAGAGTTCTCGCTCGAACGAAGAAAGACAAAACATAGAGCTCGCTCGCTCGAGTGACAAAAGCCTCGCTCGAGTGAAGAATACCAACCTTCAAGTCCAAACTAGACGCAGACGCACGCTCGAGCGTAAGAGTGCTCGCTCGAGCAAAGAGACACATCATAGAAAGCTCGCTCGAGCGCAATAACCTTCGCTCTAGCGAAGAAGCAAAAACCCAAGGCTCGCTCGAGCGTAAAAAGCCTCGCTCGAGCGAAGATGCCAAATTCTGGATAACAACCATTTGTTCCAACACCCTACCAACTTGTTCCAAACTTACCCAACACATCCCACAACTCAAATACAAAGAATTGAAGGACGGAAAGGGATATAGACAACAACAACCACCCACGGAACCAAGTCCAGAATACAATAAATAATGGAGGAAAACCGAGATCGCTATAGGTAGCCCAAGATACAAAAAAGGTAACTTAATGCACCTACAATTCAATAGTTTTGCAAAACTTTCACCAACATTATCAGTAACCCCTATCCCACATACATGACTTTTATGAAAACTAATCTTCAACCTAGATATCACTTCAAAACACCTCAAGATATATAATGTAAGCATTTGTTGTTTTATATATATGAATATTGATCTCATGTGAATTATATTTTTAATTTTATATATTTGATATACTTTCCATTTGAAAGTTACAAATCAAGAGATATTATTATTATTATTATTATTATTATTATTATTATTATGTTTGAATGAGAGCTATAGAGAATTTTTTTAAATTATTTATAATAAAAAAATTAGAAATTTTAGTTTAAGATATTGGAACTCCTACAAGATTTGTGTTAGAAAAATCTCTTTTACTTATATAATATATATATAGATTAGTATCGATCAATATCTATGGTTAGCCCCTAAAGTAAGTATTGATGCTATTTTTTTTTTTTTGGCATAGAGTGCCTCATCAATTTTTTTTCAAGGATTCAACATTCTAAATTATTAATTGACTCAAGGAAGAAGACTATAAAGATTCTCATTTGAGTTTAGATCAAGATACTTTTACTATTTTACACAAGCTTAAGATCTTATTTCAATAACTACTGAAAACTTCTATTTAGGATTCGTTTGGGAAGTGAGTTGGTTTTTTGACTTTTTAGTTTTTTTGGCTATTTTAGCCTGGGGCTAAAAAGCCTCGTTTGGGAAGGGTTTTTGGTTTTTTTTGGCTTTTTTGTGAGAGAAAAAATGTAATGATTATGGGTTGGATGTAATGTTTTGTCTTATTGAGCTAAAAAGTCTATTTTATTTTTTGTGATTAAAATAGCCAAAAAAGCCCCAAACTTGGCTTCCCAAACGAAGCCTTAATTTTGATATTTAAGTTTGATATCCTACTTTCAAGTCTAAAATCTTACATGATTTGGCAAACAAAATCTAAAATTATATATGATTTGACAATTTAGTAAAACGTGAGTCTTAATTTGGTATTTTTTAGCTCTTGCGGGTTCACATAGTAATGTGGGTGTTTGAGAAGTCGTTATTTTAGTTTTTAACTATTTTAGTATGTTAAAATTTTTGTATTTGAGAAAATGATTAGATTTTTTTATAGTTGAATGTGATATTTGTGAAAGAAAAAGTGAAATAACAATGATTTTAAAATTCAGTAACCGTTGCATCATAAAGAATTATGAAATCAAAGTGTATCAAAACATGTAACGGTTACTAATAGTTTCTCCAACCACAAGTTTGCTATTTCTATTCTTGTTGATCAATCAAAGTGAATTGTTATGGATAGAGAGGCTCAATTTATGCAAGAATTATCCTATCTTCTAGAAATTTCAATTAAGTTGTGTGCCCTTTCAATTCTATTGATTATTTTATGTAATACATAAGGAAAAAAAATAGTGAGTATGTAATCAACCACATAGAATATGGGGTAGACCTATGTGATACTTTTTTCAACTTATGGCAAGTTAACCTTAAGAAAAAGAAAAAGAAAAAGAAAAAGAAAAAGACCTAAATTTTTAATGGCAAATTTACTATAAATACTTTTTTTTTTCCATTGAAAGTCAATAAATTTCTATGTCTTAGCTAAGCAATGAAAATGTATGAAGAAGGATGCCCACCATTTAGGTAACTTTCCTACTCCTAGTTAAAGAAGTTTTAGGAATTTAGAAAAAAAGAATCATATCTCTATTCAGAATTGACGTGACCCATAATAACAATTTTAAATATGCTTTCTATTTTTTGAATCATTTTCTGATTTATTTTATGGGTTAATAGAGTTTATGTTTTAGTTATTACCATAAATTTTTTTATTTGAGTTATTTCCATCATTGACCATCATATCTTTGTGGGCTGGTCACGATCCAGTACGGTTTCGTGGACCATAGGGGCTAATTTTAGTAATCTGATCTATTGATTTTTAAAGTTTCCGTGGATAGATTATTCATAAAAGTAAAAATAGAACATTAAACTAATTCACTAATTGTAGTATATGATTTTATCACATTTGTTTTTATTTTATTATTTTTTAAAATTAATCTAATAATTTTAATTTGTAACCACATAAATTCATTCCACTTGGTGCATAAACTGTTATGTTCTATTAAGTTATTGCTTTTCACTCTTCTCTTTATTCAGTTAATGGCATAGATAGTGAGAGACGAAATAGGAACATGGATAGTTAATGTTTTTGTTTTTTTGTTTTTTGGATCAGCAAAACGAAAACTTTATTGATGAAGAAAGCATAATACATGCAAAATTACATCAACAAAGCAGGGAAATGCAGAAAGCATCATAGTTAACCTTAACAATTCCAACTAGGTTGGCACAACAAATGAAGCACAATCATATGGACAGTTACTGTTAATGGCATAGATAGTGAGAGATGAAATAGGAACATGGACAATTACTTTGTAACGTCTTGCCTCATATATTGCCTAGATCAAATGCATAAACTTTTGTAATTTCTACATTTTTAACAGCACATATATGTATATATATAGTTGGGGTGGTTAGTGTGTTTAATCACTTTTTATTTATTTATTTATTTTTATAATGTTTTGCTAGTGTGTGTTTGATAACTTTTTTTTTTTTTTTGGGGATCAATATTGTGTTTAATAACTTTGAATACATTAAATATGTTATCCAATAAATTATACTTAAAACCATGAATCAAAGTATAAAAAAACACATTATAATGGTTGTTATTAATGTTAGATTGAGAGACCTCCCTCAAGGGCAGGTTTAGGTAATTGAGAGAAATAGATTTTATTACAGTTCCTGAAACTGTTGTAACAGGAATGAATGTCTTTTTTAAAGTATTCAACTAAAGATGCATGAGTTGCAGGAGCTTATCTTCACTAGGTTTGCAATCTGGTTAAAGGTTACAACAAAGGAGTTCTACTACTCGATCAATGATTTTCTATACAACATTTCACAGATTAGATATTGTATAGGTGGCAGGGTATAAGAGTATATGTTTTTGGGGTGTTTGAGGTGTCTTGAAGATTTGAAATTGTATTGGAGGAGGCTCGTGGATAGTGACGAAGTCAAGAAATTAAATCAGAGAGGACACTTATCAATTGTAACATTCAAAATTTGTATAAAAATTTTTCACATAAATTTTTACGATTGACTTCAACAAAGATAAAAAGAAAAAAGAAAAAAAAGTAAATGTTATTTGTAACTAGTGTGTCATGGTCAATATAAAAAAAAAAGCGATGGATATAAGTTTTAAAATAAATTATATAATGATAAAGTAATTTTTTATACAAAATTTAAGTAAAAATTCAACATAATAGTAATACCGCCATCATTGAAATGTAATATCACCAACCAATATGGAGGATGAATCCCATATGTTAAATGTTACTAACAATCTAATAATAAATTCCATATCTTCATTGAGATTAATTATGTTTGCATGTCAATAATGATAGATATCACCATTATATTGAAATTTTCATAAAATAATAATATGACTTATCATAGTCTCTTTACTTTCAATCAAAACAACTATTATTGTTCTCATAATTTTAAAAGTGTCATTGCATTTCACTCTAAATAATATTTTTATAAATTTTTTTATTTAAAATATTTTCTTGATATTTACAAAAAAAAAAAAAAAAATTCCAAAACCTGGGGGGCACGTGAACCCCCTGGATTGTCTATACCTTCGCCATTGGTTGTGGGGCGTTTGGAGTTCGAATCTGTCTAACTCCTTTTGGGAGCTTTGGAGATGCACATAATTAGTCATGTTTTGAGTGCCAACATAGTTCAGATGCTTAGCTTTGAAAATGATGTAACTTCTCTCCCAAACTTTTGTATCTTTTAATTATTTAATAAAATTTGTTTTGATTGCCGCTCTAAAACAGTTCTTGTGAAACTATAATACGTTTTTTTTTTTTTTGGGAGAGGATTTCAAGTTGCTATTTACCTTATCATTTCAAATCCATCCATAAAAGGCTCTTATATAATGTAAGCATTTGTTGTTATATATATATATATATTTCCCTTCTTTTTAATATATATATATATATATAAACATTCATTTTAAATCCTAAAATTAAAAGCACAAAAAGAGTTTAAGATTAAATATTTATAGATTTATGATTAAAGTATGTCGATGAATATTAACTTTTCTTTTCTTTCTAAACTAGTGGTAACCCCAATGACATGTAAAAAAAATTAATAATATATTTTTATATAAAAAAATATAAATAGTTAAATTTTTGTATGCAAATTATGAAAACAAAAAAGATTGAAATTTACAATTTAAGTCCCATAATTTTATCAGAATTTATTTATTATTTTTTAATTTGTCACAAATTTAATCATGTTACTTTCAACTTTTCTTGCTAGAATTGCAAACTTAGGTGAATTCAACCCAAGCAATATAGCGATTCCGGTTTTGACCCGTCCCTTGTTGTACTTCGGACTCGGGTTGTATAGTTTTGAATGGTGTTTCATATCTTGTTTCCCTTGTCTTCCCTCTATTTTGGTTTTCGAATTGTAATTGTGTGTTTGGAATAGGTTGGTTGCTTGTTTTTCCAAACCCTTGTTGGAGCTTGAGTGGCCCCTCTTGCGCTCGAGCGGTTGTCTGTTGTTTGCAAAGTACTGAATGTGTATATTCTACTCTTGAGCGGAACAACTTATTGTGTCTGACGCTCATCGCGAAAATGACATTTTATATAACTTTTTCATTCCTTTCTCTCTCTAAAACTTTCCAAAAACCTAGATCTTGACTCTCTCACTCTAAAATACTCTCTCTCTCTCTCTACATTTTGGCCTAGATCCTTTGATCTTTTCACCCTAGTGTCTTTGGAAAAAGGGTAGAGCATCCTAAAAGCTCCATTTTGATCCGATTGGAGTTTGGTTTTGGCATCTTTGAGGTTTCTCTCTTGCTTGGCTCATCTTCTTTCCTTGAGGTAGGGATTTTTTTACACTTTGTTGTGGTTTTTAACTTAGTTATCGGTGGTTGTGTAAAAATGGTGAGATTTGAGAGTGATTAGAACAAATCTAGGGTTTGTGTGTGAAATGAAAGAGGGGTTTTGGATGAATGTGAATTAAATGAGTATGCGATTTGAAAATGAGTTCATGTTGTGACAAAATAGTTGATTTTGATACTTAGGTTGATATTTGGAAAAATAGGGATTTTGTCCTAATTGGATTTAATTTCTATTTTGTATAAATAGTTGGAATTGGCATTGAAAATGTGAAATTGGGTGAGTAGGAATGTAAATGGTGGGATTGGATATGTATTATCTCACACCTTTGGAAGTTTTGAATAAACTATCTGTCTTGAGATTTAATATCTGTTTAGAAATAACTGTACTAGGCTATCAGTGGAGGATAACTATGATTGTTGTAGAAATTACGTGAGGATTATGTGAATTGAAACTAATCTTTTGTTGGTTGTCATTAAATATGACTATGTTTATATACATTGTATATGTATGACTATTTGGGAGGAGAAATGAGATGTACTCTATGTAAGATTATGTGTTTAAATACGTTGTGTATGCATGATTGTTTGGGAGAAGAAAGAGGATGGACTCCATTATAATTAAGTTGACCGGAGTCTCCAAGGTGAAAGTCTCGAAATTATACATGGGTGCCGATCCCGCTGACGAAATATCCGTAAAATGACAAATTGAAATTATACATGTAACGCCCCAAATTTCTAGCCCAAATGATAACACAACAATTATGGCTCTTTCAAGGAAAACCGAATATAAATCTCCAAACTTACATTACATGGTACAATAGTTCTTCATGCAACAATACATTTGTAACGCCTCGAAATTATCTAACATAAAATAACCACATCAACTAACATTCGCTAAGTAAAGACAATAATTCTTCCATCTTTACATGATTAATAATCGAGCTTATACAAAAGTTCACATGAGGATATACATTCAATGGTATTAAAAACACGTGAATCTATAGCATGTGAAGCATCTAGTCTCAAGTAAATAAAGTGCCCTTAAAGGGCTTACATCTTCCAAGGCATAAGCCAGGTTACACAAAATGGTCTCTCGGATCCATACAGGTTAGCTCTTGGCTTTACAAAAATTTAAAACAAAATAAAAGAGTAATCTACTCTTAACAAAACATACCCACGCCCTCAGCTCGGCGGAATCACTACATCTTTACCTGTACCAAAATCCCATAGAGGTGAGCATAAAGCCCAGTAGAGAATCCTTACAAAGTATATACAATTATGTAAACTCTCAATGTGATAATGCAAATGTCAATGCCACGTAATGCCCTTTTTAAAGAAAATTTCATTTCATGTTCTTCTTGATGATCATCATATTTCAAGAAAAATTTGCAATCTTAACAATTTTTGATACTTCCAATTTTAATCAATAGGGGTGGTAAATATGACTCAGGTAATCCCTAGGTTGGTGTCTGCAAGTAGGCTTAACAAGCACTACCAATAACCCCACTTTACCGGTTGTTAACCAGAAGGGAAGTGGTACCTCCTCCGCGCGTGTTTTCAGTCTTTCACTCCAGACACTCAGGCCAACTTATCAATCTCATCTACACCCCCTATCCGGACTTACCAACGTATTTACCCCATAACACCTTTCCATAGTTCTTATTGCAATACTTTTTCTTTCATGAAAATAAATATTTTCAATCTAAATTCACAATGCATAATAAAAAAAAAATTGAATGCGTATGCAATACAATGATTTTCCATACCTCATAACATTTCTCTATTGTCAAATATCTCTACAATAATGTCAACATTCACATTTCTCATTTCTCTCTTAAATGTTCTTTCACAAGATAATCATATGTCATCAACACATAGCTACAATTTCTCATTTCACAAGTCTTAACAATCTAGTCTCTTCAAGACTACATATAGTGTTTTCAAACAGTAACCTCCAATGTTAAAATTCTCAAAATCCATAGTGCACAATAATTGTCATCTCACAACCATATATCATCATTTATTTAACAATAGTTTTTAAAAAAAATTCTCCAGTTCAATATGTCAATAAGATTGCCATTTTTTTTTCCGAACCACACCATGGAATCTATACTCATTCATCTTTTTATCAAAAGAAAAGAAAGAATTCCACGGACATTTCCATATTTTTCCAAAAATCCCCAATTTTTAGGGTTTTTCATCAAAACCAAACATTTTCTCATTTCTTTAGTGAAACCCTATCAAAACCATTTTTCTTAAGTTTAATAGAAAGAAACCCTCTAAAATTAGTAAAAGGATTAAGATACAAACCCACTTTTAAAACTCTCTACACTTTTGAATCACAATGTTGAAATCAACATAAGAACTAGAAGAAAACTCTTAAATCATCATCAAAATAGCAAAACTTGTATATATAACTCAAGAAATCCCTAGCTCAAAGTTTGATGAAGAAATGGAGTTGAAACCCTAGAATCAAGGATGAGAGAGCTTTGATTTCCACCACACCAAGTGAAACTCTAGGTTTTGATCTCCAAAGCTTGAGAGGGAGAGATGATGATGATGAGTCTAGATCCAAGGGATTGCAAAAATCAAAGAGTTTTAGTGTTTGAGGAGGTTTTCCAGAGAGGAGGAGAAAAATAGGGTTTAGAGTGAGAAAGAAATGCATAAAATGTGATATACACACGGCCAAAAAGAGAGAAAAAAATAGAGTTTTGGGTTTCCCAAATTGCCACACGTGTGGCGCCTTCCTTCGCACATGCGGGCGCCTCAGACGCGGCGTTTTCTCAAGACGCAGCGGTGCCCCTTCTCAAGATTCTCACTCAAGACATGCCTTTTAGGCAGTGTGCAACCCCCCTGATGTTTAACCCTTACTGCACGAGCAGCCTCACTCCCCGCACTTGCAGCCCAAGGCCACCGCATGTGTGGCCTTGGCCTAATAGCCCAGAATTTTCTGGTTCGGTCCTCGGGCACTCTGGACTCGACCGTGTACCCTCCGGAACAAGTGAAACTCAACACCGAGCGAAAACAAGAACAAGGACTTTAATTTCAAGAATTATTTCCGGATGTTTTAAACTCAACGAGAGTAGAAGAGGACGAAGTGAAGAGGAAAGAAAAAGAAGGAAAATAAAGACCCTGCCGTCACAACCTCCCCACCATAGGAAATTTCGTCCCCGAAATTTAAACAAACTAATCAAATGAAGGGTTCTAGCAATTATGACCATCCTAACAACATTTTCAAGTCGCAACATCCATACTCAACCAACATTTACCACTCTTACCACCATTATTTTATCAAAACTACAATTGTTTATACTAAACATATGAAATATAACATTTTTGGCAAAATACCATTCCTTCACAATCTCATGCTCAGATTAACAACACATTCAACATATGATTTACAAGTTTAACACCATTTTCCTTTTTAACACAAGGGAACATTACAAATTAAAACAAACAACTAAGGATGCTCAAATAAATCTGGATACTTGGAGTAGACCTCCGCTTCCCGTTCCTAAGTTGCCTTCTTAATCCCATGGTGTCTCCACAACACCTTCACTAACAGTATAGTTTTACCTCGCAACACTTGCTCCCGGGCATCTAAAATTTGAACTGGCCGCTCTTCGTAGGAGGCATCCTCATCTACCTCCAAATCAACCCAATCTAGCACATGAGAAGGGTCGAGTTCGTACTTCCTAAGCATGGATACATGAAACACATTGTGGACCCCCGAGAGTTGTGGTGGTAAAGTTAACCGGTATGCCACTTCCCCGACTCTCTATAATATCTCGAAAGGCCCAATGAACCTCGGAGACAACTTACCACTCTTGCCGAATCTCATCAAATCCCGCCTAGGTGAGATCTTAAGAAACATATGGTCACCCACTTCAAAAGATAAAGGTCATCTCCTCTTATTGGCATAACTTTTCTGTCGGTTTTGGGCCGTAGCTAACCTCTTCCGAATGAGAGCAACTTTCTCGGTTGTCTCCCTAACAATTTCCGAACCCAACAACGGTGCATCCCCCACCTGAGCCCAACAAACTGGTGGTCTACAAGGTCAGCCATACAAGGCCTCAAACGATGCCATCTCGATACTAGCTTGATAACTATTGTTGTAGGCGAATTCAATCAACGGTAAATGCCTCTCCCAAGAACCCTTGAAATCTAGGACACAAGCTCTAAGCATGTCCTCCAAAACCTGACTAGTACACTTCGACTGCCCATCGGTTTGAGGGTGATAAGCGGTGCTAAAGGTCAACTTGGTTCCCAGTGCCTCTTGAAGGCTTTGCCACAACCGGCGGTAAAACGAGGATCCCTATCCGATACGATGGTTACCGAAACCCCATGAAGCCGAACTATCTCTCTAACGTACAACTCTACCAAGTGCTCAACTGAGTCGTTAGTACGCATAGGAATAAAATGTGTAGACTTAGTCAACTTATCAACAATTACCCAAATGACATCATTGCCCCGCTGTGCTCTAGGAAGCCCAACTATGAAGTCCATGGTAACGTGTTCCCATTTCCATTCGGCTATTGGTAAGGGTTGTAACAAACCCGCTGGTCTTTGATGCTCGGCCTTCACTTGTTGACAAGTAAGGCACTTTGACACAAAGGATGCGACATCCCGCTTCATACCCCTCCACCAAAACTGACGGCTAAGATCACGATACATTTTGGTGCCTATCGGATGCACCGCAAGGCTTGAGTGATGGAACTCCGGAAGCACTTCCTCTCTACAAGATTCAGGCACAAACATACGATCTAGGTATCATACACTTTGATCCGAGTGAATGTTCAAACCCTTCTCTTCCTTCCCATTGGAGATTCTATCACAAATTAACTTTACTTCTCGGTTTCCCTGTTGTGCCTCTACAACTTTGCTAATCAAGATAGGTTGAGCACTCAAAGTAACCAATGTTGCACCCTCTTCGGACTCACCCAATTAGAATTCAAACTTGCCGACTTCACCCAACATAATCCACTCCCGAATGGACAGACTCGCCAAACTACTCACGGTTTTTCGACTTAAGTCGTCGGTCACTATATTGGCCTTCCCCGGGTGGTAGTGTAACTCGAAATCATAATCTTCTAAAAATTCCATCCACCTCTGTTGACGTAAATTCAAATCTTTTTGGGAAAACAAATACTTCAAGCTCTTGTGATCGGAGAAAACTTCAAACTTTTCACCATACAAGTAATGCCTTCAAATCTTTAAGGCAAACACTACTGCGGCTAACTCTAAGTCGTGGGTAGGGTAATTCTTTTCATGGGTCTTCAATTGCCGTGAACCGTAGGCTACAACTTTTCCCTTTTGCATCAAAACACAACCAAGCCCATCCCGAGATGTATCACAATAAACGGTGTAACCCAACTCTCCCTCCGGAATGATCAACATCGGTGCCGTAGTCAATATAGTTTTGAGCTCTTGGAAAGACTTTTCACAAGCCTTACTCTACGCAAACTTAACTCCCTTTCTAGTCAACCTAGTCAAAGGCGTGGCTAATCTAGAGAAATCCCTCATGAAACGCCGATAGTACCCCACTAACCCCAAGAAACTTCGGATCTCAAAGACATTCTTAGGTTGCTCCAAATCTTGTACAAAGTCTATCTTCGAAGAATCTACAGTTACTCCCTTTCTTGACACCACATGACCCAAAAACTTCACCTCGGTGAGCCAAAACTCGCACTTCTCAAACTATACAACTGATGTTTTCTAAGCAATTCAAGCACTACTCTCAAGTGAGCCTCATGTTCCTCCTCGGAAGTTGAATAGATTAGGATGTCGTCTACAAAGACGACCACAAAATGGTCCAAGTACTTCCTAAACATTCGGTTCATCAAATCCATAAAAGAAGCTGGTGTATTAGTCAACCCAAATGGCATTTCAAGGAACTCATAGTGGCCATGACGCATACGAAAGGCCGTTTTCTAGATGTCCTCCTTCCGAACTCTCAACTGGTGATACCCTGACCTCAAGTCTATTTTAGAGAAGCAACAAGAACCTCTAAGTTGATCAAACAAGTCATCTATTCTGGGTAAAGGGTATTTGTTCTTAATGGTAACCCGGTTTAACTTGCGGTAATCGATACACAACCGTAACGATCCATCATTTTTCTTTGCAAAAAGAGTTGGCGCTCTCCAAGGTGACGTACTAGGGCGAATGAAGCCCTTGTCTAGAAGCTCTTAGAGTTGAATCTTCAACTCATGCAACTCTGTGGGTGCAAATCTATACGGTGTCATAGAAATTGGTGCCGTTCCAGGCACTAAGTCGATGGTGAACTCAATCTCCCGGTGGGATGGCAAACTAGTAAGGTCCTCGGGAAACACATTCGAGTATTCATAGACTACCCGTGGCAATTCAACTCGAGTCCCGTCACTCTCACTATCCAAGAGAGTAGCAAGAAAACAACTAAGCTCGTTCCTACTACGAGGATCAAATACTGGTGATAAGACCCGATCAACCCTGTCCCCCAGAAAGTAAAAACAATCACCACCCGAGGTGCATATTGTGACCCTCTGGTGAAAACAATCAATCACTGCCCGATACAAAGACAACCAATCCAAGCCTAGAATGACGTCAAAACTCGACATGCCTAGCAACACAAAAGCAAACAGGAGTCTACGCCTGGCAACCTCTATCTTATAACCACAACATTCTCAATCTAAGTCAATTGTACCCCCAACTGGTGACTCTATTTTGAGCGGAGACGCTAACTGTGCTACTGTAGACGTCCCCGAACGCCCCGGGAGGATGAGTCCCGTTCTGTTCATCTGTGGGCTTACTACAGTTCGGACTCAATTTGTTGTCACGGTTCTAAATCTGAACCAAAGAGTCCAAATCCGGCAAATCGTTTTGAGAAAAACAGATTTTGAAAGAAGTGCCAAACATGGACTACTTTTCCAGATACAGAGTCGCCACCTAAATATTTTTTAATGGGGAAATTTAGGAAACCCTGACTCGGTGCCAAAGGCCACGTGTCCATCATCACCAAAGTTGCCTCGGCTCGGGAGCTTGGGTACGATTGAAGAAGGTCAGCTATGAGCACCCCTTCTCGCCCGGTCCGAAGACCGGCCTCTACTAACCGTGATATCCGTTTTTAAAAACGTTATGTGTTCTTATTCCGGTTATTAGCCTAGAGTTACTATGTTATGCGCACAGCAAACAAGTATAGACTAGATTGTCTAATTTGGAACAATATTGCATATCCGTTTGTTTTTAGAAAATGCTTTGGGATTTGCTACTCGTAAGTAGGCTAAAAGACGGATTTCAACGAGTTGTTCCAACTCAAACAATTCAGCCTTCACCTACAGGCATTTAGGCAGTTTATCTCACATAAGCATCTAGCCACATGGTAAGCATGCTGTCATGATAGCACTCACACGCATGCGGTATGCTAAAGCATGAAAATACTTACATCGTACTCCGTGCCAAAACAATAAACTAGTTAGCAAATATGCATGGTCCTAGTTTATGTCAAATTGACTAATGCAACACATACAGAATGCAATTAGGGTAGGCTCGGCTAACCTAAACATGTCATGTGAAATGCAATCAATTGATGCACATATTCAATTTGGAATTGAAGTACAAATGCAGTTAGCATGATGCGCCGAGCCCGGTGCATGCAAGACAAGTGTATGGATGCACACATGCATAGCATAAGGTATGCTAATTTAAACACGCCCTAATCTACCATCATAAGCGGGTAAATAAAAGGGAAGAAAGAAGTGGGGATTGGAAGACATGCACACACACGCACCCACACTTATTACAGATTCGCCCTCGCCCGGAGGGACCAAATAAATATACAAATTAATAAACCTACAAGCTAATTAATTATTACAGACCACTTAATTAATTTACAAATTAACTAAGCTAAGGAAAGCAGTAAAGTCCTCGGGAAACGGATCCAATGCAATGCATGCTCGGGCTTGCTCGGAAGTGCACTGCCATGCATAGACTGCCTCTGTTTTCCCTGCTTTGCCCCTCCGAAGACTGCCAAAGTCTCAGAGATGCTTCTCTGAACACTAGGGATCATCACCGGCTGAAGAGGATTTCCACTGGCTGCCAAATATGATCATCAGCTGCTGATTGAATTATCGGCCACTGATGGACGGCCGGTCGGCACTATGTATTGCCGGTTAGCCAAAAATGCCTGCTGAACTTGCAACTTACAGCAACAGAGGGCATGGCCTTGCATGGCAATGCAATTCAAGCAATATATGCACCAATCACACTCCTTATCATGTTAAGGACTCAAAGGAGGATGTGCCTCGATTCTCGGACCACCAATCACGCATTTCCATGCATGATGGCCCAAAGAATCAAGTGTGCAACTTCAATTTCAAATGAATGCAAACCAAATAAGCACACAAGGAGACCCAACCTCAATCATACTCATCTCAAGAGGTCTAGCACACATGCTAATGCAATGCAATCCTAGGCATGTTGACTACTATGCAACCATGGCAATGCAAATAAGCATACAAGCTAACAAGCATACAAGACATAAAACATCAATGTTAACCAACAAGCATGCAAGATGCAATGTGGATGTCCAAGCATGCAAACAAGCATGTGACTTCATTCAATCATACAAGTTCCAACATGCAACAACTTTCCAATATGCTACAACACACAAGGAGCATATGCAACCAACGAAGGGATGGACTTAAACATGATTTAGGTAGCTCTAAATAGGCCTAAAACAGTGGCTAAAAATGCTAAGTACATGAAGGCAAATGTTCATGCAAACATGCATAGATACATGGTTCAAGACTTAAGCATAATGAAGCAACTTTTAAACACATTTAAAAGGTACAAACATGGATTAATGGCATGCAAACTAAGCTCTGAAATCATGTTATAAAATGATGCCAAGTCAATTTAAACAAGATAGCAAAACATGCCATAATGGCCTAAGTACTTAAGACAAGCCATGGAGGCTTAATCCAAGGTCAAGTCCACCAAGCCTCACAAGGCTAAGGGGACTTAAAGCAAGTCAAAGGCAGACTTAAACAAAGCCAAAGGTGCACCTAGATGACATCTAAGTGGCTCAAGTCCGAGGCATGCACAATGGCCAAAACATGGAGCGTTCAACACAAGCTTTCAAAGCATTAAAGAGATGTCCAAAGCAAGCATACAAGCATATCTTAGGGACTGAAATGATGTTACAAATGGTGCCAAACCACTTAAACCAAAGCAAGTAATGCAAGCTACACACTTATACACTTAAGGCCAACAAACCAAAAATGCAAAGGGGCCACACAAAGCATGCCAAGATCGACCCAAACAACTATGGACAGACCTTAAACATGGTGAAATAAGCACAAGAGCTTCACAAGACCAAGCCTAAAACATGCTAGAATAAGGACTTACTACCTAAGGCATATTAAGGCCTAAACATGGCATTACAAGGTAGGTATGCTAAGCATGCGTGGTGTACCAAAACCAACACACAACAATGTTATATCATGGCATAATAAGCATAAAAAGCAACTATGGCATGATCAACAAACACTCAAACATGATGCTCTCTCAAGAGGCCAAAAAGTGCCCTTTTCAAGGACAAC
The DNA here is from genome assembly GCA_025200525.1 of Camellia lanceoleosa. Taxonomy (NCBI): domain Eukaryota; kingdom Viridiplantae; phylum Streptophyta; class Magnoliopsida; order Ericales; family Theaceae; genus Camellia; species Camellia lanceoleosa. Next base: position 21,755,819 of record CM045758.1, read on the forward strand.
AGGGAGAGGGGGTGGCCCTCTCCTTCTTGGGACTTCAAGGCACCATCGTTACCACTGAAATCCCTCAAGATTTCAGTGGTGAGGAGGCCCAAACACCACAGTCCCGAAGCTCACTCAAAATAGCACAAAATGGGGCCTCTCAAGGCTTAAGAGGGGTCAAACACCTCCAAACCACAAAACACTCTAAACCAACTATTTAGAGGGCCTAAAAAAAGAACTTTTTTATGTTATACACTAAGCACAAAAGCAGTCCTAAGATAGGAAAAAAAGGAATGCAAGAAAGGGGGAAAAAGGACTAGTTTCTTACCCTTGTAGACTATCTTCAAAAATGGTGGACCAGCAGCCCCTTGAGCTCCAAACCAGCTTCAAAGCTCCAAAAACAAGCCTTAAGAACCTCAGTTCCAAGAGGATGGTGTGATGGTAGGTGTTTGTGCACAAAACTAAGCCTAAAACACACACAATGGCAAGAGAGGGAGAGATATAGATATAGGTTAGATACACTAACTTAAACCCTAAAACCAGAGCTTTCTAACTCTCCCCCCCAACTTGTCTAACCTTAGAATAAGGGAGAGAAGGCCTCCTCTTATAGAGGAGCCAATCTTGTAAAGCTTACAAGGTAAGCTAACAAGAGGGCCATCCCTCCATACACGTGTATGGAGGGGAAGCAAATGCAAGACAGCTGTGCTAAAATATCTGCAAAAGCAGATGCACAGTAGTCGACCGGCCAAAGATGTCATTTTGACAAAATTGATGGCCGGTCGGCCAACAAGACTGCCGGTCGGCCAAATATATGGCCGATGGACACAAACAATAGCCGGTGGCCTCAAGCCACGGCTGGTGAAGTGTGGGGAGACCTCACAAGGCATCCTCTGCCCCTCCAAGGCAAAACACAAGTGTTTGGTGCAAAACTAGACACTAAACGGTCGAGTTCGGAGATCCTGAGGCAAGGCGCGTAGCCGAGACCTCCGGGAACTCCAAACGAACACAAACATGGATAATTACCTGGTGTTCAAACGGTGACGTCCAAGTCTTGAGGACGGTCAAAAATGGGGTGTCTACGGCTACCTCTAACCCCAATGCAGATGTGAATGTAGCAGATATGAATGAATGAGACGCACTCGTATCTATCAACACACTTGCCAAAGAATTACACACAATAAAAATTCCTCTCACAACTAAGGATCTTGGTAACTGCTCTGGCGCGGTAACAGCGTACACGCGCCCCTATGGCCTCTGATTAACCTGCTTGTCCCTCGGAGCATAGGCCTGCTGTATTGACTAAGCCGAAGCGACTTCCTAATGAACTCATGAAGTTTGAGCTGAGTGAGCCTGCTGGTGGCTCTGAGTCTACCTCGATCCTGATGCGCCAGATGCGCCTCCCAACTGCAGGCAAGCTCTCTTCATATGCCCTGACTGACCGCACTGATACCAGGTAGGCCCCTACCCTCTACTTTGAGATTGACTCTGAGATCAGTTAGATGGTGGTGGTGGCAACATTTGTTGTCCTCCTCCCTTCTACGGACATGCAAAGGCCTTGTGATCCGGTTGGCCACACTTGAAGTAAGAAAACCCACTCGGTGTACTCTTTCCTGGGCCTGCACTAGGCAAGGGGAAAGTCGATCTAGACTGCTGTGATTGGGACCGGGATGAAAAGGTTATTGTTGGGCCTAAAGTCCCCCTATGACCCTTGGCCCCTGGACCTCGAATTCCGAAGTCTCTCATCCTCGGCCTCCACGGTAATCTCTACATGTGCGGCCGCCTCCACAAGACGGTCATAATTTCAGATCATATTCTCGGTAACCTTGAACAAGATCTTGGTTCTCAACTTCTTTTCGAACTCAATTTGTAACCACATAAATTCATTCGGCTTGGTGCATAAATTGTTATGTTCTATTAAGTTATTGCTTTTCACTCTTCTCTTTATTCAGTTGATGGCATAGATAGCGAGAGATGAAATAGGAACATGGACAGTTATTTATTTATTTATTTTTGTGATCAGCAAAACAAAAACTTTATTGATGAAGAAAGCATAATACATGCAAAATTACATCAACAAAGTAGGCAAGTGCAGAAAGCATCGTAACTAACCTTAACAATCCCAACTAGGTTGGCACTGCAAAGGAAGCACAATCATATGAACAGTTACTGTTAATGGCATAGATAGTGAGAGACGAAATAGGAACATGGACAGTCACTTTGTAACGTCTTGCCTCATATATTGCCTAGATCAAACGCATAAACTTTTGTAATTTCTCCATTTTTAATAGTACATATATGTATATACATAGTTGGGGTGATTAGTGTGTTTAATCACTTTTTATTTTTTTATTTATTTTTATAATGTTTTGCTAGTGTGTGTTTAATAACTTTTTTTTTTTTTTTGGGATCAGTATTGTGTTTAATAACTTTGAATACATTAAATATGTTATCCAATAAATTATACTTAAAACCATGAATCAAAGTATAAAAAAAACACATTATAATGGTTGTTATTAATGTTGGATTGAGAGACCTCCCTTAAGGGGACATTTAGGTAATTAAGAGAAATAGATTTTATTACAGTTCTTGAAATTGTTATAATAGGAATGAATGTCTTTTTTAAAGTATTCAACTAAAGATGCATGAGTTGTAGGAGCTTATCATCACCGGGCTTGCAATCTGGTTAAAGGCTACAACAAAGGAGTTCCACTACTTGATCAATGATTTTCTATACAACATTTCACATATTAGATATTGTATAGATGGAAGGGTATAAGAGTGTATGTTTTTGGGGTGTTTGAGGTGTCTTGAAGATTTGAAATTGTATTGGAGGAGGCTTGTGGACAGTGACGAAGTGAAGAAATTAAATCAGAGGGGACACTTATCAAGTGTCACATTCAAAATTTTTATAAAAATATTTCACATAAATTTTTACGATTGACTTCAATAAAGATTTAAAAAAAAAAAAGAAAGGAGAGAGAGATATTAATGTTATTTGTAACTAGTGTATCATGGTCAATATAAAAAAAGTGATGGATATTAGTTTTAAAATAAATTATATAATGATAAAGTAATTTTTTATACAAAATTTAAGTAAAAATTCAATATAATAGTAACCCCACCATCATTGAAATATAATATCACCAACCAATGGTAAAGAAACACATGGAGGATGAATCTCACATATTAAATGTAACTAACAATCCAATAAATTCCATATTTGCATTGAGATTAATTATATTTACATGTTAATAATGATAGATATCACCATTATATTGAAATTTTCATAAATAATAATATGACTTATCGTAGTCTCTTTATTTTCAATCAAAACAACTATTATTGTTCTCATAATTTTAAAAATGTCATTGGCATTTCACTCTAAATAATATTTTTATAAATTTTTTTATTTAAAATATTTTCTTGATATTTGCAAAAAAAAAAAAAAAAAATTCCAAAACCTGGGGGGCACGTGACCTCCTTGGACTCTTTATACCTCCGCCATTGCTTGTGGGGTGTTTGCAATTCGAATCTCTCTAACTCCTTTTGGGAACTTTGGAGATGCACATAATTATTCATGTTTTGAGTGCCAACATAATTCAGATGCTTAGTTTTGAAAATGATGTAACTTCTCCCCCAAACTTTTGTATCTTTTAATTATTTAATAAAATTTGTTTTGATTGCCGCTCTAAAATAGTTCTTGTGAAACTATTATATATATATATATATTGGGAGAAGATTTCGAGTTGCTATTTACCTTATTATTTCAAATCCATCCTTACAAGGCTCTCATATAATGTAAGCATTTGTTGTTTTATATATATATATATATATTTCCCTTCTTTTTAATATATATATATATATGTAAACATTCATTTTAAATAATAAAATTAAAAACGTCAAAAGAGTTTAAGATTAAATATTTATAGATTTATGATTAAGGTATGCCGATGAATATTAACTTTTCTTTTCTTTCTGAACTAGTGGTAACCTGCACGACATGTGAAAAAAATTAATAATATATTTTTATATAAAATAATATAAATAGTTAAATTTTTGTATGCAAATTATGAAAACAAATAAGATTGAAATTTACAATTTAAGTCCCACAATTTTATCAGAATTTATTTATTATTTTTTAATTTGTCACAAATTTAATCATGTAACTTTCAACCTTCCTTGCTAGAATTGCAAACTTAGGCGAGTTCAACCCAAGTAACTTGAGTTAAGTTTAAAATTGAGTTGAGCTTACAAATTTGTAATGATTGAACAACAGATTTTTAATTAAGTGAGGATCTATGTAGAAATTAAAAAATTCAAATTCAATTTGAATGGACTTGGACAGAAATACCAAATAACCTAAGCAACCAAAACAAAATTATATATATAAATATATAAATTATTTTCTAATTTTAGTTTGAGATATTCAATCTCCTACAAGATTTGTGTTAGAAATCTCTTTTACTTATATAATATATATATATAGATTAGTATCGATCAATATCTATGGTTAGCCCCAAAAGTAAGTGTTGATGCTATTTTTTTTTTGGCATAGAGTGCCTCATCAATTTTTTTCAAGTATTCAACATTCTAAATTATTAATTGACTTAAGGAAGAAGACTATAAAGATTCTCATTTGAGTTTAGATCAAGATACTTTTACTATTTTACACAAGCTTAAGATCTTATTTTAATTACTACTGAAAACTTTTATTCAGGGTTCATTTAGAAAGTGGGTTGGCTTTTGGGTTTTTTACCTTTTTTGGCTTTTTATCTTTTTTGGCTATTTTAGTTTGGGGCTAAAAAGCCTCGTTTGGGAAGGGTTTTTGGCTTTTTTTGACTTTTTTGTGAGAAAAAATATAATGATTATGGGTTGGATGTAAAGTTGTCTTATTGAGTTAAAAAACCTATTTCATCCCCAAACTTGGCTTCCCAATCGAAGCCTTGATTTTGATATTTAAGTATGATATCCTACTTTCAAATCTAAAATCTTACGTGATTTTGCAAAAAAAAATCCAAGATTATATATGATTTGAAAATTTAGTAAAATGTGACTCGAGTCTCATTTTGGTATTTTTAGTCCTTCCGGATTCACATAGTAATGTGGGTGTTTGAGAAATTGTTATTTTAGTATGTCATTTTAGTTTTTAACTATTTTATTAGGTTAAAATTTTTGTGTTTGGGAAGATGATTAGATTTATTTTTTTTTTATAATTGGATGTGATATTTATGAAAAAAAAAAGTGAAATGACAATGATTTGAAAATTCAATAACCGTTGCATCATAAAGAATTATGAAATCAAAGTGTATCAAACCACACTACAAGAAAGAACAGCTTCGGTGACTACTTTTGCCGACTAAACTAAATTTAGTCGCCAAAGGTATACCAATTAGCTAATAAAAATTTGTTTGTCGCTAATAGTAGAGACATTAGCTACTAAACCTTTTTCGTCGGTAAAAGTCTACTATTTTGCTACTAAAAACATGTGTTGTCGGAATTGAGTGTCTTTTGGCGACTAATTATTTGTTAGTCATTAAAACGTGACATTTTGGGCGACTAAATATGATTTTGGTCGCTAATTGCACAGTCTTTACAAATTGTAAATTTGTTTTATTGGTATTTATGTATTTTTTGGCTACTACTTGTATGTTAGTCGTGCAAAACAAGGGTTTGGGCGACTATTTCAATTTTGGTCGCTAAATCTGAAAGGTTTACCGACTGTAATTCAGTAGCCAAAACGAGGCATGAAATTATGGAAGGAATATTTAATTTTTCATAAATAGATTAGCGACTAAAATAAAATTTTGTTGGGAACAAATATTTTTTTGTTTTATTTTTATTCCAATAGAACTCAATTTCCCTCCCTTTTGCACTCCTGCCTCTGTCACTGCTCTTTCTCCATTGCCATTACCGCAAGGCTTGTGGATCATCACTTTGTCTCCCTCCCAGGTATGTCCTCCCTCTCTCTCTCTCTCTCTCTCTCGCTATTTACACATATACATGCATATATATATATATATACATACATACATATATACGCACACACAAATCATATATACACAACCTTGATCCCATATATAATTGATTATACACAGTTTCCCTCTTCTCTATAGCCGAAATCTCCATCGCCATCACCATCACCGCAAGGGTTGCTGGATCATCGGGAAGTCTCCCTCCCAAGTATGTCCTTTATTCCGCATGTGTCTCTCCCTCTCTTTGAGATACGTAGTCTCCTTCTCAATGTCTCCCTCTCTGTTTCTCTGTCCCTGTTTACACACACATACACACATATATATATACACATAAATCATATAGGAAATGCTGAAAATTAGGGCATTGTTAATGAAATTTAAAATTAGGGCAATTCTTGGGCTGAGATGTTATTGAATTTAGAACTGAGATGTTTAATAATGCATAATGGATTTTTATTGTAGGACTTGCCATATCTATTTGAGTGTCAATCCTTACAATTTTAGGCTGCCAACAACTATAATGCTCTGCCATTTAAAGCCTTAAGTTTCATAATTTGTTAAATTCATTGAATTTTTCTACTTTTATTATGCATGCATACATAATGTCAGTTTCAGTTTTTCATTTGTTTGAAATTCCATTTTATAACACATTACTAATCTTAGCTAACAGTTCACCGACATATAATTCCTCTCTCTCGGCAAACATGTATGTGGATATACCTAGCTGTTCGATCCATAATCTAAACCTTTTCTTATAGAAATCTAAAACATTAAAAAATTCTCTACATTGGAGTGCTATATGACTTATATTACAGAAGCATGATGGCCATGGCAGTTGACCCATGCGATGGGCTTGGTTGGAAGTGCGGTCCAACAAAAAAGTTTAAGAATATTGCGGGCTAATAATGATATTTGACACTGGTTCAAGTTGCGCTTTCTCTCTCTCTCTCTCTCTCTCTTCCTCTCCCAGCTGCTAGTTATATAACTTTTTCACAATGTTGGTGCCTTTTCTATTGGAACTTAGAGGAGATCAGGATACATTGAATTTCATGTTCAGATTTATGTTGGCAATATGTTTGAGGATAATTTTTTGACTTTGGTGGATGAATGTAGGCAACAGCTCCTTCCCTTGCTTGCATATGCATAGGCATTGAATGGGTTTCTAATCCATACTTGTTTTGCTATTTTTCTTACGTTCATGTGAATTTTGAGTCCATTTCTTGATGGGTTTTCCATTTTCTGCCATTTTAATGAGAATTTGAGTTTAAATTCCCTTCATTTTCTATGGAGATGTTAATTTGTTTTTCATATATTAATTGAAGTATGGTAACTGATGGGTTTGCTTGTAACTGATGTGGATGTGGATGTGGATGTGGATGTAGATATGGCTAGGGTTGTGGTGAAGGAGATTGAGTATATCTATATTGCATTTTTAGCTTCTGTATTTGGATGTTGTTTCTGATTTAATTTTAGCTAAATGGGTGAAATCTTGTGTTGATTATGATGTGGCTCAATCTTATAGTCCATTGGCCTCTGTTGATCATAAAACATTATTGAAAATTCTAGTATAATGTGAGTATATTTATTAAATTAGCTAACGAAATGCTATTTCATTTTTGGTAGGAAACATTTTATTGTTCAAACCAGCTTGGTAGTTCCAATTCTAGCAGCAACAATTCCATCAGCAACTGCAACGCACTCTTCACAACTGTAGGTAACTTTTCCCTCTCTCTATCTCTCTCTCTCTCTAGAAATACTTTTCAATCTCTCATTTACTCAGATTTTATTCTTTGAGTAGCAACGAAAGGACATCCATGAACTTCTTGTAACATAACTATGACTAGACTGTATTCAGCATAAGTCGGATAGGAACCTTTGTTGATTTGATCATCTCCATCATAGAACAAATAGAAATAATTGAAGTATATATATATATCTCAGTAGATGGTAATTATTTGTGAGAGTATTACTTCTTAGTTTGATTATGAATGTTGAATTAAATATGAACTATAACGACCATAAGGTATTGAAAAGAACAATAATAACATTCAATTTTATACGTATTTCGACAAAACATTTGCTGCTTTAAGTTTTGGATTACTTTCTTTTTTTGCTTCACTTGGTTGAGAAATGACCATGCTTTGAACATTTTACTTGTTTGAAATGGGAAACCATGTTTGCGTTGTTACCTTGTGCTTAACAAATTGAATTGAGCTTCCGTGTGACAATTTCTTTCCTACTTATTGACAAGAAACACGTCTGTTTATCTGGTCAACTTTAAATAAGCATGACATGAACACTTATCTTTTATTATGTATTAAAGGATGTATATGTGCACATGTAAAGCACGGACTGAATTATATTTGTTTCTTTATTCATTCAATAGTTTTGTTGGAATACTTATCTATGTATTGATTGTGAATGCTCAAATTAAGTTAGCTGTTTATATGCTCTTTATGTATTCTAATTATATGACAAGATCATCAAAGCCCCGACATTGCCTATTGTATTCCAATATTGGCAATAGACAATTTCTTATTTCTTTTTTTCTTTTTTCAAACAGATGGCTTCTATGGTGGGAGATTGTCATGACCGAACCCGCCCCCATGGGTTAAGGACATAACCGGCCAGTAATCGTGAGATTACCTACGGCCTCAAACCAAACCAAACATATTTTAATAGAGTTCATGGGGGCCAAACGGAGGCAATTTGAAACTTTGTCCATAGAGCCGTGCTTATATGCACACCATTACATACATATGTTAATAACTCACGACAGAAAGTACAATGACTTAAAATTCTGTACAAACAGGATCATTTAAATCTAAGTCAGCCAAACAAAACTATACCCAGACGTACTTAAAACTTCGCGAACATAACAGAACAGAAACAAACGACAAAAGGGCAAAGGCGGGTCTCGTGAGTGAGACACAAGGGCTGACTTCCCCAAAAATCTTTGTTGTTCCACACTGACTTCACTAAGGCTGGGTTTGGACTTCTCTGGGCTCACCTACAAACACATGAATGAGTGTGAGCAAAAGCCCAGTGAATAATACCAAATAAGGAATATACATTGGAACAATATACATCGAACGACCTTGGGCCCAATTTGCATTTCGAACTAATACATACACACATAGACATACGTAAGTTAAGTAACTGAGGTTCCAACACAACGTACGGCCTCGGGCCCAATTCATTCATGTCAAAACGGCCTTCGGTCCACATCTATATCAAACGGCCTTCGGCCCACATTTCATCAATCGGTCTTCGGCCCACATTTATATCAAACGGCCTTTGGCCCACATTTTATCAATCGGCCTTCGGCCTACATTTATATCAAATGGCCTTCGGCCCACATTTTATCAATCGGCCTTCGGCCCACATTTATATCAAACGGCCTTCGACCCACATTTTATCAATCGGCCTTCGACCCATATTTATATCAAACGGCCTTCGGCCCACATTTTATCAATCGACCTTCGGTCCAGATTTATATCAAATGGCCTTCGGCCCAAATATACTTTCGTATCAGACGGGCATTTAAGCCTTTCATGCTTGTCATATCAAACTGGCATTTCAGCCCTTATATCAGACTGGCTCTTAGGCCTTTATATCAAACTGGGTCTTAGGCCTTTATATCAAACTGGCACATAGGCCTTTATATCAGACTGGCACATAGGCCTTTAAATCAAACTGGTACATAGGCCTTTATATCAGACTGGCACATAGGCCTTTATATCAAACTTGTCCACCATTCAAATTAATGAAATTTACAAAACTTACATAAGAGTAAGCAAATGGGACAATAACATAATTTAGATATTACTCACAGTGATCGGTTGGTTGAATTGCCTTGGAGCTTGACCCTACATATCACATAGTACATATGGGTCACAAATAATTCAATCCGTTCTTTAATTCACATATTCCTCTTTAGGCTTCATTCTTATCCATTTAATTCAATTACAATGCTCAATGTATGCCTAAGAGTGTTTAGAAGTGACAGGGAACGGAAAACAGAACACAGAATGCATTTTCAGATTTCCAGAAAATAGGGTCCCCGCTCGAGCGGACCCTTAAGGCCTGCAAAAGTACTGGTTGCATGAAAAATACGCTCGAGCGTGTAATAGGACACTCGAGCGGGAGGCTTGTCCAAATAGCTCCCTCGCTCGAGCGTGGCCTCTCCCCGCTCGAGCGGACACCAAGTTTGCAAAAGTACTGGGAGCACGTTTTTCCCGCTCGAGCAGCCATTACCCCGCTCGAGCGGAAGTCAAAATTTTGGGTTTCCCAGATTGAGTTCTTGAGCTCCCTTCTAACATTCAACCCAACATTTCCCATATACTTGTACTAACATGGTATAAACACCAAAACACATCATCATGGAGCTCAATTTCATGAATCAAACACATGCATGTCCTAAATTAATTCAAACTCAACACCAATATGCTTAATTTCAACATTCAAGCCTTACACCCCTATGATTTGTACATGCATGTGGGAGATGCTTATCATTCTCAACTTAATTGGTGGAGAGGTGATCAAAACATGAGCTTTAATTAAAATTGCACATGGATTATACATTTTTATACTCAAACATGCAATTTCAAGGTACTTTCTTACATGCATGTGCATATAGACTACCAAATCAACAAAACCAACTCAAATTCATCATGATCAATTCATTTTACGTTCCTTATCAACATTCAACTTGAATTCACAAAAATTACAAACTAATATGCACAAATTCACTCACCTAGGAGCCTTAATCTTCCCAATTTATGATTAAATCTTGAGTTAGCCTCCAAATTTCCAAGCCTCAAGACCAAAATTGCCCAATTCTTCTCTCCCTCTCTAACCTTGGATTCAAATTAGCCAAATGAAGCAAAGAAGAGAGGATAGAGGGTGTAGTTGTTAGCATATAATATATTAGCCAAAAGTGTTGCATTTTTTATTCATCGAAAGTTGCATTATATTAGGGGGTTGTATTATTCTATGCCCTCAGGGCCTATCTTGTCTCTCTTGTAAACCCTAATTTCATCTATAAATAAGGGATGATTTTATATCATACTCGAAGCTGGTTACTCAAGCTTCATGGTATCAGAGCTTCAGCTCTAGGGTTCGATCTTACCTAGGTTGGTCCTCTGCTGGGTCGTTCTCCAGTTCGTAAGTAGTCGTCGCTCAGTTTGTCAATTCCTCAGTCCCTCGCCATCACGCCATTGATCTTCCAGCCAGCTGTCGTCATTGCCTTCCTCGGCTCCTCCGATCATCGATCTCCTCCAGCAGCCTTCGTCTTCATCTTCATCAGTCGCCGTCGGCTTCGTCTTAGTCGTCTTCGTCTTCATCAGTCGCTCGTCTCTGTGTATGTATGATATACCCTCTGTTTTGTATACCACCGTCCTAATACATGTATAACTATATATATATATGTAAATCAGTAAACATTTCTATATATATATTTATAAAAAAAAAAATGATTTCTTAAATTTGTTATGCTCTTATAAGTGGTCATTGTGCCCGTTCTTTCACCACCACCTTCCGGGTTTGTGATTGCCACTAGTTTTGTTGCGGGTTTGGTAGTATTGTATCCATGACAGATTCCTCCAGTGTGTCCCCTTCTTCTCAAACACCAAGGAGTGAGAGTCCTATTATACCTACTACCATGACTGAGAACCCCAACCCTAGTATGAAAATCACCACCTCTCTATTTAATGGTCAGAACTACCTAACATGGTCTCAAAGTTTGACTATGTTTTTGAAGAGCAGAGGGAAGATGGGGTATGTTGATGGCAGGATACAGGCACCTAGTACCACTGACTCAGGTTATGACCAATGGGAGATTAATAACTCTTTGATTATGAGTTGGCTTATCCATTCGATGGTTCCAGAACTTGGTGAGGGCTATTTGTCTATGGAGACTGCCCAGGAAGTTTGAGATGCTGTGGCTGTCACCTATTCCCGCAAAGGGAATTTTTCACAGGCATTTGAGTTACGCCGCTCTATTGAGAGCTCAATTCAGGGAGAGCAGACTGTCCTGTAATATTTCACCTACCTCACCAACGGATGGAAATGCCTTGACCACCTGGAAGACTATAAGCCCATTTGCCCTGCTGATTCTACCGGGTACAAGAAGTTCCTCGCACGGGAACGGGTCTTTAAATTTCTGGCCAGCCTAAATGTGGAGTATGATCTAGTTCGTGGTCGAGTTCTGGGTATGGACACTTTTCCTTCACTTCAGAAGGCATTTGCCTATGTACAGAATGAGGAGAGTCGCCGGTCTGCTATGATGTCCCCTATCTCTACTGACCACTCAGCATTACTGTCTACTCCTCGAGATGGCCTTAGCCTGACTCCCATCCCTCTGTCTGCTGTTAAGGAGTCTATATTCTGTGATTACTGCAAGAAGCCACGGCACACTCGTGAGATGTGTTAGAAGCTTCATGGGACTCCATCCGGGGGTCAAGGTGATCGGTCTGGTTCTCGAGGCGGTCGGTCAGGCCAATCTAGAGGACGTGGTTCCTACTCTCGGGCTCATCAGACTAGTGCCGTTGATCCACTTGATTCTAATTCTGCTTCTATTGGCCAAACTTCTGATATTGAGCTGGAAGATGCTTTGCGCCAATTGTTGGACCGCCGGTCTTCTCCTACTCTCAGTATAGCTTCCTCATCCTTTGCCCGCTCAAGTAACTTAGTCTCTTCTCCTTGTGATTTCCTGTGTCATAAGTCTTTGCCTTGGATCATTGATTCTGGTGCCTTAGATCATATGTCTGGCTCCTCTGATCTTTTCTCTGTCTATAAGCCCTCTTCAGGTCAGGACAAAGTTAGGATTGCCGATGGTACTGTTTCTTCCATTTCTGGAAAAGGTTTAGTCTACGTCACTCCTGCCATACATCTGTCTTCTGTTCTCCATGTTTCCAATTTTTCTGTTAATCTGTTATCCTTGAGTCGTCTTACCCAGGATTTGAATTGTAGTGTGACGTTTTTTCCTGATCATTGTCTTTTTCAGGACCTTGTCACGAGGAGGACGATTGGCAGTGGTAGTGCCGAAAATGGTCTCTACTTCCTAGATCAACCGGACAAACTTGCTTATTCTTCCACCACATCTTCTACTACCCCTGCTGATTTATGGCTGTGGCATCGGCGTCTTGGGCATCCTTCATTTCATTTACTTAAGCATTCATTTCCTTCTGGTTTCGCCAATCATCATGTGTCTGACTTTCTTTGTGAGTCTTGTCAACTCGGAAAACAGCACAGAGCTTCTTTTGGTCCCAGTTTGAATAAAAGTTTAGTTCCTTTTTCCTTAATATATTCTGATGTTTGGGGTTCTTCTCGTGTCATGTCTGTGAAAGGTCATCGATGGTTTGTTACATTTATTGATGATTTTTCTCGTACTACTTGGGTGTATCTCATGAAAGATAAGAGTGAGGTTTTCTCTGTGTTTCGCACTTTTCATAAGATGATTTGTACTCAGTTTGGGGCTACTGTCAAACTCTTTCGTTCTGATAATGGCGGGGAATACATAGATTCTGGGTTAGGACAATATTTCTCTACTCATGGCATTATGCATCAGACCTCTTGCACCAATACCCCTCAACAAAATGGGGTGGCGGAACGCAAGAATCGGCATCTCCTTGACATGGCTCGGTGCATGTGTTTTTCTATGAATGTGCTTCGGCCCTATTGGGGCGACGCTGTTCTTACCGCTGCCCATCTTATTAATCGTCTCCCTACCCAGGTCTTGCAAAAACAGGCTCCTCTTCACGTCCTCCTAGGTTCTCAGTCCTTGTTTTCTATTCCCCCCAAAATTTTTGGATGTGTCTGTTTTGTTCATAATCACTCTCCCTCTCGTGGTAAGTTGGACCTTGTAGACACCCCATTTTTGACCGACCGTGAGACTCAGACGTCACCGATTGAGCGCTCGGTGATGTTGCATACTGTGCTCGTTCAGAAGTCTCAGAGTTGCGGCCGTGCGCCCTGCCTCCGGACTTCCGAACTTTCTTCTCTACCTTGTCTCGGTTTGCGAACCAGACTCGGTTTTCTCTGTTTTCTTTCCCGAGGGAAGGGAATGGTCCTGTAGACTATCTCCCGGTGGCCGTGAGCTACTTTTCGTGGCCGTAGGCCATTCTGCCCATTTTCGAGCTCCTGCTTCCGTGACCGTAGCAGCGTGTACCTTGGCTCGGGACCGCCCAACCATCTCCGAGTTCTCCGGTTTTTGGCCTTCACTTTGGTTTTATAGTTCCGAGGAACACTGGCGCCTCTGATGCCCACTTCGTGGCCGTATGCCACTTTCGGTGCTCAGAGTTTGCGGGACCGAATCGCGGCGGTTTGGGCCCCGAGCATTCATTTTGCATCGCTTTCTCGATTTTGGCAGAACCTTTGTTTTGTCATTCGAGGACACTGGTCGCAGATGCCCTCTTCATTTGCCGAACACCACTTCCGCACCTGACCCATTTTCGGGACCCCAAATTGCTGCTTTTGGCCCCAACATTCATTTCTCATTAGTTTTGTTCAAATTTGGCGGTACCTCTGTTTCAACATCGGGAAGATCATGGGGAGGCCAGCAATTATCCCAGATAACGGCTTGCCTCCCGAGCCCGTTTTCTCACTTAGGGCCAATGTTGAACACCCCGGGGTATTTTCTTCCAACCAAAGCCACATATCTCGTGATCGGGGGACATGGGAGGACCCTAAACATGTATGGTCGGCCGAAACTCGAGTTTCATTTTGAGGCTCTCCTTCAAGCTCTATGTTGTGGCTCCCGCCTGTTGCAATTTCCGACCTTGGAACCTTGTTGCACACATGGGAGGACCCTAAAAGTTGGTGGTCGGCCAGAAATTCAAAGTTTCATTTTCGAGGCTCTCCTTCAAGCTCTATGTTGTGACTCCTGCTTCAGAGTTGCCAGATTCCGACCCTAGGGCCTTATTCTACACATTTGGGAGGACACCTTTGCATGGTGGTCGGCGAAAATCATTACTTCATTTTTGGGGTGGGGCCGGCCATGGTGGGTGGCCGACCAGTGGGGTGGTGGCCGCCACCTTGCAGAACCACTGCCGGCCACTTCCTGCTTTCAGTTCAAGACAAATGTCCGGATATTTTTGTTGAAATATCACCCCATCCGGGGGATATTTTGGGAGGGAAAGCTTGGGTGCTTTTCCCTCCCCTTTTACACTCTTTTTTGGCCTATTTAAAGGGACCAACAGCTCCTTTGCCTAGGTTAGAAAAATTGCTCTCAAGAACCCTTCTCCAAAAGCTTCCATTTCCATAGCCAAAACTCAAGAAAAACCTTCAAGTCTCTAGCTCTTCTCTTCATCAACCCTAAGCACCACCATCACCAACTCCATTCCAGCAGCAAGGGAGTGATTTCCAGTGGTCAAGGATCAACAAATTCAAGCCAAGAAGCAAAGAAAGTTAGATCTTCAAGGGTAAGTCTTCAAATCTCTTTTTGTAGCATAATTTTGCTTCCTATTTTTATCCTATTTCCTTTCAGTTTTTGGGCCTCGACCCCTACTGGTTTTAGGCTTATTTTGAGCCCCTCTACAACTTTGTAGAAGGGCTCAACTTCATTTGGTGCCTCCATGATACACTTGTTTCAATACCTAGCTTGTATGTCATAATCTTGCATGCTATTTTTAGTCTATTTGCATTTGTTTTTGGGGCTCCGACCCCTACTGGTTTTGTGCCTATTTTGGGCCCCTCTACAACATTGTAGAAGGGCTCAACTTTGTTTGGCCATTCTGCATACCACCTCCCTTTGAAATCCACTCTAGGCCCTAATTCTTGCATGATTTGTAGCCTCTTATGATTTTGGTTTTAGCCCTTGGTAAGAACTTAAAGGGGTCTTATTTTGACCCCCTCTACATGTTTCATGAAGAAAGTTTTGTTGTTTGGTGCATGCTTTGCATGTCTTTTGAGCTCCATTTTGCATGGAATTGTTAGCATGTTTGCATATTGATTTTGGGGCATCCATAAACTGAATATATGCTTATTTTTGGGCCCTCTTCAGTGTTGTAGAATAAAGTTTTTCCATTTGAATTTTCTATATACTACCTCTCTCAATACTTCTCTTGTGGCCACTAGTTTTGCATGCTAATGTTGCCATACTTGTGATTATAATTTGGCCTTGTTTTGTACTGTAAAAATGCTTTTTTTTGGGACTGCCTTGCTACTGTTTTGCTTCCATTCGCCAATTTTGCATGTTTAGCATAGCCGTAGGCCATTTCGGGCACTTAGAATTGCATTTCGGGATGATTTCATGCGTTGATTGTCATTTCACATCATTTCGGGGCTGTTTTCCCCTTTATTTAGTGGCTGAAATTTGGTTTGCATGCTTGCATGTCATTTCCCATGTCATTTTATGCCTTAATGCATTGCCTCGGTTTGCGTGCCTGTGGGCACGCATTTCGAGGCACCTCCGTTTTATCCGACGGCCTCCTATGTGAGTGAGCTGAGGCTCTCCCATGTTGGTGTAAGCCCATCACGGCATTCCGTGTGCCATTTTTTCTCATTTTTATCATCGCCTCGGTTTGCGTGCCTGTGGGCACGCATTTCGAGGCACTTCGGTTGTATCCGATTTTTCTCATTTTATCATCGCCTCGGTTTGCGTGCCTGTGGGCGCGCATTTCGAGGCACTTCGGTTGTATCCGATTTTCTCATTCGCATCATCCCCTCGGTTCGCGTGCCTGTGGGCACGCATTTCGAGGCACTTCGGTTTTACCCGATTTGCATTTCACATCATCGCCTCGGTTGGCGTGCCTGGGGGCACGCATTTCGAGGCATTTCAGTTTTACCCGATTTGCATTTCATGCCATCGCCTCGGTTTGCGTGCCCGCATGCACGCTTTTCGAGGCGTTTCATTTTCATCTCATTTTCACAGCATAGTGCATACTAGGTTGTATCTTAAATTGCATTCATACATTTTCTCGATTTGCGTGCCCGTGCGCACGTATTTCGAGGCATCTCATTTTCATGGCACTGTGCATGCTATATCACATGTTAGCTGCATTTCATACATATCATGCATATTGCATTGTGTTCGGGATAGGTGTTAGCCCGGGCACGGGAAACGAGGTATATTCCGTACTCCGAGTGACGGAGTGTGTCTCAATTCCCAAGTCACCGACACTCCGGATTATCCATGATGGAGTTAAGTGTTGTTATAGCATGCATTCGCATTCATCCCTATATTGAGTTGTGCAATCCGATTCCTCGGCCATCATGCATCGATATGCGTGATTGGTGGCACGAGGATCGAGGCATGCATATATTTGTGAAATACATTGCTTTCTTTTCGCTCTCTCTGTTGCAAAATCAAGGATCAGCAACTTTTCGGAATCCGGCGCGCATTTCGAGAAAAGTGCAAACAGAGGCTAATTGGGGCATCCCAGTGGATTTCCGCGCCAGAGCAGCCCGGCATACATCATTCATCAGAAGCAAGGCACTACGGCTTGCATGCCCATTTACTTTCTTAGTTTAATCTGTACATTAATTAGAAATCTGTAATATTCTTTCATTCGGGTCTGTATTATTTATTCGGACCCTCTACGCGAGGGCACAACTGTAATAAGGGTGTGTGAGTGTGATATATGTCTTCCAACCCCCATTTCTTTCTCCCTTTTATTTACCTGCTTACGATGGTTAGATATAGGGCATATTTCAATTAGCATACAGTATGACAGCATGTTTGCATCATTCATCTGTTTTGCACGCACCGGGCTCGGCGCATCATACAAACTGCATCTGTATTTCAATTCCAAGTTGAGTACTTGATAGCTGTTGCATCTCATATGCCATATTTAGAATAGCCGAGCCTGCTATAGTTTGCATCTTTGCATGTGTTGCATTAGGCATTCTGCATTCTTAGGATCATGCATGGATTTCTAATGAGCTTTTGTTTTGGCTTGGAGTACTAGGTGAGTTTTTATGCTTTAGCATCCTTGCATACGTGTGAGTGTTGCCATAATAGCATGCTTGCCATGAGGCTATGTGCTTATGTGATATAACTGCCTTGAATGCCTGTGGGTGGAGGTTGAGTTATCTGAACTGGGACAATGCATTGACTGTTTGTTTTAAGCCCACTAGATAGTGGCAACATCACTGTTTTCTTAAGCCCACCTGAGGGTGGCAAATCCGCATTTTAGCCTACCTGCGGGTAGCACCATCACACCATTTTCAAACAAACAAGCATGAAATGTTTTGTTCCAATTCAGGCGATTCAGTCTATACTTGTATGCTGTGCGCATCACATAGTAACCTAGGCTAATAACCAGAATAAGAACGCACAAAGTTTTCAAAAACAGATATCATGGTTAGTAGAGGCCGGTCTTTGACCGGGCGAGAGGGGGTGCTCACGATGTGACCTTCCCTAATCGTACCCAAGTTCCCGAGCCAACTTTGGTGATGACGGACACGTGGCCTTTGGCACCGAGTTAGGGTTTCCTAAATTTCCCATTTTAAAAAAAATATTTAGGTGGCGACTCTGTTATCTGGCAAAGCAGTCCATGTTTGGCATTTCTTTTCAAAAAATCTGTTTTCCTTCAAAACGATTTGCCGGATTCGGACTCTTTGGTTCAAGATTGAGAACCGCAACAAAATCGAGTCCGAATCAGAAGCGAGGTCCTCATGGGCGTTGTTACTGGCGACTTCATTGGGATTTAGAGAACTTGACTCGAACTCATGATATCTGTGTTTGACTACACTTGTGTGTTTCTTTGCATTGCATTTGCATTGGTGCGCCTAGGACACCGTGTTTGCCATATGCCATTCCCGAACGATTTGGAGGCTTGTCTTGTCAAGTCATGTCCGTAAGAATTTGATCGGCTCTGGGCTCGACAAAGATGGGAACACAAACCTCGGTTTACCGGCATCCTTTTGACCATTCGACCTAGTGCATATTCGATCCATAGTGACCATTCCAAACTAGGACAGGTTGCTTACCCGCTTATAGGTTGTTTGAAGCCATTGCGTGTAGTGAAACCCTAGCTCCTGACAAAATAGGACAGGGAAACCCTACCCCAACATAGGGGTGTTTTGGCTCTCACTTATCTGTTATGTGCTTGTTAGAGTGTGCCTCTACAGGGAATGCATGTATCAGTTTGCAAGTTTGAGCATCAGGCCTGCGGGCACCAGTGCAGTATTTTGTGATTCAGTTTACCCGAGGGTATCAGATTTGAGGCAGAATTTTGGGGGCAGAACTCAGTAGAGGGCACAGTCATCTTGTTATGCTCGTATCTATTCAGGTGAAATCAGGCTGAGATGCTGCATATTTTCTCTTTTGCTAGGTAGTCCTGGAACTATAGCTTCAGAAGGCTCCAATATCCCCCGGGTACATTGGACTAGTGCAGGTAGACTTTGTTAGGTCAGAGATTCAATTCAAGGGAAACCGGTGTTCTTTCGTTGAGGCAAGGCAAAGAAGGGCCATACAGGGCTCACTGACTCATCTGATCCGTCAGTCACCAGTCACATCACCTTTGTTCAGAATCAGCAGCCCGTGATGGCACAGGGTTCGGAAGAATTTGTGGCCGTGATAGCAGCGTTGAATCAGGGAACTGCCATGCAAGCTGAGACCAGTATTGACACGCAGAGCCCATCTGGGGCATCTACCTTACATCCAGCTTTGGGACCCCAGCCGAACTTTGACCCACTTCCGCCAGTTGAAGATTTGCAGTGTTCAGGTCCTCGAGAAGGGCTGGCTCAAGCCCAAGTTTTCGGACCGGACATGACCTAATGAGGCGTTATCCCCTTGATGCTAATGACCTTGATCTGACCGCAGTGAAAATTGCGAACCTTGAGAAGCAATTCAGAAAGGCACAGGGCCTTAATTCCATTCCCGACATTGAGGATGGGCACACCGAGTCTGCTGTACGGCTCCCAGACAGATTCAAAATGCCATATATTGACCGTTTCGACGGGTCTGGGGATCCAATGGTACATATCCGACTTTTCTTGGATGTCCTAAAGCCGATGGGTCTGACTAAGCCACAGAAACTCTCTCTGTATGGAAGAACCCTGTCCGGTGTAGCAGCCACTTGGTACGCTAAGTTGGAGGACCAAGTGAAGCAAAACTGGGAAGAATTGGCTGAGGCCTTTGTCGATCAGTATTCCTACAATACCCAAGTTGAGATGACCATCCAAGAGCTTGAAGCAACCCGCCAAAATCCAAAAGAGCCTTTTGTGAAATTTGTTGCGAGGTGGAGAGCAAAGGTAGCACAAATGACAGATCGCCGCCCTTCTGAGAGGGATCAAGTGCAGATGATGGTGCGGAACCTCGAGCATGATATGTTGCAGAAATTGATAGTCGCTCCGCTATTCACTTTCAAGAGTTTGCATGAACTGGGGTCCAGTCGAGAATGCTCAACAGTGGGATCATTCCTGCAACAAGTGAACCGACAAGGAGGGTGACTTCAAGGAGTACCAATGCCTAAGTAGCACTATTCGAACCCATCAAATCAATACTACCACTACCAACCCTTTTGCCAATCCAAGTTCAAGAATAGCCGACCCACCGAGCTCAGGCGTAACTTTCACCCCTCTCCATATGAGCCTGACTAGCGCACTAAAAGTCCTAATGGAAAGAGGGCATCTCAAACCTCTCGATCCTCAACCTCTTCCTAACCCACTCCCAGCCAGACATAGCCCTTCCAAATACTGTATGTACCATCAACAGCGCGGTCATGGCACCGACTGTTGCTACCGCCTTCGTCATGAGGTCCAAAATCTCATCGACAACCGGACGATAGCTCCACCTTCAGGCCCCAATGGCCAAACATTTCCTGCTTACCTCAATCTCATCTATATACTGCCATCCACCTATGACCCCAGCATATACATCACCTCGGCCCATCTACCCAAGCCTAAGGTGTTTATCCCAGAAAGCATGGACTTATGCATGATGGGTGCACCTGAACCCCAATCATCTCAAATCCATGAACCCACTACTTCCGAGCTGATGAGGATGATTGAAGATCTTCAGAGAACAGTGGCAGATTTAGCCTTTGGAGTTTTGGCTCCATCATCAACCACATCGCCTACCAGGGAGTTCATGTCAAAAGGTTCCCCAAGCTCGGGGCAGGCTACATCTGAGGAAGGCCAATCCCGTGGCAAAGTGGAAGCGAGTGGAAAGAACAAGGTAGGGGCGGACATGGATCCCCATGAACATCTTCTATTTGCTGTTGAGGCTTTGAAAGCCGAGGGACTGAACAAAGAGCAAGTCCTCGCAGTTGTTGCAAAAACTGTGGATGACACTTTCGCCACTCAAGTTGGGGGCAGTTTGAATCAAGGGGCAAGCCGGGAGAAGGGCCGATATACCAGAGGCAATCCTGTTAGCTCTAATCCTCCACTCAGAAGAGATCAACAAACCAGGCCAACACCTGCCAATCCCTTTGCTGGTGCGCCCAACAAAAATCCACAAACCCAGAAGTACCAACCCCGAGGTCAGAGGGTCTTCCATGCCCTCCACATGCCTTTATCCAAAGCTTTCCAAATCCTTGTTGGACAAGGCCATCTCAAACCCCTTGAGCCTCGGTCTCTCCCGAACCCTCTTCCGGCTACACATGATGCTACCCAAGATCAAGATACCATCAAGAACCGCCATGCTACCAACAACTGCTTCCGTCTTCGCCATGAGGTACAGGATCTATTTGACAACGGGGTCATCCTCCCGCCGAGCTCAACAAAGTCTATCGGCATTGGGTCAGTGAACTTGGGGGATAATGTGATGTGATCGAGGGATGAACCACCTGCGAATGGCGCTCAGATTACTCCAACTGTGGTGAATGGCATGCACTGTTTTGAGCAATGTACAAGTGCTGTTAATTTTGCATTCTGACTTGGGTATTGGGTCAATTTTGTTGTTTTGTTTTGAGTCTGTCCTTTTGTTTTGAGTCTGTCTCTTTTGTTTTGGGTCTGTCTTGTTGTATCGAGTCAGTCCTGTTATATAGGAGTCGGGTGATTCCGGGGGTGTTACCTCGAGCGTCACCATTTTGTTTTGCTTTTGTCTTTTTGTTTTGTTTTGTTTTGAGTCTGTTTCTGCCAGGGAGCCAGTTATGCCAACAGATTTTGAATGAAACAGCAGTGATTTCCATACTCTCGCATTTGTTTCTGCCGTATGCTAGTTGTGCCGGGATTTGAATGAAATGGCAGTGCATTCCACCTGCTCTCTTGTGCCTTGAAGCCATTGTATTGACCTAAGTTTTTTTCAAAACCTTTCTGAACACTGCAGTGAAAACAAAGAGGGAGGAATTCCTCGGGATTTGTAAAACTTTGATCAAATTGAGAGAAAGAGAAGCGTGCTAAGCCCTTAATGAATGAAATCATGCTTGTTAGTGTGAGTAATCGAGAAGGACCGCTTTGATCCAGATCGATCCTACATCGTTTTCAAATATGAAGCGATTTGTCGCTTTCTTAAAAACTTTCAAAAAATGTTTTGTGCGGTCCTGCAAAGACATGTGTGGAATCGCTCTTGAGATTGTGCAGCTTAGGATCGCTCTCAGCCTCAAGACTCGACCCCCCTTGGCTTTCAAACCTTGAACGTGCATTCAGAATGTTCAACGGTTGACCACAATGTAAGGCTTGTGTGGCTAGATTTGAAGCAGCCCTCGAACATGAGGCACCAAAGTCAAATCAAGAAGATCAGATGTCGTCAAGAGAGGCTTGGGAAGCTAGATCATAAGCCCCCCTCAAACTAGGGGCAAAAACGTCCGATGTGCTCGAAGAGTCGAAGATGAGTCCTCTTGCAAATCAACAACCACTCTCCTGAATACGGATGGCTTCAAAACCTTACAACCATTTGGCATGGACCAAGCTACACTTTTACCCTTTGAGAGGCTCGCTGGGCCGAAAACCCGAAAGGGCGACCCAGGCAAAAGTTAGAGCGAGACAAGAAAAATATATATACAAAAATGCAAAAAGAAAAAATGCAAAGATACAAAAAATGCAAAAAAAAAAAGAAAAGAAAAGAAAAATGCAAAAAAGAAGAAAAAAAAAAGAAGAAAAAAAAAGAAGAAGAAAAAGAAATGAAAAGAAAAGAAAGAAAAACAAAGCTCGCAAGGTCGAAAACCTGCAATAGGCGCCTTGGCAAAAGTTAGAGCATAAAAAGGAGAGGTTAAATACCCGAGTGTACCTTAACCCCGAACTACGTAAGGCTTGATTCCCATGTTTGGGATACGTAGGCAACTTCATTCTGAAGTCCAGCCGTAAAACACTTCAATTTGATTGTGTCCATGCGATGGTTCTGGTCATCCTTGTCTTCTCTGTATCTGAGGATTTGGTTGTGCTCGTCACTCTGAGGATTGCATTCAAATGCGCCGCGGTGCCATCCAAACAAGGGGCAACTTTCCGTTGCCATTCAAAACGCCATGGTTTCATTTCAAACAAGGGGCAACTCTCCGTTGCCATTCAATGCGCCGCGGTGCCGTTCAAACAAGGGGCAACTTTCCGTTGCCATGCAGCTCTCTCCAAGCAAAGGGCAATTTTCCTCCGGATCCGAGGTTGTGCATCTCAAGAGCAGGTTTCATGCTCGTTGAACAATGGCCGTTTGCAAAATAGTTTTTGAGAATTTTTACTGAGGTTGACTATTCTCTCAAAAATCATTCCATTTTTTTTTTCAAAACTGGACCATTTTCTTAGACCCAAAAAAGGAAAATTTTCAGTGCTTACAACCTGACTTGCATGATTTCAAATCAAAAACTGAACAAGCATGTTAATCTAACTCTCATTTTTAGTCAAAATTGTTTAGTAGAAAGCCAAAAACAAAAAATGGTCGAAATGATGAACTAGGGGCACAGTTAAGTCAGGCTTCCTGTCCTTTCCTTGTTATCAATGCATTTGCCAAAAAGGGCACCGTATCCGCCAGAAAAGGGCACAACAAAGGGCTGAAAGCTCTCTCACATCCTCCAAGCAATGATGTATCAAGCCAAGTGCGAAGCACGGACTGGAATGGATCAAGATATTCCACTCCATCATCTGGATAGATCTGATCACGTCCAAACTCCCCAGCAGAGCATCATCGACTGATGTCAGCTGCAGATTTGCAACACACCCAGTTGTAGCGCAACCCCTCTGTGGGAGGAATTCACTAGCTGTGAGTGGAAGAAAGAAGAATCTAGCTGAGTGTTAGGGGCGAGAGCCTTCCACTTCCTGTTTATCCACCAACCACCCGGGGGAGGGATGAAAAATGAGAGATTGAAGAATAGAGAGATGTGCGATGAGAGAAAAAGTGAGAAAAGGGCTTTTTCAGAAAAACAGAGATTGAATGCCGAGTGATGTGAGAATCACAAATGAGAAAGGGTGGGAAATAATACCCGTGAAACAGCTCCTATGCGCATTCGAGTCTTTCGTGTTTTGTTTGTCTCGATTCTTGTTTTGAGTCGCTTCAAGTGTCAATAGATGTGTTTAGGTTGTTTACCTTTATTTTCCCGTGATGAGTCGCTTTTGTCGTGGGTCATTGTAGGCTCAATACCCTCGTTGAGAATCCTTTTCTCATTTTCAAAAGAAAAATCGCTTGCGTTCGAGTGCCGTGCCGTTCTCCACATTTGTGCAAAACAGGATTGATTCTTTCAAAAAGCCGCAGGGTCCACCCCCGATAAGTGTGAACAGTAGAGCAAAGGCCTATCTGAAGCTATTTAGGTTCCGGACTGCAAAGCAAAAGAAAAGAGGCAAAATTTAGAGCATCTTAGCATGTTTCAACTTTAGCAAGATTCGAGACTGCATCCCAGGGTGCATCTTCTCAGGCCTCGCCATTTCTTTGGAGTATGAGTGTGTCTCGACCCCAAGTGTAAGCCTGCTTCAAGTCAGAATGGCAGTCCAAGCAGCACCAAAGGGTTTCACATGCAGATGTTACCTCTTGTCAATTTGAATAGGGTGTGCCCTTTTTGAGCTGAGTATGTTGTGAAGTCCTCTAAGAGGCAAATCAGAGGCACCAGAGTACATATTTGCTGTCCTTCTATTGCATAGAGTGCGAGCTTTCATATACACTGTTGTTGCATGCGTGCCGCGCATCATTATGATTCATGCATAGAATATGCTTGTTTTCGATTCCGCATAGAATATGCTTTACTTGTTTCATGCATAGAATATGCTTGCTTTCAATATTGCATAGAAAATGCCCCCATACTTGCATAGAAGATGCATTTTATCACACTTTCTTGTGCATTTCAAATCACTCGCGCTGTTTAGCGTATCGCACTGTTTTGTGCATTTCAAATCACTCGCGCTGTTTAGCGTATCGCGCTGTTTAGTACATTTCAAACAATCGCACTGTTTTGTGCAGTTTTACATTCGCGCTATCTTGCGCATCTCAATCGCACTATTTTGTGCAGTTTTTACATTCGCGCTATTTTGCGCACCTCAATCGCACTGTTTTGTGCAGTTTTTACATTCGCGCTATTTTGCGCACCACAATCGCGCTATTTTGTGCAGTTCACCATTCGCGCTATTTTGCGCACCTCAATCGCACTGTCCTGTGCTTTGCATATCACATCGCACTATCTTCTGCATTTCAAATCAATCGCGCTGTTTAGCGCATCGCACTATGTTGTGCACTGTATGATTCGCGCTATTTTGCGCACCACAATCGCACTATTTTGTGCAGTTCACCACTCGCGCTATTTTGTGCACCTCAATCGACCGTCTGCAGGCTTTGCATATCACATCACACTATCTTCTGCATTTCAAATCAATCGCGCTGTTTAGCGCATCGCACTATGTTGTGCACTGTATGATTCGCGCTATTTTGCGCACCACAATCGCACTATTTTGTGCAGTTCACCACTCGCGCTATTTTGCGCACCTCAATCGCACTGTCTTGTGCTTTGCATATCACATCGCACTATCTTCTGCATTTCAAATCAGTCGCGCTGTTTAGTGCATTCCAAATCAATCGCGCTGTTTAACGTATCGCACTATTTTGTGCATTGTATCATTTGTGATATCTTGCACGTCTCACTTGCACTTGTTAGTGCGTTACATTTCACTCGCGCTATTTTGCGCATCGCACTATTTTGTGCACATTACTTGCATTGTGCATTGTAGCATTCGCTATCTTCGCGTCCACCGCACTTGTTAGTGCATTACATTTCATTGCGCTTATTTTATGATCGCACTTTTTTGTGCACATTACTTGCGGTGTGCATACATTTTATCGTGCTGTCTCGCACACCTTACGCCAGATCACATCGCGATGCATTCACTTTCGACACCTGCGGTGTCGACTTTTTGGAACCACAGGAATCACATTGAATATATGTTGTTAGCATATTGTTCTTGTTGAATTTCTCTCTTTTGCAGGCACGATATTGTATGTACGGTTCATTTGAAGCTGGTGCGACTAGACGAATCGCGCAGGTATCGTATCTTCTCCGTGTGAGACGCGACGAGAATTGAATAATTCTCCGCATTCCTAACTGCATGAAATGTAGTCGTTGCTTTGCATTCTTGCTTAGAACTGTTGCATCTATTTGTCAATACTTGCTTCATTACAGCTTGCTGCACTTGCATAATCACCTGGCTCCGTGCCTATCATTTGCATTTTGCCCCCTGCTTGCAGGCACGCCTGCGGACACACATCTTTGTTCATCCTGTATGATTGTCTAAGTCTTCGGCCTTGTCAAAAATGGGTCGTCTCTGGGCTTTGACATTCACTCTCGTCACTTCTTGACTTCCGAGTTTTGTCAAAGAGGGCAATCAGAGACACCCCATTTTTGACCGACCGCGTGAGACTCGTGACGTCACCGATTGAGCCGGTGATGTTGCATATTGTGCTCGCTGAAGTCTCAGAGTTGCGGCGCCTGCCTCCGGACTTAGAACTTTCTTCTCTACCTTGTCTCGGTTTGCGAACTGACTCGGTTTTCTGTTTTTCTTTCCGAGGGAAGGAATGGTCTCAGAGACGATCTCCGTGGCCGTGAGCTACTTTTTCGTGGTCAGAGGCCATTCTCGCATTTTCGGAGCGCTTCCGGACCGCCGCTCAGGTACCTTGGCTCGACCGCCCAACCATCTCTCGAAGTTCTCCGATTTTTGGCTGCACCTCTGTTTTATAGTTCCGAGGAACACTGGCGCCTCTGATGCCCACTTCGTGGCCGTATGCCACTTTCGGTGCCTGTAGCCGGTTTTCGGGACCCCGAATCGCGCGGTTTGGGCCCCGAGCATTCATTTTGCATCAGTTTTCTCTGATTTTTGGCAGGAACCTCTGTTTTGTCATTCCGAGGGACACTGGGGTCGCAGATGCCCACTTCGCTGCCGAACACCACTTCCGGCACCCGCAGCCCATTTTCGGGACCCCGAATTGCTCGGTTTTGGCCCCGAACATTCATTTCTCATTAGTTTTTGTTCAAATTTGGCAGGTACCTCTGTTTCAACATCAGGAAGATCACTGGGGGGTGGGAGGCCAGCAATTATCCCAGATAACCAGTTTCGCTCCTCCGGAGCCCGTTTTTCTCACTTCCGGGCCAATGTTGAACACCCTGGGGGTATTTTCTTCCAACCAAAGCCACATATCTGTGATCAGGGGACATGGGAGGACCCTAAACATGTATGGTCGGCCAGAAACTCAGAGTTTCATTTTTGAGGCTCTCCTTCAAGCTCTATGTTGTGGCTCCTGCTTCAGTGTTGCCAATTTCCGACCTTGGAACCTTGTTGCACACATCTGGGAGGACCCTAAAAGTTGGTGGTCGGCCAGAAATTCAAAGTTTCATTTTCGAGGCTCTCCTTCAAGCTCTATGTTGTGACTCCTGCTTCAGAGTTGCCAGATTCCGACCCTGGGGCCTTATTCTACACATTTGGGAGGACACCTTTGCATGGTGGTCGGCCAGAAAATCATTACTTCATTTTTTTGGGGTGGCCGGCCGGCCATGGTGGGTGGCTGGCCGACCAGGTGGGGTGGCTGGCCGGCCACCTTGCAGAAAACCACCTGGCCGGCCAGCTTCCTGCTTTCCAGCTCAGTACAGCTGTCCGGATATTTTTGCTGAAATATCACCCCATCCGGGGGATATTTTGGGAGGGAAAGCTTGGGTGCTTTTCCCTCCCCTTTTACACTCTTTTTTGGCCTATTTAAAGGGACCAACAGCTCCTTTGCCTAGGTTAGAAAAATTGCTCTCAAGAACCCTTCTCCAAAAGCTTCCATTTCCATAGCCAAAACTCAAGAAAAACCTTCAAGTCTCTAGCTCTTCTCTTCATCAACCCTAAGCACCACCATCACCAACTCCATTCCAGCAGCAAGGGAGTGATTTCCAGTGGTCAAGGATCAACAAATTCAAGCCAAGAAGCAAAGAAAGTTAGATCTTCAAGGGTAAGTCTTCAAATCTCTTTTTGTAGCATAATTTTGCTTCCTATTTTTATCCTATTTCCTTTCAGTTTTTGGGCCTCGACCCCTACTGGTTTTAGGCTTATTTTGAGCCCCTCTACAACTTTGTAGAAGGGCTCAACTTCATTTGGTGCCTCCATGATACACTTGTTTCAATACCTAGCTTGTATGTCATAATCTTGCATGCTATTTTTAGTCTATTTGCATTTGTTTTTGGGGCTCCGACCCCTACTGGTTTTGTGCCTATTTTGGGCCCCTCTACAACATTGTAGAAGGGCTCAACTTTGTTTGGCCATTCTGCATACCACCTCCCTTTGAAATCCACTCTAGGCCCTAATTCTTGCATGATTTGTAGCCTCTTATGCTTTTGGTTTTAGCCCTTGGTAAGAACTGAAAGGGGTCTTATTTTGACCCCCTCTACATGTTTCATGAAGAAAGTTTTGTTGTTTGGTGCATGCTTTGCATGTCTCTTGTTATAACCTCTTTTGAGCTCCATTTTGCATGGAATTGTTAGCATGTTTGCATATTGATTTTGGGGCATCCATAAACTGAATATATGCTTATTTTTGGGCCCTCTTCAGTGTTGTAGAAGAAAGTTTTTCCATTTGAATTTTCTATATACTACCTCTCTCAATACTTCTCTTGTGGCCACTAGTTTTGCATGCTAATGTTGCCATACTTGTGATTATAATTTGGCCTTGTTTTGTACTGTAAAAATGCTTTTTTTTTGGGACTGCCTTGCTACTGTTTTGCTTCCATTCGCCAATTTTGCATGTTTAGCATAGCCGTAGGCCATTTCGGGCACTTAGAATTGCATTTCGGGATGATTTCATGCATTGATTGTCATTTCACATCATTTCGGGGCTGTTTTCCCCTTTATTTAGTGGCTGAAATTTGGTTTGCATGCTTGCATGTCATTTCCCATGTCATTTTATGCCTTAATGCATTGCCTCGGTTTGCGTGCCTGTGGGCACGCATTTCGAGGCACCTCCGTTTTATCCGACGGCCTCCTATGTGAGTGAGCTGAGGCTCTCCCATGTTGGTGTAAGCCCATCACGGCATTCCGTGTGCCATTTTTTCTCATTTTTATCATCGCCTCGGTTTGCGTGCCTGTGGGCACGCATTTCGAGGCACTTCGGTTGTATCCGATTTTTCTCATTTTATCATCCCCTCGGTTCGCGTGCCTGTGGGCACGCATTTTGAGGCACTTCGATTTTACCCGATTTGCATTTCACATCATCGCCTCGGTTGGCGTGCCTGTGGGCACGCATTTCGAGGCATTTCGGTTTTACCCGATTTGCATTTCATGCCATCGCCTCGGTTTGCGTGCCCGCATGCACGCTTTTCGAGGCGTTTCATTTTCATCTCATTTTCACAGCATAGTGCATACTAGGTTGTATCTTAAATTGCATTCATACATTTTCTCGATTTGCGTGCCCGTGCGCACGTATTTCGAGGCATCTCATTTTCATGGCACTGTGCATGCTATATCACATGTTAGCTGCATTTCATACATATCATGCATATTGCATTGTGTTCGGGATAGGTGTTAGCCCGGGCACGGGAAACGAGGTATATTCCGTACTCCGAGTGACGGAGTGTGTCTCAATTCCCAAGTCACCGACACTCCGGATTATCCATGATGGAGTTAAGTGTTGTTATAGCATGCATTCGCATTCATCCCTATATTGAGTTGTGCAATCCGATTCCTCGGCCATCATGCATCGATATGCGTGATTGGTGGCACGAGGATCGAGGCATGCATATATTTGTGAAATACACTGCTTTGCCCTTTTCCTGCTCTCTGTTGCAGCAAAATCAAGGATCAGCAACTTTTCGGAATCCGGCGCGCATTTCGAGAAAAGTGCAAACAGAGGCTAATTGGGGCATCCCAGTGGATTTCCGCGCCAGAGCAGCCCGGCATACATCATTCATCAGAAGCAAGGCAGCCCCTGGCTTGCATGCCAGCTTTACAGCTTTCTTAGTTTAATCTGTACATTAATTAGAAATCTGTAATATTCTTTCATTCGGGTCTGTATTATTTATTCGGACCCTCTGCGCGAGGGCACAACTGTAATAAGGGTGTGCGAGTGTGATGTATGTCTTCCAACCCCCATTTCTTTCTCCCTTTTATTTACCTGCTTACGATGGTTAGATATATGGCATATTTCAATTAGCATACAGTATGACAGCATGTTTGCATCATTCATCTGTTTTGCACGCACTGCGGCTCAAGATCATACAAACTGCATCTGTATTTCAATTCCAAGTTGAGTACTTGATAGCTGTTGCATCTCATATGCCATATTTAGAATAGCCGAGCCTGCTATAGTTTGCATCTTTGCATGTGTTGCATTAGGCATTCTGCATTCTTAGGATCATGCATGGATTTCTAATGAGCTTTTGTTTTGGCTTGGAGTACTAGGTGAGTTTTTATGCTTTAGCATCCTTGCATACGTGTGAGTGTTGCCATAATAGCATGCTTGCCATGAGGCTATGTGCTTATGTGATATAACTGCCTTGAATGCCTGTGGGTGGAGGTTGAGTTATCTGAACTGGGACAATGCATTGATTTGTTTTAAGCCCACTAGATAGTGGCAACATCATCAAGTTTTCTTAAGCCCACCCGAGGGTGGCAAATCCCAAGATTTTAGCCTACCTGCGGGTAGCACCATCACACCATTTTCAAACAAACAAGCATGAAATGTTTTGTTCCAATTCAGGCGATTCAGTCTATACTTGTATGCTGTGCGCATCACATAGTAACCTAGGCTAATAACCGGAATAAGAACGCACAAAGTTTTCAAAAACAGATATCATGGTTAGTAGAGGCCGGTCTTTGACCGGGCGAGAGGGGGTGCTCACGATGTGACCTTCCCTAATCGTACCCAAGTTCCCGAGCCAACTTTGGTGATGACGGACACGTGGCCTTTGGCACCGAGTCAGGGTTTCCTAAATTTCCCATTTTAAAAAATATTTAGGTGGCGACTCTGTTATCTGGCAAAGCAGTCCATGTTTGGCACTTCTTTCAAAAAATCTGTTTTTCTTCAAAACGATTTGCCGGATTTGGACTCTTTGGTTCGAGATTTAGAACCGCAACAAAATCGAGTCCGAACTGTAGCGAGGTCCCTCGCGGGCGTTGTTACAGACCCTCGCTCCCTCAAGTGTGTTTTCCTTGGTTGCTCTCCTACGCAAAAGGGGTATAAATGTTACCACCTTTCTTCTCGTAAGTGGTTTGTATCCATGGATGTTACTTTCTTTGAGTCCCAGTCCTATTTCTTATCCTCTCCGGTGTCACCGTCCTCATTTCCGGGGGAGCCTATGGTGGAAGTGAGTCCTGTGCTTCCTATGGTGGAACCAGTTGTTCTTGCACTACCCTCTTCTACTGGGACTATAGAACCCACTGTCACCAAGGATAAGGTCGGGCATGTTTATGTCCGGGACATAGACAGACAACAAGTTAACTGGATACAAGGGACCACTTCTGCAAGGGACCACTTCTGCCATCTCCTGCTTCTGATAAGAGTCTAGGTAACTTTGAATCTCTTGAATCCATTGATCTTGATGTTCCTATTGCCAAGAGGAAGGGTGTGAGATCTTGCACTCAACATCCTATATCACAGTTTGTGTCATACTCTCATTTGTCATCCTCATATAGAGCATTTGTGTCCAATATTTCCTCTGTTAGCATTCCTAACCATTTTCAAGATGCTCTTGCTACCTCTGAGTGGAAACTAGCCATGATTGAGGAAATGAAAGCACTTAGGAAGAATGACACTTGGGAATTGACTGAGTTACCTACGGGCAAACGACCTGTGGGATGTAAATGGGTATATACTGTGAAACACAAAGCAGATGGGTCTATTGAGCGTTACAAGGCAAGACTTGTGGCAAAAGGGTTTACTCAGACATATGGCATTGATTATCAGGAGACCTTCGCACCCGTGGCTAAGATGAATTCAGTCAGAGTACTTCTCTCTCTAGCAGCTAATCTTGATTGGCCGCTTTATCAGTTTGATGTCAAGAATGCCTTTCTCCATGGTGATCTCGAAGAAGAGGTATATATGGACATTCCTCCTGGTTTTGAGGATCATCAGACATAAGGCAAAGTATGCAAGCTTCGGAAGTCATTATATGGTCTCAAACAGTCTCCAAGGGCTTGGTTTGAGAGATTCACTCAGGCTATGTTTAAATATGGCTTCAAACAAAGCCAGGCAGATCACACATTGTTTGTGAAACATTCTTCACGTGGTAAGACTACATCACTTATTGTTTATGTAGATGACATAGTTCTTACTGGCAATGATAGTGAGGAAATACCTCTGTTGAAGAAATATTTCGCTAATGAGTTTGAAATCAAAGACTTGGGAAGCTTAAAGTATTTTCTGGGAATTGAAGTTGCTCGCTCTAAGGATGGGATATTTATCTCACAGAGAAAATATGTGCTTGACCTGTTGAAGGAAACTGGGATGCTTAGCTGCAAGGCATGTACCACTCCACTGGAACCTAATCAGAAATTGGGGGATGATGAAGGAGGAGAAGTTGTTGATAGGGGGAGCTATCAGCGATTAGTGGGTAAACTCATTTACCTATCTCACTCCGCCCCGATATTCTTTATTCTTTGTCGGTGTGGTTAGTCGGTTTATGCATGCTCCTCATCGATTCACCTTGAGGTCATGAGAATCTTGAGGTACTTGAAGTCCGCTCTCGTAAGGGTCTTTATTTTTCAAAGTATGATCATCTTCGTGTGGAAGCCTATACAGATCTTGTTGGCCGGATCAAGAATCGATAGGAGATCGACTTCAGGGTATTGCACATTTGTTGGAGGCAACCTAGTTACTTGGAGGAGTAATAAACAGAATGTGGTTGCCAGGTCAAGCGCAGAAGCTGAGTTTAGAGCTATGGCACAAGGTGTGTGTGAACTTTTATGGATCAAGTTATTGTTGAGTGATCTAGGTATTGATCAGAAGGACTCCATGCAATTATACTGTGATAATAAGGCCGCCATCAACATCGCTCACAATCCAGTTCAACATGACAGGACAAAACATGTTGAGATTGATCGCCACTTCATTAAGGAGAAACTCACTAGTGGTACCATTTGTACTCCTTTTGTCCAATCTGGTGAACAACTTGCTGACATTCTCACCAAGGGGGTTAGGAATAAACCATTTCATAACATATTAGGCAAGCTGGGCATGAGAGATATCTTCGCACCAGCTTGAGGGGAAGTGTTAACATATAATATATTAGCCGAAAGTGTTGCATTTTTTATTCACCGAAAGTTGCATTATATTAGGGGGTTGTATTATTCTATGCCCTTAGGGCCTATCTTGTCTCTCTTGTAAACCCTAATTTCATCTATAAATAAGGGATGATTTTATATCATGCCCTAAGCTGGTTACTCAAGCTTCAGTAGTGCCCTCACACAACAAATTCCACTAATGCCAATATAATAGTAATAAAGTAATTGGGCACCAATTCATTAATTTAATCAATTTAATCTGACCCAAATCAATTTTCAATTAAATTTCACTGTAGGCTCTAAAAATTATGCCAATCACAATGGCGTAATCAATTTCGGATTCTGTGGCTGATAAGGCCTCCAATTTTATTTCCAAAGCAGATTATTCAAACAGATATTTCTATGGTGAATAGATAAAATTTCAAAATCGCATATATTCACATAAAGGCACATAAAATCAAGCTAAACACATAATCATACTCAAATTAAGGACCAATTA
This sequence comes from Camellia lanceoleosa, assembly GCA_025200525.1. NCBI lineage: Eukaryota > Viridiplantae > Streptophyta > Magnoliopsida > Ericales > Theaceae > Camellia > Camellia lanceoleosa. The sequence continues at coordinate 21,789,805 of CM045758.1, forward strand.
GCATTCTACGGAACAGGGATATCACAGTCTTCCCCCCTTTAGGAAGTTTGGTCCTCCAAACTTAATTTACCTTTAGTCGAACACAATTCGGAACACTTTTCATTTGACGGTTCCAATCCTTTCTGATAGTCATTCACCTAGTCTCAAATCAAGCAACACCCTATTTTCAACCAGTTAGAGACTTACCTTTTCTGCCATGCAAGGCTTGCATGGTGCCATACCAAAACTAGAGTGTGAGCTGTTGTTGTAAACAAAGTTTGCCAACAATGGACAGATCTTTCCAATTCCCCGAAAATCTAACACACATTTGGAGCATTTCTTCCAGAATCTAAAAAGTTCTTTCTGATTATACATCAATTCGCGGATGGAAAACAACGCTGAATCATAATTCAGTCCCTATTGCCCCTTGAAGGCTTGTCAAAATTCAAACACATTTTAGACTTTTTGTCTAAAACAATAAATACTGGGACCCCATGCAACCAAACAATCTTGACAATGTAACTAGTGGCTAGTCAACTAGCATCATACAAAAATTTTACAGGGAGGCAATAAGCAAACTTAGTAATTCTACATACAATAACCCAAACGGGACTTATACCGTGGGTGCTCAAGGTAGCCCCACAATGAACTTCGTAGTCACATATCCCTATTTGCATTCTGAAATAGAGAAAGATTGAAGTAGTTCTGCTAATACCCGATATTCAACTTTGACTTGTTGGCACTAAAACATTCAGACACAATTCAACAATTTCCCTCTTCACAATAGGTTGCCAACACATTTATATCAAACATCAGCTAACTTTATCACAGAAGTTCGGTCTATTTTATTGTCACAAGAGTCCAATTCGTTCTTCAATAATTCCACAATTCACAATCCGATTCGGTATTTAGTCCAGTGACTCATCACAGTCATCCAAGGTCAATCAAAAGTCTTCAGGAACATAAGGTGGATCTAGACACTGATTCCCGAGTCAACAAAGATAACAACGAAGTAATCAATCATGTGACATACGCAACTCATGTATCCCCATAGTACCAATTGTAAAGTATAATAACACTGAAGCAGTCCATTTCTAACATAATACACGTGTTCTCAATTCATTCAACCGTTTACAATTTACGGTTTCCAATTCAGTTCAGTATTCAATTCTCTGTTCCATCGAGTCTCCCCACATTATCTGATAGTCGTCAAAAGCATAAGGCAATTCATATACTAATCCCCATGGCGTCAAAGGTAACACTAAAACAATCAATCACGTGTTAAACACAATTTACACATCCTCAAAGCCCCAATCGCAGAATATGACGACACTGAGCAGTTATTTACACAAGGCGTACTGAATTCACACACTTTCGGATAATCAGGGTTTTTCAAAGCTTCTTGGATGTTTAAACATCTACAAATTACAAAAGGATGACATTCCGGACAAAACAAAAGAATAATCGTCTCGGAATCGAAGCACACCCGTTCATGACCGTCGGTGGCCGACTCGAGATCGATTAGTCAAACCCACCCGTACAAGACCATCGGTGGCAAAAAGGATATCCCAATAAAGGTGCTACATAGGCTTAACGTCCCTTAGTACGAAAGGACGCCCCAAGAATGTCATCAAAACAACATAATACCACTCACTACAACTTGATTCCCCAAAATCTAATAACATTGAAGCAACTACTCTCCCTTACAAAACATATTCTGATCAGTCAAAGACAAATGTTCAGTACTGCTTACAATCAAATCAATTTGCCATCATCAGTCCCCATAGCGCCAAACCAACCAGGATGGGACAATACACAAGCATCGTTCCTTAAGACACCCAATCACGGGATTTGTACAATTCGGCTCATTTTCAACACATATGTCCTCGATAGTTGGGGGTTGGTTCTCAACGGTGTTCATGGTTAGAGCAATCTATCATAGCTCACAAAAGGTGTTTCAAATAGGTTAAGTACTCTAAACAGATTCAAGTTTTGGGTCTATCAGTTTTTTTGCCAAGAATAATCTGGCTATTTATTTACAGGCAATCCTCAATCCCTTTTGACAAAATTAAATCAGACAGAGGGTCTTATCAAACCAATCCCGACACAGGTCTTGCCAGATTAAATCAAACAAAGGTTCTATCAAATCATACCAAATGAGGGTTCCATCGGAACAATAAGAGGCAAAGGTTCTATCGGATCGAATCAGATAAAAATTTTCTCAAATAGGACACAATCGGTTCTGTAGGGCATACTTCGTTTGCTTAGGTACATGGTTGATAATTTCTCAACTGCCCTAAGTTCATCAGTTCTCAAAGTCATATCAGAATCATTCATCACAATAGTTCATATCAAGGTGTTTCAAACCAGGTACAATATGATGTTGTCTACATAAATTCGGGGGTAGTTGCATATACATGCGGTTATTTGTATCAGGAGGTACGTATCATAATCAGTATAGTAGTTCCCAAATAAGTCTTATATGCAAGAACATGGTGCACAGTAACATATTAAACAGAATTCTTCAGGTACACATAGTATAGGATTGTTACGCAAAAGTTCCAAATTAGTCACATAATCCAGTCAACTTTCTACCAATCAAAATACATGGCCTCATAGTCATAGAATTCATCATTTGGGGTGCTCAACTCGGTCACACGATCATAGAGTCATAATTCCAGTGGTTTAGTCATTGAAGACGGTAACATAATAAATCACCCTGAGCATAGGTGTGGATATACATGTGCATGTGCAGAGTCAATCAATATCCCAAAACGTATTTCACAAATTTCCCAGACGGGGCATATACCTTCAATGAACACAGTCTCGATCATGTGGGTCTAACTGATCTAGATACACATGCAGTAGATATGGAAAAGTATGCCGATCCGAATCAAATAATATCCCAAGCGAAGATGTACAAATGTACTAATTCAGAATCAATCAACACATAGGCATTCGTTTATAAACAATATAGATACTTGGGATAAAAATCACAGTATTCTGAGTGCTTCCTGGGATGAGTACAATTACTCCATCTTGAGTAGCAATTCTTACCATTAGTACGGATTCAGCCGAGGCAGAGGATTCATTCACATTTTGTTCAATCCGGGGACAGTTCCTTACTGTATGGTCCATTTTACCACCTCTATAACGAGCCCTAGAAATCTGATAGCAAACTCCTCGGTGTTTCTTACACTGGTGGTAGCAAAGGCTCTTGCCGTAGCGGCAACTAACGTTGTTGTCTCAAGATCTCTACCAATTCTTGTACCACTCTTTCCGGACTATCAAGTCGGGCTGTGGAAAAACCTCCCAACCCGTATGTCCTTAATTTGCCCATACTCTACACAAATTCTTATCGAACTTTACCAAATACTGGGATGCCTAATACGAAATTAAACACAAATACACATGGGTACATTCGCACATAGGCACATTGTTATATTCTCATTTCACCTATCGTACGCACTTAATCACATACGTAACAGATAATTGCATACTTATCAAATATCGCATGCTGAACATTTACTAAGTAATTATATACTCAAATCATGTTCATATTTCACATAGACACCCATTTGCAGAATCGAATGCACATAAACAACTTTTCATGATTCATATGTTCATGATTATGCCTTATAACAAAACAAACTTGTTGTACACATTAGTGCAGCAATTCATATCTCATATTCAAATCATGTGTGGTACTTCCTTTAGCGTAACATATCATGTTGGTCAAGTACATCAAGTTCCATAACGGAACCCCTAGTACCAGGTAACATATCTCATACATAGGCCACGGTATTTTTTCCCCGGGCGAGGGCCTGCGCCACGGTATTATTTCCCCCTAGGCTAGGGCCTCATGACCATAAGCCACAGTATTATATCCCCTGGGCGAGGGCCTCTGCTAAGGATACCACAATTATGTTCAAGGAAATTTTGGCAATCATTCATTCATGCAAAAATAGCATTTCAGGGAACTCGTCATTTCATATCGTCAGAAAATATTTAAAGTTCACCATCTGATTAAACTTGCATCATACTTTACACAAAAGATACACAAGTGTGTATATACTAGAAAGCATACATATTCACATGGTAATTCACAGATCTATAGCACATAACTGTTCATATCGAAACACTTAAGTATATTCTTTATGCCTTCATATTCATATTTATAACATGAATGCATCCTAGATCTTTTCTAGACGCTTATTGCACTTTTGGACAAGTGTGTGAGTTATTCTCTGATACCACTCTGTCATGACCCGAACCCGCCCCCGTGGGTTAAGGACATAACCGGCCAGTAATCGTGAGATTACCTACGGCCTCAAACCAAACCAAACGTATTTTAACAGAGTTCATAGGGACCAAACGGAAGCAATTTGAAACTTTGTCCATAGAGCCGTGCTTATATGCACACCATTACATATATATGTTAATAACTCACGACAGAAAGTACAATGACATAAAATTCTGTACAAACAGGTTCATTCAAATCTAAGTCAGCCAAACAAAACTATACCTAGACGTACTTAAAACTTCACCAACATAACAAAACAGAAACAAACGACAAAAGGGCGAAGGCGGGTCTCGTGAGTGAGACACAAGAGCTGACTTCCCCAAAAATCTTTGTTGTTCCACACTGACTTCACTGAGCCTGGGTTTGGACTTCTCTGGGCTCACCTACAAACACATGAATGAGCGTGAACGAAAGCCCAGTAAATAATACCAAATAAGGAATATACATTGGAACAATATACGTCGAACGACCTTGGGCCCAATTTGCATTTCTAACTAATACATACACACATAGAGATATGTAAGTTAAGTAACTGAGGTTCCAACACAACGTACGGCCTCGGGCCCAATTCATTCATGTCAAAATGGCCTTCGGCCCACATTTATATCAAACGGCCTTCGGCCCACATTTTATCAATCGGCCTTCGGCCCACATTTATATCAAACGGCATTCGGTCCACATTTTACCAATCGGCCTTCGGCCCACATTTTATCAATCGGCCTTCGGCCCACATTTATATCAAACGGCCTTCGGCCCACATTTTATCAATCGGCCTTTGGCCCAGATTTATATCAAACGACCTTCGGCCCAAATATACTTTCGTATCAGATGGGCATTTAAGCCTTTCATGCTTGTCATGTCAAACTGGCATTTCAGCCCTTATATCAGATTGGCTCTTAGGCCTTTATATCAAATTGGCTCTTAGGCCTTTATATCAAACTGGCACATAGGCCTTTATATCAGACTGGCACATAGGCCTTTATATCAAAGTTGCCCACCATTCAAATTAATGAAATTTACAAAACTTACATAAGAGTAAGCAAACGGGACAATAACATAATTTAGATATTACTCACAGTGATCGGTTGGTTGAATTGCCTTGGAGCTTGACCCTACATATCACATAGCACATATGGGTCACAAATAATTCAATCCGTTCTTTAATTCACATATTCCTCTTTAGGCTTCATTCTTATCCATTTAATTTAATTACAATGCTCAATGTATGCCTAAGAGTGTTTAGAAGTGAAAGGGAACGGAAAACAGAACACATAATGCATTTACAGATTTCCAGAAAACAGGGTCCCCGCTCGAGCGGACCCTTAAGGCCTGCAAAAGTACTGGTTGCATGAAAAATATGCTCGAATGTGTAATAAGACGCTCGAACGGGAGGCCTGTCCAAATAGCTCCCTTGCTCGAGCGTGGCCTCCCCCCGCTCGAGCGGACACCAAGTCTGCAAAAGTACTGGGAGCACGTTTTTCCCGCTCGAGCGGCCATTACCCCGCTCGAGCGGAAGTCAAAATTCTGGGTTTCCCAGATTGAGTTCTTAAGCTCCCTTCTAACATTCGACCCAACATTTCTTACATTTTATGGCTCTAATTTCGCATGTACTTGTACTAACATGGTATAAACACCAAAACACATCATCATGGAGCTCAATTTCATGAATCAAACACATGCATGTCCCAAATTAATTCAAACTCAACACCAATATGCTCAATTTCAACATTCAAGCCTTACACCTCCATGATTTGTACATGCATGTGGGAGATGCTCATCATTCTCAACTTAATTGGTGGAGAGGTGATCAAAACATGAGCTTCAATTAAAATTGCACATGGATTATACATTTTTATACTCAAACATGCAATTTCAAGGTACTTTCTTACATGCATGTGCATATAGACTACCAAGTCAACAAAACCAACTCAAATTCATCATGATCAATTCATTTTATGTTCCTTATCAACATTCAACTTGAATTCACAAAAATTACAAACTAATATGCACAAATTCACTCACCTAGGAGCCTTAATCTTCCCAATTTATGATTAAATCTTGAGTTAGCCTCCAAATTTCCAAGCCTCAAGACCAAAATTGCCCAATTCTTGTCTCCCTCTCTTTATAACCGGCCCCCTTTCTAACCTTGGGTTCAAATCAGCCAAATGAAGCAAAGAAGAGAGGATAAAGGGTGTAACGCCCTCACACAACAAATTTCACTAATGCCAATATAATAGTAATAAAGTAATTAGGCACCAATTCATTAATTTAATCAATTTAATCTGACCCAAATCAATTTTTAATTAAATTTCACCGTAAGCTCTAAAAATTATGTCAATCACAATGGCGTAATCAATTTCGGATTTTGTGGCTGATAAGGCCTCCAATTTTATTTCCGAAGTAGATTATTCAAACAGATATTTCTATAGTGAATAGATAAAATTTCAAAATCGCATATATTCACATAATGGCACATAAAATCATGCTAAACACATAATCATACTCAAATTAAGGACCAATTAGCATTCTACGGAACAGGGATATCACAGAGATTGTAAGGCATTATGATTACGGGCCACATGCTATATGATGTGCTCATATTTCCAAATGGATTGAAACCATCTGTTGCTAGCCCTAGCCTTACATTTCGAGAGTCTTGTGAAAATGTCAGATGTTGCTTATCAAAGTCCTTCCATGCTTCACCATCGGCTGGATGCCTTAATATGTCATCATCCACACGCTTCTCATTGTGCCATCTCATATCTGCAGCTGTTTTGAGTCTTTTCAACCTCGGTGTCAAAGGAAAGTACTGCAATACCTTATGTGGAATCTTTTTGCCACCATCATCGTTCAACTTGTATCTATGCGCGTCACATGTAGGGCAATTCTCCAAATTTGCACTCGCTTTCCAAAATAGGGCACAATCATTCTTGCACGAATGAATTGTTTCATATCCCAAACCCAAGTCATGTAAGAACTTCTTGGAACAGTTTGATCACATTCTGGTAGAATGTCCTTGAATACCTGCATAACCATATCGAATGACTTGTTGCTCTATTTGTTGTACACCTTTACATGAAGCATCTTAATGATAAATGATAACACAGAGAACTTTTCACATGTCGGGTAAACTTTGCGTTGTGCATCTTTGAATAACCTAATGAACTTATGCAAATCCTCCCTCTCCAAACCATTAGGTTCCTCGTCGGTATGATCATCCATAAGACCACTCACGTAAATTTCTTCCAACATAATAGGCAATTCACTCATGAGCGGATCATCGATATCTGTCATACATTCGCCACTACTTCCACATTGGTCATTTGATAAACTAGGATGAGACACGGGAACATGTTCCCCGTGGTGCACCCAAGTTATATACGAAGATGCCATTCCTCTTCAGATCAAGTGCATCCACACAACTTGTCTGCTATATTTTATGCCATTAATGCAATCGACACACGGACATCTAATTTCATCATCTACGCCTAAATTTGCCGTCGCAAAATCAAGGAATGCCTTCATCCCTTGTTGATACTCTTTACTTGTCAACCTATTATTTATCGTCATCCAACTCTTGTCCATTTTTTGTCAACTACAACTCAAGCACAGATTGAACTTTTCAGAAATGAGAACACGCATTTCAAGTTGAGATAGATTATATTGTTTTTTTCATTCACTATTTAGCTTGTCACATAAATCTCTTTTAGGGTGGGACCAAATGAAACGATTTGTACCATGAGGGGCCTGTCTTTCCCTAACACCAAAGTGAACATATGTATGAAGTTCTCATAAGTACCAATATATATATATATATATATCCATCCATGGCCAACACTAAGAAAAAAGAAAAAAGAAAAAAAGAAAAAAGAAATTGTCTATTGCCAATATTGGAATACAATAGGCAACGTCGGGGCTTTGATGATCTTGTCATATAATTAGAATACATAAAGAGCATATAAACAGCTAACTTAATTTGAGCATTCACAATCAATACATAGATAAGTATTCCAACAAAACTATTGAATGAATAAAGAAACAAATATAATTCAGTCTGTGCTTTACATATACACATATTCATCCTTTAATACATAATAAAAGATAAGTGTTCGTGTCATGCTTATTTAAAGCTGACCAAATAAACAGACGTGTTTCTTGTCAATAAGTAGGAAAGAAATTGTCACACGGAAGCTCAATTCAATTTGTTAAACACAAGGTAACAATGCAGACATGGTTTCTCATTTCAAACAAGCAAAATGTTCAAAGCATGGTCTTTTCTCAACCAAGTGAAACAAAAAAAGAAAGTAATCCAAAACTTAAAGCAGCAAATGTTTTGTCGAAATATTATAAAATTGAATGTTATTATTGTTCTTTTCAATACCTTATGGTCGTTATAGTTTTAATTTAATTCAACATTCATAATCAAACTAAGAAGTAATACTCTCACAAATAATTACCATCTACTGAGATATATATATATACAGTCAATTATTGCTACTTGTTCTATGATGGAGATGATCAAATCAACAAAGGTTCCTATCCGACTTATGCTGAATACAGTCTAGTCATAGTTATGTTGCAAGAAATTCATTGATGTCCTTTCGTTGCTACTCAAAGAATAAAATCTGAGTAAATGAGAGATTGAAAACAATTTCTAGAGAGAGAGAGAGGGAAAAGTTACTTGCAGTTGTGAAGAGTGCGCTGCAGTTGCTGATGGAATTGTTGCTGCTGGAACTAGAACTGCCAAGCTGGTTTGAACAATAAAATGTTTCCTACCAAAAATGAAATAGCATTTCGTTAGCTAATTTAATAAATATACTCACATTATACTAGAATTTTCGATAATGTTTTATGATCAACAAAGGCCAATGGACTATAAGATTGAGCCACATCATAATCAACACCAGATTTCACCCATTTAGCTAAAATTGAATCAGAAACAACATCCAAACACAGAAACTAAAAATGCAATATAGATATACTCAATCTCCTCTACTACAACCCTAGCCACATCCACATTCACATCCACATCAGTTACAAGCAAACCCATCACTTACCATACTTCAATTAATATATGAAAAACAAATTAACATCTCCATAGAAAATGAAGGGAATTTAAACTCAAATTCTCATTAAAATGGCAGAAAATGGAAAACCCATCAAGAAATGGACTCAAAATTCACATAAACGTAAGAGAAATAGCAAAACAAGTATGGCTTAGAAACCCATTCAATGCCTATGCATATGCAGGCAAGGGAAGGGGTTGCTGCCTACATTCATCCACCAAAGTCAAAAAAATTATCCTCAGACATATTGCCAACATAAATCTGAACATGAAATTCAGTGTATCCTGATCTCCTCTAAAATCCAATAGAAAACGCACCAACATTGTGAAAAAGTTGTATAACTAGCAGTTGGGAGAGGGAGGGAGAGAGAGAGAGAGAGAGAGAGAGAGAGAGAGAGAGAGAGAAAACGCAACTTGAACCAGTGTCAAATATCATTATTAGCCCGCAATATTATTAAACTTTTTCGTTGGACCTTACTTCCAACCAAGCCCATCTCATGGGTCAACTGTCATGGCCATCATGCTTCTGTAATATAAGTCATATAGCACTCCAATGTAGAGAATTTTTTAATGTTTTAGATTTCTATAAGAAAAGGTTTAGATTATGGATCGAACAGCTAGGTATATCCACATACATGTTTGCTGATAGAGAGGAATTATATGTCGGTGAACTGTTAGCTAACATTAGTAATGTGTTATAAAATGGAATTTCAAACAAATGCAAAACTGAAACTGACATTATGTATGCATGCATAATAAAAGTAGAAAAATTCAATGAATTTAACAAATTATGAAACTTGAGGCTTTAAATGGCAGAGCATTATAGCTGTTGGCAGCCTAAAATTATAAGGATTGACACTCAAATAGATATGGCAAGTCCTACAATAAAAATCCATTATACATTATTTAAACATCTCAGTTCTAAATTCAATAACATCTCAGCCCAAGAATTGCCCTAATTTTAAATTTCATTAACAATGCCCTAATTTTTAGCATTTCCTATATGATTTATGTGTATATATATATATATATATATGTATGTGTGTGTGTAAACAAGGACAGAGAAAGAGAGAGGGAGACAGCGAAAAGGAGACAGATAAATCGAGAGGGAGATACGTATCTCAAAGAGAGAGAGAGACACATGCGGAATAGAGGACATACCTGGGAGGGAGACTTCCCGATGATCCAGCAACCCTTTCAATGATGGTGATGGCGATAGAGATTTCGGCTATAGAGAAGAGGGAAATAGTGTATAATCGATTATATATGGGATCAAGGTTGTGTATATATGATTTGTGTGTGTATATGTATGTATATATATCTGCATGTATGTGTATAAACAGCGAGAGAGAGAAAGAGGGAAACCAAGAGGCTATACAGAGAATGAGACAGAAATGGAGAGAGAGAGAGAGAGAGAGAGAGAGAGAGAGAGAGGACATACCTGGGAGGGAGACAAAGTGATGATCCACAAGCCTTGTGGTGATGGCGATAGAGACAGAGCAGTGACAGAGGCGGAAGTGCGAGAGGGAGGGAAATGGAGTTCTATTGCAATAAAAATAAAACAAAAAAATATTTGTTCCCGGCAAAATTTTATTTTAGTCACTAATATATTTATGAAAAATTAAATATTTCCTCCATAATTTCGTGCCTCGTTTTGGCTACTGAATTACAGTCGGTAAACCTTTCAGATTTAGCGACCAAAATTGAAATAGTCACCCAAACCCTTGTTTTGCACGACTAACACACAAGTAGTAGCCAAAAAATACATAAATACCAATAAAACAAATTTACAATTTGTAAAGACTGTGCAATTAGCGACCAAAATCATATTTAGTCGCCCAAAATGTCACGTTTTAGCGACTAACAAATAATTAGTCGCCAAAAGACACTCAATTCCGACAACACATGTTTTTAGTATCAAAATAGTAGACTTTTTGTGACAACCCTCACCTCTGATTAGCATTAATTCATGATTAAGCATGATAAGAAATTGATGAAGAGGAAATCCTAAATTGATTACATGAGTGTGTTGTTTTAAGCGCATTTCTATCTGTTTGTTACTGAATGATCTGTTCATGTTTTAATTCTCAAATTGCGAATTGAAAGGCTTATCGGCGACCGATTCAGAAGTTGATTAGTGTTATATGCTAATTAGGATTTATGTGATTTTATGATGGGTTTAATTAAAATTCAATTTGGAATGATTAAATTAGAATAAATAATGCTAGATTAATTGAATATAGGTTATTTGCCTTTTTGCCATTGAGTGGGCCACCTTTAGAGGCATTGTTTGGGCTTAATTCACACATTTGATACATCATCTTTTCCATTCTCAAGACCAAACCGTGAGAGAGAGAGAGAGAGAGAGAGAGAGAGAGAGAGAGAGAGTTGGAAGAAAGATTGATTCAACAAGAGATTGGCTTAAAACTTAGAGGAAATTGAAGAAGACTTGAGAGATTAGGCTTCTACACTTGGAATTCAAGACTTAAGGTAGGGAATTCATTCTCTTAATTGTGAATTTAAGTTGTTACATGCATGGTTCATGGAAAATTGGAGATTTGAGTCAAGAATTAGCTTAAAGTGTTGATTTGAGAGTTCATCCATAGATACATGATCATATCAAGGAATTTTGGAGTATTTTTCATGGGATTCACACATGCATGTTCATATTTTGGTTGTGATCCAAGAATTCACCATGTTTTTGAATTCAATCTTGCATTTGGTCATACTTTGGAGCATTAGAGTTCATAAGAACTCATGCATGTTATGTTCTTGCATTGTTCTTCAAGTTTACATTGCAAATTATGTTCAATTGTCACACCTTTAGGCTTGATTTTATGAAATGATCTTTAAAACATGTTATATTATGGGTTTCTATGTGTTTTCCAGAAAATTGGCCCAAAAGGATGAGTTTTGATATGTTTGATTCTTGGTATGAGCTTTGGGAGCAAATTTGAAAAACCCAAATTTTGGCTTCCACGCTCAAGCGACCACCTTTGTGTTCAGAGCTCCGCTCGAGCGGCAGAATGTTGGCTCAAGCGTAAATTGCAAGCTCTCAGGTTTTTGCATGTGTAGACGCACGCTCGAGCGACAAGACCTACGCTCGAGCGAAGAACTGTGTCTTACGCTCGACCGAGCATCAAGCGAGCATCGAGCGGAGAATTTCAGCATCCAGTACTTTTCATGTTTTTACAGACCGCTCGGGCATGGGAGTCTTTGCTCGAGCGACCTCTCTGTTTTGGTAGGCTCGCTCAAGCGGAAAAAGCCACGCTTGAGCGAGACCCCTGTTTTCAGCAAATTTTGAAAATGTTGTTAAGTGCATTTTTCTGCATCCTCATTCCATCCTAGGCATTCCTAGGCCACGTTTAAGGCATCTTTATGAGGATAATGTTATAGAACCACACCAAGTCAAGATAGGGGCTAAGTTATTAATCTCGAGTGTGTAATTTAGTGTGTGTTCGATCTGCTACTGTGTAGGGTTGGCACCCGAGGACGTTGATTAGCCTGCCTATAGCCCAGTAATCTGTGAGTAACAATGTTGTAAGGATATGTTCAATTATAATTATTTTTTGAACAATCGACTGTATTGCTTTCTGAAGTGACATTGTTTACTGAATGAATGTTTGTCCTATTTTATGAATTGTACTTGTGGCATCCATAGCAACTTACTATTACTATTACTGTTACTATTACTGTTACTGTTACTGCTACTGTTACAGAGATCTTTGTTAGTTCCAATGTTTGGAACCAATACTGTATACTGTTTCGATGGCCATCAACTAACTGTTCGGTTTATTAAGACCTACTGTACTGTTCTGCTATTGGATGTACCACGTATGATTGATATGATTTCTAAATGACTGATAAGGCATGAAATATGAGCCACTGATTGAATAATTGATCTACTAATGCAAATGACTGTTTTAATTACTGAAAGGACATTCATTCTTACCCCTTTACACATTTGTTATTCACTGGGCTTTAGCTCACAGTTTATATATGTATGTAGGTGGCCAGGCACCGGACCAAAGCTAGAAGCGTCGAGTTACGCTCATGTTTTGTCCAGCCAACCGCTGTGCCTCACTTCGAGGTTCCGAGTTTGCTCTAGCCAAGGCTATTTTTGGGGTGTTTCTAATGCACCCTTTTGTCTCTGTTATGTAATGAATGTTAAGACTTGATTGTATAGTTATGGTGAAGGGATTAGGTCCCTAACTTGGATGTTATGTGTATCTGATATGTGTATATGTTTTATGGTTATAAATGTGGTTTTGTCTATAAAAGTCTTTTCCATTTCAGGTTTCCACAGCTCATTGGACATCTCTTTGTCATTGATTAGCTTTCGCCAGCCCCTTTATACTGTATTATTGTCTTTACTATTAACCAGGCCTCTGGTAATCACGGATTACTGGCCGGTTACTATACTAAACCCTTAGGGGCGGGTTTGGGTCGTGATAGAGTGGTATCAGAGCATGAGTTATACCACACACACGTGTCCAAATGAGCTATAGGATGTCCTAGAAATGTAATTAGGGCATTGCATGAGCATGTGAAAGTGTGTGTGGCCATGATGCAAATATATGTGCTAATGTGCTTAAGTAAACAATTTTCCTACGTTTATTATTACCGTATTGCATATAGTGAAATGGAGAATGCAAGAAATGCCGATGAATCTAAACCGTCTGAAGCAAGAATGACAAGGTTGGAAAGAATGGTTGAACTGTTGACTGAGGCTCTAAGACAACAACATAACCAATAGCTCCTACCTCTTCTAGTACAGCCAGAACCAAATATCAATGATGATGTGATTGCCTTAACGCAAAAGTTTAACAAAATGAAGCCACCAACATTTCAAGGAGGTCTTGAGCCACTAAAGGCCGAAGCATGGATATTAGAAACTAAAAAAGCTGTTTGAAGTGTTTCTTTGTTCCGAGGCACACAAAGTCTTACTGGCTACATTTACCTTGCAAGAAGAGGCCAGACGGTGGTGGATGCTTATATGTGATACTAACAATGCCATGACCTGGACTCAATTCAAGGAAGCTTTTTATGAGAAATACTTTCCTTAGTGTGTCAGGGACCGCAAAGTGACTGAATTTGGGCAATTAAAGTAGGGCACCATGTCAGTAGCCGAATATGAATCAAAGTTCACCGAACTCACCCGATATGCACCACACATGGTGGACACTAATTATAAAAAAGCCAGGAAGTTTGAAGGCGGGCTCAATGTAGAGATACTTGATCGAATCAATGTTTTGAAACTGCTCAAATATGTGGATGTTCTTGACCGAGCAATTATAGCCGAAACAAATGTTGCAGCGTTGAAACAGACTAAGACACCGGTAACTGAATGGCGGGGTAAGAGGCAAGGCTTTAATTTTAAGAAAGGCCAGAATAGTTCATTGAGCAAGAAGCAAAACACTAGGTCATCGAGCAGTTCTAGCCAGGGTAACAATTCCATACCGCCTTGTTTAGAATGCGGCAAAAGACATAAGGGGGTTTGCTACAAAATTTCTGGGGCATGTTACAGGTGTGGCAAGGTGGGTCACATGGTCAAAGATTGCCCTTCCACGTCTCAAGGCAATAGTAAGGTTGCAGCTAGTGCCGCAGCATCAACTGTTACACCAAAACCCATTCCCAAAGCCACTGGAAAGGAACCTTTAAGGTAAGGTCGGGTGTTTGCACTTGTACCGGGAGATGTGCAGAACACCAAGACAGTTGTGTCAGGTATACTCTCAATTTGTGCTCAAAATGCTTATATTCTGATTGATTCGGGATCTACACATTCGTTTGTCTCACATGCTTTTTCACGAAAATTAAATAGACCACTAGAACCCATGAACTATTTGTTAACTGTATCTTCACTTGCTGGGGGATCCATGACTTGTGCTTATGTGTATCCTGCATGTGAGATTGTTATTGGGGATGTACTTTTGTATGCTGATTTACTGCCTTTGAATATTGACCATTTCGATGTAATTTTGGGAATGGACTAGTTAACAAAATATCATGCTTCCATAGACTGTGTAACGAAACAAGTTGTTTTTCGTCCACTTAGATTGCCTGAATTTGTATTTAACGAAGTTGGTGTAGTACCTCCCCCATATCTGATTTCGTCCATGAAAGCATTCAAATTAATTAAAAATGGGTGTAGAGGGTATTTATGTTGTATATTGACTATACCTGCTGATACTAAAGCTAATGTGGACAGTATTCCTATAGTTAGAGAATTCCCAGATGTTTTTTCAGATGATTTGCCAGGGGATTTGATTGATAGAGAGATTGAGTTCACCATTGAGGTGTTACCCGGTACACAGCCAATTTCCAAGGCTCCGTACAGAATGGCACCTACCGAATTTAAAGAATTGAAAATTAAGCTGCAAAAATTGTTAGATAAGAAGTTTATCAGGCTCAGTACTTCACCGTGGGGCGCGCCAGTTTTATTTGTGAAAAAGAAGGACGGCTCATTAAGGCTTTGCATTGACTACCGCGAATTGAACAAGGTAACAGTGAAAAACAAGTACCCATTGCCACGTATTGATGACTTATTTGACCAATTGCAAGGTGCTCAGGTTTTCTCCAAAATTGACCTTAGATCCGGATATCATCAGTTGAAAGTCAAAGCAGAAGACATTGAAAAGACTGCCTTCGGAACGAGGTACGGACATTATGAATTTCTTGTTATGCCTTTCGGAGTTACTAATGTGCTTGCTGCATTTATGGACCTTATGAACAGAATTTTCAAACCATTTCTCGATGAATTTGTGGTTATTTTTATAGATAACATTTTAATTTATTCCAAGAATAAGGAGGAACACGAACATCATTTGAGAATTGCTTTACAGACCTTAAGAGAATAGAAACTGTATGCAAAACTAACAAAGTGCGAATTTTGGCTTGATAATGTCATGTTTTTGGGGCATGTGATTAGTAGGGATGTGTAGACACCTGATTTTTGACCGTCCTCAAGACTTGGACGTCACCGCTTGAACACTCGGTGATCATCCATGTTTGTGTTCGTCTTGAGTTCCCGGAGGTCTCGGCTACGCGCCTTGCCTCAGGATCTCTCGACTCGACTGTTTCGTGTCTGGTTTTGCACCAAACACTTGTGTTTTTCCTTGGAGGGGCAGGGAATAGCTTGTGGGCCATTCCCACACTCCACCGGCCATGGCTTGAGGCCACCGGCTGTGTTTTGTTGCCACCGACCAAATGTTTGACCGGCCGGCACTATAAATGGCCGGCCGGCTAACTTTCTTTGGTCAATTGCATTTTTGGCCGGCCGACTATTGTGCATCTGCTTTTGCAGATATTTTTGTGCAGCTGGCATACACTTTCACCCCCTCCATACACGTGTATGGAGGGATTTCCCTCTTGTTAGCTTCCTTTGGAAGCTTTACAAGATAAATTGTCTATAAAAGAGGACCTCTTCTCTCTTGTAAAGAGGTTAGACAACTTAGACAACATTTTCAGAGCTTGAGCTTTAGGGTTAGGGTTTACATATATCCTCTATCTCTATATCTCTCTCTTTCTTGTGTTTAGTGTGTGTTTAGTCTCATTTTTGTGCACAAACACCCACCATCACACCTTTTCTTGGTTGCTGAGGTACTAGAGGTCTTTCCTTGAAGCTTTTGGACTGGTTTGGAACCAAAAGAGCTGCTGGAATATTGTTTGTGAAGAGGGTCTACAAGGGTAAGACTTTTGTCCATTTTTACCCCATTTTTGCAAAGCTTTTTAGCCTATCTTGCATCTGTTTTTGAGCTTAGTATATAACATATAAAAGTCTTGTTTTTATCTGCTCTAAATAGTTTGTTAAGGGTGTTTTAAGCTTTGGGGTTGTTTGACCCCTCTTAAGGCTTGTTTGGCCTTTGTTTTGTGCCATTTTGGTTGAGCTCCGGGACCATTGTGTTTGGGCCTCCTCACCACTGAAATCTTGAGGGATTTCAGAGGTGAGGATGGTGCCTTGAGATCCTAGGAAGGAGAGGGCCACCCCCTCTCCTTGTTGTCCTTGAAAAGGGCCATTTTTGCCTCTTTAGTGAGCACCATGTTTAGGTTCATGTTGGCCATGCCTTGACTGATTTTCATGCTTATTATGTCATAATATAGCATTGTGTTTAGTTGGTTTTGGTACACCATGCTTGCTTAGCATACATGCCTTGTAATGCCATGATTTGCCTCAATACATGCATAGCATTTAGACTACCATGCTCATGTATTTTGGCCAAGCTTTGTGAAGCTTTTATGCATATTTTAGTGTGCTTGAGGACTATTTTTGGTTGTTTGGGTCATCCATGATTTTCTTTGTATAGCTACCATGCAATCCCTCTTGTATGCCTTAATCATTGGCCCCTCTAGCATGCCATCCTTGCTTTGTTTCAGTGGTTTGGAATCACTTAGTATGTTATTTCAGACCTCATGATGTACTTATATGCTTGCATTTGATGTCCCTTTAATGTTTCATAAGGTTGTCATCTCATGCTCCATGTTTAGGCCTCCATGCATGCCATCTTGTTTAGGCCCCTAGGATGCCATGTCATTGTGTTTTTAGTTATGTTTCAACATCCTAAACCTCTGATTTTGGTCATTCAATTCATGCCATGTTTGGTTTTGCTAAGGGTAGTTCAATACCTCCTTAGCTTGCCTTGAGTTTGGACCTCTAATTGCATGCTTATGCTTGTCTTGTTGGCTTGGTTTGGCACCATTTTAACATGATTTTCAGAGCTTATGTTGCATGTCATTAGTCCATGTTTTTGTGCTTACAAGTTGTCTTTATGTGCTTAAGTGTTGGACCATATTTGCATGCATGTGTGTGTGTGTGTTGGACCTCACTTCCATAGTATTGGCCATTGATTTTGGCATTCTTGCAAGCTATCCATGTTAGTTTAAGACCACCCCTTTACATGTTGTTGTATGCCCACCTTGTATGTTGTTGCATATTTGTGTGTTATTGCATGATTGGAGTTACATGATTGAATGAAGTCACATGCTTGCTTGCATGCTTGAACACCCACATTGTGCCTTGCATACTTGTTAGTTGCATTGTCTCATGCCTTATGTCTTGCATGACCATTGTATGCCTTGTATGCTTCTTAGCATTGTCCATGTTGCATACTAGTCAGCATGCTTAGGATTGCATTACATTGGCATGCATGCTTTACCTCTTGAATTGCTTGTGATAGAGGTTGAGTTCAATTTGCTTGATTATGTGCATTGCATTCCATATTAACATGCACACTTGATTCTTTGGGCCATCATGCATGGAAATGCGTGATTGGTGGTCCAAGAATCGAGGCCCATCCTCCTTTGAGTCATACACATGATAAGGAGTGTGGTTGGTGCATACATTGCTTGAAATGCATTGCCATGCCAAGTCCTGTCCCCTGCTGCTGTCAAACCAATTTTTGCAGGAAGATTTGGCCGGCCGGCCATCTTCAGTGCCGACCGGCCATCCATTGTTGGCCAATGGAGTATTTTGTGGGCGGTGACCATTATACATGGCCGGTGACCAATCCCTTCAGCCGGTGGTGTTCTACAGCACTCAGAGAAGCAACCCTAGGACTCGTGCATTCTTCAGAGGAGGATAACAGCCAAAGCAGAGGCATCTTGTGCATGGTAGTGACTTTCCGAGCGGAACCGAGCGCGCATCCATTGGACCCTCTTCCCAAGGCTGTTGTTTACTGCTTAATTAGATTAGTTAATTTGCTTAGCTAATTTAATTGATTTGTAATATTTAATTAGCTTGTTGGTTAGTTAAATTGTGTTATTCTTTCGGTCCCTCTGAGCGAGGGCAAATTTGTAATAAGTGTGGGTGCGTGTGTGCATGTTTTCCAAACCCCCACTTCTTTCTCCCTTTTACTTACCTGCTTTCAATGGTTAGTTTAGGGTATGTTTACTTTAGCATACCTTATGCTATGCATGCGTGCATCATTCATCAGTATTGCATGCACCAGGCTCGGCGCATCATACTAACTGCATAAGTATTTCAAATCTAACTTGAATATATGCTACTTGTGCATTTTCACATGTCATTTATAGACTAGCCGAGCCTACTCTAGTGACATTCCGTATGCGTTGCATTAGGCATTTAAACATAGACTTGGATCATGCATGATTGCTAACATGTTCTTGTTTTGGCGCGGAGTACTAGGTGAGCTCTTTATGCTTTAGCATCTCACATGAGTATGAATGTTAACATGACAACATGCTTACCATGTGGCTAGTTGCTTATGTGATATAAACTGTTTGAATGTCTGTGGGTGAAGGTTGGATTGTTTGAGTTGGAACAACTCATTGAAATTCGTATTTTAGCCTACTTGCGAGTAGCAAATTTCAAAACATTTCCAAACAAACAGATGTGCAATGCTTTGTTTTCAAATTAGGCGATCTAGTCTATACTTGTTTTGCTGTGCGCATCACATAGTAATTCTAGCTAATTAATCAGAATAAGAACACATAACGTTTTCAAAAGAAGATATCATGGTTAGTAGAGGCCGATCTTCGAATCGGGCGAGAGGGGGTGCTCATAGCTGACCTTCTCCAATCGTACCCAAGTTCTCGAGCCGAGGCAACTTTGGTGATGATGGACACGTGGCCTTTGGCATCGAGTCAGGGTTTCCTAAATTCCCCCATTAAAAAAATATTTAGGTGGCGACTTTGTATCTGGCAAAGCAGTCCATGTTTGGCATTTCTTTCAAAAATCTGTTTTCTCAAAACGATTTGCCGGATTTGGACTCTTTGGTTCAGATTAACAACAGTAACCAAGACGAGTCCGAACTGTAGCATTGAGGTCCCTCGCGGACTTGTTACAGGATGGTATTTCAGTTGACCCACAGAAGATTGAAGCAGTGGTGAATTGGCCTCGACCGACTAATGTTACTGAAGTTTGGAGTTTTTTGGGTTTAGCCGGGTACCGCAGGAGGTTTGTGAAAGATTTTTCCAAAATTGCTTTGCCATTGACTCAGTTGACTCAAAAGGGAATATCATTTGACTGGACAGACCAGAGAGAATAAGCTTTCCAAGAATTAAAGACTCGACTTGTGACTGCACCGATTCTCACCCTATCCTCAGGTACGGATGGATTACTATTTTTAGTGATGCTTCTTATAAGGGTTTAGGATATGTATTAATGCAGAATGGTAAAGTTATTACGTATGCTTCCCGACAACTGAGGCCACACGAAAAGAATTACCCAACTCATGACTTGGAACTTGCCGTAGTGGTATTTGCATTGAAAATTTGGCGCCATTACTTATATGGGGCAACATGTGAGGTGTACACAGATCACAACAGTTTGAAATATTTCTTTACACAGAAAGAGTTAAACATGAGACAGCGGAGATTGTTAGAATTGATGCTGATGCACTTAGTCGAAAATCAGTTGGGAATTTGGCTTGTTTACTCATCGGATAGAAAGAACTACTATGTGATCTTGAGAAATTTGAAGTTGAGATTGTTTTACGAGAACAAGGTGGGACATTGGCTGCTATTTCTGCTCAACCGGCACTCATTGAAGAGATCAAAGAGAAACAACAACAAGATGACTTCTTGAAAAAGATCATTGACGAACGGGAATCCAAACCAAGGCCAAACTTTAAATTTGAAAACAATGTATTGAAATTTCAGGGAAGGTTGTGCGTACTAAGTGATCCTGAATTGAAAAAGCGAGTTTTGCAGGAAGGCCACAGTTCAAAACTTTCTATCCATCCAGGAAATACAAAAATGTACCAAGATCTGAAGCTTAATTTCTGGTGGCCATGGATGAAGAAAGAGATTGCTGAGTTTGTGTCCAAATGCCTATATTGCCAACAAGTCAAAGCTGAACATCAATGACCTGCAGGTTTACTATAGTGCTTACCAATACCGGAGGGGAAATGGGAACATATTACTATGGGTTTCATTGTTGGGTTGCCTCGCTCCAATAGAGGTATGGATTCGATTTGGATTATTGTTGATCGATTGACTAAATTTGCCCATTTCTTACCTGTCAAAACGATTTATAATGCGGACAAATTGGCTACAATTTATATTGATGAGATTGTTAGATTGCATGGAGTGCTCGTGTCCATTGTTTCTGATAGGGACTCGAAGTTTATATCGAGATTTTGGCAAAGTCTACAAATTGCATTGGGTACCGAATTGAGACTGAGTAGTGGATACCATCCTCAGACAGATGGCCAGTCAGAGAGAACAATCCAAACTTTGGAAGACTTACTGCGTATGTGTGTTCTTGATTTCCAAGGAAATTGGTGTCACGACCCAAACCCGCCCTTATAGGTTTAACATCGTAACCGGCCAATAATCCTTGGATTACTGAAGGCCTTTGAACAGATTAACAAAATTAAGGGGCTAGTGGAAGCAAATACATAAATATAGTTGTCCAATGAGCTATGCTGACTTATATGAAATAGAATATTTAAAACTTTATATACAAAACCGGTAATCAACCATACATTATACCCACACACGTTACAGTATTTAAGTGTAGCCAACGACATCAAACAAGTCTTATACAAACAGAAACTACAGAACTTAAACACAGGACGCTTCGGGATCCTCCACATGAGGCACAATGGTTGGCTGACAACTGAACACAGATCCAGACTCGAACTCCAGAATGCTCAACTATAATATATATATACAAATAGTGAGCTAAAGCCTAGTGAATAACATTAAGGTAAAGGGGTTAGTGAACGAAATCCGAACATATCATAAGCAGAAAACAGATCATAGCATAATCATTCTCATATCAGAACATAATAATGGTACATTCCATAGAACATATCACATAACGTCTTCCGACTAGAGTAATCGGTTCCGGATACCGATTAAACACATATCACCACAATGAAGTGGCTAACGAGATCTCGTAAACTTGTATGTCATAGACCCGCATTTTCATGTCGTCCTCCATGACTTGGGATTATCTATGGATGCCATAATAGATTTTAAACTTGGGATGTTCGTTCACGTAAATAGATATCATTTCAGAAATCATAGCTTATCACATTTCATTTGGAACATAATTCATATGAACGTATCTTTACAATAACGTTACTCACAGTGGTTTCCTGCAATGGTCAATCAACTCTCGAGTCTTGACCTACAATCACAAAATACATAACACAAGCATGTTTTATCATTACACATTCAAGTGGCCAACACGGTTTAGCTTACATTATTTTGATTCTTGTTCTTCGTTAACACATTGCTCAAAACACACTCTTGATTCTCATAACTTAGTACATTCTTCACTTAGTGTGTTTCTAATCCATAACCTCATTATTACTAATTCATGTGGTCATACATAGCTTAGCTTTCTTACTTTAATTTCCTATTCATTCCATGTCACATAGCTTGTTCATATTGCCCATATACTCGGATTCAACACATATTTTCTAATTCACTTACTTATGTTATTTCTTAGCTTATTAATCTTTAACGGCTCATAAATCATGCCTAAGAATGCCTATAAAGAGATGGGAGTGAAGATATGCACGTAAAACATCTTTTGAAAGCATGTTGAAAATAAGCTGGTGGCTAGAGCCAGCAGAAGGCAAAAACAGAGCTCGCTCGAGCCAAGACTTCTTCGCTCGAGCCAGCTTTTGCAGAGTTCAAAATTCTGAGAGCTCGAAATGTTGGCTCGAGCCACCACTTCTTCGCTCGAGCCAACTGTAAATTTCTGGGCAGTAAGCTTAACAAAAATGGCTTCCAAACCACCCTCAAACCTTGGGGCCTTGCATGATTTGATCAAACACACAAAAATAGCTTTAAAAAACTTCAATACAAGACCCTAGAAACATCTATTATTCAAAAACTCATTAATTCTTGAAAGGTTTGAACCAAAACTTCTTCATGCAATATTTTTCAACTCTTTTCATGGTTTTTCAAAACCCTTCAAACATGGAATTTTGCTTTCAAAACTTGATCTAACATGGATGCATGCTAATTTCGTGGCCTAAGATCAACATAATAATAAATTTTATGATCAAAATGATGATACAACACTTCTACTTCCATGCATGTAGGAATCATGAGCAAATTCTTCATCTTCATAGCAAACCCATGTGAAATACATGCAAATGATCAAGGTACCTTCATGAATTCAACATTTAAACACATTATCTACATGCATTACAGCTTAGGTTCTTACCTAGAGCCTGATTTTAGAAGTGTGGGGGTGAATCATCCCAATTTCCTTCCTCTCCTTCAACCTCTAGAGCTTACTCTCACACTCTTTAGCTAAACTCTATCTCTCTAAAGCCAAACTCTCTCAACATAGAGGACCAAAGGAGCAAAAGAATGATACAAAACTCTCCCACTCGGCTGAAAGTACACACGCATACCTCACTTCTTGAGCACACTACACGTGCACACACATGCAACCTCCCAACACACACACACACACACACACACACACACAAGGGTTTTAATCCCCTACACTCAACACCACCAAAATGCCTCAACACATTATATACTAAATCACATCTTGGATCATTACTAGGATTAAATTAGGTACCTATCTTGTAATATTTATTCACACATAAGGAACCTTAATTTATTCAGGTTAGACCGAAATTCAATTAATCCAAAATAGTTCCCATCAAGGTTCAATTTAATCACATGCAATTTTTATCAAACAGAATCAATTTTTTTTAACAAAACTTTTCAGATGGTTCTAAAAATTCTAATTAGTCAATCCATGTGCTCAATTCGGTTTCTGAAAGCATTTAGGCTAACAATTTCAGATTCAAAGTAGAAATCATGACAAATAATTTTCAAATCAGATAACAAAGCACATATCACAATCAATAATAACACATAATTCCATTTAAACACTTAGTTAGCATTCTTAATTACGAATTAGTAGCTAATTACGGACCGGGGTTATTACAATTGGGAAAGTCATTTACCTTTAGCCGAATTCGTCTACAACAACAGTTTTCACTCGAGCATTAGTATGGCGCCTTTCGAGGCTTTATATGGCAGAAAATGTCGATCTCCTATTTGTTGGGCAAAAGTCGGAGATGGGCCTTTACTTGGGCCCGAGATTGTACATGAAACCACAGAAAATGTGAAACTGATTCAACAAACGTTGAAAACCGCACAAAGCCGACAGAAAAGTTATGCGGATGTCTGAAGGCGAGACAGGGAATATGAAGTGGGTGATCATGTTTTTGTTAAAGTGACACCAATGAAAGAACAGACTCGTTTTGGGGCTAAGGGTAAGCTAGCACCGAGATATGTTGGGCCGTTTGAAATCATTGAAAAGATCAATCCAGTGGCGTACCAAGTAGCGCTTCCTCCTGAAATGGAGCACATGCATAATGTTTTTCATATTTCAATGTTGAGGGATTATCTTCGGGATCCCTTCCATGTTATTGAGCCTACCCGTGTGGTATTGAGCGATGATTACACTTATGAAAAACGGCCTATTCAGGTTGTAAATCGACGAATTAAGAAATTGATAAATAAAGAAATTCCGTTAGTGAAAGTGGATTGGCAAAACCATGGTGGCGTTTATGCCACTTGGGAAAGAGAAGACGATATAATGAAAAAATATCCTGAACTGTTCCCCCTGGATCCAGCGTTCTTCCAAAATGAAGGTAATTCGAGTTTGGAGGACCAAACTCTTTTTAAGGGGGGAAGACTGTGACAACCCTCACCTCTGATTAGCGTTAATTCACGATTAAGCATGATAAGAAATTGATTAAGCGGAAATCCTAAATTGATTACATGAGTGTGTTGTTTTAAGCGCATTTCTATCTGTTTGTTACTGAATAATCTGTTCATGTTTTAATTCTCGAATTGCGAATTGAAAGCCTTATCGACGACCGATTCAGAAATTGATTAGTGTTATATGCTAATTAGGATTTATATGATTTTATGATAGGTTTAATTAAAATTCAATTTGGAATGGTTAAATTAGAATAAATAATGCTAGATTAATTGAATATAGGTTATTTACGCTTTTGCCATTGAGTGGGTCACCATTAGAGGCATTGTTTGGGCTTAATTCACATATTTGATACATCATCTTTTCCATTCTCAAGACCAAACCGTGAAAGACTTGAGATTAGGCTTCTACACTTGGAATTCAAGACTTAAGGTAGGGAATTCATTCTCTTAATTGTGAATTTAAGTTGTTACATGCATGGTTCATGGAAAATTGGAGATTTGAGTCAAGGATTAGCTTAAAGTGTTGATTTGAGAGTTCATCCATACATGCATGATCATATTAAGGAATTTTGGAGTTGTTTTCATGGGATTCACACAGGCATGTTCATATTTTGGTTGTGATCCAAGAATTCACCATGTTTTTGAATTCAATCTTGCATTTGGTCATACTTTGGAGCATTAGAGTTCATAAGAACTCATGCATGTTATGTTCTTGCATTGTTCTTCAAGTTTACATTGCAAATTATGTTCAATTGTCACACCTTTGCGCTTGATTTTATGAAATGATCTTTAAAACAAGTTGTATTATGGATTTCTATGTGTTTTCCAGAAAATTGGCCCAAAATGATGAGTTTTGATATGTTTGATTCTTGGTTTGAGCTTTGGGAGCAAATCTAGAAAACCCAGATTTTGGCTTCCACGCTTAAGCGGCTACGTTTGTGTTCAGAGCTCCGCTCGAGAATGCTGGCTCGAGCGTAAATTGCAAGCTCTCAGGTTTTTGCGTGTGCAGACGTACGCTCGAGCGAAGAACTGTGTCTCACGCTTGAGCGAGCATCAAGCGAGCATCGAGCAGAGAATTTCAGCAACCAGTACTTTTATGTTTTTGCAGACCGCTCGAGCGACCTCTCTGTTTCGGTAGGCTCGCTCGAGCGGAAAAAGCCACGCTCGAGTGAGACCCCTGTTTTCCGCAAATTTTGAAAATGTTGTTAAGTGCATTTTTTTGCATCCTCATTCTATCCTAGGCATTCCTAGGCCACGTTTAGGGCATCTTTATAAGGATAATGTTATAGAACCACACCAAGTCAAGATAGGGGCTAAGTTATGAATCCCGAGTGTGTAATTTAGTGTGTGTTCATTCTGCTACTGTGTAGAATTGGCACCCGAGGACGCTGATTAGCCTGCCTATAGCCCAGTAATCTGTGAGTAACAATGTTGTAAAGATATGTTCAATTATAATTATTTTCTGAACGATCGACTGTATTGCTTTCTGAAGTGACATTATTTACTGAATGAATGTTTGTCTTATTTTATGACTCGTGGCATCCATAGCAACTTCTTTATTCTTTATTCTTTGCATCTTGTCTTTATTCTTTATCGTTACAGAGATCTTTGTTAGTTCCAATGTTTGGAACGAATACTGTATACTGTTTCGATGGCCATCAACTAACTGTTCGGTCTATTAAGACCTACTGTACTGTTCTACTATTGGATGTACCATGTATGATTGATATGATTTCTAAATAACTGATAGGGCATGAAATATGAGCCACTGATTGAATAACTGATCTACTAATGCAAATGACTGTTTTAATTACTGAAAGGACATTCATTCTTACCCCTTTACACATTTGTTATTCACTGGGCTTTAGCTCACAGTTTATATATGTATGTAGGTGGCCAGGCACCGGACCAAAGCTAGAAGCGTCGAGTTACGCTCATGTTTTGTCCAGCCAACCGCTATGCGTCACTTCGAGGTTCCGAGTCTGCTTTAGCCAAGGCTATTTTTGGGGTGTTTTTGATGCACCATTTTGTCTCTGTTATGTAATGAATGTTAAGACTTGATTGTACAGTTATGGTGAAGGGATTAGGTCCCTAACCTGGATGTTATGTGTATCTGATATATGTATATGTTTTGTGGTTATAAATGTGGTTTTGTCTATAAAAGTCTTTTCCATTTCAGGTTTCCACAACTTATTGGACATCTCTCTGTCACTTATTGGCTTCCGCCAGTCCCTTTATACTGTATTATTGTCTTTACTGTTAAGCAGGCCTCTGGTAATCATGGATTACTGGCCGGTTACGATACTAAACCTTTAGAGGCGGGTTTGGGTCGTGACACTTTTACCGACTAAAAAGGTTTAGTAGCTAATGCATGTACCTTCGGCGACCAAATATTATTTGGTAGCTAATGTCTCTACTATTGGCGACAAACAAATTTTTTGTAGCTAATTGGTATATCTTTGGCGACTAAATTTAGTTTAGTCGGCAAAAGTAATCGTCGAAGCTGTTCTTTCTTGTAGTGCATTATCATCCAACACCCCAATTCTATGCAAAAAAATCTGAGGTTTTCACTCTTTCCCTCCAAGGTAACCAACCAAAGAACAGAATTTTAGGAGGTGCCATATTTTTTTGCACGTGAGACAAATTTGTACCTGTTTTTGTCTTTCTTGCTCCAATTTATTTTGAATGTTGATGTGATACAAGTCAATAGGTTTTAGGGTTTGGTTATGGTGTGCAACTTACACCTTACACCTTATACCTTACACTTACACCTTACACTTATACCTTTTGTGAAAAATTAAACCTTACACTTACACCTTTTTTGAGGTTGCACACCATATGCAACTCACTTACACCTTACACCTTACACTTACACCTTACACTTATACCTTATACTTATACTTACACCTTACATTTACACTTTTTGTGTAAGTGGCACATGGTGTGCACTTGCATGCTTAAGAAAACTCCTAGGTTTTATTGTGAATTTTGATTTTATTTTTTGAATAAGTTGGTTCAGATTTTCATTGGGTGATAAATTGTCTTGGATGAGCTTGGATATAATCCTTTTCTTAGAAATGAGAAAAAACTGATGCTGAAATTTTCAGTTCATAGAAATTTGTAAAATATTTTAAGGTTGTATTTGAATCAAATATTTGATGTAATTAAAATTATAAAGACTAAATTAACACCAAAAATAAACTATAGAGAGTATATGTATAATTTATCTAAAAATATTGACACAAGAAACAAACTCAGAGACTATTATATAATTTCTCTAAAAAATTATCTTATATTTCATTCACTAATTGCTAGGGGGTGTTTGGCAAGTTGGGTTTGGGCTATTTTTTGGCTAAAATTTACAAAAAAACAAAATAAACTAAAAAAGCTAATAAGACAAAGTGGGTGTTTAGGAAGTTACTATTTTAGTAGGTTATTTTAGTTTTTGACTATTTTAATAAGTTAAAAATTTTATATTTGGGAAGATGATTGAATTTTTTTGTAATTAGATGTGATGTTTGTGAGAAAAAAAGTGAAATGATTATGGGTTTGATGTGACATTTTGTCTTATTAGCTATTTTAGCCTATTTTGTTGTTTTATAGATTTTAGCCAAAAAAAAAAAAATAGCCTTTCCCAAACACCCCAAAAATGTCACATTAAACCCATAATCGTTTCACTTTTTTTCTCACAAATATCACATCTAATTACAAAAAAATTCAGTTATCTTTCCAAATACAAAAATTTAGCCTACTAAAATAGTTAAAAAACTAAAATAACCTACTAAAATAACAGCTTCCCAAACACCCATATTAATAGGAAGTTTATAAAATCAACTTCTAAGTTATTATAGACTAGAAACAGTTGGGATATATGAACAAAACAAAAAGGGAAATAAGAATATTAATGTCCTACATGTACATATAACATTTGTCGCATAATCTATGTAGAAGGTGAAAAAAAATGCTGAAATTATGTAGTGATATATAACAGTTCTCAAACAAAAACGAGCTAAGAAAAATACTTAATAAGTCAGTCCTTCCTAACAATGCACATTCTAAAATGATATAAAACTCAAAAGCAGAAAAGTAATTAAAACACATAAAATGCTATGAAGTAAAACTGAAGGATGTTTTCAATTCTCATTACCTTAGAAGGAATTGACAAACTCAGTTTGTAAGTTTTCTAAAAAATAGAACCAGTTAGGACATGAAACCAAACCCAAAAAAAAAAACAAAAAAAAAAACAAAACAAAAACAGTTAGAACAAAATTTCAACTGCAATATGTGCTCATAGTAAAGTCCATAGCAACATGCCTCTAGTTGAAGGGAAAATGAACATGTCAAGTCATCTCAACCCCACATTATGCAACTATAGTAGACAGACCATTCAACTGCCTCTTCTTCCCCTTCTTACAAAGCTCCACCAACTCTTCCACCACCCCATCCACCACCTCCTTATTTCTCATCCTTATTTCATCACTCAATTCTCTCTCTTTCTTCTTCATAGTCTCACCACTTTTCTCCATCACAACCTGTTTGATCACTTTAGCCACTTCTTCTCTTAAAATCTTCCCATTCTCATCTCTCATGATCTCCACACCAACACCAATTTCACTCAACAGCCTAGCATTGATTGGCTGATCAAGGTGCATAGGCACAGATATTATAGGGACTCCAAACTTGATCCCCTCCATTACAGAGCTCCACCCACAGTGGCTCACAAAGCCACCAATGTTTGGATGCTCCAAAATTTTTACTTGGGGGGCCCACCCTTGGATGATCAATCCTCTCCCCCCTACCCTCTCAAGAAACCCTTTTGGGAGTGCCTCCTCAACCCTAGTTTTTTGTCCCACTGGAAACCTAACAACCCATATGAAATTGACATTGCTAAGTTCTAACCCATGAGCCATCTCTTCCATCTCTACCTTGGTGAGAAAATACTCACTTCCAAAGGAAACAAGCACGGTCGAGCCTCGGTCCTTCTTGTTGAGCCACTCAGTGATGTGCAAGTGCTCGTCATCATTGACCGAGGCTTGAACAAGTGGACCAACCGGTACAATTTTCTTTCCAGCTAAAAGGGAGAGGTGATCGATGTATTTTCCTTCAATCTCTTTCGAACTCTTGATCAAAATTATGCTCGATGATTCTTTAAGGGTTTCAAAGAAGCGGTTTTTCTTTTTATAGAAATTTTCAGAAGATTGAATCAAATGAATGAACTTATCATCCTCATAATCATTAAGATGTATCTCTGGAAAAGGGAAGTCCGTACCTGGATTGTTTTTTTGATTGACAAAAAAGATTTTATTAACTCGGAAAAAAGTACTTTTCACTATTAAAATAGCATTTCTCAACTAGATTCACACATACTCATAGCGAATAACAAAGTCTGTACCTGGATTGTGGTAACGATCAAACATGTAGGAAGTCATTGTAGCGCTGGTGCTTATGAAAACCACAGCCGGGATATCATGCTTGGAAGCGATAATCGGGGCCCATGGTTGAATGGTATCATAGATAAGGAGGTCTGGTTTTAGGGTTTTTAGCATTTTGGAGAAGTTGTGGCTTGACCAATCAAAGGCCTTTTTTAGGGTAGGCATGAGATGGGGTGGGAGGTTCTTGGTTGTGTGGCAATTTGGAGGAAGACCAGGCAAGGTCGGAACATGGAGTTCCACTAGTTGTATGGAATTTGCATCCTTCTCTGTGAGTCTTCTCTTAATGCAACTAAGATTTACTGCTGTTGAACACAAGTATACCATGAAGTTTCTACTTGAAAGTGTCTTGCCTAGCTCTAGGAAAGGTGAGATGTGTCCATGTGCTAGCCATGGGAACATGAAAACTTTGATCTTTCTCTGCTCACAAGCCATTAACTCTATCTCTCTCGCTCTCTTCTAGGTGTGTATATCTTGATCCATATTGTTAGATATATAGCAACTGTTACAGGACTAAAATGGAAATAAATGAGGGATTGAATAATTCTTCATAAATGATAGAGACTCCATTTTTTCTTGACCCCTTACAAATACATGTCAGTGAGTGATAGGAGAAAAAAAAAAAAAAACAAAAAAAACAAAAAATAAAAAATTGGCCAATCCCAATACATTGGGGGTGGTAGAGGTCTCGGAAAAAGGGAGTCTCAACCTTTTTTCATAATTCTTTACGTGTGAATAAAAGGGGAAAAAAAGAAGAAGGAAAAGAATAAAAATCATTGGGAATATATTGCAACTGTATCAACTTGGATTTCATATTCTTATTATTCAATGGAATTGGAAGAAGTTGAAACGCCTTTCTATGATAAATGACTCTACTCTTGCTTTGAATGCATATGGTCAAAGATCCAAAATAACGAAATCAAAGTTATTATTGCAAAATTGGGATCTTTAAAACTTTTAATCTTTTTAGTGATGTATTTTTTATTTGGAATGATTTTATGTTCACTGATTATGGAAACATAAAATACTACAAGGGAATGGCTGAATCTCTAGTGCATAAGCACCATCTCGAGTTCCTTTAGGACATAATGATCTCTAACCTTTAAGTTAACAATGTGATGTATTTGAAGTTACAACTCAACAAATTATGTCGGTGAATCAATACTCACTAGTTAAGTTGTAACTTTGAGGACTTAAGAGTTGTAATTTTGAGCACATCCCATTGTAATAAGAGCAAGCAAAATTGGTAGTGTGCACCCCTTTTGGTTATGATATGATCATACAATCATTTGACGCAATTTCCTGCGAGCTTAAAACCAATAATGGTTTCATTTGGAAAGTTGGCTATTTTTTTGATCAACAAAAAGACCAATTTTATTGATGACAACAAAATATACAAAAAGTATGGAATACATCAACAAAGTAAGGTTGAAAATAAGCAACAAGAGCAACGCCCTATAATTTGCTAGCTCTCGCCAAAGGGTTAATGAGAGGCCAATACCGGAAAAGAAACACACAAGTAGAGCACAAATATACAAATCAACCAACCAACACTTTCACCTATTTTAGTAGATTATTTTAGTTTTTGACTAATTTAGTAGGGTAAAATATTTGTATTTAGGAAGAAAGTTTGATTTTTTTATAGTTGAATGTGATGTTTATGAGAGAAAAATGAAATGATTATGAGTTTGACGTGACACTTTATTTTATTAACTATTTTAACTTATTTTATTTTTTTGTGTGGATCTT
Organism: Camellia lanceoleosa; assembly: GCA_025200525.1. Taxonomy (NCBI): domain Eukaryota; kingdom Viridiplantae; phylum Streptophyta; class Magnoliopsida; order Ericales; family Theaceae; genus Camellia; species Camellia lanceoleosa. The sequence continues at coordinate 21,821,999 of CM045758.1, forward strand.
AGTACCAAAAAATCAATTTTTGGCTTCCCAAACACCCCCAAAAATGGGTAAACTACCAATAGGTTCTAATGACCGGACCTAATTCCCATCAAATCCTATTGAAAATAAGTCTTAGTAAAATCGTCACTAAAAATAATTTTTGATGAACTTACATGTAGGTTCTAATAGGTAGACTTATTGTCCAATAGATTCTGTGAGAATTAATGGTATTTTTCATCGAATACTATTTAAAAACGTTACTAATTGTTAATTTTCAGTGACAGTTTGAAAATTGTCACAAAAATATCACTAATTATAAGTTTTAGTGACAGTTTAAAAAATTTGTCACAAAAAATTAACTAATTTTTAACTTTCAGTGACAATTTGAAAAATTCGTCATAGAAAAACGTCACTAATTGTAAATTTTAGCAACAATTTATAAAAATATTGACCAAAACAAAAATAATTAATTGTCAATTTTTACTACATATCACAAAAAATTATTTTTAACAACGATTTTACTAAGACTTATTTTTAATAAGACTTGATGGAAATTAAATCCAACTTTAGGATCTATTGGTAGTTTACCCACAATTTTTTGTGATGATTTTTGCATGTCACTAAAAATGACAATTAGTGATCCTTTTTTTTCACCATTTTTATAAATTGTTGCTAAAACTTATAATTAGTAACTTTTTTTGTGACAATATTTTTAAACTGTAGCTAAAAGTTAAAATTTAGTGATTTTTTTGTGACGATTTTTTTAAACTGTCGCTTAAACTTATAATTAATGATTTTTTTGTGATAAAATTTTTAAACTGTTGCTGAAAATTAACAATTAGCGACATTTTTTAATAGTGTTTGGTGAAAAATGCCATGAATTATCATAAAACCTATTAGACAATAAATACACAATTAGTCCTCCTATTAGTACCTACACATAAGCTTGCCTAATAAAAAAGTAAAAATTAAAAATATTCATCTCCTAGCTTCTTAAGAATTAATTTTTAAAATTATTTTTACCTCATAAATTGTGAACTGTTACAAACTTCCAAAATAAAATAAAAAATTACAAACAACTTTATAAACTACCCGAAAGTTTAAATTATGACACTATGCACTTAAGTTTGAGATAATGTTTCATAACTCCAATAACTCTTAAGTAAGTTGCAATTCGATTTAATTGGGTCATAATTTCAAAGAGATTGTGTCATAACTTAGAATCTATTACAATGTAATTGGAGAAGGTAAACATTCTTTAATAATAATAATAATAATAATAAATCTATTTATATATAAAATTCATATAAAATTTTACAAGAATATATGACAATGACATTATTATTACAAATAAATTTATCTTTAATGGTGTGCTATTTTGAAGTGAAATGAACCACACCATCATTACATATGAATTTTTTTGTTTGTATAGCTACATATAATTTTATTTGTATTATATATATATATATTATTTTTAAAAGTAAATAAATGAGTCCTATAAGTTATATACATATAATTTGCGCCATCACATCACCTAGAAGCCACCTAGAAGAATCATAACAAAATGCAATCTCATGAATTATGATGCAAGATCGCAGCATCTAACGGTCACTATATGGTCAAATAAAAATAATGATTTTAAAATTTAGTAACCGTGGCATCATAAAGAATTATGAAATTAAAGTGTATCAAAACATGTAACGGTTTCTCCAACCATAAGTTTGCTATTTCTTTCTTGTTGAGGCTCAATTTATGCAGGAATTATCCTATCTTTTAGAAATTTAAATTAAGTTATGTGTCCTTTTAATTTTATTTATTTGTAATAATAATGTCATTGTAACCGTCGCATCATAAAGAATTATGAAATCAAAGTGTATCAAAACATGTAACGGTTGCTAACAGTTTCTCCAACCATAAGTTTGCTATTTCTTTTCTTGTTGAGGCTCAATTTATGCAGGAATTATCCTATCTTCTAGAAATTTTAATTAAATTGTGTGTCCTTTCAATTTTATTTATTATTTTATGCAATATATAAGGAAAAAAAATAGAAAATAGTGAGTACGTAATCAATAAAATTGTAAGGGACCACATAGAACATGGGGTAGACCTATGTGATAATTTTTTCAACTTATGGCAAGTTAACCTTAAATTAAAAAAAAAAAAAAAGGAAAAAAAGAACCCAACCTAAATTTTTAATGGCAAATTTACTATAAATACCTTTTTTTTTTTTTTTTTTCATGGAAAGTCAATAAATTTCTATGTCTTAGCTAAGCAATGAAAATGTACCAAGAACAGAATGGAAGGATGTCCACCATTTAGGTAACTTTCCTACTCCCAGTTAAAGAAGTTTTAGGAATTTAGAAAAAAGAATCATAAATCTATTCAGAATATGACCTGACCCATAATAACAATTTTAAATGTGCTTTCTATTTTTTGAATTATTTTCTAATTTATTTTATGGGTTAATAGTTTTTGTTTTAGTTATTACCATAAATTTTTTTATTTGAGTTATTTCTGTTGGTGGGAGTGGGGTGCAAACCACTGGTGGTGATTTACAAAGAGGCTTAAGAAAATAAACTCTTTGAAATATTTATTCAAATTTCAAACTTACTCTCTTTTCTTTTCTTTTCTCCCACACACATTAAACTCTAATGAAACTATTTATAGATAGATAATACAATGTGAACTCATAGTATGAAAGCCAACAATTGTGGCGACCATTGTTCTTCTTTGACCCATGGTATGGTAGGGCATGGTTTGGCACCTACCATTATCGGGATCAAGCTTATTTTTCAACATCCCCTTAAGCTTGATTCTCCATGCTTCATCCATTCTTTTCATTTGAATAGATCATTCTTCGTGAAAATATCGATCTTGGGATTTGCAAGGCAATAATTCCACCTCTTTATTTTTCACATGCTCTCGGATGAAATGATAGCGGGTGTCAATATGCTTACTTCTTTCATGATAAGGGTTCTTTGCCAATGCAATGGCGATTATCAACAAAAATCTGGGTTTTTCTTGTGGAAATCCCAAATGCTTTAGCATGTTCGTAACCATATTGCATGACGTCGATAATGTCACAATGGCTTGTCTTGGATGACCATGATAAAGAAAGTAAACCGTAGTACTTTTCCGTTCATCCGAGTAGCCAACATTGGTTTATTGAATAAACCATCATCGATTGTACCTTTGATGTAGCGAAGAATCCTCTTTCTTTGCATAAAGGTGTCGGTGTTTCCATATATTACTCCATAGAGTATGTCCGGCAAGTAAGATAGCGAAGACTTCCAACTAGGCTCTTGAAATAAGTTGGATCCACATCGCTCTACTTGAGTGTTCGGATTGCAATTCTCCATTCCATATCTCTTGAGAATTTCCTTGGCATAACCACTTTGGGAAATAAAATCCCATCTTTTCTTTGTTCCACTTCAATGCCTAGAAAATGGGCCATCAATCCAATATCTGTCATTTCAAATTCTTGGACCATGCTTCTTTTAAAGTCTTTGAACATGGGATTGTTTGAAGATTAGATCATCAACATAAAGACAAGCAAGCAACATGCTTCCATCGACTTTCTTCTTCAAATATAGTGCGTGCTCATATGGACATTTTCCAAAACCATTGTCATGAAAATCTTGATCAATTCTAGTATTCCATGCCTTCAATCCATAAAGTGCTTTCTTCAATTTGTACACTTTGTCTTCATGCCTATTGAACATACCCGAAGGTTGTTCAATATAGATTTCTTCTTCAAGGAAACCATTAAGAAATCAGATTTCACATCAAGTTGATAAAAAGAAATTATTGATAGTCTCCAATAACTGGAGCAAACACCTCTCCATAGTCAATGCCGACTCTTTGCTTGTAACCTTGTGCTACTAACCTTGCCTTGTAGCGTTGCATTCCTCTTTGTCTTGTATACCCATTTCACTCCAATGGGTTTGTGTCCTCGTATGGTGGTAAGCTTCCATGTGTCATTTTTCTCAATGGCATGAATTTCTTCATCCATTGCTTTCTTCCATTATCTTCTTGGATGGCCGAGAAGGTAAGTGGATCACTATCTTCATATATCTCTGCAAATTTCTCATTGGTCTTGGTTGTTTGAAAAAACTATCATCCGAAGAGATGATGATGATGATAGAAATTGGCGATCTAGAATTCTATATGGAGGAGTTTGTGGCTCATCTTGAACTTCTCTTGTAATTTCAAGGAGCTTTTGATGTTTCATCTTCAAGAATAAGTTCTGCATCTTTGATAACTTCATCGATTCGGTTCAAGCTTCTTCTTCTTCAAATATCACATCTCGACTCATGATCACCTTTACGGTAATGGGATTATACAACTTGTATCCCATTGTTCTATCTCCATATCGACAAGGATACATTTTCTCCTTATCATCGAGCTTGGTTCTTCTTATACGGAATCTTGGTGTATGCAACACACCCAAATATCGAGATGATTGGCTTATGTGAACTCGAGTCATAGAATGAAGACTCTGGTTGGGCATCTATTTAGTAGATACCGGCCAAATGAATCTGACTTCAAAATTGCTTCCTTTCCTTTCAACATGCTCCTTGCCATATCTAAGATTGTGCGATTCTTCCTTTCAAAACACCATTTAGGCGTATAGGATGGTGTTGTTTGATGCTTGATTCCCTCTTTGCAATACTTCTAAGCATCGATGTATATTCACCACCTTGATTGTCTTGATGTAGTAGCCGCTTTGCTTCTCTACAAAAGCTTTGAATTCTTTGAAGATCTTTGAACACCTCGACTTTCTTTTAAGAAAGTACACCCATGTCTTCGCTATAATCATCAATGAAGGTGAAAATATCTATTCCATTTGACATCGGCTTCAATGGACCACACACATCGATGTGCACTAGCTCTTTCTTGCTCTCCACTTCACTTCTTTGGCAAAGCTAGTTACGTGATGCTTGCCAAGAATAAACTTCATTGGTATGAGCAATATGAGAGCCCTCTCACCATATTCTTGCTTGACAAAGCTTCCAAAGTTAAGATGTCCAAACCTCAAATGCCATAGCTCTTTGTCTTTGATGATGGCATTTAAACATATGACATCATGTTGGATGTTCAATGCAAACATCCGATTCTTGGACATTCTCACGGCGATCAAATTACCAAGATTGTCTTTGATGGTAAGATGACAATCTTGATGTCGTATCCTTTCTCTAGAAGTTGTCCCATACTCAAAATGTTGTTCTTCATGGCGGGAACATAATAAACATTGGAGATATAATCATGATCTCCATTCTTGAGCTTGATCGAATATTACCTCTTCCTTTGGAGTCTTTGAAGAATCACCAAATGAGACTTGTGCAAGCTCAACTCTCTTTTACCACACATGTAGTTCTTGGCTCTGAATCTAGATACCAAACATTGTTTTGGTTTTCCATGGTGAACAAATCCAACTTTGTTTGTTTCTGCAAAATTTGCTTGCTTTCATTCTTTGTAATGTCGAACTTGGAACATTCCTTTTGTTAAAAGGTTGTTGTAACCACCTCCTCTACCGCTTGCTCTTCCTCTTGGAGCAAAGTGTGGTTGACTTCTTCCTCCGGACTTCTTCCGCCTCTTCCTAAGCCAAAACTTTGGTTATTGTAACCACGGCCTCTTCCTCTTTGTGATGTCCCCGAAAGCTTTGATTGAAGAGCTTGCTCTAGAGAACTTGAAGAAGTCTTCTTGTTGATCCTTTGTTCATGAATCTCAAGTGTGCCCATCAACTCATCGGTGGTCATGGTACTGAGATCTTTGGACTCTTCTATTGCTACAACCACATGCTCGAACTTGGGACTGAGTGATCGGAGAATCTTCTCTATCATTTGAAGAGATTCCATCTTCTCTCCATATCTTCTCATCTGATTAACAATGGTCAATGTTCTGTTGAAGTACTCAGAAATTGACTCCTTCTCATTCATGCTTCTCAATTCCACGGTGTGAATTGCGAAGAATACTCCATGCCTCTTTACAGGTTGTTGCTGCTGAAATCTTCTCAAAACTTGATTCATCAATGCCTTGATAGAGTAGATACAAGGCCTTTTTATCTCTCCTCCTTGAATCTTTTAATGCCGCTCGAGTATCATTTAAAGTTCCTTCATCGTCATATCCTCGATCCACTAACTCCCACAAATCTTGTGAGGCTAATAGAACTTGCATTTGAATACTCCAATTTTCATAGTTCTCCTAAGTTGTTTGTGTTGGCCATTGGTTGTCTTTAACAATCTGCAAATTTTCAGAATGGAATTTGCAAATTATGACCGTACAGATGTGTCCGGAATGCTCCAAATAGTTGGAAAGCACTATTGGATCACCCGAAACTGACTCTGAATGACACAGATCAGGCCAAAACAAGTTGAACGGCTCAGATCTGAGGCTACTGCTTAGCCGCGGCACACTGGATTAGTTTCCGTGCAGCTCAGTCAACGGCTACGGTCAACGGCTTGGACCGGCTCGGTCAACGTCGGCTCGGCTCGGTCAAACGGCTCGGCTGGAGGCTCGGCTTGTCGGCTTGACGGCTCGGCTCGGCGGCTCGACGGTCGGCTTGGATGACGTCAACAGATGACGTCGTCGAAGACGTCAGACTCGGATCCGGATATGGGTCACCGGATCGGATCCCGGGTCAAGCACTGCAATTCGGGCGAAGAAGACGCGTGGAACGCGTGTGCGTGTGGCGGCGCGTGGAGACGGCGTCAAGGAGGCGCGTGGGGAGCGTGCGGCGTCTGTGGTGCTCGGTTTTCGACGCGGTTTGCACGGTTGTGCTTGTCTCGTCGAGAGCTTCAATTTGGTATGATCAAAAATAAATTTTGACAACTTTGATTTCTGAGCAACTTTCGAAATCACACTCTGTGCTTGGCAGTTTTGCAGAATTTCTGCAAATTGGAGCTGCCTTCGGGCTCTGATACCACTGTTGGTGGGAGTGGGGTGCAAACCACTGGTGGTGATTTACAAAGAGAGGCTTAAAACCGAGCCAAACTGAAAATAAACTCACTGAAATATTTATTCTGAAATTTCTGAAACTTACACTGCACTCTCTTTTTCTTTTCTTTTTCTCCCACACACATTAAACTCTAATGAAACACAGCTATTTATAGATAGATAATACAATGTGAACTCATAGTATGAAAGCCAACAATTGTGGCAGCCATTGTTGACAGCAGCTTTGTTAGGCAGCAGCTTCTTTGACCCTCTGTTTTGCAGGCATGGTATGGTAGGGCATGGTTTGGCAGCCTACCATTATCAGGATCAAGCTTATTTTTCAACAATTTCCATTATTGACCATCGTATCTTTGTGTGCTTGTCACGATCCAGTATGGTTTCGTGGACCATAGGGGCTTATTTTAGTAATTTGATCTATTGATTTTTAAAGTTTCCGTGGATAGATTATTCATAAAAGTAAAAATAGAACATTAAATTAATTCAATAACTGTAGTATATGATTTTATCACATTTATTTTTATTTTATTATTTTTTAAAATTAATCTGATAATTGTAATTTGTAACCACATAAATTCATTCCCCTTGGTATATAAACTGTTATGTTGTATTAAGTTATTACTTTTCACTCTTCTCTTTATTAAGTTAATGGCATAGATAATGAGAGACAAAATAGGAACATGGACAGTTAATTTGTAACGTCTTGCCTCATATATTGCCTAGATCAAACTCGCATAAACTTTTGTAATTTCTACAGTTTTAACAGCACATATATGTATATATATATAGTTGGGGTGATTAGTGCGTTTAATCACTTTTTATTTATTTATTTATTTTTATAATGTTTTGCTGGTGTGTGTTTAATAACCTTTTTTTTTTTTTTTTGGATCAGCAGTGTGTTTAATAACTTTGAATACATTAAATATGTTATCCAATAAATTATACTTAAAACCATGAACAATAAATTATACTTAAAACCATGAATCAAGTATAAAAAAACACATTACAATGGTTGTTATTAATGTTGGATTGAGAGACCTCCCTCTAGGGGAGGTTTAGGTAATTAAGAGAGATAGATTTTATAACAGTTCCTGTGATACTATTGTAACGAGAATGAATGTCTTTTTGAAAGTATTCAACTAAAGATGCATGAGTTGTAGGAGCTTATCATCACCAGGTTTACAATCTTTTTAAAGGCTACAACAAAGGAGTTCTATTACTCGATCAATGATTTTCTATACAACATTTCACAAATTAGATATTGTATAGGTGGAAGGGTATAAGGGTGTATGTTTTTGGCGTGTTTGAGGTGTCTTGAAGATTTGAAATTGTATTGGAGGAGGCTTGTGGGTAGCGACGGAGACAAGAAATTAAATCAGAAGATATACCTATCAATTAAAACATTCAAAATTTTTATAAAAATATTTCACTTAAATTTTTACGATTGACTTTAACAAAGATTAAAAAAAAAAAAATTGTTAATGTTATTTGTAACTAGTGTATCATGGTCAATATAAAAAAAAGTCATGGATATAAATTTTAAAATAAATTATATAATGATAAAATAATTTTTTATACAAATGTTAAGTAAAAATTCAATATAATTGTAATACCACCATCATTGACATGTAATATGACTAACCAATAGTAAAGAAACACATGGAGGATGAATCCCACATGTTAAATGTAACTAACGATCCAATAAATTTCATATTTTCATTGAGATTAATTATATTTGTATGTCAATAATGATAGATATCACCATTATATTAAAATTTTCATAAATAATAATATGACTTATCGTAATATCTTTATTTTCAATCAAAACAACCATTATTGTTCTCATAATTTTAAAAATGTCATTGACATTTCACTCTAAATAATATTTTTATAAATTTTTTATTTAAAATATTTTCTTTATATTTACAAAAAAAAAAATTCCAAAACCTGAGGGGCACGTGACCCTCCTTGATTCTTTATACCTCCGCCACTGCTCTTGGGGTGTTTGGCGTTCGAATCTCTTTAACTCCTTTTGGGGCTTTGGAGATTCAAATGGTTAGTCATGTTTTGAGTGCCAACATAGGTCGGATGCTTAGCATTGACAATGATACAACTTCTCTCCAAACTTTTGTTTCTTTTAATTATTTAATAAAAATTGTTTTGATTGCCGCTCAAAAACAGTTCTTTGTGGAACTATAATACGTTGGTTTTTTTTTTTGGAGAGGATTTCAAGTTGCTATTTACCTTATTATTTCAAATCCGTCCATACAAGGCTCTCATATAATGTAAGCATTTGTTGTTATATATATATATATATATATTCCCTTTTTTAACATTCATTTTAAATCCTAAAATTAAAAGCATCAAAAGAGTTTAAGATTAAATATTTATAGATTTATGATTAAGGTATGTGGATGAATATTAACTTTACTTTTCTTTCTAAACTAATGGTAACCCGTGCTATCACAGCATGTAAAAAAATTAATAATATATTTTTATACAAAATAATATAAATAGTTAAATTTTTGTATTCAAATTATGAAAAAAAAAAGATTGAAATTTACAATTTAAGTCCAACAATTGTATCGCAATTTATTTATTATTTTTTAATTTGTCTCAAATTTAATCATGTAACTTTCAATCTCTCTTTCTACAATTACAAACTTAGGTGAGTTCAATTCAAACAACTTGAGTTAAGCTTAAAATTAAGTTGAGCTTAAAATTTTTTAAAGATTGAACAACAGAGTTTTTAATTAAGTTAGGACCTATTCAGAAATTTAAAAATTTAAATTAAATTTGAGTGGATTTGGACAGAAATACCAACTAACCTGAACAACCAAAACAAAATTATATATATAAATATATAAATTATTTGCTAATTTATTTTTTAAAATAATAAATAAAATTAATTAGAAATTTAATATTGATGAACAAAAGAAAAAGCAATATACTTAAGATTTTCAATAAAATTTTTCTTCAAAATATTTTAAAAAATATACCTTTTAGAAAAGAATCATCGAATAAAGGATTGTTTAGGAAGTTCCATATTAGCTCATTTTTAAATTTTTTTTTTTTATAATCTTTTTATCTTTTTTGAGTCACATCACATCTCTACTTTTCTATACATCTTTTATAAAAATAAAAAAGTATACCTAATTATCTTTTTTGAGTGAATAATGGTAGGGACTTCAAATATTTTATCAATATTTTTTTATCAAATATCTCACATGGGTGTAGGACTCATATGGAACTCATATAGTGTGGGTTCCACACTCATGTGGGACATTTGGTAGAAATATTGATAAAACATTTGGGGTCTTTCTTTTTGGGTCATATCACATCTTTACTTTTCTATACATATTTTTGTAAAAAATAAAAAAATGTACTTATTTAGCACTCTCAAACTACCACTAAATTGATATTAAAAAAATTTACTTTTTATAATGACATAAATAATTTAAATATGATTTTTTAGAAATTATTTTTAATTTAAAAATTACAATAAAATACTAAATAGAATAAAAACAATTTTCTTACAAAATAAAAGTATTTGAATAAAAAAAGGTAAGAAGAAAATTTAATATGGCATTTTCATTTAATCTGAAAATAATTCTAGATGAACAATAAATTATCACCTATAACCTTCTTTTGTTTTTTCTTTTTTAAATCAAAAAGTTTAACGCACTATCGCTTTTAATAACTAAAAAACTAACATTTCTTTCTAATTTATTTTAGCAAATGTAACTTTTTAACAATTTGAGCCAAAGATATCTTTATTCTTTATTTTAATTTCTTTATTTGAAAATTGAAATAAAAGAAAAAATCTAACAAAATCCACCATATTTGATAAGTACTAAAAAAGTTATGTTTTGTTCTTTGTTTAAAAAAATTTATATTAGAAAATATTATTGTTCAAGTCCTTATAGCTTAGAAGGATATAATTATATATATATATATAATTTAAAACAAAGAAAGAAAAAAAAAATAGCGATTAATAATTTGAATACATGTATTTAAAAAAAATTATATTTAGACCAATAATATTATGACATTTGTGAATATTGATCTCATTCTAATTGTAGTAATATAATTTGAAGAAGAATTTAAATTTAAAATTTTATTTTATAATTTAATAAAGGATGCAAAATTTAAGGAATGAATATTGATCTCATTCCAATTATAGTAACAAAATTTAAGTAAGAATCCAAATTTGAAATTTTATTTTAAGAATATAAAATTAATTTATAGACCACTCATATTGTAACACGTATTAACAAAAAAATAAAAAAAATAAAAAAAATCAGAAAAAAGAATTACAACTTTCAACCTTAATGAAATGATAATATTTTACAATTATAATAGTATATAAATATATAGATAGATTATGGAAGAGATCATTATTTAAAACTTATATATTATGGGATAAATCATTATAATTTTAAATTTAATTTAATGAAATATTTTTCATATTTAGTGCCCCTCAAATTTAAATTTTGAAATGGATTAGTATAATTTCTATTTTTTATTTTATATATTTGATATATTTTCCATTTGAAAGTTCATAAATCAAGAGATATTATTGTTTATTTTTATTTGTTTGAATGAGAGCTATAGAGGATTTTTTTAATTATGAATAGTCAAAAAATTAAAAATTTTAATTTGTGATATTAGAGTTCTCATAAAATTTGTGATTAGAAATCTCCTTTTACTTATATAATATATAGATTAATATGGATCGATATCTATGGTTAGCCCCAAAAGTGTTGGTACTTTTTTATTTTATTTTATTTTATTTTTATTTTTTTTTAGGGGGGGGAATAAAGTGCCTCATCGATTTTTTCAAGTATTCAACATTCTAATTTATTAATTGACTTGAGGAAGAAGAACATATAAATCCTCATTTGAGTATAGATCAAAATACTTTTTGATGATGCAGTTCGTTCCCAGTGGATGGACTGGACTGATCCAATCTCTTCGAGCCCACATTCGAATGACGAAGCCCACTAGATGACCTGCAAGTAAGTTCAATAGGGAACGGGGTAGTCCCCCAGCGAACCCTCCGACGAGCAAGTTAGCAAATAGAAAAGAGATGGAATATATTGAGAGGGATTGGAGATAAAGAACTTAACCTTCTTCTCGTCTTCGATGCTTGCTTATATCCTTTGGTAATCATTTCACTGTCCCTTCCGACGTGCTCCCCTCGCCGAAAGCCTGTGCTGTAGCTTACCTTGTACAGGGTAAGGGGGCGCTGTTCCAACGGGGAAGTGTTGTCGTAATAAATGCTTTGATGGATTGCATTAATGGTGATGTGTTGTGGCAATAACTTTGCAGATCTTTGTCTGCTGACGTGGCCTGTTCTGCACTTGCCATGTGTCCGAATATCATTAGCCCTTCATGCTTAGTTGGCCTCCAGCTATCCTGGGCTTTACCAACCGAGTTATGTTATGGGTCTTAAGTGATGGGCTTGGGGTTATTCACCGTGGGCTATAGCCTTTATGGGCCTATCCATGTCAGTAGTCCCCCATTCCCGAGTGCAGCTTCAGTTCAACGAAGGGAATAGTAGTGAGGAAGATAGGTCCGGCCGGCAGGGGTGACCGAGTTGGTGGACCAAGTGGAAGGGCTGATCGTGAGGTAGGCTGGCCGCGAAGGTGGCCGAGCGGAAAGACTGATCGTGAGGTGTGCCGACCGCGAGGGTCGCCGAGCGAGAAGACCGATCGCGAGGCGTGCCGACCACGAGGGCGGTCGAGCGGGAAGACCGATCGCGAGGCGTGCCGACTGCGAGGGCGGCCGAACGGAAAGACCGATCGAGGGGCGTGTCGACCGCGAGGGTGGCCGAGTGGGAAGACCGATCACGAGGCGTGCCGACTGCGAGGGCGGCCGAACGGGAAGACCGATCGTGAGGCGTGCCGACCGCGAGGGTGGCCGAGCGGGACGACCGATCACGAGGCATGCGGACCGCGAGGGCGGCCAAGCGGGAAGGTGCGAGGCTCAAAATGCGGCGTGTCACGTGATGATTTGAAGTGGAAAAGACAAGGTAAGGGCAGGAGTTAGTGCATTGTGGTCATACACGTGGCAAGATCTTGGGGGGGAAAAGGTTAGGCATTGGATCAGAGACGAAACGTTAGGCCATTATTATGAGTGTCGAAAGGACAAATTTGGCGGATGATTTGAAAAGTTTTCAAACTGGCGAAAATTAATTGGGATCCTTGGAATACAGGCAAACCGTGGGCTTTTGGCATCATTCGATTTACCTACTTGTTTACAAAGAATCAAAATATTCCAAGGGTTACTTCGTTCGTTGCTTACGATACACCTTTACAACACTTCTTCAATTTTCTGGCACCTGCATCAGAAGCGATTCGTAGACACAGCTTAGAAATGGCGCAAGAAGAAACTGCGAGTGTCAAGGTAGATCCGCTCGGGGAGGATGATGCTGTAGAGTTGGCGCAGCAGTATAAGATGGAGAGGGCGGGGGAAACGGTTGCACGATTCCGCAGTTCCATCGTGATAGCAGCTGCGGAGCCAATCAGCCAGGTAGAACCGGACCACTGGCACACAAAGGCGGATAAATCAACGGTGACTGCGGCGGATTTGGAGGCGATTCGTGAAAAATACCAAATTTCGATGGAGGTGGAGTTATTGCTGCCAACATCAATGGAGAGGCCGTCTGACGCCAGACCAGGAGAGTTTTCCCTGTACGAGGAGGCTTTGAAGGGTGGACTGAGGTTGCCACTGCCTCAAGTGGTAATGGACGTACTCAACCGTCTGGAGGTAGCACCGGGCCAGCTGATGCCCAATGCATGGAAGATCCTGCTGGCTTGTGCAAGCGCATGGCCGAAGGCGAATGGAGGGGAGGCTATGACGGTAGATGAATTTTTCGCCTACTATAAAGCCTCAGGGCAACAAGAGACGTGGGTCACGTTGCAGGCAGTAATGGGGAAGGGGTTGGTGGCGGGTCTGCTGTCGTCAATAAAGGGGTGGCGACCAAGATGGTTCTATGTGTCTGCCAATAGGGGGCCTGGGGTTCGCACCATCTGGAAGGTGCCCATCAGGTCGATGAAGGCAAGACTGGGGGTAGCAGCGGAGGAAAGGGTGAAAAGGGTGAAAGAGTGGAGGGAGAAAGAGAAGGTCAAATGAGACGAGCTTGTTCAGCCATCCGCGTTGTTTGAGGCGGGGTTGGGGCCGCTGCCGATCGGTGTAGACCTTGACCGAACAGAGTTGGAAGCGAGGAGGGAAGCTCAGGAGGCAGAGGATCAGGCCATCCTAGCCAAAGCCAAAAAGTTTAAGGAAGCGCAAGAAGGCAGACCAGCTCAACCGATCGCGCGGGAGAGGATCCGACCACGCCCAAGGCCACTGGGGGGGAAGGACTTAAGCAGTTTTGAGCCGCGACCACCCCTAGTGGATCCTGTGAAAGAACAAGCCAAAAGGGAGGGGGAGGCTCTAAAGAAGAAGAAGAAGAGGATGATGAGTGCCCCAGAGGAGGGTGTAGATGAGCCTGGGTCCAAAAAGGCTAAGGTCGCTCCAGGCATGGTGGAGACCTCTGTGGTCAAGGATGCCCCAAAAGTGGCGGGGGTTACCCTAAGGTTGGAGGTTGTGGAGATTGCCCTAGCAGTACAAGTGGGAGTTGGGGTAACTGGTGCAGAGCCGAGTGTGGGGCAACAGACTCAAAGGGGCTTTGATCCCCAGGAAGGAGGAGTCAGTCTTGCCACAGCAAATTATCATGCCCGTGCGGTGGCTGGACGGTTGGAAGGAGAGGAGGGGCCAGCCAGGGCAGGAGCAGACCGGCTGGTGAAGATTGTAGAGGAGTCAGCTCTGCGCTCGGCGTCCAAATTCAGTGAGGCTGACCTGCTGAGGGGGTTATGCTCCGCTCAAATGGAGGTAACCACCTTGGCAGGAGCCCTTCTGAGGAAGGCGGGGCTGCCAAACTAAAGGCGGAGGAAGCCAAGATTTAGCTCACAAAATTGAAGAAGGAGAGTGCAAGCTGGGAGAGTGCTCATGCCGATCTGCAAGCGGCCAAGGTGGAGTTGGAGAATGCATGCCGCCAAGTTGTGTCGCTCGAGTTCCAACTGGCTGGCGAGCGGAAGAAGGTGGATGAGGCCCAGAAGGCTTACGCCGTCGCAGTCGAACGCCATGAAGAAGCGATGATCAATAATGAAGAGCTAGTCAAGCAAAAAGATGAGGCGGATGTGAAAGTTAGCGCTCTGCAAAAAGAGCTGGAGGGCAAGCGTGCCAAAGCAATGGAGCAGAGGGAAAATCTGCGTATGGAGTTGGAGGCAGAGAGAGGAAGGACGACTGTTGAGAGGGAGACTCTGCAGAGGGAGTTGGAAGCTGAGAGGGCCAAGGCTTCTTCTGAGAAGGCAATCCTACAGAAAGAGCTGGATAAAAAAAGGGCGAAAGCAGCCTCTGAAAGGGCTGCCTACCCCGATCTGTACATTGCAGCAGTTGATCAATTCAAAGGATCGCCTGAATTTCAGATGGCGGTTGATGCTGCAGTCACCATCAGCTTGGCTAGGGAGGAATCTGGTGGGGCTGGCCCATCAAGGACGACTGTTAAGGGGAGATCTGAGTCTGAAGTCATTGAAAGCTTCCAGCAGTCAGACTTCTACAAGCACGAAATGGCCGAGTACTGGGACAGCGGGTGAAAGATGTTCAAACGTAGGGCTGAGGAGCTGTTCTCAGAGCTTGACCTGAGTAGTGTCACGATTGGGGAGGATGACGTGGCCCAGACTCCCCTGGATGAAGGAATTGAAGAGGCAGATCTCGTCTCCAGTGAGAAAGGGGAGTGAATTGAAGATGTGTGTGCTTAAAAGTTTTTGTTGACACATTGTATCTTTTTTTTTTTTTTTTTGAAAATACTGTAGTGAACTGAAGTACACATTTTTGAATAAATAAAATTTCTTTTGCGTTTCTATGATTCGATTGTGTTTGCTTATGTATAAGTCAGTGTGAATGGAATTTGGGAATGCCTCCATACAGAGGTGTAATAAAAATTCAATATTGAGTAAAGTTAAAAACTCTTTTATGCATAGTGAGACTGAACTTGTGTAAAAACTTAAGGGGGAGTGGAGTTAGATTAAGTAAAAACTTAATGCAGAGCAAAATTGGAGTTGTATGAAAATTCAGTGAAATTCAAAGTAATGTTGAAATTGGACTTATAAAGATTCAATGCAAAGTAAAGTAAAGAACTCCTTAATGCAGAGTAAAAGTGGACTTGTATAAAATTTGGACGGAAGAGAGTGGTTGATCGAAGGTACGCGAGATGAGGGAGGTAATAATCTGGAACTGTGACCGTTAGCCGTAATCAGGGAGTTTCACTGGTGATAGGATGATCTTATTTTGGATCTGGAATTAAGGTTGCGAGTGACTCATTCTGGACCTGCATTGGTGGCCCTCAGTCTAGTTGAGACGTGTGATGTTTATTATGGCTGGGGCTTTGAATACTAAGTTAGGCGGAAGTCCTGAGTGTTCAGTCTGGCTGAGGCTTTAAGTGCTCGATCTGGCTAAGGCTTTGAGTGCTTAGTCTGGCTGAGGCTTTGAGTGCTCGGTCTGGCTGAGGCTTTGACTGCTCAGTCTGGCTGAGGCTTGGAGTACTCAAGTTGGCTGAGGCTTTGAGTGCTCAGTCTGGCTGAGGCTTTGAGCTACAGGTAAAAAATGTTATTGAGACGACAGGGGGTAGCTGGGCCATAAAATTGTTGCCATGAGAAGCGTGGTTCAACGATCAAAATTTACATTATGTGTCAAAAAGGAAGTACAACAATTGTGCAATACAAAAGCAATAGCCTATTGAAAGTAGCGTTTCAAGTGTTCGGCGTTCCAGGGGTAGGGAATGTCTCGACTCTCCATGTTTTGAAGTCAGTAAGTGCTCGGACGTGGGCGAGCTTTCACGATGTGGGGTCCTTCCCATTTGGCTGCCAGTTTTCCCTCGGTCGGATTTTTGGTGGCAAGAATGGCCTCTCTTAAGACAAGATCTCCTACAGCGAATTTCCGTGGTCGGACTTTGCGGTTGTAGTGCTTTCTCATTTTCTGTTGGTATGAGGCCAATCTGACAGCAGTGGTCTCTCTGAGTTCTTCAATTAGGTCCAAATCTGCTCGATGGAGCTCTTTAGTGAGTGCTGGATCCGGATGTAAAACCCTGGGGGTTGGCAGACCGACTTCCACCGGAATAACCACCTCAGCACCGTATGTTAGGCGGAAAGGGGTTTCCCCGGTGGGAGTCTGAGCTGTAGTTCGGTAGGCCTAGAGTACATTCGGCAGTTCCTCAACCCAGAGTCCCTTAGCAGCTTCCAGCTTAGTCTTGATGATCTTCAGAAGAGAACGATTGGTGACCTCAACTTGGCCATTAGCTTGGGGATGACCAGGGGAGGAGAAACATGGTTGAATCTGGAGGTCGGCACAGAACTTCCTGTACTTGGCGTTGTCGAATTGTTTGCCGTTGTCTGACACGATGGCCTGAGGGATGCCAAACCTGCAAACGATTGATTGCCAGATGAACCTGGTTGTGTTTCGTTCGATGATGGTGGCGAGGGGCTCTGCCTCGACCCACTTGGTGAAGTAATCAATGGCAACAACCGCGAACTTGGTCTGGCCTCGGCCGGTGGGAAGTGGACCGATTAGGTCGATCCCCCATTTGGCGAGCAGTGCGCAGAGCGGCGTAATGTCGGTTCGTGAGAGGAGCATGGGGGATATTGGCAAAGCGCTGGCACTTATCGCATTTGAGGACAAAATCAGTAGCATCTTGATTGAGAGTCGGCCAGAAATAACCAGTACAGAGTATTTTGTGGGCCAAAGATCTGCTGCCCGAATGATTGCCGCAAATTCCCTCATGGATTTCTTGCATTACATAGGTTGCTTGGGTTGAGTTGAGGTATTGCAGGTATGGTCGTGAAAAACCACGTTTGTACAAGACGCCATTGACCAGGACGTAGTTAGACGACCGAGCCCTGACCTTGGCGGCCTGCTGTTGGTCATCTGGGAGTTCCCCTATTGTCAAAAATAGGGTGATATCGGATGCCCAGGGGATGGGTTCATTTTGGAGGAACTGCACCTCGTGCGGGTCGGGCGAGATGGCCGGATGAGTTAGGTATTTGAGGCGGACTCCGTGGTTGAGGTCAGACTGATCTGCAGAGGCCAACTGAGCTATCTCATCTGCTTTGGAGTTTTTCGCTCGAGGTATGTGCTTGATCTGGAAAGCATTGAAGAGGCAAACAAGGGGGAGCGCCATGTCCTTGTAAGCCCGCATTGTGCCATCCTTGGCATCGAATTCTCTCGTAATCTGACCGACAATGAGCTGTGAGTCACTGAACACTCAGATGTGACTAACACCAATATCCTTGGCCAGGCGGAGTCCTGCTATCAATGCTTCATATTCGGCCTTATTGTTGCTGGCCTCAAACAAGAGACGAAGAGCACATTTGAAATAACCACCCTCCGAGGAGGTGAGGATGAGGCCAGCCCCGCTACCTTCCCTCCGGGATGACCCATCAATGTTGAGAGTTCAAGAATAGGGGTCTTCTGGGTCGGCAGGAGTTGGTGGGGGTGGAGAAGTAGTGGTTGGGGTAGGGTTGGTAAATTCTAGGATGAAGTCAGCTATGGCCTGTCCCTTGATTGCTGTGCGAGGTCGGTAGGAGATGTCAAACTGGCTGAGTTCCACTGACCACTGCATAAGTCGGCCAGAAAGCTCTAGTTGCTGCATGACCTTCTTCAGGGGCTGGTCGGTGATGACTACTATGGAATGGGCCTGGAAGTAAGGACGAATTTGTCTAGAGGCGGCGACCAAGGCCAGGGATAGCTTTTCTAGCAATGGGTAATTCTGTTCCGCTCCCCTGAGAGCTCGACTGATGTAGTAGACCGGCCGTTGGACTGAGCCGTCTTCCTTGATAAGAGCTGCACTGACGGCGATGTTCGATACTGCTAAATAGAGGAAAAGGGGCTCACCCGTAATTGCCTGTGAAAAAAATGAGGGATTAGCCATGCATTGCTTTAGCTGCTGAAAAGCCTCTTCGGATTCAGTTGTCCATTCAAAAGTCTGCCGAAGGACTTTGAAGAATGGTAGGCACTTATCTGTTGCGCGAAAAATAAAGCGGTTGAGGGCCGCCACTCTGCCAGTGAGTCTTTGAACTTCTTTGACAGTTTTGGGTGATTGCATCTCAATCAAGGCCTTGATCTTCTCAGGGTTGGCTTCAATGCCACGCTGACTAACCATAAAACCCAAGAACTTTCCAGATCCTACGCCAAAAGCACACTTCTCTAGGTTGAGCTTCATCTGATACTTGCGAAGGGTGGCAAAGGTCTCTCGTAGGTCGGTCAGATGGTCAGTGGAGAGTTTGCTCTTGACTAGCATGTCGTCCACATACACTTCCATATTCCGACCGATCTGATGGTGGAAAACGGCATTGACTAACCGTTGGTAAGTGGTCTCAGCATTCTTTAGTCCGAACGGCATTACACAGTAGTGGTAGGTACCTCGGTCAGTGATGAAGGATGTGTGTTCTCGATCAGATGAGTGCATCATTATCTGGTTGTACCCGGAGAAAGCATCCATGAAGCTGAGCATTTGGTGACCGGCTGTGGCGTCGACCAGCAGATCTATGCGGAGGTGTGGATAGCTATCTTTGGGGCAAGCTCGGTTTAGGTCAGAGTAATCGACGCAGAGTCGCCACTTACCATTGTTCTTGCGGATTAGAACCACATTGGACAGCCACTTAGGATAGTCTACATTTTGGATGAATTGAGCCTCAAGGAGTTTGTTAACTTCTGCGGCTATGAGATTATTGCGCTCTGGGTGGAAAATATGCTGCTTTTGTCGGTAAGGTCGGAAATGAGGTTCGATGCTGAGGCGGTGAGTTATGAAGGTGGGGTCAATGCTTGGCATGTCTGAATAGGTCCAAGCAAAGACGTCATTGTATTTGGTCAAAAGGGCAGTAAGATCGGATTTTGCTTGGGGGGATAGTTGGCTGCTGATCTTAGCAGTTTTCAATGGGTCGGTGGGGTCAATAGGGACCTCAACGAGCTCTTCCACTGGTTCTCCTCTGACCAGCTCGTCCTCATCCCGGACGTCCAGTCCTTCAATGATCTTTGCCTCCTTCAGCTTGACTTCTTTAAGTGAAGCAACATAACACTCCCTGGCCACGGTCTGCTCTCCTCTGACTGTTCCGACCCCGAGGTCAGTGGGAAACTTGAGGGCAAGATGATAGGTGGATATGATGGCTTGGAAAGCGTTTAGGGCGGTGCGGCCAAGGATGATGTTGTAGACAGATGGGCAATCGACCACAAGGAAAGTGAGCAACTTCGTGGCCTGCCATGGGTATTCGCTGATGGTGATGGGAAGGTCAATGGAGCCAATGGAGGTCACACGGTCGCCAGTGAAGCTAACCAGGGGGGTTTGGAGTGGAGACAAGCTTTCTTCCCCAATCTTGAGCTGGCGGAAACAGTTGAGGAAGATGATGTCTGAGGAGCTGCCGTTGTCGATGAGAACTCGTCTAACCTTGTAGTTAGAGAGGATGGCCGAAATGACAAGGGGGTCATCATGTGGGTAACGGATGCCTGTACAGTCGGCGTCCGTAAAAGTGATGGGCTATATCCACTGTTTGGGCTGTTTGGAGGGTCGGTCTACAGTAGCGACTGCCTTGTTTGAGCCCTGCCTTACTTTTCTCAGTTTCGCCCTTTGAGCCGAACGGGATGGTCCCCCACAGGCAAATCCGCCTGAATAACTTTGATTTCACCAACAAGCGGGGGTGGTTTACCTTGTGGCCGAGGCTATTGTGGAGGTCGATCATGGCCTTGATTTGGTTGAGCCGGCCGCCGTGGTGAGGTGTGCCAGGGATTGTCTTTGTGGTGTTCGGTTTTTTGCCATTGCTGAGGGCGGGTGTCCGTGAACCGGCTTAGATGCCCCTGGCGAATGAGGGTCTCCACCTGATCTTTGAGGTTAATGCAGTCATCAGTATTATGGCCATTGTCTTGGTGGAAACGACAATATTTGGACTGGTCTTTCCGGTTGGAAGGGTTCCGTGGAGGGGGAGGCCATTTGAGGGGGTAGTCCCGTTGGATTTGGTTGAGGACATGTTCCATAGGAGAATTGAGGGGTGTATACCGCTCGAACCGATCGGGCGGTCGGACTGGTGTCGACCGGTCTGCACGAGAGGGTCGGTCTGTATAGTGGGATGTTTGGCTATGATACTAGGCGTTTTGGAGTTCTGAGTCTTTTCTCTTTTCTCTTGGGGTCGGGTTTTTAGTTGTTGAATCCTGCTGAGCGGCTAGTGAATCCTCGGCATTCATGTATTTCTGGGCTTTGGAGAGTAGGACTGCCATTGAGGTCGGGGGGTTTTTAGAGAGGGAGAAAAGGAAATCAGACGATCGCAGACCGGCCATGAAAGCTGTGAGGATGACCTTGTCGTCATTTTCTACAACTTGCAGGGCTTCGATGTTGAAGCGAGTGACGAAGCTGCGCAGTGATTCCCCCTCGGTCTGATGGATATTAAGGAGTTGGGATGGCCGGGCGTCGCTGGCGCTGGGCTCCAATAAAATGGCTCAGGAAAGAGTCACTGAGATGTTGGAAGGTGGAGACAGAATCTGGTGGTAACTGGCTAAACCACAGCCAAGCTGACCCTTTCAGTGTCACGGGAAAAGCTCGGCACATGATCTCGTCTGGGAAGGCATGGAGAATCATGAGGGTGCGGTAGGTCTCCAGATGGTCGACCGGGTCTGTCGTCCCGTCAAAGGAGTCAACGGAGGGCATTTTGAGCTTGGCGGGCAGGGGTTTGTCTCGGATGGAAGCAACGAATGGTGTTGGACGCTGAATGTTCTGCATAACTCCTTGGAGTTTGAGCTTCATGGCTCTGAGTTCAGCGTCCCAGAGGGGAGTGTTGTCGCCACTAGAGGGGGATAGGTGTTGGACGCTGCTGGTCTCTCCCTCGGGGGCTGGTGCTGTGACCGATGGGGGTGGGGGTGGAGGTGGTGGATTTATATGTGGGTGAGAAGGTTGCAAACCTCCCAAGCTAGGCAGATTGGGTTGTGGGACAGTATGGTTCGGAGCTCGTTCTGGATTGGGCGGAATATCTGGAGGTGGTGGAACATGGAGGTTTCTTTGGAGTAGAGCGCTTATTAGGGCCTGGTTTTGCTCGGCCATGCGGTTGATACTGTTGGTAAGCTTGATGAAATATTGAGATGGGTTGTCTGGATTGGGAGGGTCGGTTTGGTGGTCGGCAGCATTATGGTGGGAAGCCATGGATCTAGTCGTGACCATACACCTTGATGGATGAGATGAAAAGGTTGGTGGAACAGGGTCTCCGGCGACAATGAACACAACTGGCGTACGGACAAACCACTTTCCACAGACGGTGCCAACTGATGATGCAGTTCGTTCCCGGCGGATAGACTGGACTGATCCAAGCTCCTCGAGCTCACGTCCGAATGACGAAGCCCACTAGATGACCTGCAAGTAAGTTCAATGGGGAACGAGATAGTCCCCCAGCGAACCCTCCGACGAGCAAGTTAGCAAATAGAAAAGAGATGGAATATATTGAGAGGGATTGGAGATAAAGAACTTAACCTTCTTCTCGTCTTCGATGCTTGCTTATATCATTTGATAATCATTTCACTGTCCCTTTCGACGTGCTCTCCTCGCTAAAAGCCTGTGCTGTAGCTTATCTTGTACAGGATAAGGGGGCGATGTTCCGACGGGGAGGTATTGTCATAATAAATGCTGTGATGGATTGCATTAATGGTGATGTGTTGTGGCAATAATTTTGTAGATCTTCGTCTGCTGACGTGGCCTGTTCTGCACCTGCCATGTGTCTGAATATCATTAGCCCTTCATGCTCAGTTGGGCTCCAGCTGTCCTGGGCTTTACCAGCCGGGTTATGTTATGGGTCTTAAGTGATGGGCTTGGGGTTGTTCACTGTGGGTTGTAACCTTTATGAGCCTATCCATGTCACTTTTACTATTTTACACATGCTTAAGATCTTATTACAATTACTACTGAAAACTTCTATTTAATCTTGATATTTAAGTCTGATATCCTGCTTTCAAGTCTAAAATCTTATGTGATTTGGCAAACAAAATCCAAGATTATATATGGTTTGACAATTTAGTAAAACGTGACTCGAGTCTTATTTTGGTATTTTTAGCCCCTTTTAGTAATGTGGGTGTTTGAAAAGTTATTATTTTAATATGTTATTTTATTTTTTGATTATTTTAATAGATTAAAATTTTTATATTTAGAAAGATGATTAGATTATTTTATACTTAGATGTGATATTTGTGAGGGAAAAAGTGAAATGATTATAAGTTTAATGTAACATTTTATCTTATTAACTATTTTAGCCTAATTTATCTTTTTATAAATTTAAGCCTAAATTGGGCTAAAATCCCACTTCCCAAACAGCCAAAATATATAGATCAATTATCACCCAAAAATAATTTAACTTTACTTAAAATAGACCCATGAGAAACATGCATCCAAACATTGCCTAAATCCTTCAACCCAGTCCATTTCAAATGAAGCCCAAGGGCTGGCTTGACATTTTTTATTATTTTTGGACTAAAGAAAGCCCAATAAAACTTTGGGCCGAAAATTGTGAGATCCACCCAAATCCAAACCATGGAGCTCTAATGTGCCCAAGCCTTCTTAATAATACTAGGTCGTATGACAAACGTTTTAAAACTCAAAATCTATTTCAACTGTTTGATTGAGTTTTTCAAATTTGCTTTTTGAAAAAAAAAAAAGAACTTAGTAATTAATTTTTGCTAAAAAATAAAAATAATCATTACTTTCATACGATTTTCTCTTTTGGAAAAAATCTAATTTTTAAAATTTTAAAACTAATTTATTTTTATCAAATTACTTTTAATTTTAAAAAGAAATTCAAAAAACAAGTTCTAAAAGCCCAAACAAACAGAAATAAAACAAAACAGGACCCTATAAAATAATATGATAAATACAACTCATATGAATAAATTTTTTTTGTGAAAATTATTAATTTATGTAGCATTACTCATATGAAATGCTAGTTTTGGTGCTGCTATCACTCTTTTTTTTTAAAAAAAAAATGCCATATAATCTAAGCTAAAATTTTTGTACATTTCTATATATGATGATGGGTTCATTATACTTTCATAAATGTCGTTGTTATATCTTTTTAATATGGATTCTGTGTAAAATTTTTATTAGTATGATTATTCATATAATATTAATCCATGGTCATTACCATGTTACTGCCAGTTATGTTCCCATATGACACCTACAATAAATAAAGAAATCTAGATAGAGCATTGAATTGGATATGTAGTTATAATTATATTCCATCATTAAAACTTAAAATATGGTTCAATAAATATGAATATTTTAGAACAAAAAACAGAAAGATATAAAGAAGAAGATCCAATGCCTTGATCATACAACATAACCAAAAGATTCTTTAGACTGCAATTTAATGGGAAAAACAAGGAAATGAGTCCAAATTAAAGGTCTCTTCCAATTTGAAACCATCCAAACAATACAAAATAATGAAAACTCCATCATCATTTTTCTAATACATTTCTCGCTTTGCAAAATTTAACCAACTCTTCAACTGCCCCACCAATCTCTTCCTTGCCTTATTCCTTATACCCTTCCCATTTTCCTCCACCATAACTTTCCTAATAACTTGTGCTATTTCTTTTTCCATTAAACCTCTCATTCTCATCTCTCATGACCTCTAAACCAACACCAACCTCCTATCCAACCTAACATTCAATGGCTGATCAAGTTGCATTGGCATGGCTATAATTGGAACACCAAAATTCATACTTTCCACCAAAGAACTCCACCCACAGTGACTCACAAATCCACCAGTTCTTGAATGCCTTAAAATTTTACCCTGTGGGGCCCAACCCTTAACAATCACTCCCCTCTCTCCAACCCTCACAAGAAACCCCTCAGGTAGTGTTTCTGAAACCCTAATTTTCTCTCCCAAAGGAAACTTAACAACCCATATGAAATTAACCTCACTAAACTCTAACCCATGAGCCAACTCCTCAATCTCATCCTTGGATAAAAAACATTGACTCCTAAAAGAAACAAATACAGTTGAGGACACATCTTTCTTGTCAAGCCAATCAGTGATCTTTAAATCCTCATCTTTGTTGATGGGATCTTCAACAAGTGAGCCCACATCAGCTAAAACCGATAAATAATCGATATACTTTCCCTCTAGATCTCTAAAACTCTTGATCAAAACAATCTCACAAGACCGCTTCATGGCCTCCAAGTATTTATACTTATCTTTCCTCACTTTTTCAACCATGACTCGACCACGTTGCGACTCATTAGAGTCTTGAAATCCCAAAAGAAGATTTCTCTAAACAGGAAAGGCTTGCCCAGGTTCTTGAACATGTGAAGGGTGAAAGAAGAAGACTCTACTCCAAATATCAGGAATTGAACGGCTGGGAAGTCATGCGAAGAAGCAATCGTTGCAACCCAAGGCTGCTTGTGGTCATAGATTACTAGGTCTGGATTTAGGGTTTTGAGGATGTTGGAGAAGATCGGACCGTACATGTTGCAGGTGGTTTTTAAGGTTGTCATGAGGTGGTTTGGGAGGCCATTGGTGGTGTGGTAGCAAGGAGGGAGGTTTGGTGAGGAGGGCAGGTGAAATTCTACTAGTTTTATTGAGAGAGAGTTGTCGTTATTGTTGTGATCTAGCTTTTTCTTGATAAAATTGAGAATGATGGGTGTTGAACAAAAGTATATCTGGAAGTTTCTATGTGTTAGCTTTTTGGCTAGCTCTAAGAAGGGAGATGTGTGACCATGTGTCAACCATGGTAGCATTAGAACATTGATCTTCCTCTCTCTGCTATCCATGGTCTCTCTCTTTCTCTAGGTTGAGTTTGAAACCTTTTATTTGATGATATATAAGGAAAATGATATACTAACAATTTTTTTTAATAATATTATTATTTTAATCAAAATGATATGATAAGTTGTATTTTAAAAATTATTAGATAATTTTTGAAATATATGTGACATTATTTATATTATATGAAAAATCTAGAAATCCCATAGATATTGATTTGTGATTATGTATTAATTTTAACCAGTAAATAACAATCTCAATCAAACAATCAAAACAAATCAACACAATGATTTTAAAAAACCACAATTGGAGTCCAATTGTGATAAAAAAAACCACGGGCAAAGTTACAAAACAATCCACTAAGAAGACAAAAGGAATTGTACAAGTGCACTCTCAATTACCTAGTGAATCCACGCTTGAATTGAACTGACCCCTATATGCCTTTTCTACCACGGTCTTCACCTTAAAATTGTCTTGCCTAACGTTGAATCCACAACGTCGATGTCGAATCCACGACGATGAGCCACTCCAGAAGCCACCAAAACTTTTGGCCCAAATTCTATGGAATACACCAAAAAACAACTCTCTCTTTTGTATTGAATAAATAAAACAAACAAACTCGTTGATATAATCCACTCAATTCATGATTAAACTCTAAAAGATATCAAAAGAAACAAGCAAAGAAGCTCCAGAAGAAAACCTTAATACCCAATAAGAAGATCTGGAAGCTGTAATCCTAAAATCTATCTGAAACACATATTTATAGAAAATTGGGCAGTGAAGGTCACTCGAGCGAAGGATCTCTCGCTCGGGTGAGGAGACTAGAACGCGTGTGTTAGGTCCTTACTTGTTGCCAATTCTGTGAACAAGCTTGGGTTAAATGCATTGTAATTTTCCTTGTGTTTTTGGTCTTCTCGCTCGAGCAGGCAAAGATGCGCTTGAGCAGAGTTTGTACCTTTTCAGTAGTTTAGCTTGTCTGTAAAACTACTGGGAAGCGTGTTTTTGTGCTCGAGTGTGAGTTAAAGCGCTCGAGCGTAGACTTGTTTTATCGCACACGTTTTAGTGACTTCGCTCAAACGGCAAGTCTTGCACTCAAGCGAGATTCGCGGCCCCTGTTTTCTATATATATGTGTTTAAGTCCCTTTTTAGGTTTAATGCTTCTAGATCTATTTTGAGGCTTCTACGGTTTTCTTCTACGGCTAGTTTGCTAGTTTTTTTTGGTGTTTGATTGAGTTTTAAACTCATGATTTGACAAGCATACATCAAAGGATTGTTTGGTTATTCAACAACAAAAGTGTTCTTCTTCGATGGAATCCAGAGATTCAAGCGTGGAGTATTTGAAGGAGTTTGATGCTGTGAGCAGTTGTTGATTTGACATGGATGTTGTGGATTCAACATCAAAGTGATCAATTCAGAGGCGAAGGCTGTTGTGAAAGAAATACAGATTGTTGAAGACAAATTGGTTGAGTTTGGGTAATTTGTTTTGGTAAAATATGTATTCTTTCTTCCTTTCATAGTGGATTGATTAGTGGCGTTTTGTCAGTAGTTTTTTAATCACAATTAAAGGCGCTCCAATTGTGATTTTTTCACATAAAAATTGTTTGTGTCGATTTATTATTTTAAAAGTGACAATCTAAATAACTTTCGTATATGCTAGATGATTTAGATTGTTAGTTTCAAATCATTTGGGAATTGGTACAATTAATCTTGATCTAATCACGAATCACTTAGGTTTTTCAATTGATATCAGAATACGTTACTCTTTGTTTTTATCAAAACTATAGGAGTATGATTTTGTGTGATTGGTGATATAGATTCAATTCGCGAAGGTAACTCGACCCATAGACCTCCGTTACTTGATGGTACAAAATATTCTTATTGGAAAGCTCGTATGAGAGCTTTTTTAAATTCTATCGATGAGAAAGTTTGGCACTATGTGATTTATGAGTGGAGTGAACCTGTTGTCACAATTAATGGTGTTGATATCCCCAAACCTCTTGATAAATACGATGCATTTGAGTATCAAAACTCGAGTTGGAACAATAAGGCTCCCAATTCCCTCTTTTGCTCCGTCGCACCTGAACAGTTTTGTCGTATTTGCACGTGTGAGGTAGCAAAAGAGGCTTGGGACATTCCTGAAACTATTCTTTAGGGTACTACTTCTGTTAAAAGGTCAAAACTTCAACGTCTCACATCTTCTTTTGAAACTCTTTTTATGCGTGATGATGAGACGTTTGATGATTTTTACTCTAAACTTAGTGACATCGTAAATTCTTGTTTCACACTCGGTGAAAAAATCCCTGAAGCTAAGGTTGTTGGAAAAATTTTAAGGTCTTTACTCGAGAGGTTTCAATCAAAAGTTACAGCTATTGAGGAGGTTCAGAATGTTAATACCCTCAAGCTTGATTAGTTGGTTGGAAACTTGCAAACTTATGAAGCCCACCAGATTTCTAAGAAAAAACAAAAAGATAGTGTGGCTTTTACTAGTGCTCATGAGACTGCAAAGACCCCTGAGATTGAGTTTGATGTAGAGTCCGAAATGATGGCTATGTTTACTAAACAGTTCAAAAAAAATTTAAAGAAAAAGAGGCCGAATTTTAAGGACCCTATTTCAAAAGATAAGAGTATTGAAAAACCCAAAACTTTTCCACCAAAAATTGCTCCAAAAACTGAAAAGAAGACTGTAAATGGGGTAAAGTGTCAAGTGTTACGAATGCCAAGGGTTTGGACATATTGCTCTTGAATGTCCATCGAAAAATAACCGGAAGAAAGTCTATACAATGACTTAAGATGATGAAAGTGGGCCAGAGCAAGAACCCCAAGAAACCGAATTTGGTGAAGATGGAGATAGTACTTACATGGCATTCTAGTCTACTATCACTCAACCTCCTCCAAAGCTAGTGGAGTTTGCTCATGGTCAGAATCTGCACCGTGCTCCTACCTTTGATGGGAGTAATTACTTGTTCTGGAAGATCAGAATGAGGATGTTTATGAGAGCTCACAACCTTGAGGGCTGGCAAGCCATTGAAGAGGATGTTAAAAGCACTGACAATTCGAGCAATCAAAGGGTTCTGACTACCATTCGTGAAGTAATTTCTGACGAAGAATAGCAACGGATTGTTGACTGCACAAAGGCCAAAGATGCATAGGACATTCTGAGTCAATTTCATGAAAGAGGAGAGTCATCTTCACCACTATCTATTAACTTTCATGCCTTAGTTGCTCGACTGGATGAGGTCCAGGAGAAAGAGGAGCAAAAAGAAGATGATGAAACCTTAAAAGACAATAATGAGATTGATGGTGATGACTTACAACAAGCTTATGAAAAGCTTTATGATGAATCTCTGAATTTGTCCAAGATCAATGACAAACTCACTCTCAAGCTCAAAGCATGTAAAAGTGAGAATGTCAACCTAAAGGAAGAGATTGGAGCTGTAAAAAGAGATGTCATCAAGATCTCCAATGACAGGGAAGACCTCTGAGGAAAGCTTCTAGCTTGTGAAACCGAAGGGAATGAACTTCTGAGCATCTATGCCACATATGAAGAGAAGATTGGAATCCTTGAGATGACATAAGCCACGTTGGAAGAGCTGATTAGTCAGAAAGAGGAAGAACTAAAAGTTACTAGAGCCACGATTGATATGTGGAACAAAGGGTCAAAGACACTTAAAGGCATCATCGGGTCTCAACAAATGAGTTGTGATAAAAGTGGGATAGGCTATACTATTACAACTAGGGGTGGGCGCGGGTCGGTTGCGGCCACGGAACTTCCAATCCGCCATCCGTCCGCCAGATTGGCGGATTGAAGAAAATCAATCCGCATCCGTCCGCCAATCCGTGGATGTGGATTTTTGGCGGATGGATGCGAATCGGTTTGGCGGTTTAAAATTTTATAAATTTTCAACATAATTCAACTTGTACACTTCCTCAAAAAAAAAAGAAAAAAGAAAAGAAAGTATTACAGTCAATGACTTAAAAAAGTATGACAATCACTATATGCTTTATCTAAAAAAAGAAAGTTTGAAATTTTAGAATATCACGATCACTGTATGCCTCATCCACATATTACAATCACAGCATGATTCATCCACATAAAGTATTACAATCTGTGATTATTAAAATATAATAATAATTCAAACCACCAAAACCATGAACAGAGATTGTATGTTTCTATATTATTACATCTACATATGTTTTTTAAAACAAAAACCAACTAGCATATATCATATTTTCTATTTATTATTTTTAGAGCTAGATTTAAAAACCAAAAAATATAGATAAATAATATATTTATTTTTTTCAATTCAAAAAATATATTCAAGTTGAAAACTTTTTTTCAACAGAATATTTAAACTCTTTTTCAATTGAAAACACAAACATAATATTTAAACAAATTGAAAATACAAAATCTTATAAATTACTAGGGGTGCTCGCGATTTGGCGGTTTGGCGGTTCGGTTGCAGCCAAAGAAATCTCAAATCCGCCATCCGTCCGCCAAATTGGCAGATTGGAGAAAATCAATCCGCAACCGTCCGCTTGTCATCACGCATCCATCCAAAATGCGGCGGATCGGTTCGGTTCGGTCGGTTTTGGCGGATTAGTATATCCGTTGCTCACCCCTAATTACAACATTTCAAAAGGGACATGCCTCTACATCACATGACCTGAAGACTCAAATAAAGGGAAAGCTCAAGGGTGATACTTCTCTTCATTAACCCAAAAGGGGTAAGATCAACAAACTGGAGGTGAAACCTGTGTTTGTTTATCATCATTGTGGGAGGTATAGCCACATTCGTCCTTATTGTTTTGAGTTATTTGGTAAAGTATCTAAAAATGGTAGAAATTCTAATGCTTCTTGGGTTAGGAGACAACCTTGCATGTCTAGGCAGAACACCAAGATCCAAGAGGGTGTTCATAATGCTAAGACATCTACCAAGACTGCCAGTCCTACTTCTACTAAGATAAAAAAGATATGGGTTAGAAAGAGCGACTTAACGTGTCTTGTTGATCACACTGCGCTGAAAGCACGTGACTCACACATGTGGTATCTCAATAGTGGATGCTTTTGTCACATGTCTAGTGACAAATCCTACTTCACTTCTTTTGAAAAATAAGAAGGAGGAATTGTTGCTTTTGGAGATGGTGGCACTTCTAGAGTCATTGGTAAGGGCGCTATAAGTGTGGCTGGTCTTCCCAAGCTCGAAAATGTCTTACTTGTGGATCGCCTTAAAGCTAATCGTTTGAGCATTAGTCAAATGTGTGATTTCCATCATGAAAATCATGAAGTATTATTTTTGAAAAATAAGTGTGAAATTTTAGATAAAAAGGGAAATACTATCATGCATGGGATTCGCACATCTGATAGTTGCTATGGGATTGTTACTACTAATAATCTCACTTACCACTTGGTCGTCATAAGTAACCTTGACTTGTGGCATCAAAGATTAGGTCACATGAATTTCAAAGACCTAACCAAGATAGCCAACAAAGAGCTTGTGAGACGCGTACCCAAAATAGGTAAGAATGTGAACCATGTGTGTGGACCTTGTCAACTTGGGAAGCAAACCTGTGCCCCTTATAAAAAGGTGAACATTTTTACAACCAAATGTCCTCTTGAACTGGTTCATATGGATCTTATGGGACCCACTTGCACTGAAAGCATTTGAGGTAAAAGATACATTTTTTTAACCATTGATGATTATACTCGTTTTTCATGGATAAATTTTTTCAGAGAAAAATCTGATACGTTTGATGCTTTCCAAGCCTTAGTCCATAAAATCCAAAATGAACAAGGTGTTTCTATTGGGCGTATCATCAGAATCTGAACTAATTATGGTCATGAGTTTGAAAATAGTTTGTTTTTAGATTTTTGTGATATGCATGGAATTAAGCATGAATTTTCTACATCGATTACTCCACAACAAAATGGAGTTGTTGAAAGGAAGAACATGGTTGTTCAAGAGATAGCTAGGGTCATGCTCCTTAGTAAGAAATTTCTTACAAAGTGTTGGGCTGAAGCCTTAAATACCATTGTTTATGTTGTGAATCGTGTGTATTTAAGGCTCGGCACTTTACAAACTCCATATGAATTGTGGAAGGGATTGAAAGGTCGAGAGCCTTTGGGCAAATTTGACTCCCGAAATGATGAAGGTATTTTTCTAGGGTATTCAAACTCTAGTAGAGCTTTTCGTGTCTGTAACCTGCGTACATTGTCTTTAATGGAATCAATCAATGTGGTTATAGATAACATAGGTTCTCCCACGTCAACGTTAAATAAGGAAGAAAATGGTGAGCCTCTAATCCTAGATACTGAACCACAAAGTCAAAGAGAATGAGAGGTCCAAGCTCAAGAACGTGAGCCAGCACCAACTTCTAAGGTAAGTCCGAGTCCAAAGAGTGCACAAAGAGACACCACTTCTAATGCTCCTGTCACTACAAGTCCAGAGTTCAAACCATTAGCAAGGGTAAAACTGAATCATCCGGCTCAATAGGTGATTGGACGTGTCTTAGATCAAATGAAAACCCGAAAACAAATTCCAGAGGAGGTATCTTATATGTGTTATGTTTCATTAATTGAACCTAAGAATATAAAAGAGGCCTTACTAGATAATATTTGGGTCAATACCATGCATAAAGAATTAGGTTAATTTGAACGTAACAATGTTTGGACTCTTGTCCTAAACCTAGAGAAATGAATGTGATAGGTACCAAGTGGATCTTTAAGAATAAATCTGATGAGAATGGTACTATTGTTAGAAATAAAGCTAGGTTGGTTGCTCGAGGCTATACTCAAGTAGAGGGTGTTGACTATGATAAGACGTTTGCCCCAGTTGCACGTCTTGAATCTATTCGTATTTTACTTGGTGTTGCATGCTTTCTTGGGTTCAAATTGTTTCAAATGGATGTGAAAAGTATCTTTCTAAATGGGTACTTGAAGAAGAGGCTTATGTTGAGCAACCAAAAGGGTTTGAGGACCCAAAATGTCTAAACCATGTCTACAAGTTAGACAAGGCATTGTATGGGTTGAAACAAGCCCCTTGGGCTTGGTATGATAGATTTACTACCTTTCTTCTTGATAGTGATTTTCAAAGGGGTAGTGTGGACAAGACTTATTTTTCAAACATACTAAGTCTAATATACTTGTTGCTCAGATTTATGTTGATGATATTGTGTTTGGATCCACTGCTAATCATCTTGTGAAATATTTTTCGGATTGCATGACACATGAGTTTGAGATGAGCATGATGGGAGAGTTGTCTTATTTCTTAGGTCTTCAAATTAAACAATCTCCTTCGGGTATGTTTGTTTCTTAGACCAAGTATGCCAAAAATCTTGTGTCTAAGTTCGGTCTTGAGTCTGCTAAACATGTACGCACTCTCATGAGCACTAGTCTTTACCTTTCCAAAGATTCCTCTGGTATTGATATTGATCCTACCCTTTATAGGAGTATGATAGGGAGTCTCTTGTACCTCACAGCCAGTCGTCCTGACATTGCATTTAGTGTTAGTGTTTGTGCCCATTACCAAGCCGGTCCTAAAGAGTCTCATCTGCTTGCAGTCAAACGTATCATTAAGTATGTTAATGGGACATTGGGATGTGGGATTTGGTTCACAGTCGACACTATCGTTGAAATCATTGGGTTTTCAAATACCGACTGGGTAGGGTGTGCTAATGATCGTTAGAGCACATCTAGGGGATGTTTTTACCTTGGGAATAATTTGGTTGCCTAGCATAACAAAAAGAAAAATGCTATCTCTCTTTCGACCACTGAGGCTGAGTACATTGCTGCAGGGAGTTGTTGTGCCCAAATGTTATAGATGAAGCAATGCTTCATGATTATTGTAGAGACCAAAACACTCTCACCCTTTTCTATGATAATACTAATGCCATTAATATTTCTAAAAATCATGTCCAACACTTTCACACTAAACACATTGACATTTGTCATCATCTTATTTGAGAATTAGTAGAAGAGGGCCTTGTTGTTCTTGAACATGTACTCACTGAGCATCAAAAGATTGATATTTTTACAAAACCCCTTGATCTTCTTAGGTTTGAGTTCCTTAGAAATACCTTGGGTGTTGTGCTTAGTCAGTAGGGTGTGACCTGTTACTTGAGTGGGTAAGAGTGATTGGCTTTATGTGTGCTTGGATGCTATAATCTTATTGTCATTGATTCTGTCATCTCTGCATTTAGACTCATATGAACACCTCTCATGCTGCTTGCAAGATTTCATTCTTCTTTGTTCATAGCTCATTTTGAATGCCCATGCTCATTGACTTCATGATCTCATTTTGTATACATCCTTGAGATAAACTGTTGTAGGGGTTTCTGCACAAGTGATCAAAGTTCTCTATGGACCATTAATAGTGTCTATTATACATTTTTAGAGGAATTGACCTATACTGGTATATTATGGGTGATGTTGAGTCTCTTAACCATCTACCATTATTTTTCACTTCCACAATTCCTCCCTTAGTTCATTGAAGTCCGAGCATTAGGAAAATGTTATCTTAGAGGCACCAACCAGGCCATCCTTATTGATTTCTTGCTTCTTTGGTTTAGTATCCATACTCTTGAGCGTGCACGCCACCAATGAGTGCCCACAAGCAAAAAATAGTCCATTTAATTTTTACTTTTTTAAAAAAAAAGAGACTCATTGTAGACACTCCATTTTTGACGACCCTTTTAAGACTTGGATGTTCTTGTAGGTACATGGAAATTCTAGTAGGTACATTCGATAATGTGTTTGATTGCCCACTGAACGCTCGAAGTCCGCGGCAGAACACCACATGTTTGAGTTTTCTAAACCCAGCATCCATTTTGCCTTGTCTTTGGACCATGTTTGGGTCTTTGCAGAGTGAGTTTGTTGATGGCTTGTTGGCCATCCTTGAAGGCTGCCGGCCGGGGCTTTTGGCCTGCCGGCTATTGATAAGCCTTGCAGGCCATTAATGAAGCTTTGTCGGCCATCACTGATGGCCGGCCGGCTACCAGTGTTTCCTGCAGATATTTTGTGATATTTTGTGCCAGCTGTATGCAGAGGTTCATGCATCTTCTGACACGTGTGTGGCTGAATCTTTGTGAGGGGTTTTTGTATTTTTTATATAGAGGACCCCCCTCTTGCATGTGGGGGGGTTAGAAATTTTGAAGACAAAAAATCTCTTTCTCTCTCTCTCTTGTTATTTTGTGCCTTAAAGTCTAGTTTCTCTACACTTTTGCACATCAACCCTTAATCAAACTTGACCACATTAGGGCTGAGGTGTCTTGGAGTCTTGTTGGTGCTTTAGAAGAGGGTTTGAGCTTGAATTTGTGGCTGTTTTGTGTCGTGTTTCAAAGGTATAGAACTTACCTTGATTAGACTTGTTTGTTTACCTTCCTTGCCATCCTTTTAAACTATTTTTGGGGCTGGTTTTGGCATGTAAAAAGTTCTGCTTTTGAGCCATAAAAGTGGTGGTTGGAGTCCTTTTGAGTTAAAGGGTTGTCCACCATTTTGCTCTTTTAGCTTGTTAAGCTTTTATGCCATATTTTTACCACTTTTAAATCAACTTTTTTGGGCCTTTTAACCATTGAATCTCAGAGGTTTTTCAGTGGTAAAAATCTTATTTTGAAATCCAAAATTGGAGGGGTTAACCTCCCCTCCTTATGTCTTCATTGCATGCCTAGTTAGCTTCATGAGTTAGCATGTTTTTCTAGCTTACTTTAGCTCAAGACCAGCATGTTTTTGCCTTTATTTTGAAATGTTTTGGCTCTGTTTTGGGCTGGTTAATTCAATTGAGGCTTG
This sequence comes from Camellia lanceoleosa, assembly GCA_025200525.1. Taxonomy (NCBI): domain Eukaryota; kingdom Viridiplantae; phylum Streptophyta; class Magnoliopsida; order Ericales; family Theaceae; genus Camellia; species Camellia lanceoleosa. The sequence goes on from CM045758.1 coordinate 21,857,540, forward strand.
TATTGCATAGTTGTAGTGTTATTTCTTTCACTAGCTTGATGTTTTAATTCTTTGATCATCATTGTTTTAAGTTCAAAGCATGTTTTAGTGTTGTTTTGCACTCGATTTCAGCACTTAAAATTTCTACAACCTCCCTTTTTGCTTCACTCTTTTATTTGCTTTTGAGAGTTGTTTCATACTTGGGATCCTTTAAGCTTAAGATTAAGGTTATGCATAATGGTTTAATCCTCTTTGAGGGTTCATTACCAACGGCATGAACTCTCTCATGCCTTAAATTACACCTTGGTTGACACTTCTTTCACTTTAGAAGACACTCACTAATGGACTAATTGACTAAAGAATGGTTTGATAATTAAAATGAGTAAACAAAAATTGGCAAGTAAAAGAAGCTAGATAAGCATCTTTTGTGTTGCATTGCATGCGTTCAAATCGGACGTTAATTTGTACACAAGGAAAATTGGACAATTCATATTTAATAGTGATGAAATGTGACATTTTCCTTGGTCTCCATTGCCCTTGATCATGCATGATAGGGTGGTGGTCATTTGAGTCATATTTGTACACTTATTGAAATTGTACAACTTGGATCTTTGACCATCATGCAATGAAATTGCTTGATTGGTGGTTTTGGATCCAAGTGTGCCACTCCTTTGAGGTTTTGAGATGATAAGGAGGGGTACAGTACAAACATACCCTTGGAAAAACCTTCATTTTGCTCTGTTTGTGCTCAATTGCAGTGTGGTGACCTAGAGCATCAGTGGTCGGCAAGGCCCTACCCATGGCCGGCAGTGCTTCATTTATGGCCGGCAGTGCACATCTTTGGCTAGTAGAGAGCTGGTAGCAGCCATCCATGGCCGGCAGGTCACTGGTTAAGTTGGAGCAGAAAGGTTTTGAAGTATGCTCAACCCTGCAAACAGAGCCTTTCGAGAGCAAAACGGAGGGCTTTTCGGGGCGAAAACCGAGCGCATGCATCTTTCATTTCCCGAGGTGGAGCAGTGGCAGTATAGTTTAATGCCTTGCATGATTAGTTAGTGTACATTTGTTTTAATTAATTAGTTTACTAGTTGATTAAAGTGTTGTAATAATTAGTAATTAGTTTGCTAGTTATTCATTTGATTTGTAATAATTAGTCTAAATTAGTTTAATTAGATTAATTTGATTAGCTTAGCTTAGAATAACTTAGCTCTTATTCATTCGGACCCTCCTTCGTGAGGGCGTAATGTTGTAATAAGTGTGCGTGCGTGTGTGCATGTCTTCCAATCTTGCGTCTTTCTCCCTTTTATTTATTCGCTTTCGATGGTTAGATTAGGGATCATATTTTAATTAGCATATCGCATGCTTGCATACATTCATTTGTCTTGCATGCTTTGAGGCTCGGCGCATCATTCAAATTACATTGCAATTTCAATATCTTCTTTGAATACGTGTTTTATCGCATGTTGTTCAAATTGATTCGTATGTCATATTAGTAGCCGAGCCTATTAATTTCATATTGCATGTGTTGCATTAGACTTCTTGTATAGTTAGGATCATGCATTTTTCTAACTAGTTTTTGTTTTGGCTTAGAGTACTTGGTGAGTTTTATGATTTAGCATACTTGCATGAGTGTGATTGTCATATTGTCATGATTAGCATGCTTGCCATGAGGCTATGTGCTTAAATACTAAACTGCTTGAATGCTTGTGGATGAAGGCTTCTTACTTGGAACGATTCAACAAATGTAAGTTTTAAGCCCATTTTATTGAGTGGCAAATCATGTTTTAAGCCTACTATGATTGGTGGCAAATCCGCATTTCTAAGCACATTTGAGGGTGGCAAATTCAAACTATTTTCACAAACAAACATAAGTTAAGTTGTTCTAATTCTTGTAATTTTAGTCTATACTTGCTTGTGCGCATTACATAGTAAAGCTAGTCTAATAACCAAAACAAAATCACGTAATGTTTATAAAAGAACATATCATGATTAATAGAGGTCGATCTTTGATTGGGTGAGTGGGGGTGCTCATTTCATGACCTTCCCCTCTCGTACCTAAGTTCCCGAGCCGATGCAACTTTGGTGATGATGGACACATGGCCTTTGGCACGAGTCAAGATTTCCTAAATTTCTCCAAAATAAAATATTTAGATGGCGACTCTGTATCTGGCAAAGCAGTCTAATTTTGGCGTTATTTGATTTAAAATCGATTTTCCAAAAGATTTGTTGGATTTGGACTCTTTGGTGTTTATCAGTTTCACATTGCACTTGTGAGACTAGATTTAGAACCGCGGGAGTCTGAACTGTGAGCCCTTCTTTTCAAACCCATTCTGAAAGGTGGGACGCAGAAAAAGGCGAGTCCATACTCATTAATTGATGGGGAGCCTCCACTTTTACTTAACAAATACCTTTTGATTTCTAGTGGTTTGACTTTTCTCAGTGATGTTTAGTTACTCTTGCTGGAGGTCCAACCATCCGATCACTACGAGGATTAACTCTAATTCTATGACCTCTCAAGAATTGCACACACACACATTTATAATGTGAGCTCTCATGTTTGTCTGTAATTTGTGTATTCTCATGTAGCTTATGCCCATTGATCAAATTTTATCTGATTTGCTCATGATATTGTGTTTCATATTGTCAAATTACGAGTTAGCAGGCTTCATGGTTCGTGGATTCTCTCATCTTAAGTCACATTCTTGCTATTGTGTTCACCTCTATTTGTTTCAGGTCCCACTTGACAGTGTCAGTTGGTTTTAACTACTCAGAAGGGTGTTTCTTGCCTCTGGTGTTTTTTTTTTTGTTCCGCTTGAGTGGCAAATATTACGTTCGAGCGTATTTTTCCATCATCTAGTACTTTTATAGAAGTAAGCGAGATTCTAAGAGGTTGTTTTTTGCGCTCGAGCTCTCTCTTCTTCACTCGAGCGGAGAGACGCGCTTAAGTGAGTCCACTCGAGCATTGAGTCTTATGCTCGAGCGATAAGCCCTAGTATAAATTTTGCCACCTGTCAATTCAAACTCATTTTTTTCCCCTCTTTTTGCGCTGGTCTCTCTCTTTCTCCCCTAGGGTTTCGGTTACGACTCACTTGGGCTGTGATTTGGTTTGATTTCTTAATCTTTCTCTTCTGGTTCATCTCTGGTAAGTTTATCACCTCAACTTTTTTTATTTTATTTTAATTTTCTTTACTTTCTCTCTCTTGGTATGTTTTTGGGATTTGTTTAATACTTGTGCTTTGGTTTGTTTTTGTGATAAGCTGTGATTTGGTCACTTGTTCACACATTTTCACAAAAGGTTTTTGAGCATGTCAATTGTTCTATGCTATTGGTGAGATTGGGTATGTTATTTTTGGTCCATGTTATGCTGTTCACACACTTGTCTCTCTGTCCAGTTTTTTTTTTCTTTTATCTGTGTGCTCCATTACTGCTATTGTGTTATTTTGCTTTGGCATTTGTCTTATGGCTGGGTTACTAATGACTTATGCTCTGTTTGGGTTTTGGAATTTGGTTCTACTGCTTTGGTTATAGTTCTTGATTTTTGTTCCTACTACTATCTGTTACTAATGATTTTTTTGTCTTCTCTATTTTGATTTAGTCTTTTTTTTTTGAGAGGGGGGGAGGGGGTCTGTCTAATTAGTATTGGTTTTTGCTATTTGTTTTATGATGTCTACCTCCAAATGTCACAAGTCCACTGCTAATCGCCCCCAATTCAATTCTGTCTGTTTTCCTTCGTCTAACAAAGCCAAAAACTTTAGGAAAGCCTTCATCTCCCAGACTATTCACCTTGAGCGTCATGTACATCCTAACACTTTGAGTCCATCCCGATTAGGTCTGTCTTTGAGCTTTTAGGAGGTGACCTTGTTCTTTCCTTCTCAGGGCGTCAAAACTTGGATTGGGTCAGGGAGTTTTATTGTAACATCGACGGTGTTGATGATATAGGGCCGTCTTTTCAAAACTTGGGTTCAGTCTAAAGAGATTTTTGTTGACCAGGACCTTATCCGCTCTCTCCTCAACATTGGACCAGTTCTTCACTCTCGGTTTCCATTCTTTGTTCGCTTCGATTGTGATTTTAATGAGATGGCCACTAAATTGCGTGGTACCTCTCGAACCTGGATCTAGGGTGCTCTCATCAAATAGAATGAACTTCTTCCTAAGTATCGATTACTGAATCTCATTGTTTGTGCCAATCTTATTGTCACCACCAATAGCTCTAAAATAAACTAAGAGCAAGGTTATGCCCTGTATTGCTTTAATCACCAATTAACCTTGCCACCCTTATTCTCTGCAAAATGATTACTGTTATTAGGAACAAACAGTTAGGGTTGCCCTATGGTTGTCTGATCAACCGTCTTTTGTCTAGACTTGAGGTCCCGGTCTTCGAGGACAATGAGTATGCCACTTCTATTAAACCCTTTACTAAGAAAACCGTGTCTCAAAGTCGTGCTCATGTTAAGGGGGAGTCATCTGGGGTAGGTCTTTCTTCTACAGGTGATGTTGATCTTATGGCAGAGGAGGTCGAGATTGATGCCACCGTAGCAGGCGCAGAAGAGCCAGATGTTCCTCTACAGACTATACATGGCCAGGTTCACCGTTTTAAGCAGTCCATGACTCAGCGGTTGGTTCACATTGATGCTCGGTTGGATGCCTTCGATGGTCGGCTTGATCATCTTGAGCAGTCCACTGCACAGAGTACTCTTTAGCTTGCTCAGATTTTTTTTTTGCTTCAGTTGCAGTAGCCACATTCCCCACCACCAGATCATTGATGTTGTTCTTTCTTGGACAGTATTTTTCCTTACTTTTAATTTCTTAATTTTTTAATTATGTTTGGGATATTGCTGGGTGGAATACTGCTGTCTAGACACACACACACACACACACATTATTTTGGCATGGATAATTGTGATATATCTTTTGGCTTATTTCTTTCTATTGATCTTACTATCCCATTTCCATAGTTTTGGTTTGTGTGTTGTTTCACCAGGTGTTTTGGTCACTGGATTGGTTTGAAGTTTTTTTGTTTGTCTTCTTGAGTGTGTCTAGTGTGTGTGTTTTGTTTAGGAAAATTGTTAGACAGTTTTGTCCGGGGTTTGACAAAGGGGGAGATTGTTAGGTCCCTACTTGTTGCTAATTCTGCGAACAAGCTTGGGTTAAATGCATTGTAATTTTCCTTGTGTTTTTGGTCTTCCCGCTTGAGTGGGTAAAAATGCGTTCGAGTGGATTTTGTACCTTTTCAGTAGTTTGGCTTGTTTGTAAAACTATTGGGAGACGTGTTTTTGCGCTTGAGCGTGAGTTTCAGTGCTCGAGTGTAGACCTGTTTTATCGCACGCGTTTTAGTGACTCCGCTCAAGTGGCAAGTCCTGTGCTTTAGCGGGGTTCGCGGCCCTTGTTTTCTATATATATGTTTATAAGTTCGTTTTTAGGTTTAATGCTTCCAGATCTATTTTGAGGGCTCTAGGTTTTTCTTCTGGGGCTAGTTTGCTAGTTTTCTTTAGTGTTTGATTGAGTTTTAAACTCATGATTTGACAAGCATACATTAAAGGATTGTTTGGTTATTCAACAACAAGAGTGTTCTTCTTCGGTGGAATCTGGAGATTCAAGCGTGGAGTATTCGAAGGAGTTTGATGCTGTGAGCAGTCATTGATTCGATATGGATGTTGTGGATTCAACATCAAAGTGATTAATTTAGAGGCGAAGGCTGCTGTGAAAGAAATATAGATTGTTAAAGACAAATTGATTGAGTTTGAGTAATTTGTTTTGGTAAAATTTGTATTCTTTCTTCCTTTCATAGTGGATTGATTAGTGGCGTTTCGCCCGTAGTTTTTTAATTACAATTGGAGGTGCTCCAATTGTGGTTTTTTCACTTAAAAATCATTTGTGTCGATTTATTATTTTAAAAGTGACAATCTAAATCACTTTTGTATGTGCTAGATGATTTAGATTGTTAGTTTCAAATTGTTTGGGAATTGGTACAATTAATCTTGATCTAATCACGAATTACTTAGGTTTTTCAGTGTGTTTTTCCAAGTGTCTTCGCTCGAGCCACTAAAGTGTCGCTCGAGCAAGAAATGCAGCTTGTTAGTATTTTTACAATCAGTGAAAACTTCTGGGACGAAGGGTTTTTCACTCAGGCTCACATTCCATCGCTCGAGCGAACAAACAACTTCAATTGCATTTTTGCCTTTTGTTTTGGGGGCATTGCCCCTCGACCCTACCTAGGCATTGCCCCGGATCTGCCAAGGGGTGCTGCCCTCTGGACCCCCACAAGCTGACCGGGCAGCTCGATCTCCGACATAGTCAGCGAAGTGGCAAACATAAAAGAATTAACTTCTGAAACATCTCTGCAAGGCACAATTTAGGTTACATTCGCATCTAATAACTCATAACCTTACTAAAATAAAAGATGAACAAAGTTACAACTGAAAGGAGTTTTGTCAAACGGAATTGCCAAGAATAAAACCCTAACATTGTACCTCAATAAATGAAGAGTAAATGTGTCATTTATTATCTCCTAATTACTTAATTAACAATGTGTGACCATTGTCTTACTCGTAAAATAGATCTCGTGAATCATGTAAGTTGGTTCACACATCCCATTATTGAAAATAAAATAAAAATAAATTGTGAATAATGTCACATTATATTTTGAACTTTCTTTAATAATTATGTGGTATTTTTCAAAATATAGTCCATCAATGCTCTTTTTAATTAAAAAATGTCACATTATTTTGTTATATATATATATATATTGTTGTGGACAAATTAGCTAGTCATTGTTTTTGCACAACAAGAATTCATTGCAATATATTCTCAACCTCCTTATTTTGTAGCCAATGACAAATGTGGGATGCTATACCATGTGTAGCCAACTAAATAATTTTTATCTATAAGGTTTGCCTCTTTATCAAAATTATATATATATATATATATCTCGTTTCCTAACACCACTCCACATTTAATAGGGGTGGCCTGTTGCAACTTGATCGGGAGGAATTTTAAGATGGACTGAGATAAGATATAATTTATTAATAAAGGGCAAAATTATACGAATACATAAGTTTAATATAAAATAATACGAATTTTTATGATTTTTATTTTTATTTATTGGCTCACATCACATTATTTCATATATATAATTCTAATTGTGATAATTTTCATTAATAAAGCTATTAGTTGATCAGTGGTTTGGGCTCATTCGTAATCGCTGTAATAATATATAAATTCAACGATACAATATAATAGCAGTGACAACTAATTTTTTTATTTTATAAAAATATGTAACAAAACGCATCAATGCGGTTTATAATTAAAATAAAATAATAAGTAAATAAAAGTGAAAGTGATGTTTTACCATGTTTAGTGTACTTGCGCGTCATTTGAGATTTATCAAAAATATAAATTTCGTTATCAAGTTAGAAAATTACATCTTAAACTTTTGTGATTTTCAATTACATAAAAAATAACATCTTTCATTAACAGAGTGTATAATGTAAGTAATAATTTTTTTTTTTTTCAAAAATACCTACATTAATCTTAATGAAATTAATATATATATATATATTGCTATCTTACATTTTTTATTTCTCATTTTTTCGCAACTAATAATATTACTTTGTCTAATCATCACACCACTGTCTCTATTTAGAGTGTGTGTATAATAAGGCTAAGGATCTTCATTGTTTAATTTAATGTGTTTTGAGCGATAATTTTTTTTTTTGAATTTTAAAATTGGAAATAACTATGTGATATATAGTTATTATTTGGGAGGGAAATAAACTACCATTACAAAAGGTATCAAATTTCTCTTCATAGGAGTTCAACTCGTCACCTCACACCACAAAAGATGTTACGTACACAATCACTAGGTCAAATGCCTAATTTTGACCACCTTAATTTTGAAAAATGTACAAAAACATCCCTTTGGAGATAGTTTGAAAGGGTGAAAATAATACAAGTTCATAATTAAAAGGGTTAAAATATATAAATTTATAGATGAAGAGGGTAAACTAATATTTATTAATAATTAAAAGAGTGTTGATGTAATTAATCGTAATTTTTTTTCTCCATATAATATGTTATTCATCAAAGTCATCGAGATCACAATGTACAACAACATCAACCATTTCTACAAAAATTTGAAAATAAAATAAAACAATCAATCATAAGATGGCACAATTGGATGTATTGGGACTCTATGAATTGGGTCCAACATGGCCATTTCTCCGGCCGGCACTCACCTGATGATGTGAATGTTTCTATTTTTATTTTAGCTCTTGCACAACTTATAATATATTGACAAAATTTGCAGCCATAACCATTTTATGTTTTTTTAACTCATTATTATTTAACGTTGAAAAACACACACACAAAAATAAAAAATAAAAAAAAAAAATCATCAAAATAAACCAGGCCTTGTTATGTATATAAAATCTAAAACAACTCTATCCAGTCGGCCATTTCAATTTGTGGGCTCTCTGTGAATTCTATTTCAATGATTAATATGTTCATCTTTTGTACGCAAACAATTATACTAGCATGAATTTGTCACATTTCTATTAGAAAAAAGAAAGACTATTTTTAAAATCACACTTATTTTATTATTATTATTATTTTTTTGAAAATAAATATAACAAAATCATGCAGTTGTAATTATCATATGAGATACTCGAATGATCTACACAAAAAGGTCAAAAATATCAACGAATTAGAGTATCAAAATGGGATTAGCTTTAGACCCATGGGCCTAGATTGGTGATGTTTTCACTGCTCTGTTTTAGTTGTTTTTCTGGGCGAAGTGTTTTCTCAAAACAGTAGGGGTTTGGATGTTATCTTCTGGTTTCTCTTTTCTCTGTTGTGTTTATGGTTTGGGGTTTGGTTGCCATCTTTTCAACCATTTCAGCTTTGTTTTGGGTTTCAGATTGCATTAAAAAAAAAAACAAACAAACAAACAAATACCAAAACAATGCTTGTTAGTATATGTCCTTAGAGGACATATTTGATTGGGTGGATTAGAGCATTGGATTGAGATTATTAATCTGTGGGTCCAATTATCCCATGTTTGTTTTAACATTTTGGTTTAGGATTATTAATCCAATAGATAATTAATCCAACAAATTTGTAAGATTATTAGTAATGGGATAGGGGTGAGATTATTAATCTAATGGATATTAATTCAATTGGATAGTGAATACTACACTAATTTAATAGGATTATTAATATTTCACTATAATCTTTTGAATCAAACATGGCCAGAAAGTGACAAGAACAAAAATGCAACAAAAAAAGAAACAAGCTTTATAATGCAAAAAAAGAAAAAAGAAACTCATCATCTATCCTTACAAAGTTGAAGCAACTCTTTAACCACCGTATCTATCTCTTCCCTCCTTTCATTCTTATTTTCTCACTAAATTCTTTAGCTTTAATTCTTATATCCTCCCCACTTTTTTCCACAACAATTTTCCTTGTTACTTGTGCTATCGCTTCTCTGTTGAGTTTGCCATTCTCGTCTCGAATGACCTCCATAGCCGCACCAACCTCCTCCACCAGTCTAGCATTTAATGGCTGGTCCAAATGCATTGCAATTGCTACAATTGGTATCCCAAATGTTAAGCTTTCCAATACTGAATTCCATCCACAGTGACTCACAAAGCAACCGGTGCTTGAGAATTCTTGCCTGTGGTGCCCAACCCTCTACAACCATTCCTCTCTCTGCTACCCTCTCAATAAACCCCTTTGGCAGTGCTTCTTCAAGCTCAACTTTCTCTCCTACAGGAAACCTAACAACCCATATGAAATTAACCTTGCTAAGCTCTAACCCATGAGCTATCTCTTCAATCTCTTCCTTAGACATGAAATACTCACTCCCAAAGGAAACAAACAGAGTGGAGGACTCATCCTTGTTATCAAGCCACTGTATGATCTCAGAGTGCTCGTTTTCATCATCGATGATTTCTTTCACAAGAGGACCAACAGGGACAACCTTCTTCCCACCTATATCCGACAGATAATCGATGTATTTTCCTTCAAGCTCTCGAAAAGTGTTGTACAACACAATCTTGCAAGGTGGTTTCATTTCATGTTGATCATTTACAGGGGCAGCTTGTTTCTCTTTGGATTTTTGTTGTGGCATTCTCGATCATATGGTGAAACCGTGTTTCGTGGAATCTAGAAAGCTAAATAGCCGGAAATGGGAATTCAACACCACCACCGATCTTGATCTTGTGGGTTCCGTAAGAAACTACGGCAGCTCCAGAAGTCATGAATAACAAGGTCTGGGGTTAGTGTGTTGAGGATAGTGAAGAAGCTTGGGCTTGCCATTTCAAAGGTTGTTTTGTGGTGTGGTAGTGAGGAGGAAGCTCAGGCGAGGATGGAAGGTAGATTTCTACTACTTCAATGGAGAGACAGTAGTTTTCAGTGATTCTTTTCTTGATGGAACTGAGATTGATTGGGGTAGAACACAAATATATGTGGAAATTTCTGTGTGAGTTTATTTGCAAGCACTAGGAACTGAGATTATTTTCTTTGCTCTGTTTTGTATCCATGATATCTCTCTGTCTCTCTCATATATTGATTTATGTAAGGACGTTGATTCATGAAGATACCAATCAGGGCCGGCTTTTGGGCACATGCCGGCAAAGCCGGGTCCTCGAAAATTGACTATGAAAAATACTCTAAATTTTTGTTAATTATTATATTAATCTATAAAAAAATCTTATTGGAATTTAAAAGGACTCAACAAAATTCAATTATAATTTAAAGATAAGAGTATCTCCAATGCACTAGGCATATAATATTTGTTAGTTAAAATGCTTAGTGTGATTCACTTTTTTCAATTCCAATGCACTAGGCATATGATTAAGTATTATGGCTCACCTCATATTCACTAGTTACATGTAGCTAGCCTTCAACACAAGGCAAAATGTATTCAATCATTAGGATCATTTCCCTCCATCTTTGTTGTTGACGTGACATTCTATAAAATTAATAGTATTTGGATAAATAGCTAAAATAAAGAGTATGGTTGGAGTAAAAACATAAAACAGTTAATAGGCAAAATAAAATATATATTTTATAGTAATATTTAAATAGATAAAATGCCTACTATCGTTGGAGATGCTCTAATAGATGGTTGATACGGTAAATTATTTAAGACTAATAGATAGTTATTTTTTATCAGATGTGGTAAATTATTGAATGGTTATATTCTAAATGTATGATTATATATAGAATACTTATTATATTATTTCTAGTTACTATATTCAAATTAAAGTTGATTAGATTTTACTTTTACTCAACCATGTCAAGTGAAAGATTAAATAAATTAGTAATTTTATCCATCGAAAATAATTTAGCTTATAAGTTGGATTATGGGATCTAGATTAGTAATTTTATAGTTAAAAATGATAGAAGAATGATATTTAAGTGATTTTTGTTACAATTTATTTATTTTTTGTTTGATACTTCAATTTTGATTATTCTAATCATTTTCTTAATGTAAACTTTAATGTATATTTACGTAAATTATGATATACATATATATATATTGAAAATAATCTTTTCACGAGTATCGTTAAATATATAAAAATATATATATATATATTTTATTTTTTTTGGTAAAAATATGTATGAAAAATCCCGAGTTAAAAGTTCACTTTTATATCCGAAAAAAATCAGAACTGGCCTAATACCAATGAAAACTGGAAGCCAATGCGTGAATTCAATAATATAAACTGAGAGAGAGAGAGAGAGAGAGAGAGAGAGAGAGAGAGAGAGAGAGAGAGGACTCTGTTGTTGCGTATGGAGTTATGATAGATACTCCTTAGGTTACAATTGCAGATGACATTATCTAAGTTCTTGCCATTTTTTATTGTTCAAATATTGGGAAAATTATTTATAAGTCCTATTAGGAAGACTTATGTTACATATGGTCCTACTAAAAAACTTATATTCTCATAATTCCCGTGGAAAGTTTGTTGATACATTTACCCTCAATATTAGTTGTTAATATCATAAATAATAGTAAAACTATATATAGGAAATTGAATGTTACATAAATCATATATTTACATAAACGTAACGTAACGTGACACCTATGATCTATGACAACATTCAATTTTCTGTATAAGAAATTGAATCTTACCATAGATCATATTTATATGAAACGTAACGTGACACCAACATAAACCAGTAACATTTTCACATTCAATTTAAAAAAATAAAAACTCATTAAGTTTGCGAAATGTATCGTGACACGTTACGTTATGTTTATGTAGGTGTCGCGTTACGTATAGGTGTCACGTTACATTTATATAGGTGTCACGTTACGTTACGTTTATGTAGGTGTCACGTTACGTTACATTACGTTTATGTAAGTGTCACGTCACGTTACGTTTATATAGGATCTTGTGGAATATATTCCTATCTAAATAGGACTTGAGACTCTATAAAAAATTACACAGAACTTAACCTAACATAAGTGTTTGAAAAAAAACTTATAAATAAGTCTCCCTTGAACATTTGACTCAAAAGGTGTCTGGTAGTTTTTAAAACAAGTGAGTTATTATACTTTTTTTTTTTAAGTCCCACTACAAGAAAACAGTGAACTTAAAAAAAATAGTGAACTTAAAAAGTAATTTTTATTTTTATTTTTATAATAAGTGTCCGGGTAATTTATGCATATCTCAATTAATTCTCAGATACTTAAATTAAATATCGAACAAAAAACTTCTAATAACTCCACTAAGCAAAACCCCTTAAAATTTTAAAAATAAAAAACTTTGTGGACCTAAAAAAAAATTCCTCCAACCAACGTTAACTCTCATTCAGTATAACAACAATTATTCTAGTTGGTTTCACTTTCATTTTTTTTCAAAACAGAACTACACCAATAAAAAAGAGGAAGCAAAACTCTACTTGTGAATGAAAAACCACAAGAAAAAAATATGACTTCTTCAATCACCCATATCCAGCTGTATGATCTTCTTAAACAGATAAATAAGGTAGGATTTCTGCTTTCGATTTTTAAAAGAAAAAAGTTTAGGAACACAAAAATTGATCACAAACTAATAGCTTTGTGGACAGTTGAATTCTAGAAAGTAGGTTGTTATAATTATCTATATTTTGACATCTTAAGAACGACAATATATATGAAGATATCATACATCATTTTGAGGCATTAGCAAAACGGTTTTTCTATGAACACATAAATCAATTACGTAATCTGGCATAAAAGGGCACAGGGTAGGTGCTATCACAGCGCCATGCTATGAAGGCGAATGGCGCCATTTAACTAATTTGAAAAAAAAAGAGAAGAAGTTTGAATCACACAAACTATCGTGAAAAACAAGGCTCATGAGTTTAAGACAATAAAGATAAGCTATATAAAAAATAAAAATTAAAAAATAGAAACACAAGCATCTCACTATTAGTTTTTATAAATTTTTGAACAAATTGTACTGATATTTTTATATTTTATTTTTGTGTCATTTTAATTCTTGTAATTTTAATTAATTTGATTTTAACTATATATTTTTTATTTTGTCCCAATTTAATTTAATTTAATTCAATTCATTATAATTGTTATTTTTTTTATTTATGAAAAATGCACATACGAGCGACATGTAGGACAAATTTTATTAATTTACTAAGTTAACATCAACAAACTTATTAATTATTTTTTTGTCAAAAATCCTACCTCATTATCAATTAAACAAAATTAATACAAAAAATCTAAAATATTACGGATCAAAATTGAGCCGATTGAAAGTATAAGGACCAGTACGACACAGGTGACAAAATTTAGGAACTACTGATGTAATTTACTTTAAATTTAAAAAAAAAATCAATGTTGAAATATAAGCATTTGAAACAAATGATATTTTAATTATACAACCTGTAATAATCATATAATACAAAAAGTACATGTAAATTCAATATTTAATATAATTGTAAATCTAATTCCTTCACATACCAAATCATCCAAAATTCTAATTTCAAAATCATTAAAATGAATAAACAATAATATGATTGAGTCCAATATTTCTGAAAAGTAAAAAATTACAGTAATGATAAAGTAATAGTTACATGTTAATCAAATGTCATCTCTTTCAATTTTGGGGGTGGCTGTGAATTGCTAGAGAAATTAACAAATTCATCCTTGTCATCTCTTTCTATTCTTTGTTTTTCTTTTTTCTTTTGATTACACGCATCACTATTACAATATAAACATATAAGATATATAGGAAAATTTTATAAGATACATATTTGGATTATAACTTATTATAGTATTAATTACAACTTGATTATGATCAGTGACAAAACTAGGAGAAGATCGTGGAGGGTCACGGCCCCCTATTTCTATGAAAAATATTGTTTGTCGTAGCACTTTAAATATATATATATATCAATTTATAGAAAAAATGACCCCCAATATAAAAAATATATATATCATTCTTCTTCTAACTTGTATTATCTGTCTATTTTGCAACAAAAAAAAACTTATTCATCCAATTAGAGATTACTTCTACGGCATTTAATTTTTTTCTGTGTATATATATAATTTATATATCATATTCTGTATACATGTGTGTTTGTGTATATGGTGAAAAAAATTATTTGTCTTCGATAATGAAATCTTGGTTTCGTCCCTAATTACTACTTATTGTGATATTAATTATGACTTATTTTGATTATTATTTTAATTAAAATTGAAAAGGTCTTTGATTATTCTCTATGTAATCTTTGATTATGACTAATAATTATTATTTTTAATTATGACATTCATATTTGCATATAGGGTGTAGATTCTACAATAACACACAAACATATATATTGTACATACACATACATACATACATATATGCATAAACAATCTACAATACCTGAAATAAGAGAGTAATTGAGCATGAGATGGTGTTATGAGTGAGAATTGGCGATGGAGGCTAATGATGAATCACTGTGACAATGGTGAAAAAAACTTTCTTCGTAGATGTTAAATTTTTCTATTTTCCGTAAAATGAATCCTAAATCTAAAATTATAATTTTATGTTAAATAGAAAAACGTGGTCAAAGTTGTGTTTTTTTTTTTTTATAAATTTTTTTTAAAAAGCTTTTTTCTAAAATCAACCTAAACCTAAGTTATTCTACAGCACAACAAGGGAAGGCGACAACTTTCATGTGATTTAAACTTTTTTTTTTTTTTTTAATAAGTTAAACGGCGCCGTTTCTTGTCACAACATGGTGCTGTGACAGCACCTACCCCGTTCCCGACATAAAATACATAAAAATGACAAAATTTGACAAGTTTGTTAGTAAGGTCCAATTTTAGAAAATCTTATCCGTCCATGATTCTATAATTAGTTTTTCAAAAATGTTTTGCACCTCGAATCCCTTCTCCCCCGAATCCCCCGAGAGAGAGAGAGAGAGAAAGAGAAAAGAGAGGAGAGGGAGATCGTCGAGAGAGAGAGAGGGGAGAGGGGAGAGGAGAAGGCTCATGACCCTCCGCCGCCTCTCCGCCTTGTCGTCGCCGCCTCCGCCTCCGCCTCCGCCTCTCACTTGATCGTCCTTGACCCGTCTCCATCGCCAGCCTCACGCCTCTGCCGCCTCTCCTCCGCCTCTCTCTTTCTTCTTCTCTTCTTCTTTCTTTCTTCTTCGATTTTCGATTTTTTTAAAAAAAAAATCGATAATGGCGAAACGACGTCGTTTCGTCGATTAGGGGGATTCGAGGGAAGGGAATTCGAGGTCCCAATCGGTTTTGTTAGTTTTTATGTTTAGAAACTTGTTGATTATTACAAGCGGGAGTATATAATATTTTTAGTCCATTTCGAGTGTATGAACTACTTGCAATAAAACAAAACACCAGATTCATCTAAAATAAAACATAAAAAAAGCAGACAACAAAAATTACGAGCAAGATGCAAATCAACGAGATAGGAATAATAATTCTATAGAAACTTTTAACACGAAAATGACACTCAAAACAGGAAGGACCAAATCACATTAAAGTACCTTACCTAATCACTCAAACATTTCAATAAATTTGAGATTCTAATCTTTGAGTGATTTACAAAGTTGCATCAACTCTTCTACAATTCATCTGTTCATCTCCTTTCATTTTTATATTCTCGCTAAAATCTCTTGCTTTAGTTCTTAGTTCCTCCCCACTTTTCGCCACCACAACTTTCCTTATTACCTGGGCAATATCTTCTCCATTGAGTCTTCCATTGATGTCGCTGTTGACCTCCACAGCCACACCAACATCCTCCACGAGTCTAGCATTCAATGGCTGGTCCAAATGCATTGGCATGGCAATAATTGGAACCCCAAACTTTAGGCTTTCCATTATAGAATTCCATCCACAGTGACTCACAAAGCCACCAGTGTTTGAATGGGTCAGAATTCTTGCCTGTGGAGCCCAACCCTCCACAACCATTCCTCTCCCTCCAACCCTCTCAAGAAACCCCTTAGGCAGTGCTTCTTCAAGCTCAACTTTCTCTCCCATAGGAAACCTAACAACCCATATGAAATTAACCTTGCTAAGCTCTAGGCCATGGGCTATCTCTTAAATCTCATGCTTGGACATAAAATACTCACTCCCAAAGGAAACAAACACAGTGGAGGACTCACCCTTCTTGTCAAGCCATTGCATGATCTCAGAGTGCTCGATTTCATCGACAATGTCTTGAACAAGGGGACCAACAGGGACAACCTTCTTCTCATTTATAACCGACAGACAATCATTGTATTTTCCTTCAAGCTCTCTAAAAGTGTTGAACAGCAAGATGTTGCAAGATGGTTTGCCATTTACAGGGGTATCTTGTTTGTTTTGGGGATGATTTACTGCAGACAACAGCGTATCGCGATACTGCTTTTCATGGAATTCCCGAAGTTTAATTTCCGGAAATGGGAATTCAACACCACCATGGTTCTTAATGAAATGAATGCTATAAGAAGCCACTGTAGTTCCTGTAGTCATGAACTGAACTACCGGAATATTAAACAGGGATGCAATGGTTGGTACCCATGCCTGGTTGATGTCATAAATAACTAAATCTAGGCTTAGTGTTTTGAAGATGTTGGAGACATTTGGGATTGCCATATCGAAGGCAGTTAGGAGGGTGGAATTGAGATGGGTTGGGAGGCCATTTGTGGTGTGGTAGTGAGGAGGAAGCTCAGGCAAGGATGAAAGGTGGATTTCTACTAATTCAATGGAGTGAGAGTAGTTTTCAGTGATTCTATTCTTGATGGATTTGAGATTTATTGGTGTAGAACACAAATATATATGGAAATTTCTATGTGAGAGTTTCTTGGCAAGCTCTAGGAAGGGAGAGATGTGACCATGGGCCAACCATGGTAGCATTAGGACATTGATAGTGCTCTGCTTGGTATCCATGGTCGATCTCTGTTTTTGGGTTCTGTATTTTTTGGTTATTGATGCTAAATATAGCAATGTTGATGCACTGAATGATGTATATGTATATATAGGAATTTATATAACAATAGGTTTTGATGCATCATCGACAGCGGTGAAAACTAGAGGCCCATACCAGAATAATTTAATTATATATATATAAGGAATGGCTTTCCTCTAGTCCAATCACGGACTATTAGACTGGAGGGTATTGTTAGATTCGGGGAGGTTATCACGGATCTTGTTTTGATAATCCGAACATTTTAATGTGTAGAACTCATCGAGTAATATACGCCTGTAAAAAATCACATTGATCGGATATTGATAGCTATGTGATCAAATCGTTTTTGTATAGAAAAAAATGGACGGTAAAAAAAAAAAAAAACAGCTTACGAAAATCTGATTTGATTACATAGCTATCGATATACGATCAACGTGATTTTTTACAGACATAATATTCAACGAGTTCCACACATGAAACGGTTCGAATTATCAAAACAAGATTCATGATGCACCCCCACAGGCTTGACACTACCTACGCGGACTGAAGGAAGCCATTCCCATATATATATAAATTCGAAGGAAAGGTCTGCTGTGAGTGCTTGCGTATGGACTTTTGTCATATGCAGATAAAGATATATTAGATACTCCATATTGAGTCTGACATCGAAAAGACAGAGAATTAAAAATAAGCAATAGAATAAAACAAAGCAAACATTGGCTGAGGTTTCCAGATTACCTTCTGTGTGGGTGATTTTCCGACCACACTGCCAACTCAGTAATCAGCTGGAGAGAACTGGCAGAATAGATGACACCTGGCTAACCTGCAATAGAAAGAGAAGATTCTGGCGGTGGTTCGTCCACCCGGGGGCACTCCGACGATCAAGTCACTATATCTCTCAAAGATAATCAATAGTGCTAATCTCACTGTTCAGAATACAAATCGCGTGCCTTAGATCCATCGGGGGTGCCTTTCTTTTATAGCTAACTCAATCCTTGTCCTAACAGAAGCCTAACTTCAATAGACTTTAGCTCAGTGCTTATCCTGGACTCTTCAATAGATAAAGATAAACTCCCTAAGAGCTTTATCCTTATCCAGGCTGAGTTCCCTCATCATTCTGGGACTCTTGTGCCTTATCTGCTTATCTCAGATTCCGATATCTTCGGAGATAACCTCGGCCTTGCCGAGATCACCTCGGCGTCATGACAAGGACACATGGCACCCCGGCTTACACGTCGACATCACCTTGGCCACGTGTTGGTACTCATAAAATATATCCCCACAACTGCCCCATAGGTTATATTACCTCGGCATTCTGAGGTGATGAAACCTATACTAGAATTTCCTGCCAGTACATCGGTTTAAATCGAGATTGTCATTATAGGCCGACATGTCTTCTAAAAGATCAAGAATTTCAAGGGCTTCCTCACGCGTATGAGCTGTTATACATAACAACTTAACTATTTTGGTTATATGCCTTTCCCTTACTGGATCGTGTTCGTGACGCGCCTTTAAGTCGTCTAACGCCTGTGTGCGCCGTCTGACAAATACATTTTTCTAGGCTCATCAATTCTGTTTTGCCGCCATTTTAAGTTTCTAACAAAACTTTTTCTCCCTTTCGTCTTTTCACTTTTCATTGTCTTTATTCAAACTCTTTCTCTCTCTTGCTTTCTCTAATCCTCTATTGTTCTAAGCTTTGAAGCTCTGCTGCCACCGCTGTTTCACTTCTTCCAGCGAGGCTGTCTTTCTGCTACCGCCGTTTGTCTGACTTCGGCGATCTTAACTCCGGCTTCCCTTCCTCGCTGAGTTACTGTTTCCTCCCGATTTAATATCTTGTTTCAGTTTTTGAAGATATCTTGAATTCCTATTATTCTTGCGAACCTGCTTATGACTCTGATTAGTTTGATCTGTTCATATATCTGAGTATGATTGCCTCGTGATTCTGTTTTTGCTCAATCTGTTCTTTGAGTATTACCTGTACACACATTTTCCCACTTTTGCCATGGTTCTTGGCCTTGTGCCATTTCACACACTCTGTTACAGTGTTTCTTGGTAGTTCTCCCTTATTCTTGATTCTAAAACACGTTCTTGTTTTCTATTTTCTGTGCCTTTTTCCAGATTCCTACCTTCAATCTTTGTTCCCACAGACTTAGGTTTTGGGATTTGTTGATAGAACCCAAAATTTTTTAGAAAAAATTGAAACGAATTCCTTCCAGATCCGTACAAATCCTTACCATAGTACACTTTTAGGTTTTTAGTCGAGGTCCTTTAAACCCTCCAAAAAATACTTCTTCCTGAAATCCGATACCTCCATTTAAGCTGACTTATGCGTATGTGGAAGCATAAGGTAGATACCCCATCCAAATTAGAGTACTTTAGGCGAGAGTTTGACATCCCGACTGACGTCTATCTGAGGTTGGCTGGGGAGAACGACTCCATCATGCCTACAACTGATTCCATGCCCTTTCCTGTGGTAGCCTTCATTGAGTGTGGACTTCGGCTCCCACTCAACACCCTTTTTCGCAAGATACTTCACTACTATAAGTTGAACTGGATGCAACTCGCCATCAATTCCTATCGAGTTATTCATGGTATCATAGCTTTAGCCAAACAAGAAAACGCTAGGATTACCTTAGCCGACATCCAATATTGCTATACCATGTGTGACCTCAAAAAAGATACGGGCTACGTTTACTACCTTAAGCCGAGGTCCACAGAGTATAAAATCGAAGCCGACCTCCCAGACTCCAACAAGGGAGCTGGAGACGATTACTTCATTACTTCGGGGAACTGGGAGTTTGCTCCAGACGAAGACCTCCATCTCTACCCTCTTCCTTGTTCAGTTTTTGTAGAGGGCAATGGTAAGAGCCATGTGTTCATACTAACTTGCTTTTTATAGTCTTCAATACTTTGTTCGTTTCTAATGTTTGTTTTTTCTTTCAGCTCTTCCTCAGCCACCAAAGGGCTTCCGTCAATCTTTCTTTCCCAGCAAAGACTTGAGGAAACTCTTGGATTTGCCAGTCCACAAGCAGAAGGCCCCTCTGCTTCTCAGCTTCATCCCCATTTATAAGTCGGCTCTTCCTGACGTCCCAAAAAAGAAGAAGAAAAGCCTTTCTCCACCTTCTGCCACAACTCCACAAGTCGCGTCCACATCTCGGACAAACCAAGGATCAACCTCTGATCCAGCTGAGTAGCCGTCAACCTCGGCTCCGTATCTGATCCCGATAACCTAGCGCCGGCGTCGGCGACGAACCGTTTTCCCTACCGAGATGGGCCGTCAAAAAGCAGTTGTCAAGGATCTTTTGGCCAACATTCCTTCTGATGTTGACGCTCAGCCAACTCAAACCCAGCCTCTACCAAGGCAAAAAAGAATCAAAAGGGCTCAGCCAAAGGCAAAGGTGACTCAGGTTGATACTGAGGACACCTTGCCGATCTCCAAACTAGCTGAAAGCGATAAAACCACCTCCATCCCTGAGAAGAGGTCTGCTGAAACACAACCATCTGACTCCCCCAGAGCAAAAAGGCCGAGGTCATCCTCTGCAACCACCTCGGGGTCCCAAAAACACGATGCCCCCTGGGCCCCCAAAATCACTCTGGAAGATAAGCTGATTATGGCCAGTGATAGTGTCGATGACATAAATGTCGGCGTTGCCCTCAGTACCGCTCTACTTCTCCCCGGCGATCTCGACCGAAACGCCGAGTTGAGCGAATATGAGAACTACGCCCTGATGCTTCAGTGCTCTGTTCAAGTGAGTGTCTTTATTTGGTCATTTTTCTTTCTTTCTTGTACTTAAAAAATTTTTGTAATAACTTTTGTTTTGTTGTGTTCTTTCTCAGGTAATCCAGCATACCCATTCTTTCTCAGTTTAATCTTTCGAGAACTGGGAGAAGCTGGCCGAGAAGAAAAGGGAAGTTGCCAGTCTGCAAAAGACCAACAAAAGTCTATAATCAAAAATGAAGAAGTTGGAAGATGTAATAACCCTCACACTGTCCTAACCATACTCATATGCATTTAAATGATTCTGTCCTGTTAAGTTTGCATTTCAGATCTTGTCTTTGTTTTGCTTAAGTGTTATTTGCATGCTTTGTTCCTTGTTCGGTGTGTGGTTAGCCTAGACTAATCCAAGCCGAGGTCACCTTAAGCCTAGAACTACCTTGGAACCCTTTTTCTGGTTGGCCTCCACCCCTGCCCTAACATATTGGTCGAGATGTCACTATCTAGGCCGAGGTGTTCACCACCAAGGCCGAGATGTGTATTATCTAGGCCGAGATGTTACCCTTGAACCCAAGTGATCTTGCTCCTGGACTGGTACGACCTAGACCAAGGTGTGGCGCATCTAGGCCGAGGTGTGGCACAACTAGGCCAAGTATTGTCATTTCTAGCCGAGGTCATTATCCTTTGCTTGCCGAAGCCTTGTTATTAGCCGATGTCACTACTTGTCGGAGTGCCCTTGCCGTCTAGCTTGTTGAACACACTTTGTCATAGTCTTGTCATTTCACTCAGTCACCTTTTTGAGTAGAACCAACCAGCCGTTGCCACATGCCCCTGCAGAGGGTTAAGTCAGCCGACAGACCCAGAAAATATACATTTTTGTATCATAGCTTTGCCTTGTAGAGAGAGAGAAGCTCTAGGAAGAAGAAGAAGTTTTAGAGTGAGAGAGTAGGCCTTCGAGCTTGATTCCTAGAGATCAAACCGTTAAATTCGTGTATTGAGGTTAGATTCTTGATTTACTCTTGTTGTTCTTTATGTTTATTTAGCTGCATTGCATGATCTAGCATGATTCATGAGCCATGCATTGATTTAAAGTTTGGTTCTAGAAAGAGAAAATGGTGTTCTTGGGTTCTCAAAAGAAAAGCCTTGTTTGATCCGAAAGTTTGTAACAAGTTCCATGTTTTTGTGTTTGTTTTTAAAAGATCTTCAAGTATGGGTACCCAGGTCCATATTTTCGAACTCATAGCATGAAAATCCTAGATTTTGAAATAACAAGTTGTGATTAAGCATTCATGTTTTTCATGTTCTTCATGTTCTTCAGCAGAGGGAAACCCAGATTTTCCCGACTTCATATCCTTGAATGTGGCCCTCGAGACCACACCTCGGCGAGGAGGTGTGGAACCTCGGCCTAGACCTGGTTGGTGCCCAGCATGTTTTCTCGAGATGAGAAACGGTGTTTCATTTTGATTTGACTTAGTTTTTGAAGAATGCCGAGATCATCTGTATGCATGTGAAACTTGTTTGAAAGTGCATTCAACAGACTTTGCCATGTGTTTGTAGGACTTGGACTTGCCTTGACCCCAACGTTTGAAGAACTATGTGAGTGGTATTTTTAATAAAGTTATGTTACAATGTTTTGATAAAAGCCCTGTTTTGCTTTGTTTTGGAAAGTATTTGTAAGCATGAATGATTATTCCTATTTTGTATATCAAGTATTATATCTTGTTCTGATGACAAATTTGGAAGTCCGTACGTGCTAGGGGACTATAAGCATTTGTAGCACAATCTTGAAAGTCCGTACGTGCTAGGGGACTATAAGCATTTGTAGCACAAATTTGGAAGTCCGTACGTGTTAGGGGACTCTAAGCATTTGTAGCACAAGTCCTTAGTGCCAGGGGACTATAATGCAACTGTACCATTGATTTGAGATATCTCCCTTGTCTTGCCACTGGCGGTTTATCGTGTGGGTTTGTTTTTTCGAAATGTCATCACTTGTACTATATTGATGCTAGTAAGCATTCCTTGAAGCTTGAAAGATTTGCTAGATGGACTTGGTTCATCCCTTGATTTGCACTAATTATGTTATGTATCGTTTGATAAAGATCTTGAATATCAGTCATGCAAACCCCTTTATTATTCATACCATTCACTGAGTATCCAAGCTCACCCCTCTTTATATATATATATATAGGTGACGAGCAGGACGGCGGTGACGCCTAGATGTACTTGCCACTTGTTTTGGATTTTGCACTTTTGTAGCATCTTGAAGATCATGCTTCTTAGTTATATTTCACTGTATTTTATATTTGATAGCTGAGAAGCCTTTTTGTCAAGATGTATTTTTTTGTACTTCGTTTTGTTGTATTAAAGCTATGTAAAGATGTATGCCATTCCATTTGACTTATGCACTGCTCTTATGGACTACTTAGCTTCTAATTTATTGCTTTCGCATTTGTAAGCCCCATATGTGTACTCTGTTTGTGTATGAATTTTGAAAGTTGGCCTTCAGTAATCTCAGATTACTGGCCATCACGGCACCATTCTACTAGGGGCGGAATGGGGTCATGACAAAAGACCAGGCCGAGACTGCCATCAAAGCTAAGGATGATGCTGAAGAAAAAGTTGGTGCTGCTGAGGCGATAAACAAAGTCCTTCAAGCCCAGCTGAAAGAGGCTAAGGATAAGATGGCCGAGGCCCAAAGGGAGCTTCAAGACGTCCTGGCCACCAAGGAGGCCAAAGTCAAGGCCGCCGACGAGAAGGGCTACAACGAAGGGGTGGCCGATGTTACGGCAGACTACGAAAAGCAGGTGAAGCAGGCATGCAACAGGGGCTTCACTCTTGGCTGGATGACCTTGCTGAAAAGGCTTGATGTCCTCGAGGACTCCCCCCTCAGGAATGCCGATGTCCTTCCTCTGCCATTCCCCTCAACTCCAAGCCAATCCGCCAACGACGACTCTGAGTCCGAGGAGGAGGTTTTGGTGAGGAAGTCAAAAGTCGTTGCTCGGGCCAAATCTCTTCCTCAAAATGAGCAAGTCCTAGACTTGACTCAAGATGGGAGGTTGAGGAGGTTCCCAAGGAAGCTATTCCTAAGCAGGTATCATTGGACGTGCCTCTCGCCAACAAGAGCCTTGATCAGACCCTTCAGGAGATTGATGCTGAGCTTACGGCCGAGAAGGTGGCCGAGATATCCTCCCAGCAGTCTTCTGAGATCCAGACCCAGCCAGCTAATGATGTTTGAGGAATCTTAGTTTTGATGTCTTTTCCTTTGTTTTTTTGCACTTTGTACTTCTTTGTTTTTAAAACAATGTAAGCTTTTCATATGGCCGATGTGCCTTTAATTCAACTCTTTTGCTTTGAATGCTTGCATGTTTTCCTTGTATGCTTTCATACTTAGAATATTTTGTATATCTTTAATATGCACTTCAACCCTTGTGCATCTTTCTCGGGGTGACACACCTCGGTCATACAAACTTGGTTTAACTTTAACTTCTAAACTTTTCTCAAGTTTCAACAAGTGTTAAACATCATCTCGGTTTAACTTCAACTTGTAAACTTTTCTCAAGTTTCAACAAGTATTAAACATCATCTCGGTTTAGCTTCAACTTGTAAACTTTTCTCAAGTTTCAACAAGTGTTAAACATCATCTTGGCTTAACTTCAACTTATAAACTTTTCTTAAGTTTCAATAAGTGTTAAACATCATCTCGGTTTAACTTCAACTTGTAAACTTTTCTCAAGTTTCAACAAGTGTTAAACCTATTTTTCTTCTCTCTGCCCCCTGATGTGAACCTGAGTTCCACTTGGGTTCTCATCATACATATATTCCAGAAGCAACGTTTATGTATTTTTATCAATTTCAAGTGTATAAACATATATAAACAAGCTAAAAACTTTATTTATTTACTTCGGCAAAATGACAAAAAATTCTAATGATAGACAAATTTCAAATTGCAAGTGTTCCAAGGTCTTGGCAACTCTTTGCCTTCATTATCTTCAAGCCGACATGCTCCATTGCCCAATACCGAAATGATTCTGTAGGGTCCTTTCCAGTTTGGGCCAAGCTTGCCCTCCCTAGGATCCTTCTTGTTGCCGACGAGTTTTCTCAAGACTAGGTCACCGACTTGGAACTCTCTTGGGTTAACTTTTTTGTTGTAAGCCCTGGCAAGCTGCTGCTGGTACGCTGCTAAATGAATTGCAGCTCTTTCCCTTCTTTCTTCTAGTAGATCCAGATCTCGGGCTTATAATATGTCATTGGTCCCATTCTCCACTCCCTGGGTTCTGATCCCTGGGATGCCGACTTCCAAGGGAATGACTGCTTCTGTGCCATAGGCCATGGCAAAGGGGGATTCCCCCGTTGATCTTCTTGGCATAGTCTGATATGCCCAGAGCACACTTGGTAGTTCATCCACCCACTTTCCTTTTGCCGCCTACAGCCTCTTCTTTATTCCATCCAAGATAACTTTGTTGGATGCTTCTGCTTGTCCATTGCTTTGAGGAAAGCTTGGGGTTAAAAAGTAGTTCTTGATCTTGAACTTTGCGCAGAAGCTCTTGATTAACTTGCTGTCAAATTGTGTTCCGTTGTCTACGACTATTGCTCTTGGGATCCCAAATCTTGTGATTATGTTCTTCCATATGAAGCTTTTTACGTCCACATCTCGGATCTTGGCTAAGGGCTCAGCTTCTATCCATTTGGTGAAGTAATCTGTTGCTACTAGCAGGTACATCCTTTGCCCAGTTGCTTGGGGCAGTTGTTCGACAAGATCCATTCCCCATTGGGCAAATGGCCAAGGACTGGATACTTGGTTCAGGTTTGCTGTTGGTTGGTGTATCAGAGGTGCAAACCTTTGGCACTTTTCACACTTTTTCACATAGGCTTCTGCATCCTTCTGCATGTAGGTCCACCAATACCCTTGGGTAATGGCCCTATGGGCAAGTGATCTGCCCCCATCGTGGCTTCCACAAATTCCTTCATGAATTTCATATAAAAAATCTTCAACTTGTAAACGATGTACGTACCTCAAAAGGGGTCCAGTGAAGGATCTTTTGTAGAGATGTTCTTCTGCTGTCAGACTGAATCTTCCCGACTTCAATCTGATCTTGTGTGCCTCTTTGTGGTCATCTGGCAGCTTTCCTTCTTTCAGGAATGCAACAATTGTATCCATCCAGGTTGGTCCCATGTCCACACACATTGCTTTATGTTCTATGGTCAGTGGTTCGATGCTCGGGCCCAACAAGTAGTCCACCATTATTGTCCTCGCTTTTCCAGGTTGTATTGCACTAGCTAGGTTAGCCAATACATCGGCGTGACTGTTATCATCTCGGCTGACCTGAAGTAGTCGGCAGTTCTGAAACAAGGCTGCCAACCTGATGACCTCTTTTGCGTAGGGTGACATCCTTTCATCTCGGGCCGCAAACTCGCCTGTGTAGACGTCCCCGAACGCCCCGGGAGGATGACTCCCCGTTCCGTTCGTTTGTGGGTCTACTACAGCTCGGACTCAAATTTGTCACGGTTCTAAATCTGAACCAAAGAGTCCAAATCCGGCAAATCGTTTTGAGAAAATAGATTTTTGAAAGAAGTGCTAAACATGGACTGCTTTGCCAGATATAGAGTCGCCACCTAAATATTTTTTTAATGGGGGAATTTAGGAAACCCTGACTCGGTGCCAAAGGCCACGTGTCTGTCATCACCAAAGTTGCCTCGGCTCGGGAACTTGGGTACGATTGGGGAAGGTCAGCTATGAGCACCCCCGCTTGCCCGATCCGAAGATTGGCCTCTACTAACCATGATATCCGATTTTGAAAACGTTATGTGTTCTTATTCCAGTTAATTAGCTAGAATTACTATGTGATGCGCACAACACAAAAGTATAGACTAGATCGCCTAATTTGGAACGAAGCATTGCATATCCGTTTGTTTGGAAAACGCTTTGGAATTTGCTACTCGCAAGTAGGCTAAAATACGGATTTCAATGAGTTGTTCCAACTCAAACAATCCAACCTTCACCCACAGGCATTCAAGCAATTATATCACATAAGCAGCTAGCCTCATGGTAATCATGCTATCATGGCAACACTCACACGCGTGAGGTATGCTAAAGCAAAAAAAAGCTTACCTAGTACTCCAAGCCAAAACAGAAACTAGTTAGTAATCATATGCACGATCCTAGTTCATGTTAAGATGGCTAATGTAACACATACAAGATGCAACTAGAATATGCTCGGCTATCCTAAAGATGGCATGTGAAATGCTGCAACTAACAAGTACTCAACTTGGAATTGAAATACAAGTGAAGTTAGCATAATGTGCCAAGCCCGGTGCATGCAAGACAAATGTATGGATGGACGCATGCATAGCATAAGGTATGCTAAAATAAATATGCCCTAGTACTAACCATTGAAAGCAGGTAAGTAAAAGGGAGAAAGAAGTGGGGGTTGGAAGACATACACACACTCATCCACACTTATTACAAATTCGCCCTCGCTCGGAGGGACCAAAAGAATAATACAAATTAATTAACCTACAAGCTAATTAAATAATTACAGACCACCTAATTAATTAACAAATCAATTAAGCTAAGGAAAGCAGTAAAAGGCCTCGGGAAGAGGGTCCAATGCATGCGTGTTCGGGTTTGCTCAGAAATCCGTCGCCATGCACAAGTTGCCTCTGTTTACCCTGCTCTACTCCTCTGAAAATTGCACAAGTCCCAAGGTGCACTCTCTGGACATTGGGGGACACCACCGGCCATGTGGGATGGTCACCGGCCAAAAGTGAGTTGTCACTAGCCACTTGTGAAGCCATCGGCCACTGATGGATGGCTGGTCGGCACTGCAGATGGCCGGCCGGCCAAAGTTTCCTGCAGAATCCTGTTTTGACAACAGCAAAGGGCAAAACAAGGCATGACAATGCATTTCAAGCAAATATGTACACCACTACATCCCTTATCATGTTTATGACTCAAAGGGGTATGGTACTCGATTCTCGGACCACCGATCGCGCATTTCAATGCGTGATGGCCCAAGAAACCAAGTGTGCATTTTCAATGTGGAATAAAATGCACATAAACAAACAATGAGCTCAACCTCTATCATACCCAAGTCAAGAGGCAAAGCACGCATGTCAATGCAATGCATCCTAGGCATGTGAGCTAGTATGCAACATGGCAATGCAAACAAGCAAACAATGAACAAGTATGCAAGCTAGTGGACATGCAAGACATGATGCAATCAAAGCATGCAAAGTGTAAGACATGTGACAACATGCAAAGAGTGGACTTAAACTAATTTGGGCAGCCCTCAACTAGGCCCAAAATAGTGGCCATGTGATGAAAATGAGGCAACCAAGATGCATGAAATAAGCCCCGAAACCCCAAAGCTAGGCACGTGTATTGAACCACAAGTATGCAAAGCAAGCACTATTTGACCATGAAGCACAAAGACAGAGCCAAGGCAGTCCCAAAACATGCACATTTCTAGTTTAAAGCATGGCCAAAAGATGCTAGCATGATGGACTAAAATAGCATGCAAGTTTGACTAGCAAACATGGTTTACATGGCAAGTGTAAGAAGCATATGGGAAGTCATCAAACCAGCCAAAAACAGTGAATAAAACATGTCAGAATATGCCCAAATAATCAATGAAATGCAACCAATGCATGCAAAACTGATGAGCTTCTTTAGAGGGCCATACAAGGGATTATTAAGCACATATATGATGGACATGTAACAAGGCCAAACCAACTCTGGAAATTAATTATAACAGCCCTAAAACTCACCAAAAAGGGCTTGAAATTGATCAATAAAGCATACAATGAAAGGCCCTCTTGAAAGGCCTTGAGGAGGGTTGTTCCTCACATGCATGAAGGACATAAAGAATGGCCAAAAGGGCCTTGGACAGAGCCAAGGCAGACCTCAAAACCCTCAGAATGAGGCCTGGAAAGTGACTTCAAAGCATGCAAAATAGGATCCCTTTGAAAGGCCAAAAAGACCATCAAACAAGACAAGGAGAGCGGGGGGTCACCCCCTCTGATTTTGGTCCTCAAAACAGCAAACCTACCACTGAAAATCCACTGGATTTCAGTGGCTAGGAGGCCAAGCAAGAGCTTGCTTGAAGGTCTCAAAGAATGGCACAAAACAAGGCGAAAACAATCATGCAAGAGGGGAGATGACCCCCAACACCAAAATAGTCTTAAACAAACATCTTAAGCATGCAAATACAAAACTTTTTTCAGTTTATAGTTAAGGTCAAAATAGCATGCAAGATAGGTTAAAGACTAGTGCAAGAATGGGGGAAATAAAGTAAATAGTGTTACCCTTGAAGAACACTTGAAGAACAACAACCTCAGCCCTCTTCTTCTGATCAAAACCGACCCAAAGCTCCAAGAACAAACCCTCAAGACCTCCCAAGTCGAAGTATGGTGTAGTAGTAGGTGACTTAGTGCAAAACTAAGAAGAAAGCACCTTTAGGCCCTCAAACACACACAAAAGTAGAGAGAGAGGGAGATATAGAGAGAGAGGGTGATATATATCAAATATGTATGTATTAGGGCTGGTTTTTGCTGAACCATCTCAAAGAAGGAAAGGGTTTGCTTATATAGGCAATGGAATGGCTTGAAGCTTCTCAAAGAAGCTAAACAAGAAAAGGGTCAAAGGGGGCAAGGGGGCCAAGGCTTCCTGAGGAAGCTGGGACAGCTGGCAAGCTTTTTGAGGAAGCTAAGACAAAGGTCCAAGCTTCCTCAAGAAGCTAGACCAAAAGGGTGCAAAATGGGCAAAACAACCACACTTATGCACGGGGAAGAGGGTCTGTGCACTCCAGCTGGCACAGCTGGCATGCATTATGCTTGAAAAAGGCAAAGAGGTGGTATTGGCTAGAAAAGGAGGCAATCGGCCAAATATTTGACCGGCCGGCTACTTTTTTTGGCCGGCCGGACAAATTGATGGCTGGTAGGTGTTTCCAAGGCCAAAAAGTGGTTGGTGGGTGTCCAGAGTGAAGCCCCAGAAGTTAGCTTTCCAATTCCGCAAACCTTGTATTAAAATTCCTCCTGTGCAAAAAGTTATACCCTTTTTGGTGAAGCTGCACAGATTCGATCCAATCGGACTGATCCCCTACTTCAACGAACCATATCTCTCCCACCCGGACTTGACTTTAGGAGATTCTTGAGCGCAAAATGAAGCCCCGGAAGTAAGCTTTCCAATGGTGGTGGCCTTATAGCTGAAATCCAAGTATGCAGATGAATAGGCCCGATTCAGCGAGGGCTGCTCGACTCTCTTCCACCCGGATTCATGCTGAACTTCTTCTCCAACTTGTTTTCTCCCCTCTTCTCTTCTTTTCTTCAACTTCGAACCCCTAAGTAAGATGTTTTGAAAGATTTTTCAAAGATTTCATCTCTCTTTCATTCATTTCCACTTTGTCCTTGCTCGGTTTATCGAAAAGCGCATTATTTGACAAAATGTGAGCCTCGGAACATTATAGAAACTTTATTTCAAAAATGTTTTGAAAGAGAGGATTTTAAGGTCTAAAAACCATTCAAAATAGCTTTGGTCCAAAATGGGGTGTGAAGTTGAGATTTGTCTCTCTCATTGCCGAAGAAATTGAACTTTTGCCCTGCACACCTTTTACCACCAAGTAAACCATCAATAATGCCCAAGTCTTAAGGGCAGTAAAAAATGGGGTGTCTACAGCCTGTTGTCTGGTTAACTATAAGCTGTGAGTCACAAAAAATTATTACCTCATCTGCTTGTGCTGCTGCTGCCAACTTCAGTCCTGCAATGAGTGCTTCATATTCTGCTTCATTGTTTGAGGCCTTAAACCCCAAACGAATCGACTGTTTTAGTATCTGCTGTAGACACCCCATTTTTGACCGACCTTAAGACTCAGACGTCACCGATTGAGCGCTCGGTGATGTTTCATATTGTGCTCGTTCAGAAGTCTTAGAGTTGCGGCCGTGAGCCCTGTCTCCGGACTTCCGAACCCTTTTATGTGCCTTGCCTCGGTTCGCGAACCAGGCTCGGTTTTCTCTGTTTTGTTCCTGAAGGGAGGGAGAGGTCCCGTAGACCATCTCTCAGTGGCCGTGGGCTACTTTTCGTGGCCGTAGGCCATTTTGCCCATTTCGGAGCCCGGTTCCCGGTTTTCGGAGCCGTCAGGCCATGTGCCTCGGTTCGGGACCGCCTAACCACCTCCGTTTGCTCCGATTTTTGGCGTGCATCTCATTTACTCCCTTTTGAGGGACACTGGGGTCTGAGAGATCCACTTCGTGGTCGAACACCACTTTGCATTATGATTTTGGGGCCCCGAATGCAGTGTTAGGCCCCGAACCTTCATTTTGCATCGGTTTGGGCTCATTTTTTGTGGAGGCCTTATTTTCATGGTTAGGAAGCTTGTAGGAGGGTGGGAGGCCAGCAATTTTTTTGACAACCAACTTTTTGTTTGGTCAAAAGTGGTTCAGCATGAATCCGGGAAGGAGAAAAGTCTGCGCGGCTTCACCAAAACGGGCGTAACTCTTTGCACAAGAGGAATTAAAATATGAGGCCACCACCATTGGAAAACTTACTTCCGGGGCTTCATTTTTCACTCAAGAATCTCCTAAGTCCAAATCCGGGGGGTGGAGATATGGTTGGTTGAAGTCTGGTTAGACCGAATCTGCGCGGCTTTACGAAAACTAGCATAACTTTTTCTACAGGAGGAATTTTAATGCAAGGTTTGCAGCATTGGAAAGCTAACTTCAAGGGCTACATGGCCGACCAGTTTTATGGCTTGGACCTTTTGACCCTGGCCGGCCGACCACCTTTTCCAGCCGGCCGGCCACTTACCAAAAAATGACTTTTTTTTTCCTTTTTTAACTAGCCGGCCATTTTCCTCTCCCTCAGTGTATTCCAGCTGTGCCAGCTGGTTGCCAATTGGACCATCCTCCATACACGTGTATGGAGGATTAGAGAGGTCCCTTAGATATTTTTCATGCCTCTCCTCTATAAAGGAGAGGCTTGGCTTCTTGGCTAAAGGTTAGACATTTGTTAGAAACATTTGAGAGAGAGCTATACCTTCCACCTCCCATTTCTCTCCATTTCCAAGCTCCAAAGTCATTTTTCTTGTACCATTTCTACATCAACCCCTAGCACAAGACCCCCACACTCCATTCCAACACTTGGAGCTGGTTTTTCAGAGGCAAAGAGCATCCAAACTTGGTCCAAAAGGCTGTCAAGACTTGTCTACAAGGGTAAGTTGCCATCTCCCTCTTTTGTAGCATTTTCTTGCCTCATTTCTTAAGCCTATTTGCTCACTGTTTTAGGCTCCGACCCAAACTGAAAGGGTCACTCTTTTGAGCTATTCTTCATGTTTTTTGAAGGGCTCAACCCTGTTTGATCCCTCTATAGTGCACTTGCTTCAATACCTCTTGGTATGTCACATTTTTGCATGAAATTTATAGCCTATGAGTGATCTGTTTTCGAGCATAATGTAAACTGTAAGAGGGCCTATTTTGAGCCCCTCTTCAACATTGAATAAGGGCTCAGCCCTGTTTGGGCCCCCTATCTTGCACTTGCTTCATAATCTCTCCTATTTACCGTAAATTTGCATGATTTGTTTGGCCTATATGTAAATTTTTTTGGAGCATGTAATGAACTGTTAGTAAGCTTATTTTGTGTCCCTCTACAACATTGTAGAAAGGATCAACCTTGTTTGGGGCCTCCATGTTGTACCTACCATTATACCCCTCTTTGGCCCCCATTTTTGCATGCCTTTTTAGGCTTATCTAGCTTCTGTTTTCGGCCATCATCAGAACTGGAAATGGTCATATTTTGACCCCCTAGATATATTTCATGAAGGGTATTTTCTTGTTTGATGAATGTTTGGCCTACTTCATGTTATACCCTCATGTGGCCTATTTCTTGCATGGCATTTTTGGCATGTTTTCATACTGATTTGGGGGATTTCGTCTACTGTAAATGTTCATATTTTTAGTCCCTCTTCAGTGTTGTAGAAGGGTGTTTTTCCATTTGGGCTTTGCATATACCACTTGCTTCATAGCCTCCCTTGTGGAGCCATTTTTGTATGCCATGTTAGCCCTATTTATGATTGCTGTTTGGCCATGTTTTGTGCTGGAAAAATTCTAGTTTTGGGGTTTCCTTGCTTCTTCCTTTTCATGTCATGTATCAGTTATGCATGTTTGGTGTAGCTATAGGCCATTTCGGGTGCCAAAATTCATGTTTCGGGATCATTCCATGCATCGGGTACACTTTGGCCATGTTTCGGGACTGTTTTGCCCCACATTTCAGTGCTAAAATTCATTTTCATGTTTGCATATCAATTTTCCATGCCATTTCATTGCGTATGCCATTTCCTCGGTTTGCGTGCCCGTGTGCACGCATTTCGAGGCATCTCATTTTCATCTATCGGCGTCTTATGTGAGTGTGGCTGAGGCTCACCCATGTTAGTGTAAGTCCATTTTGCATTCTGTATGTCATTTTAGTCGCATTGCATCGTGTATGCTATTGCCTCGGTTTGCGTGCCCGTGTGCACGCATTTCGAGGCATCTCATTTTTCATCTCTCGGCCTCTTATGTGAGTGTGGATGAGGCTCTCTCATGTTAGTGTAAGCCCATATTGTATTGTTTATGTCATTTTAGCATCGTTGCATTCTGTATGCCATTGCCTCGGTTTGCGTGCCCGTGTGCACACATTTCGAGGCACTTCACTTTTATCCGACGGCCTCTTATGTGAGTGTGGCTGAGGCTCTCTCATGTTAGTGTAAGTCCAATTGCATTGCGCATGCCATTTTATGCCTTAGGATCATTTCCTCGGTTTGCGTGCCCGTGTGCACGCATTCCGAGACATCTCATTTTCATAGCATTGTATATGTTAGGATTGTATCTTAGTTTCATTTCATACATATCATGCATATTGCATTGTGTTCGGGATAGGAGTTAGCCTGGGCACAGGAAACGAGGTGCGTTCAGACTCGAGTGATGAACGGTCTCAATTCCCGATACCACCAACACTCCTGATTATCCATAATGGAGTTAGGTCTAGTTGTATTTCCATGTGCATTCATTCTATATTGAATTGTGCATTTTGGTTCCTCGGCCATCGTGCATCGAGATGCGTGATTGGTGGCACGAGGATCGAGGCATGCATAAATTTGTGAAATACATTGCTATGCCCCTTTCCTGCTCTCTGTTGCAGCAAAAATGAAGAATCAGCAAATTTTCGGAATCCGACATGTATTTCGAGAAACATTGCAAACAGAGGCTAATTTGGGCATCCCAGTGGATTTCCGCGCAAGGAAGCTCAAACATGCATCACTTCATTATTTGGAGCGGAGTCAAGGCAGTCCCTGGCTTGCATGCCAGTTTACAATTTTTCTTCTTTAATTTGTTAATTAATTAGGAATTTGTATATTATTTGGACTGTATTATTCGGACTGTATTATTTATTCGGACCCTCTGCGCGAGGGCATAATTGTAATAAGTGTGGGTGAGTGTGATGTATGTCTTCCAACCCCCACTTCTTTCTCCCTTTTATTTACTTGCTTACGATGGTTAGATATAGGGCATATTTCAATTAGCATACAGTATGACAGCATGTTTGCATCATTCATCTGTTTTGCACGCACCGGGCTTGGCGCATCATACAAACTGCATTTGTATTTCAATTCCGAATTGAGTACGTGATAATTGTTGCATTTCATATACCATTGTAGACACCCCATTTTTGACCGTCCTCAAGACTTGGACGTCACCGCTTGAACACTCGGTGATTACCCATGTTTGTGTTTGTTTGGAGTTCCCGGAGTTCTCGGCTACGCGCCTTGCCTCAGGATCTCCGAACTCGACTGTTTTGTGTTTGGTTTTGCACCAAACACTTGTGCTTTGCCTTGGAGGGACAGGGAATGCTTTGTGAGGCATCCCCACACACCACCGGCAGTGGCTAGAGGCCACCGGCTGGTTGGTGTTGCCATCGGCACTATATTGTGCCGGTCGACACTCTTTATGGCAAAATGACCATTTTGCCCTGCCGATCACTTTACAGCTGTGTTTGGAGATATTTTCAGACAGCTTTCTAGCGCTTGTTTCCCCTCCATACACGTGTATGGTGGGATGAGCCATTTGATGCCTTAACTTGTAAGCTTTGTTGCCTATAAGAGAACTCTTGCTCTCTTGGCTCAAGGGTTAGAAAAAATTGGAGAGTTAGACATTTTAGGAGAGGGAGAAGCTCTGGTTTTAGGTTAGGTTTTGTGTATCTATCCTATCTCTCTCTTTCTCTCTTGTTTTGTACACTAGGTGTTTGTGACTTACTATTGCTCACCAACACCTAGTGTTTCACCTTCCTCTTGGAACTGAGGTGCTAAGGGCTTGTTCTTGGTGTTCTTGGCTGGTTTGAAGCTTAAAGAGGCATCAAGGTCACCATTGTTGGAGTTGATCATCAAGGGTAAGAAACTACCCTTTTTTCCCCCATTCTTGCACTCCATTTTGGCCTAGTTTAAAACAGTTTTTGTGCTTAGTCTATAACACATAAAAGTTCTGTTTTTTAAGTTTCTTTATTGTTTGTTAAGAGTGCTTGGTGGTTTGGGTAGGTTTGACCACCCTTAGGCCTTGAAAAGGCCACTTTTGGTGCTATTTTGTTAAGATCCGAGACCTTGGTGCTTGGGCCTCTTCACCACTGAAATCTTGAGGGATTTCAGTGGTGAAGATGGTGCCTTGAGGTCCCAAGAAGGAGAGGGCCACCCCCTCTCCTTGATGTCCTTGAAAAGGGCAAGTTTTGGCCTCTTGAGGAAGCCTATGCTTGAGTGTGTGTTGAGCATGTTTGGACTATTTTTCATGCTTATATTGCCATGATATAACATGATTTTAAGTTGGTTTTAGCACTCCTTGCATGCTTTGCATAGTTGCTTTGTAATGCCTTGTTGGTCCCTTAACATGCCTAGGTTGAATGCCTTTATTTCTAGCATGTTTTAGGCTTAGATTCATGAAGCTTGTATGCTTATTTTGCCATGTATGAGGTCTGTCCATGCTTGTTTTGGTCGACCATGACTTATATTTCATAGCTCCTTTGTATTTGGCTTGTTGGCCTTAAGAGCATGAATGTGTAGCATGGCTTTGTTTGCATCTTTTCAATGGTTTGGAACCATTTAGCATGTCATTTCAGATCCTTTGGTGTGCTTGTATGCTTACCTTAATTGCCTCTTTAATGCTTTAAAAGCATGTGTTGAATGCTCCATGTATTGGTCATGTTGCATGCCTTTGATTTCAAGCCTCTTAGATGCCATCTAAGTAGCCATTTGGCTTTGTTTTAACATGCTAAAAACCTATTTTTAGTTGTTTAATGCATGCCATATTTGTTTTGTATAAGTATAGTTCAATGCCCCATTGACTTGCTTTGAATGTTGGACCTATGTGTGCATGCTTTGTGTACCTTGTTGCTTGGTTTGGCATGATTTCATAGCATGATTTTCAGAGCTTTATATGCATGCTAGTAATCCATTGTTGTACCCCTTTAAGTGTGCTTAAGGGTTGTTTGTTATGCTCAAGTGTTGGTGCCTTAACTTGTGCATGTGTGCATGTGTGTTTGGCCCTCATGATTTAGCATTTTGGCCACTGTTTTGAGCCTTTTTAGAGTTGCCCAATTCATGTCTAAGTCCATCCTCCATTTGATTTGCATGCTTGCCTTGTGTGCCTACTTGCATGTTTGCATTGTATTGCCATATTGCATACTAGTTGACATGCTTAGGGCTTCATTGCATTGACATGCATGCTAAGCCTCTCGAAGTGAGTGTGATAGAGGTTTAGCACCCTTGTTTGTTTGTTTGCATTACATGCATTTGAAATCAAAATTGCACTCTTGGTTCTTTGGGCCATCATGCATGGAAATGCGTGATTGGTGGTCCGAGAACCGAGGCACATCTTCCTTTGAGTCAAAAACATGATAAGGAGTGTTTTTGGTGCATACATGCTTTGAATTACATTGCCATGCAAGTTGTTGCCCTCTGCTGCTGTGAGTTGCGGTGTTCAGAGCATTTTGTGCGGCCAAGCCTTTATTTAGTGCCGGCCGTGATCAATTGGCAGCCGATGGATGAATTCAGTGCCGGTGGCCACATCCTTCAGCCGGTGGTGTTCTACCCCAGCCGGTGGTGATCTCCAGTGCCCAAAGAAGCATCTCTGAGACTTTAGCAGTCTTCAGAGGGGCAGAGCAGGGAAAACAGAGGCAATCATGCATGGCAGTGCGATTCCGAGCGAGTTCCGGGCGTGTGATGCATCTTGCCATCTTCCCGAGGCATTCACTGTTTTAATTAACCTAGTTGGTTTGTTAATTAATTTAGTGAATTTTTAATATTTAATTAGCTTGCGTGGTTAATTAATTTGTATATTCTTTCGGTCCCTCCGAGCGAGGGCGAATTTGTAATAAGCGTGCGTGAGTGGGTGTATGTCTTCCAACCCCCATTTCTTTCTCCCTTTTATTTACCTGCTTACAATGGTAGATTAGGGCACGTTTATTTTAGCATACCTTATGCTACGCATGCGTGCATTCATGCATTTGTTTACAATGCATCGGGCTCGGCACATCATGCAAACTGCATCGTACTTTCAATTCCAAAATTGAATACGTGGTAGTTGCTGCATTTCATGTGCCATGTTTAGGGTAGCCGAGCCTGTCTAGATTACATCCCTATATGCGATGCATTAGCCACTTAACATGAACTAGGACATGCATATTTGCTAACTAGTTTCTTGTTTTGGCACGGAGTACGATGTAAGTATTTTACGCTTTAGCATACCACATGCGTGTGAATGTTGCCATGACAGTATGCTTACCATGCGGCTAAGTGCTTATGTGAGATAAACTGTTTGAATGCCTGTGGGTGGAGGTTGGATTGCTTGAGTTGGAATAACTCGTTGAAATCCGTATTTTAGCCTACTTGCGAGTAGCAATTTCAAACTGTTTTCAAAACAAACGGATATGCAATGTTTGTTTCCAAATTAGGCGATCTAGTCTATACTTGTTTGCTGTGCGCATAACATAGTAATTCTAGGTTAATAATTGGAACAAGAGCATGTAATGTTTTCAAAAACGGATATTATGGTTAGTAGAGGCCGGTCTTCGGACCGGGCGAAAGGGGGTGTTCATAGCTGACCTTCCCCGATCGTACCCAAGCTCCCGAGCCAAGACAACTTTGGTGATGACGGACACGTGGCCTTCGGCACCGAGTCAGGGTTTCCTAAATTTCCCATTTTAAAATATTTAGGTGGCGACTCAGAACCGCAAAGCAGTCCATGTTTGGCACTACTTTTCAAAATCTGTTTTTCTTCAAAACGATTTGCCGGATTTGGACTCTTTGGTTCAGATTTAGAATCGACACAAATCGAGTCCGAACTGTAGTGACCCCAATATGAACGGAACGGGACTTAACCCTCCCGGGGCGTTCGGGGGACGTCTACAACCATGTTTAGAATAGCCGAGCCTGCTATAGTTTGCATCTTTGCATGTGTTGCACTAGGCATTGCTGTATACTTAGGACCATGCATGATTTCTAATGAGCTTCTGTTTTGGCTTGGAGTACTCGGTGAGTTTTATGCTTTAGCATCCTTGCATGCGTGTCAGTGACTGCCATGATAGCATGCTTACCATGAGGCTAAATGCTTATGTGATATAACTGCCTTGAATGCCTGTGGGTGAAGGTTGGGTTACTTGAATTAGAACAATTCATCAAATGCTTGTTTTAAGCCCACTAGATAGTGGCAAAATCATATTTTCTTAAGCCCACCCGAGGGTGGCAAATCCGCGTCTTAGCCTACTTACGAGTAGCACCATCAAACCATTTTCAAACAAACAAACATGAAATGTTTAGTTCCAATTCAGGCGACTCAGTCTATACTTGTATGCTGTGCGCATCACATAGTAACCTAGGCTAATAACCGGAATAAGAACGCACAATGTTTTCAAAATAAGATATCATGGTTAGTAGAGGCCGGTCTTTGACCGGGCGAGCGGGGGTGCTCACGAAGTGACCTTCCCCAATCGTACCCAAGTTCCCGAGCCGAGGCAACTTTGGTGATGATGGACACGTGGCCTTTGGCACCGAGTCAGGGTTTCCTAAATTTCCCATTTTAAAAAACATTTAGGTGGCGACTCTGTATCTGGTGAAGCAGTCCATATTTGGCACTTCTTTCAAAAAAATCTATTTTCCTCAAAATGATTTGCCGGATTTGGACTCTTCGGTTCAAGATTGAGAACCGTGACATTTGAGTCCTTCGAACTGTAGTGACCCAATATCGAACTAGAACCCGGAGGACTCGCCTCCTTCCGGGATCCGTTCGGGGGCGTCTCTGATTCTGGCGACTTCGCTGGGGATTTAGAGAACTTGACTCGAACTCATGATATCTGGTTTTGACTACATTTGTGTGTTTCTTTGCATTGCATTTGCATTGGTGCGCCTAGGACACCGTGTTTGCCATATGCCATTCCCGAACGATTTGCCGGAGGCTTGTCTTGTCAAGTCATGACCATAAAAATTTGTCGGCTCGGGCTCGGACATGGGAACACAAACCCGGTTTCTGGGGCACCCTTTGACCATTCGACCTAGTGCATATTCGGATCCATAGTGACCATTCCAAACTAGGACAGGTTGCTTACCCGTTTATAGGTTGTTTGAAACCGCTGCGTGCGTAGTGAAACCCTAGTTCCTGACAAAATAGGACAGGGAAACCCTACCCCTCCATAGAAGTGTTTTGGTTCTCACTTGCTTGTTATGTGCTTTTAGAGTGCGTCTCTACAGGGAATGCATGTATCAGTTTGCAAGTTTGGGCATCAGGCCTGCGGGCACCGGTTCAGTGTTTTGGGAATCAGTTCACCTGAGGGTAATAGTTTACTGAGCGTAATTTTGGAGATGAGACACGATCACCATCCTACTAAAATGCTCTGTTTGGCGACCAAGAGAGGCACAAAATATCCTACTATCTCAGAGATTTTTTGGTGAAGTTAATTTGAGATCTTTGCAT
Organism: Camellia lanceoleosa; assembly: GCA_025200525.1. Taxonomy (NCBI): domain Eukaryota; kingdom Viridiplantae; phylum Streptophyta; class Magnoliopsida; order Ericales; family Theaceae; genus Camellia; species Camellia lanceoleosa. The sequence goes on from CM045758.1 coordinate 21,897,614, forward strand.
GTTTTCCTTTTGCTAGGTAGTCCTGGAACCATAGCTTGAAGGCTCAAATCCCGGTACATTGGACTAGTCTTGATAGACTTTGTTAGGTCGAGATTCAATTCAAGGCAACTAGTGTTCTTTTCATTGAGGCAAAGGCAAAGAAGGGCGACAGGCTCATTGGTTCATCCGATCCGACGGTCACCAATCATATCATCGATGGGCGTGATGGCACAGGGTTGGAAGAATTTGTGGTCGTGATAGCGGCCAAAATCGTGAATTGCCATACAGTGAGACGATATTAAACGCAGCGCCCATCTGAGCATCTGCCTCACATCCAGCTTTGGGACCCAATGAACTTTGACCCAATTCCATGGCGAAGACTTGCGGTCGGATCCTCGAGAAGGGTTAGCTCAAGCCCGAGTTTTCAGACCCTTGGTGCAGCCTAATGAGAGGCGTTATCCTCTTGATGCTAATGACCTCAATCTGACCGTAGTGAAAATTGCGAACCTTGAGAAGCAATTCAAAAAGGCACAGGGCCTTAACTCCATTCCCGACATTGAGGATGGGCACACTGAGTCTGCCGTCCGGCTCCCAGACAGATTCAAAATGCCACATATTGACCGTTTCGACGGGTCTGGGGATCCAATGGTACATATCCAACTTTTCTTGGATGTCCTAAAGCCGATGGGTCTGACTAAGCCACAGAAACTCTCTTTGTATGGAAGAACCCTGTCGAGTATAGCAGCCACTTGGTACGCTAAGTTGGAAGATAAAGCAAAACAAAACTGGGAAGAACTGGCTGAGGCCTTTGTCGATCAGTATTCTTACAATACCCAGGTTGAAATGACCATGCAAGAGCTTGAAACAACCCGCCACAACCCAGCAGAGCCTTTTGTGGAATTTGTTGCAAGGTGGAGGGCAAAGGCAGCACAGATGACAAATCGCCCTTCTGAGAGAGATCAAATGCAGATGATGGTGCGGAACCTCGAGCATGATATGTTGCAAAAGTTGATAGTGGCTCCGCTATTCACTTTCAAAAGTTTGCATGAACTGGGGGTTCAGGTCGAGAATGCGTTCAACAACGGGATTATTCCCAGAACAAGTGAACCGACAAGGAGGGCGATTGTAAGGAGTACCAATGTCGGAAGTAGCACTATTCCCGAACCCACTGAAATCGATACAGTCACCACAGCCAACCCTTTTGCCAATCCAAGCCTACAAACAGCTGACCTAGCCCGAGCCTAGGGCAGAACTTTCACCCCTCTCTATATGAGCCTGACTAGTGCACTAAAACTCTTGATGGAAAGAGGGCATCTCAAACCCCTTGATCCTCAACCTCTTCCCGACCCACTCCCAGCCAGACATAACCCCTCCAAGTACTGTATGTACCATCGGCCATGGTTGACCATGCTAGCACCGCTTTCATTATGAGGTCCAAAATCTCATCGACAACCGGACGATAGCTCCACCTTCAGGCCCCAATGACCAAACATTTCCCGCCTACCTCAATCTCATCTATACACTGCCATCCACCTATGACCCCAGCATATACATCACCCCGGCCCATTTACCCAAACCTGAGGTGTTTATCCCAGAAATCACGGACTTATGCATGATGAGTGCACCTGAATCCCAATCATCTCAAACCCGAGAACCCACTACTTCTGAATTGATGGGAATGATAAAAGATCTTCAAAGAACTGTGACCGATCTGGCCTCCGGGACATTGGCTCCATTATCGACCACACCACATACTGGGAATTTCATGTCAAAAGGCTCCCCAGTCTTGGGGCGGGCTACATTTGAGGAAGGCCAATCCTTTGGCAAAGTGGAAGCGAGTGGAAAGAACAAGGTAGGGGTGGGCATGGATTCCCATAAACATCTTCTGTTGGCTGTTGAGGCTTTGAAAGCCGATGGAATGAACAAAGAGCGAGTGCTCGCAGTTGTTGCAAAAACTGTGGACGGCATTTTCGCCACTCAAGTCGGGGGCAGTTTGAATCAAGGGGCAAGCCGGGAGAAGGGCCGTTATACCAGAGGCAATCCTGTTAGCTCTAATCCTCCACTCATAAGAGATCAACAAACCGGGCCAGCACCTGCCGATCCCTTTACTGGCGCGTCCAGCAAAAATCCACAAACCTTGAAGTACCAACCCCGAGGTCAGAGGGTCTTCCATGCCCTCTACATGCCTTTGTCCAAAGCTCCCCAAATCCTTGTTGGACAAGGCCATCTCAAACCCCTTAAGCCTCGGCCTCTCCTGAACCCTCTTCCGGCTACGCATGATGCTACCCAGTACTGCGCATACCATCAGCAAACTGGCCATGCTACCAACAACTGCTTCCGTCTTCGCCATGAAGTACAGGATCTATTGGACAACGGGGTCATCCTCCCGCCAAGCTCAGCAAAGTCTATCGGCACTAGGTCAGTGAACTTGGGGGATAATGTGATGTGATCGAGGGATAAACCACCTGCGAGCAACGCTCAGTTTACTCCAGCTATGGTGGATGGCACGCACTGTTCTGAGCATTGTGCAAATACCAGTTTTTGTGTTTTCTGACTTGGGTATTGGGTCAATTTTGTTGTTTTGTTTTGAGTCTGTCTCTTTTGTTTTGGGTCTGTCTTGTTGTATCGAGTCAGTCTTATTGTATAGGAGTCGGGTGATTCCGGGGGTGTTACCTCGAGCGTCACCATTTTGTTTTGTGTTTGTCTTTTTGTTTTGTTTTGAGTCTGTTTCTGCCAGGGAGCCAGTTATGCCAACAGATTTTGAATGAAACAGCAGTGATTTCCACGCTCTCGCATTTGCTTCTGCCGTGTGCTAGTTGTGCCGGGATTTGAATGAAATGGCAGTGCATGCCACCTGCTTTCTTGTGCCTTGAAGTCATTGTATTGACCTAAGTTTTTCAAAACCTTTTTGAACACTGCGATGAAAACAAAGAGGGCGGAATTCCTCGGGATTTGCAAAACTTTGATCAAATGAGAGAAAGAGAGGCGTGCTAAGCCCTTAATGAATGAAATCATGCTTGTTAGTGTGAGTACTGAGAAGGACCCTAGCTTTGATCCAGATTGATCCTACACTGTCTTCAGCGCGAGCGATTTGTCGCTTTCTTAAGAACTTTCAAAAAAATGTTTTGCGCGGTCCTGCGAAGACATGTGTGGAATCGCTCTTGAGATTGTGCAGCTTAGGATCGCTCTCAGCCTCGAGACTCGACCCCCCCTTTGCTTTCAAACCTTGAACGTGCATTCAAAATATTCAACGGTCGACCACAATGAAAGGCCTGTGGGGCCAGATTTGAAGCATCCCTCGAACAAGAGGCACCGAAGTCAGATCAAGAGGATCAGATGTCGTCAAAAAAAGCTTGCAAAGCTAGATCAGAAGCACCCCTCGAACTAGGGGCAAAAAATATCCGATGTGCTCGGAGAGCCAAAGGTGGATCTTTCTGCAAATCAATACAACAGCCACTCTCCTGAATACAGAGGGCTTCAATCTCAAAACCATTTGGCATGGACTTGTTACACTTCTACCCTTTGAGAGGCTCGCTAGGCCGAAAACCCGAAAGGGCGACCCAGGCAAAAGTTAGAGCAAGACAACAAAAATATATACAAAAAATGCAAAAAGACAAAAAAAAAAGAGAAAAATACAAAAAAAAAAAGAGAGAAAAATACAAAAAATGCAAAAAGATAAAAAAAAAAAGAGGAAAAAAAGAAATGAAATGAAAGTGAAAAGAAAAGAATGAAAAGAAAAGAAAAACAAAGCTCGCAAGGTTGACAACCTGCAACAGGCGCCTTGGCAAAAGTTAGAGCATAAAAAGGAGAGGTTAAATACCCGAGTGTACCTTACCCCCGAACTACGTAAGGCTTGATTCCCATGTTTGGGATACGTAGGCAACTTCATTCTGAAGTCCAGCCGTAAAACAATTCAAATTCGATTGTGTCCATGCGATGGCTCTGATCATCTTCGCCTTCTCTGTATCCGAGAGTCTGGTTGTGTTCGTCGCTCCGAGGACTGACTACAATGCGCTGCGGCATCATCCAAACAAGGGGCAACTTTCCGTTGCCATTCAAAACGCCGCGGTGTCATTTCAAACAAGCGGTAACTCTTCGTTGCCATTCAGTGTGTTACGGCGCCATTCAAACAAGGGGCAACTTTCCGTTGCCATTCAATGCGCCGCGGTGCCGTGCAAACGAGGGGCAACTTTCCGTTGCCATGCAGCTCCCTTAAAGCACGGGGCAGTTTTCCTTTGGATCTAAGGTTGTGCATCTCAGGAGTAGGGTTCTATGCTCGTTGAGCAGCGGCCGATTGCAAAAACAGCTTTTGAGAATTTTTACTGAGGTTGACTATTTTCTCGAAAAATCATTCTATCTTTTCCAAAACTGGACCCTTTTCATGGACCCAAAAAAGGAAAATTTTCAGTGCTCATAACCTAACTTGCATGATTTTAAATCAAAAATCGAACAAGCATGTTGATCTAACTCTCATTTTGGTCAAAACTGTTTTAGTGGAAAGCAAAAACAAAAAATGGTCGAAATAATGAACTAGGGGCACAGTTGAGTCAGGTGTTCTGTCTTTTCCCCATTGTCAACATACTCGCTAGAAAGGGCACCCTACTTGCCAAGAAGGGCACTCTACCTACCAAGAAAGGCACCACTGAGGCTGACCAATACCAAAGGGGTGAAAGGTCTCTCATCCAGCGAGGTATCGAGCCAAGTGTGAAGCACGAACTGGAATGAGGCAAGATATTCCACTCCATCATCTGGACAGATCGTATCACGTCCAAACTCCCCAGCAAAGCATCATCAACCGATGCTAGCCGCAGATTTGCTACACACCCAGTTGTAGCACAACCCCTCTGTGGGAGGAACTCACTAGCTGTGTGCAGAAGAAGAAGAATCTGGTAGAATACCAGGGGCGAGAGCCTTCAACTTGCTGTTTATCCATCAACCACCCAGGGGAGGGATTGAAAAATGAGAGATTGAAGAATAGAGAGATGTGCGTTTAGAGAAAAAGTGAGAAAAGGGCTTTTTCAGAAAAACAGAGCTTAAGGGTCGAGTGATGTGAGAACCACAAATGAGAAAGGGTGGGAAACACTACTCGGTGAAACAGGCTCCCTGTGCACGTCTGAGCGTCGTATCTTTTGTTTTATCTCGATTGTTATTTTGAGTCGTTTCGAGTGTTACTCGATGTGTCTAGGTTGTGTGCCTTTTATTTCCTTGTTGAGTCATTTGGCTGTGGTCAGTTGTAGGCTCAATACCCGGTTGAGAATCCTTTTCTCATTTTCAAAAGAAAAATCGTTTTGTACTCCGAGTGCCGTGCCGTTCTCCACATTTGTGCAAAACAGGATTGGTTCTTTCAAAAAGCCGCAGGGTCCACCCCCGATAAGTTTGAACAGTAGAACGAGGACCTATCTGAAGCTATTTAGGTTCCAGACTGCAAAGCAAAAGAAAAGAGGGAAAATTCGAAGCATCTTAGCATGTTTCAACTTTAGCAAGATCCGAGACTGCATTCCAGGTGCACCTTCTTAGGCTTCGCCATTTCTCTGGAGTATGAGTGTGTCTCAACCCCAAGTGTAAGCCTGCTTCAAGTCAGAATGGCAGTCTAAGCAGCACCAGAGGGTTTCACATGCAGATGTTATCTCTCGCCAATTTGAATAGGGTGTGCCCCTTTGAGCCGAGTGTGTTATGAAGTCCTCTAAGAAGCAAATCAAAGGCACCAGAGTACATATTTAATGCTCCTCTATTGCATAGAATGTGAACTTTCATATACACTGTTGCATGCGTGCCGCGTATCGTTATGATTCTTGCATAGAAAATGCTTGTATCTATTGCATAGAAAATGCCTCCATACTTGCATAGAAGATGCATTTTATCGCACTTTCTTGTGCATTTTATCTCGCTCGCACTGTCTTGTGCACTTGCACTTTGTATCTCACTTACACTGTCTTGTACATCTTGTGGTTGTATCTCACTCGCACTGTTTTGTGCATTTCTATTTCACTCGCCCTGTTTAGCGTATCGCACGGTTTTGTGCAGTTTATCATTCGCGCTATTTTGCGCACCTCAATCGCACTGTTTTGTGCAGTTTATCATTCGCGCTATCTTGCGCAGTTTGCATTCGCGCTATTTTGCGATTTATCGCTTTTGTGTGCGATTTATCATTCGCGCTATCTTGCGCAGTTTGCATTCGCGCTATTTTGCGCATCGCACTACTTTGTGCAGTTTATCATTCGCGCTATCTTGCGCAGTTTGCATTCGCGCTATTTTGCGCATCGCACTGTTTTGTGCAGTTTATCATTCGCGCTATCTTGCGCACCTCAATCGCACTGTTTTGTGTAGTTCATCATTCGCGCTATTTTGCGCATCTCAATCGCACTGTCCTGTGCTTTGCACCTCACATCGCACTATTTTGTGCAGTTTACTCGCGCTTTTTTGCGCACCTCAATCGCACTGTCCTGTGCTTTGCATATCACATCGCACTATCTTGTGTATTTCAAATCAATCGCGCTGTTTAGCGTATCGCACTATTTTGTGCATTGTATTACTCGCGCTATTTTTGCGCATCGCACTATTTTGTGCACATTACTTGCATTGTGTATGCATTTTATCGTGCTATCTTGCGCATCTCACCTGCACTTGTTAGTGCGTCACATCGTGCTACCCCGCGCACCTTACCCGTATCACACTGCTTTATGCATTCACCTGCCGGCACCGCGTGTGTCAAACTTTCGGAATCACATTGAATATATGTTGTTAGCATATTGTGCTTGTTGAGTTTCTCCCTTTTGCAGGCACGATATTGTATGTACGGTTCATTTGAGGCTGGTGCAACCAGACGAATCGTGCAGGTATCGTATCTTCTCCGTGTGAGACGCGACGAGAATTGAATAATTCTCCGCATTCCTAACTGCATGAAATGTAGTTGTTGCTTTGCATTCTTGTTTAAAACTGTTGCATTTATTTGCGAATACTTGCTTCATTACAGCTTACTGCATTTCATTAAGTTACACCTGGCTCTGTGCATATCGCTTTGCATTTTGCCCCCTTCGCCTGCGGGCACGCCTGCGGGCATATCTCTATTCATCTTGTATGATTGTCTAAGTCTTCGGCTTGTCAAAAATGGGTCGTCTCTAGGCTTTGACATTCACTCCCGTCACTTGTGACTTCCGAGTTCTGTCAAAGAGGGGCAACTGTAGACACCCCATTTTTGACCGACCTTAAGACTCAGACGTCACCGATTGAGCGCTCGGTGATGTTGCATATTGTGCTCGTTCAGAAGTCTCAGAGTCACGGCCGTGAGCCCTGCCTCCGGACTTAGAACCCTTTTTCAGGTTTTGCCTCGGTTTGCGAACTGGGCTCGGTTTTTCTGTTTTGTTCTGAAGGGAGAGGTCCGTAAACCATCTCTCGATGGTCGTGGGCCATCAGAGACACCCCATTTTTGACCGTCCTCAAGACTTGGACGTCACCGTTGGAACACTCGGTGATTATCCATGTTTGTGTTTGTTTGGAGTTCCCGGAGTTCTCGGCTGCGCGCCTTGCCTCAGGACCTCCGAACTTGACTGTTTTGTGTTTGGTTTTGCACCAAACACTTGTGTTTTGCCTTGGAGGGGCAGGGAATGCTTTGTGAGGCATCCCCACATACCACCGGCTGTGGCTAGAGGCCACCGGCTGGCTGGTGTTGCCACCGGCACTATATTGTGCCGGTCGGCACTATTTTGTGCCGGTTGGCACTCTTTTTGGCAAAATGACCATTTTGCCCTGCCGACTCCCATACAGTTGTTTTCTGAGATAATTTTAGACAGCTGTATCACCTTTTTCTCCCCTCCATACACGTGTATGGAGGGATGAGCCCTTTGTTAGCTTATCTTGTAAGCTTTACTTGCCTATAAGAGAGAGGCTTCTCCTCTTGGCTCAAGGTTAGACATTGAAGGGCAAAACCAGAGCTTATACATACATATATATCTATATCTCCCTCTCTCTCCTCTTGTGTGTGTGTTTTTGGACCAAAAAGTGTGATTTCACCTTACTTTTGTACCATTACACACACTACTACACCTTAATCCGAGATTGGGAGGCTTAGAGGCTTGTTTTGTGTGATCTTGGACTGGTTTTGATCACTAAAAGAGGGCTGGACCTTTTGTTCTTCAAAGGATCTTCAAGGGTAAGAACATCACTTTAGATTCCCCATTCTTGCAACTAGTTTCTACCCCTCTTGTCTTGTGTTTTTGGATTTGTGTTTAACATAAAAAAGACTTGTTTTTCCTTGCTTAAGAACATTCATCAAGATTGTTTTGTGGTTTGGGTAGGGTCTCACCCTTTTAGGCCTTGTTTTGGCCATTTTGGAGCCTTTTCTTGAAGCTTTGCTTACTTGGTGTTCTTGGTCTTCTCACCACTGAAAACTGGTTTTCAGTGGTGAGGAAGGTACTTCCAAGTCTCAAATAGGGAAGGGACACCCCTCTCCCCCTTGTCCTTTGTTTGCCTTTGTATTTGGCCTAAAGAGTAGCATGTATGTAGACTTGTATTTAGCTTCATTTCAGAATTTTTTTGAGTGTTTTGGAGCATATTTAACCTCTATTTTTGGTCGGATTTGTAGCCCTTAGTATGTATTTTATACTTGCTTTGAAATGCTCTATTATGCTAGGAAGAATGCCTTGCATTTAGGTCATGTTCTTTGCATGTATTAGCCCCACTTCATGAAGATACTAATATTATTTTGCCACATTTAAGGGCTGTGGGCCACTGTTTTCATCATGTTTGATGTGCTTGACATGGTTGCTTTGTATCCTAGGCTTATAAGCCTCATGCATTTTGGTTCCTAGCATGTTCAACATTGATCATCCTCATGATTTGGCATCATTTGTGACCCTATTTCAGTCCATAAATCATGTGTGTATGTTTACATATGTAGCCCATTTCATGCTTTAAGGGTGTGCTTTTGTATGCCTAGGGATTGACATTGTGTATGCTTGCATACTTGGTGCATTTTGGGGCTGTCATATGAGGGGATTTGGGCGTCATTTTGCATACCAAAAGTCTGTTTTTGGTTGTTAGATGTATGCCATGAGTGGCCTTGATAATGGTAGTAAGGTACTCTCTTTGGTGCCCTTGGTTTTGGGCCTATTGCCTTGCATGCTCGCATGAGTTTTGGTCATCATCTTGGGCATGTTTTGCCACTGTTTTAGGGAGGTTTGAGGGCTCCCCCATTGTAGCTTAGTCTACCATTGCATGTCTAGTATATGTGTGTTGCATGTTTAGTCAACATGGTCTTGACATAAGACAATTCTATTGCCTTAGGTGTTCATGCTTGTATCACCCTTTTGCATTGTGCATGCTTAGTATGGTATACTTCTCATGATGTGCTACATAGCATTCGGCATGCCTTACGCTTTTGTGTCATGTTGCATTGTTGATGAATGTTGGCATGGATTGCATTTCATTACTTGGTTTGGGGTGTCAAACCAAGTGTGGGAAAGGAGGGGTGTTTGTACTCCAAGTGACAAAACACACCTCAATTCCCATGTCACTAAGGCCCTTGACTTTGGAATGATAGGGACTTAGTTATCATTGTTGTGTTGCATGCATTTCTACATTGAAATGCAACCTTGGTATCTTAGGCTATCATGCACCAAGGTGCACAATTGTTAGCCCTAGAACCAAGAGTCATGTTTTCTTGAGTCCCATTCATGATAGGAAGCATTGGCCATGCATAAATATGCTCAAAAATCCAATACCATGCACCTTTGTTCTTTGTCAAATCAGATTTCAAGAATTTTGTGCCGACCGGCACTTTATTGCTGGCCGACAGACTATTTTGCAGCCGGTGGCCACCACAAGCAGCCGGTGGTAATTCCTTCCAGCCGGTGGCACTCAGCAGAACACAAGGAAGGTTTCCTGGGGCCTTGGAAAATTTTGGAGAAGCAGGGCAGTAAAAACAGAGTCAGCAGTGGTGCGGTGTGGGTTTTCCGAGCGAGTCGCAACGAGCATGCATCATTCGCGCACCCCGAGGCAGGGCTGAGGCCCCATTTCTTTTATTTATTTGATTTATTTTTAATAATTAGAATTCTGTAATAATTTATTCGTTTATTCTTTGGACTGTATTATTCTTTCGGTCCCTCCGAGCGAGGGCAAAATTGTAATAAGTGTGGGTGAGTGGGTGTATGTCTTCCAATCCCCATTTCTTTCTATCCCTTTTATTTACCTGCTTATGATGGTAGATTAGGGCACATCTAAATTAGCATACCTCATGCAATGCATGCGTGCATTCACACATTTGTTTACATACATCGGGCTCGGTACATCATACAAATTGCATCGTACTTTCAATTCCAAATTGAATACGTGATAGTTGTTGCATCTCATGTGCCATGCTTACGATAGCCGAGCCTGTCTAGATTACATTCCGTATGCGATGCATTAGTCACTTAACATAAACTAGGTCACGCATGTTTGCTAACCAGTTTATTGTTTTTGGCACGGAATAAAATGTAAGTTTTTACGCTTTAGCATACCACAAGTGTGTGAATGTTAACCTGACAGTATGCTTGCCATGCGGCTAAATGCTTACATGATAAACTGTTTGAATGCCTGTGGGTGAAGGTTGGATTGTCTGAGTTGGAACAACTCGTTGAAATTCGTATTTTAGCCTACTTGCGAGTAGCAAAATCTAACACGTTTTTCGAGACAAAACGGATATGCAATGTTTATTTCCAAGTTAGGCAATCTAGTCTATACTTTTGTGTTGTGCGCATCACATAGTAATTCTAGGCTAATAACCGGAATAAGAACGCATAAAGTTTTCAAAAACGGATATCACGGTTAGTAGAGGCCGGTCTTCGGACCGGGCGAAAGGGGGTGCTCATAGCTGACCTTCCCCGATCGTACCCAAGCTCCCGAGCCAAGACCACTTTGGTGATGACGGACATGTGGCCTTCGGCACCGAGTCAGGGTTTCCTAAATTTCTCATTTTAAATATTTAGGTGGCGACTCTGTAATCTGGCAAAGCAGTCCATGTTTGGCACTACTTTTCAAAAAAATTTGTTTTCTCAAACGATTTGCCAGATTTGGACTCTTTGGTTCAGATTTAGAACCGACACAAATCGAGTCCGAATCAGAGAAAAAGCCCCACGGGGCGTCTCTGATTACTTTTTCGTGGGTCACAGGCCATTTTGCCCATTTCGGAGCCCGGTTCCCGGTTTTCGGAGCCGTCAGGCCATGTGCCTCGGTTCGGGACCGCCTAACCACCTCCGTTTGCTCCGATTTTTGGCGTGCATCTCATTTACTCCCTTTTGAGGGACACTGGGGTCTGAGAGATCCACTTCGTGGTCGAACACCACTTTCGGTACTTAACAGCCTGTTTTCGGGGCCCCGAACTGCATGTTTTGGCCCCCCGAACCTTCATTTTGCATCGGTTTGGGCTCATTTTTGGTGGAGGCCTTATTTCATGGTTAGGAAGCTTGTAGGAGGGTGGGAGGCCAGCAATTGTTTTGACAACCAACTTTTTGTTTGGTCAAAAGTGGTTCAGCATGAATCCGGGAAGGAGAAAAGTCTGCGCGGCTTCACCGAAACGGGCGTAACTCTTTGCACAAGAGGAATTAAAATATGAGGCCACCACCATTGGAAAGATTACTTCTGGGGCTTCATTTTTCACTCAAGAATCTCCTAAGTCCAAATCCGGGGGGAGGAGATATGGTTGGTTGAAGTCTGGTTAGACCGAATCTGCGCGGCTTTATGAAAACTGGCATAACTTTTTCTACAGGAGGAATTTTAATGCAAGGTTTGCGGCATTGGAAAGCTAACTTCAAGGGCTACATGGCCGACCATTTTTATGGCTTGGACCTTTTGACCCTGGCCGGCCGGCCACCTTTTCCAGCCGGCCGGCCACTTACCAAAAAATGACTTTTTTTTTCCTTTTTTAACTAGCCGGCCATTTTCCTCTCCCTCAGTGTATTCCAGCTGTGCCAGCTGGTTTCCAATTGGACCATCCTCCATACACGTGTATGGAGGATTAGAGAGGTCCCTTAGATATTTTTCAGCTTGGCTTCTTGGCTAAAGGTTAGACATTTGTTAGACACATTTGAGAGAGAGCTATACTTTCCACCTCCCATTTCTCTCCATTTCCAAGCTCCAAAGTCATTTTTCTTGTACCATTTCTACATCAACCCCTAGCACAAGACCCCCACACTCCATTCCAACACTTGGAGCTGGTTTTTCAGAGGCAAAGAGCATCCAAACTTGGTCCAAAAGGCTGTCAAGACTTGTCTACAAGGGTAAGTTGCCATCTCCCTCTTTTGTAGCATTTTCTTGCCTCATTTCTTAAGCCTATTTGCTCACTGTTTTAGGCTCTGACCCAAACTGAAAGGGTCACTCTTTTGAGCTATTCTTCATGTTTGTTGAAGGGCTCAACCCTGTTTGATCCCTCTATAGTGCACTTGCTTCAATACCTCTTGGTATGTCACATTTTTGCATGAAATTTATAGCCTATGAGTGATCTGTTTTTGAGCATAATGTAAACTGTAAGAGGGCCTATTTTGAGCCCCTCTTCAACATTGAATAAGGGCTCATCCCTGTTTGGGCCCCCTATCTTACACTTGCTTCATAATCTCTCATATTTACCGTAAATTTGCATGATTTGTTTGGCCTATATGTAAATTTTTTTGGAGCATGTAATGAACTGTGAGTAAGCTTATTTTGTGTCCCTCTACAACATTTTAGAAAGGATTAACCTTGTTTGGGGCCTCCATGTTGTACCTACCATTATACCCCTCTTTGGCCCCCATTTTTGCATGCCTTTTTAGGCTTATCTAGCTTCTGTTTTCGGCCATCATCAGAACTGGAAATGGTCATATTTTGACCCCCTAGATATATTTCATGAAGGGTATTTTCTTGTTTGATGAATTTTTGGCCTACTTCATGTTATACCCTCATGTGGCCTATTTCTTGCATGGCATTTTTGGCATGTTTTCATACTGATTTGGGGGATTTCGTCTACTGTAAATGTTCATATTTTTAGTCCCTCTTCAGTGTTTTAGAAGGGTGTTTTTCCATTTGGGCTTTGCATATACCACTTGCTTCATAGCCTCCCTTGTGGAGCCATTTTTGTATGCCATGTTAGCCCTATTTATGATTCCTGTTTGGCCATGTTTTGTGCTTGAAAAATGCTAGTTTTAGGGTTGCCTTGATTCTTCCTTTTCATGTCATGTATCAGTTATGCATGTTTGGTGTAGCTATAGGCCATTTCGGGTGCCAAAATTCATGTTTCGGGATCATTCCATGCATCGGGTACACTTTGGCCATGTTTCGGGACTGTTTTTCCCCACATTTCAGTGCTGAAATTCATTTGCATGTTTTCATATCATATTTCCATGCCATTTCATCGCGTATGCCATTTTCTCGGTTTGCGTACCCGTGTGCACGCATTTCGAGGCATCTCATTTTCATCTATCGGCCTCTTATGTGAGTGTGGCTGAGGCTCACCCATGTTAGTGTAAGTCCATTTTGCATTATGTATGCCATTTTAGTCTCATTGCATCGTGTATGCCATTGCCTCGGTTTGCGTGCCCGTGTGTACGCATTTCGAGGCATCTCATTTTTCATCTCTCGGCCTCTTATGTGAGTGTGGCTGAGGCTCTCTCATGTTAGTGTAAGCCCATATTGTATTGTTTATGTCATTTTAGCATCATTGCATTCCGTATGCCATTGCCTCGGTTTGCGTGCCCGTGTGCACGCATTTCGAGGCACTTCACTTTTATCCGACGGCCTCTTATGTGAGTGTGGCTGAGGCTCTCTCATGTTAGTGTAAGTCCAATTGCATTGCGTATGCCATTTTATGCCTTAGGATCATTTTCTCGGTTTGCGTGCCCGTGTGCACGCATTCCGAGACATCTCATTTTCATAGCATTGTATATGTTAGGATTGTATCTTAGTTTCATTTCATACATATCATGCATATTGCATTGTGTTCGGGATAGGAGTTAGCTCGGGCACGGGAAACGAGGTGCGTTTCGTACTCCGAGTGACGGAACGGGTCTCAATTCCCCAGTCACCAACACTCCTGATTATCCATGATAGAGTTAGGTCTAGTTGTATTTCCATGTGCATTCATTCTATATTGAATTGTGCATTTCGGTTTCTCGGCCATCATGCATCGAGATGCGTGATTGGTGGCACGAGGATCGAGGCATGCATAAATTAGTGAAATACATTGCTATGCCCCTTTCCTGCTCTTTCTTGCAGCAAAAATGAAGAATCAGCAAATTTTCGGAGTCCGGCACGTATTTCGAGAAACATTACAAACAGAGGCTAATTTGGGCATCCCAGTGGATTTCCGCGCAAGGAAGCTCAAACATGCATCACTTCATTATCTGGAGCGGAGTCAAGGCAGTCCCTGGCTTGCATGCCAGTTTACAAATTTTTTTCTTTAATTTGTTAATTAATTAGGAATTTGTATATTATTTGTATATTATTTGGACTGTATTATTCGGACTGTATTATTCTTTTATTCGGACTGTATTATTTATTCGGACCCTCTACGCGAGGGCATAATTGTAATAAGTGTGGGTGAGTGTGATGTATGTCTTCCAACCCCCACTTCTTTCTCCCTTTTATTTACTTGCTTACGATGGTTAGATATAGGGCATATTTCAATTAGCATACAGTATGACAGCATGTTTGCATCATTCATCTGTTTGCACGCACCGGGCTCGGCCCATCATACAAATTACATTTGTATTTCAATTCCGAATTGAGTACGTGATAATTGTAGCATTTCATATACCATGTTTAGAATAGCCGAGCCTGCTATACTTTGCATCTTTGCATGTGTTGCACTAGGCGTTGCTGTATACTTAGGACCATGCATGATTTCTAATGAGCTTCTGTTTTGGCTTGGAGTACTCGGTGAGTTTTATGCTTTAGCATCCTTGCATGCGTGTGAGTGACTGCCATGATAGCATGCTTACCATGAGGCTAAATGCTTATGTGATATAACTGCCTTGAATGCCTGTGGGTGAAGGTTGGGTTACTTGAATTGGAACAATTCATCAAATGCTTGTTTTAAGCCCACTAGATAGTGGCAAAATCATATTTTCTTAAGCCCACCCGAGGGTGGCAAATCCGCGTCTTAGCCTACTTACGAGTAGCACCATCAAACCATTTTCAAACAAACAAACATGAAATGTTTAGTTCCAATTCAGGCGACTCAGTCTATACTTGTATGCTGTGCGCATCACATAGTAACCTAGGCTAATAACCGGAATAAGAATGCACAATGTTTTCAAAATAAGATATCATAGTTAGTAGAGGCCGGTCTTTAACCGGGCGAGCGGGGGTGCTCACGAAGTGACCTTCCCCAATCGTACTCAAGTTCCCGAGCCGAGGCAACTTTGGTGATGACGGACACGTGGCCTTTGGCACCGAGTCAGGGTTTCCTAAATTTCCCATTTTAAAAAACATTTAGGTGGCGACTCTGTATCTGGCGAAGCAGTCCATGTTTGGCACTTCTTTCAAAAAAATCTGTTTTCCTCAAAATGATTTGCCGGATTTGGACTCTTTGGTTCAAGATTGAGAACCGTGACATTTGAGTCCTTCGAACTGTAGTGACCCAATATCGAACCAGAACCGGGGGGGGGGGACTCGCACTCCCCTTCCCCGGGATGCGTTCGGGGACGTCTACATCTGCCCATCTGGAGATACCAGTACTACTCCTGCCCCCGCTCCCTGTCGATTGGAACTTCCATCAACAAATAGTCTAAAGGAGTCGCCGATATAAATGCTGCAGGGTCTGAGTTTTTCTTCTTTGCTTTGTTCTTTCGCCTTTGGCTGGGCTCCTCCTTGCTTGTTTGGACATCGTTCACCTTGGCTCAACGGAGCCCGATGTTCGATGGATTCTGGTGTGAACTGTGCCACGAAGTCGGCCAAAACTTAGCCTTTGATTGCTGTTATGGGTCTGTACTCCAGGTCATACTGGCCCAAGGCGACTGCTCATCTGGCTATTCTTCCTGTTAAGTCTCCTTGTTGCAGCAAGGATTTCAAGGGGTATCTAGTTAGCACCACAATTTTATGGGCCTTGAAGTAATGGTTCAGCTTCTTTGAAGCCATTACTAAGGCTAGTGACAATTTCTCTAAGGGTAGATATCTCGTTTCTACATTGGCTACGGTTTTGCTTACATAGTAAACAACTTTTTGCTCCCCTTTTTCTTCTCAGATTGCCACTGCGCTTACTGCGTGTTTTGAAACTGCTAAGTATAGGAACAGCTCCTCCCCAGGTTCTGGATTTGAAAGAACTGGAGCTGTGTTAAAATACTTCTTCAGGTCGGTCAAAGTGGCTTCGCACTCCTCGGTCCATAGGAAGTCTGAGGCTTTCTTCACTAAGTTGAATAAAGGTTTGCATTTATCTGAGCTTCTGCTGATGAACCTGTTCAGGGCTGCGGCCCTTCTAGTCAACATTTGTACCTGTTTTGCCGACGTTGGGCTTTTTAAATCCAGGATGGCCTTGATCTGATCTGGGCTGGCCTCAATGCCCCTTCTTGTTACCAGGTATCCCAAGAACTTACCAGACTTAACTCCAAACGCGCACTTAGATGCATTGAGTCAGAGCCGATATGACTTCAGGATGTCAAAGACTACTTTCAGGTCGGCCAGATGACCTTCAGGTTCCTTGGTCTTCACGACCATGTCATCAATGTAGACTTCCACCGTTCCGCCAATCAGGTGTTTGAACATCTTGGTTACCAATCTTTGGTAAGTTGCTCCTGCGTTTTTCAATTCGAAAGGCATCACTCTGTAGCAGTACAGCCTTTTGGGAGTGATAAATGTAGTTTTCTCTTCATCTGGGGGGTACATAGCTATCTGATGGTGCCCCCTGTATGCATCCAAAAAGCTCATCCTTCCATGTCCCGAAGTGGCGTCTACCAGCTGGTCAATCTTAGGTAGAGGAAAGCTGTCTTTGGAACAGGCTTTGTTCAAACTGGTAAAGTCTACGCAGACCCTCCATTTACCATTCTTCTTTTTCACCACTACTGTGTTCGATAGCCATGTCGGGTAATTTACCTCACGAATGGCCCTGGCTTCTAGTAGTCTGTCTACTTCCTCTTCCACTGCTTCAACGTGTGTCAACGTCGGTCTTCTTGCTCGTTGGATTACGAGTTTGGCCGACCTGTCAACGTTAAGCTTATGGCAAGTGACCTCGGGGTCAATGCCAGGCATTTCGTAGGGTGTCCACGCGAATACCTCAATATTTGCTCTCAAAAAAGCTTCGAACTCTTTTTCCTCTTCTTCGGTTAAGCCCGAGCTGAGAAGAAAGAAGCGTTCTTCATTCCCTTCCTGGACGAGGATTTTCTTTAGTGCTTCTTCACTCTTCTCGGCTGGCTCATTGCCGACATCCTCTAGGACCTCCACGTCCTCGTATTCGATCTCTGCCTTCTCTAGTTCTCGAATGCTGCAGGTGGATTTCATTGCTACCATGGAGCAATTCTTTGCCTCAAGTTGATCTCCTCTGATCTCCTCAATCCCATGCTCTGTTAGGAACCGCAATAGTTGATGCAATGTTGAGGGGACAGCCCCCATTGTACGTAACCATGGCCTTTCCAAAATGATGTTGTAAGGGGAGGGTGTGTCGATTACGGTGAACTCTGTTGTTATCCTCCTGGTGCTTGCCTGCACCTCCAAGCTGGTTGTTCCTAGTGGCCATGTCGGCGTTCTATTGAACCCGACCATTGGGCTATTGGATTGCTCCATATCGTCTGGGTGAAGGCCGAGCTCCTTGTAACATCGGACGTACATGATGTCACAAGAGCTGCCTTGGTCAATCAGGATGCGCTTCACTTGGCATTCCCCAACCTGGAAGGATACTACCAAGGCATCATTGTGCGGGTGATGCACCATCTCAAGGTCGGCTTCAGAAAAGGACACTTCAGGTCCTTGGCGCTCCTCTGCCCGATGTATCTTCTCTCCGACTTGGTAGACACGCTGCAAGTGCTTCACCTTCTGGGTCTCCCCCCTAATTTCGTTCTCGTTGACCTTCGAGTGAATTACATTAACTACCCGAGGTCCTCCTGCCTGAGGTTGCTATGCTGGGGGAGGTGGAGCTGCTTGCGCCTGAGGCAATCTTGCCTATTCTTCCCTTGTCCTGGCCTCATCAACAAGGTCTCTCAGATGGCCTTGCCTTACCAAGTCTTCTAAATGTGTTTTCAGGGCTCTGCAGCCCTGAGTCATATGCCCGTTTTCATTGTGGTAAGCACAATGCCTGCCAAGGTTTCTTCCCATGAATTCTCCAGGTGCCCTTGTTGGTGTTCTGAAGTAAGGTTGATTCCGAATTTGATCCAGGACTTTGTGAATTGGGATTCGGAACACAGTTGTCACTGCCTGTGTAGCCCTCAGTTCTGTCTCTTGCTTGCTTGATCCATTGTTACCTCAGCCTCGCTTCGGTGAGCCGTTTCCTTTCTCTTGCCTTGTCTCCTTAGTCCCCGATGTATCTTCCTCGGCTCTGGCGTATTTTTCAATTCTGGCCATGAGCTCTTCCGTGCTTTTTGGCAGTGTCTTTGCCAAAGACTTTCGTAGTGGGTAGTTGTCTTTTAGGCCGTTCTTGAAAGATACGACCGCCATCTCTTGATTACACTCTGGTATTCGGTTGAACACCTCATAGTATCTTTTTGCATAAGCCCTAAGGCCTTCATCCTTGCTGATTTTCAGAGCCATCAATGCGTCTACCCCCAATGGTTGCAGTTTGTTTGTCACGAACCTGGCCACAAACATCTCGGCCAGGCCTTCCCAAGTCTTCACGCTTCTCTTTGGTAGTTTGTGGAACCAATCTGATGCAATCTCCCCGAAGGATGAGGGGAACACTTTGCAGAGCAACGGCTCGTTCCCACTATACAATGCCATTGAGTTCAAGTATAATCCAACGTGGAAGTTGGGGTCTGACTTACCATCGTATATTTGGAACTTTGGCATACTAAATCTCTTCGGCGCCTCAAACTTGTCCAATTCCACCAAGAATGGTGTCCTCGGCTTATCTGGGGAATTTACCTCGGCATCGGCATTCTGTTGCTTCCTCTTGAGGTAATCTCTTAAGTCTTCCTTTGTCCGCCTAGAAGCTCGGCTATCTCCTGCTTTCAATCTTTCTGGTGCACTACTTTCAGCCTCGTGGTGATTCCTCTTCGACCTTTCTCCATTAGTTGTGTTGAAGCATAGCGCCTGCCCCTGAACATGCTGATGTGCTTTGGGGTCTACCTCCTTTGTGAGATGCATCCTCCGCGATTCTTCCCTTATTGACTCTCCTCATCCGACTTCCCTGGAAGGTCAGTGAGAATGTCTTTCGCTCCTGGTGTGCTGAGGGGCTATTGGGATAGTTTTCTGTCCTCCCTTCTGGGTATTGGCCGCTGGAATCGGCGTGTCATGCAGTGAGAATGGTGGCTACATGACATTGTTTTGCATCATGAAGTTGACGACCGATTGCAGGTCTGTCAACTTGTTCGCCATCTCTTTAACCTCTTCGTCCCTCCGCAGGCATCGATCCTTCCATACCTGGAGGTCATCCTCTTTATAGTACCCACTTCGATCTGGCTTCTTTGGTGCGTTGCCATCCTGGCCGACATCTTTGTTGTTGTGATTCTGGTCATGAGTTTTTGTGTTGCGGTTGTCTCCTTCGATGTCAAGGTCAATAGGCCTACCACTCCCAGCAGGAGTGTCGTCCCCAATCTTTTCCTTCTGTCCGTTGCTGGCTATCTATTCTCCTTTCTTTCCCACAGACGACGCCAAATTGTGTGGGTGATTTTCTGACCACACTGCCAACTTCAAGAATCACCGGGAGAATCGGCGGAATAGATGACACCGCTAACTCGCAATGTAAAGAGAAGATTCCGGCGGTGGTTCGTCCACCCGGGGGCACTCCGACGATCAAGTCAGTATATCTCTCAAAGATAATCAATAGTGCTAATCTCACTGTTCATAATACAAATCGCGTACCTTAGACCCATCGGGGGTGCCTTTCTTTTATAGCTAACTCAATCCTTGTTCTAACAGAAGCCTAGCTTCAATAGACTTTAGCTCAGTGCTTATCCTGGACTCTTCAATAGATAAAGATAAACTCCCTAAGAGCTTTATCCTTATCCAGGCTGAGTTTCCTCATCATTCTGGGACTCTTGTGCCTTATCTGCTTATCTCGGATTTCGATATTTTCGGAGATAACCTCGGCCTTGCCGAGATCACCTCGGCGTCATGACCAGGACACGTGGCACCTCGACTTACACGTCGGCGTCACCTTGGCCACGTGTTGGTACTTATAAAATATATCCCCACACCTTCCAACTTTTAGTGAATGATACAAAGATTTTATTTCATAAAATCCAAACCCTAAACTCTAAAATAAAATCTGTAAAACTCAAATTTTGGTTAGAAAAAGAATTTACCTAGGAAGCTCAATATGGGGAAGAACAATGGACGAAAGTGAGTAGCAGTTGTTTGTCTTGTTTTTTGACCTGAACCTTAAAAAAAATAAAATAAAATTAGAGCAACTATCACTAGCTGATGTTTCCTCAGTCACTATCACATTATTGCTTTTTCACTTTCAAAACCATTTTAGCTGGTTCGATGTTAAGTTCAAGCACATCTCAATCAGACAAATACAATATTTATTTAAGTCATTTCATCAAAGTTACTGGAAAAGAATTGCTGAATCAAGATCGCTTCTGGAAGCTTATCCAAAATAAATAAATAAAAATCTCTTCTGGAAGATCATTTTAATAGTAAGCAATAATGGGTTGTTTTAGAAAAATAGTTAAAAGTTTGTTTTTAAATTTTTTTAAAAAATGTGTAAAAAATGTGAGAGATGATATGATCTAAAGAGTGATGATTCAGAGCTCTAGAGCTGGGGCTCTAAACCCAACTTTAGTGATGTGAAAAAAAAAATTTTTAAAAAAAAAACATAAACACAAATTTAAAGATCACCATCACTGTGAGTCCACACAATTAGAGCTCCTTTAGAACTCTCAAACATTTTTGACCCCCCCCCAAATGAGTTAAAAGCTTCCCAAAATAGTCCAATGAATTAGCAAAAGTTAGAAAGTGTGGTAAACATGGTGTCTCTAATCTTTTCCATAGTGATATTAGAAAAATGTATTTTTTTTGAAAATTTCAATACAAAATCATTCACCAATAAGAAGTATTTTGTGGTTTTTTTATTTTTTTATTTTTGTTTTTTTGTTTTTGGTTGCCTTTCCAGTATAGATTAACAAATATGTCACATCAGTCTATATATATTTGGAATACTTACGTGTAGGTCCTAATAAGTGAACTTATTGTCTAATAGATCCTATGAGAAAAAATTAGTCATAAGAAAATGTCACTAATTGTAAGTTTTAGTGACAATTTATAAAAATTATAACAAAAAAAGTCACTAATTATCAATTTTAGAGACATTTATAAAAAATTGTCACAAAAAAATTATTTTTAACCACAATTTTACCAAGATTTATATATATCATTACTTATGCTATTATCAATTAATAAAAAAAAAAAATGAGTATTTGAACTATAAATCTAATTTTTGTATGGATAAGGTAACAACATTGCCAAGACTCCATAGCTTCCCCAGCAAAATGACTAGAAAAGGTACTGTATAATTGAGATTCATTAAGTGTGAATTTCATCATAAAAAAATTAAATTCAGACTGCGCTTCACTTTTCTAATAAAAATTCAAATAACTCTTCTAGATTCTTAAAAGAATTTCAGATAACTCTTCCAGATTGCTAGCTTTTCTGATCTAGGCCAACATCGTACTAAAAGACAAAGCATTGCCTCCATCATATCTCTCTCCATCCACAGGGTGCTAGAAGGCCAAATTCAAAAAATATATATGCATGAACTATATTCATTATGAATGTGAGTCATCTCATTAATTTTAAATTTACATTAAATATTTAATTTTTGATGTAAATTTCATGATGAAAATTTATAATATTATTTTTATGTTTGTAAAAGATGCCTTTTAAATTTTGTAGCTGTGGGGGCCGAATATCGGAAGTCATGAAGAGGCCGAATAGTTGGACTTGGGTCGAAGCATATATATATTTCATTCAACCTCGTCCCTCAATCTAAATCTTGCCCCATTCGGCCAAATAGCCGATTGAATGAGGGGCCGAGCGAGAAGCGGTTTGCTGCAAACAAAGCCAAATAAATAGTTATACGGCAAATTGAAGGTGAGCCCAGTTTCGAGGCCCAAGAAAGAGAGTAATATAAATACAGGGTCATCAGTCAGAGGAAGGTATGTGAGACCTATTATGCTTAACTTAGAATACAAGTAATCCTGAGTGTAGAGACTGACTTGCCCGTCGAAGTGCTAATTCCGGCACCCCCGACCGGAGTGTTTATTTCTTTTCAGGTAACTAGCAGAGGATCACGAGCGTCCCCCAGGATCAGAAGAGTATTTCTAAACCACTTCTCCACAGTAGCTAACATTGAGATTTCTGTTAGAAATGGTTGGAAAATTCTGGGTAAAACCAGAATTTTTTCCTAAGTTTGGTCTATTTTTTAGGTGGGTCCCGTGCGTCAATATTCGCAGGTCAAAGTGGTAACGCGTTCTATATCGCGTTGTGATTCACATGGTATATTTGGTTGCTCAAAACCATTACCAAGTAAATGGAAAATTGAAGCCAAAGTATGCTCCATGGAAATGGTGTTTTGGTGGAAAATCCTTAAAAGTTTGAATAAGGCTTGTCCCACATTGATTTGGTGGGAAGTTTTGAATGGGCTTAAAAGACATGGAATTGGAACTTGGGGTGTGTCCCAAGGGGTACCCAAGTGTTTTAGAGAGGGAGGTTATGGGCAAAATGGGCTAGACCCATTGGACCCAAAAATCACCATACACGCGCACCGCCGTCTGTTCGTCTGGTCAGTCGTCCAGCCCAATACCTATCTTTTTGGGTCAAAAACATTTGAATTTAATTTTATTTTTTGGTAAAATAAAAATCTAGAATTCAAATTAATTTCAGAAATAAACTGGTTCGGTTTTACTGTACACCCAAACAGGGCCCTTTCCCTTTTTTATCTATTTGAATTTTGAACCCAATAGATTCAAATCTGTTTAAATGTAAAACAAAACAGGTTTCATACCTGTTCAAACAGGTTTGCACCTGTTTAATTCAAAACCTGTAGCCACCGCTACATCCATAAATAAGACAGCCCTTATTTGATGTTCAACACATTCAGAAAATTTGTACTTCACCTCTGCAAATTTATTCTTCATTTTGCTGCATTTAATTTTTGTAAAAAAGAATGTAAACACTTAGTGTGTTCGTTAGGCAAATAATTTGTAGTGCTGCTATTGTTTGTAGTTGATCATTTCATCTTGGGAGATAGACGTTCACATTTTGAAAGCACCGTGGAGAGGACGAATCTGTCTTAAGGACACAGTGTCAAACACTGGACTTGATCAGTTATTTATTAGAAGAAATTAATCAAGTAAGTTGTTTAATTTATTATTCTGTTTTGTTTGTTTATTAAATCAGATTTTAATTTTGTTTTTGTAACAAAATAAAATCAATTTTATTTATTTATTTATTTATTTCTAGTTTGATTTTTGTAATCAAACAAATTCTCTCATTTCCTTTATTTCTTTATATTCTTGTTGTTGTTTAGTACACAACAGAATTTAATTTATTTAAATACAATAAAGATTGTCCAACAATTTCAAAACTAGTATTCCAATAATAATGGAACTAGTAGGCAAATAATTAACTAAAAATAATCTCAAAATTTGACTCTTATAACAAATTAAATTCCGGGATTCAGGGAGGATGCTATGTGCACCAGAAAGAAACAAATAACAACATAAAAAAGATATGTTATAATCACCCAAAGTTACAACAACTATTCTACCAACTCATCTATATCTTCCTCTTCCTTCATTCTTATCTCTTCACTACTGAGTCTGCCATTCATGTCTCTCTTGACCTCCACAGACACACCAACCTCCCCCACTAGTCTACAATTTATTGGCTGGTCCAAATACATGGGCATGGCTACAATTGGAACCCCAAACTTTAAACTTTCCATTATAGAATTCCATCCACAGTGACTCACAAAGCCACCAGTGCTTGAATCGGTTAAAATTCTTCCCTGTGGAGCCCATGTTAAAATTAATGCCATGTTTACATTAGATACATTGGATACATTACATGCATTGGATACATTGAGTTCATATATTCTTTGTATTCATGTATTTTTATATTCATGTATTTTATATTTATTAAGTACATTGTCTAGATTATATTCATGTACCTAGTTAATTGCAAGGTTGTTTAGGTTCATAGATCTTATTCATTGAACTTATGTATAACCTTCTCTATAAAAGGATGTAAGCCTATGGGCAAAGGATATGAATAATAAGAGAGAAAAATTCAATACAAAATAATAGTTCATTCTAGAGAGAGTTTTATCAAAAGCTAACAGAAGTGGTATCAGAGTTTTGGTTGGGTCAAGAACAAGCTGGGCGTAGAGATCGGATACGAGAAAACAAGCCCCGAAGAAGAACAAACCGACGTCCATGGCGAATCCCAACAATCAAAATGTATCTACTCGTATCTTTAATGGTGAAAATTTTGATTTTTGGTATGTGAAAATGAGAACTATTTTTGTCTATACAGATCTTTGGGATCTTGTTGAAAATGGGTTCGAGGAACCTGAAGATGAAGGAGGTTTGACAAATCCCCAAAAGAATCAATTAAAAGAGCAAAGGAAGAAGGATTCAAAGGCTCTCTCTTTTATTTAACAAGGAGTTTCAGAAGCTATCTTTCCAAGAATTATCAATGCAACAAAAGCAAAGGAGGCATTGGGTATTCTTCAGAAAGAGTATAGAGGGAACTTGAAGGTAAGAACCATCAAACTTCAATCATTGAAAAGAGATTTTGAAAATTTAAAGATGAAGGATATGGAATTGTTGAAGGATTATTTTTCTAGAGTTATGGAACTTGTAAACCAAATGAAAATTTATGGGGATAATATTACTAATCAAAGAGTTGTTGAAAAAATTTTGATGAGTTTGCCGGAGAAATACAATCCTATTGTTGCTGTCATTGAAGAAACTAAAGATCTTGCTGATTTGAGTATTGAAGATTTGATGGGTTCAATTAAAACATTTGAGTAAAGGTTGAGTAGGCAATCTGAAAAGTCAATTGAAAGTGCCTTTTAATCCAAGCTTAATGTTAATACCTCTAATTCCCAAGGAAGAGGAAGGGAAAGAAATGCAACCGGAAGAGCAAGAAATGGAAGAGGAAGAGGAAGGTCTAATTTTCAAAGAAATGAAAATGAAGAGTCCACTCAACAAAAGTGTGGAATTTGCAATCGAAGCAATCATGTTGATAAAGATTGTTGGTTTCAAGGAAAGCCAAAATGTTACAATTACAACAAATTTGGGCATGTCAAGAAGGATTGCCAAGCCAAGAGCACTCAACAAGCTAATTTTTTCGAGGAGCAAGAAAATGAAGGGCACATGTTCTATACTTGTCACAAGGCATCAGATCAAAACAAGGATGTATGGTTTCTTGATAGCCAATCACATGACAGGAGATGAGAGCATTTTTGTGAAAATGGATGCTTCCTCCAATTCTCAAGAAAAAATGGGGAATGGTGCCTTAGTCTAAACAAAAGGAAAATGTACTATTGCTAAAGAAACCAAGATGGGTACAAGATTCATTTCCGATGTTCTCCTAGTTCCAGACTTGGAGCAAAATTTGCTAAGTGTTGGACAACTTATGGAGCATGGATATCTTGTTCACTTTGAAGACAATTTTTGCAAAATTTTTGACAAATGGGGGAAAACCCAAGTTGTAGCAAAAATCAAGATGGAGAAGAATAGAAGTTTTCCTCTCATTTTCCAGTATAGCAAAAATGCAGCTTTGAAGATGGATGTGATTTATAATTCATGGCTTTGGTATAGAAGATTTGGGCGCTTGAATTTTCAAAGCTTGAAGCATCTACAACAAAAGAATATGGTTTTTAGGTTGCCAACCATTCATGAAGTGCAACATATTTGTGAAGGTTGTGCACTTGGAAAGCATCACCGGGAGTCATTTCCAAAGGAGAAAGCATGGAGAGCTAAAGCACCATTGGAGCTTGTCCATACCGCTGTGTGCGGACCCATGGATACATCAACTCATGGAGGTAACAAGTACTTCATTATCTTTGTTGATGATTTTACTAGAATAACTTGGGTGTATTTCATGAGACAAAAGAGTGAAGTTTTCTCTATCTTCAAGAAATTTCAAAATTTTGTTGAAAAACAAAGTGGTTGTTTGATGAAAGTATTGAGAAGTGATAGAGGTGGACAATACAACTCAAATGAGTTTATGAAATTTTGTGAAGATATTGGAATGGAAAGGCAATTGACTGTTGGGTACACTCCACAACAAAATGGTGTGGTGGAAAGAAAGAATTGAACCATAGAGGAGATGTCTAAGTCTATACTACATGAGAAGGGGCTACCCAAAACTTTTTGGGGTGAGGCCGTGTATACAGCAGTTTACTTGATGAATAGATGTCCTACAAAAGCTCTTAAGGACAAAACTCCATTTGAAGCTTGGAGTGGAAGGAAACCATCGGTGAATCACTTGAAGGTATTTGGTTGCATTTGTTATGCTCATGTTCCAAAAGAAATGAGGCACAAGCTTGATGAAAATAGTAAGAAATGCATCTTTGTGGATTATAGTTTGAAATCCAAAGGCTATAGACTCTTCAGTTTGGATCAAAAGAAGGTGATTATTTGTAGAGATGCTCTCTTTGATAAGAAGGCGTCTTTTGATTGGAAGGAAAAGAAAGTCCAAGATCAAAGCATTGCTTTCAATGAAGAATCGAAAATTCCACAAGTTGAAGATGTTGCAACTCTTGAATCTCCACAAAGAGGGTCGTCAATTACTAGTTCACAATTTTCTCCAAGTTCAAGTTCTTTATCTCCAAGTTCAACTCCAAGAAATATAAGGAGTCTTAGTGATGTGTATGCAAGATGCAATTTATGCATTGTTGAACCTGAAAATTTTGAAGAGGCAATTAGAGATGAAGCATGGAAGAAAGCTATGGAAGATGAAATTCATGTGATTGAGAAGAACAAAACTTGGGAGCTAGTGGAGAAACTGAAAGAAAAAGAAATAATTGGTGTGAAGTGGATTTTCAAAACAAAGTTCAATCCGGATGGCTCTATTCAAAAGAACAAAGCAAGACTTGTGGCAAAAGGGTATTCACAACAACTTGGAATTGATTTCCAAGAAACTTTTTCTCTTGTGGCTTGACTTGATACAATTAGAGCTATCATTGCTTTGGCGGCTCAAAAGGGCTGGTTCTTGCACCAACTTGATGTAAAATCAACATTTTTGAATGGAAAATTAGAAGAAGAGGTGTATGTTGATCAACCTTAAGGCTTTGTTGTCAAAGGCAAAGAAGATAAAGTGTACAAGTTGAAGAAGGCTTTATATGGCCTAAAGTAAGCACCCCGAGCATGGTATAGTGAAATTGATACTTACTTCAATGAAAAGGGTTTTCAAGGAAGCAAAAGTGAGCCAAGGCAAGGTATAACCGGTATTCTCATTGTTTCACTTTATGTTGATGATTTGGTTTTTACTGGTAGTGATGAAAAATTGATTGAAGATTTTAAAAGGGAGATGATGAAGAAATATGAAATGAGTGATTTGGGGCTATTGCATCATTTTGTAGGCATTGAAATCTACCAAAACAATGGTGGTGTTTTTATTTGCCAAAAGAAGTATGCTCAAACACTTCTTGAGAAATTTAAAATGAAGAATTGCATAGCAGTTGCTACTCCATTGATTGTGAATGAAAAGTTGTCAAAGAAAGATAGAAGCAAAGAAGCTGAAGCATCTTATTATAGAAGTTTGGTTAGAAGTTTGTTGTACTTAACTGCCACAAGACCAGACATCATGTATGCTACAAGTTTATTGTCTTGGTTCATGCATAGTCCAAGCCAAATTCATTTTGGGGTTGCAAAAAGAGTATTGAGATACATTCAAGGTACACTTGATTATGAAATTTTTAATGAGAAATTTGTTGATGCAAAGTTACTTAGATTTTGTGATAGTGATCGGGCTGGATGTGTTAATGATATGAAAAGCACTTCTGGGTATGCATTTTCTCTTGGATCGGGCATAATTTCATGGTCATCCAAGAAACAACAAACTGTGGCACAATCATCTGTTGAAGCCGAATATATTTCAGCATCATTGGCAACTACACAAGCAATTTGGCTAAGAAGAATTTTTGATGATTTTGGTGTGAAGCAAGGTGAAGCTACTCCAATTATGTGTGATAACAAGTCTGCTATTACTATGGCAAAGAATCTCATCTACCATTTTCGTACCAAACACATTGCTATCAAACATTATTTCATTAGAGAAGCTGTGGAAGATGATGAGATTCAAATCAAGTATTGCAAGACTGAAGATCAAGTTACAGACATCTTCACCAAAGCTCTACCAAGGGACAAGTTTGAATTTTTTAGAGAAATGTTGGGTGTCACACAATATGGCATTACAGGGGAGTGTTAAAATTAATGCCATATTTACATTAGATACATTGGATACATTGCATGCATTGGATATATTGAGTTCATACATTCTTTGTATTCATGTGTTTTTATATTCATGTATTTTATATTTATTAAGTACATTGTCTAGATTATATTCATGTACCTAGTTGATTGCAAGGTTGTTTAGGTTCATGGATCTTATTCATTGAACTTATGCATAACATTCTCTATAAAATGATGTTAGCCTATGGGCAAAGGATATGAATAATAAGAGAGAAAAATTCAATACCAAATAATAATTCATTCTAGAGAAAGTTTTATCAAAAGCTAACAACCCAACCCTCCACAACCATTCTCTCTTTCCTACCCTGCCAAGAAATCCCATTGCCAAAGCCTCTTCAACCTTAGCTTCGTTTCCCATAGGAAACCCAACAACTCATATGAAGTTAACATTGCTAAGCCCTAGACTATGAGCTATCTCTTCCTTGGACACAAAATACTAGCTACGAAAAGAAACAAACATAGTGGAGGACTCATCCTTGCTATCAAGCAACTCCATTGTCTGTGGGCTTGTTTTCATTAATAATTTCTTGAACAAGTGGACCAACTGGGACAACCTTCCTCCCATCTAAAACGGATAGATAATCGATGTATTTTTCTTCAAGCTCTCTAAAAGAGTTGAAGAACATAAAGTTGCAAGATGGTTGATCATTTAAAGGGCAACTTGTATTCATTAGCAGAAGTCTCAACCATTCGGCGATACGGGATTTCAAGGAATCCCTGAAGGTGAATTTTCGGAAATAGGAATTCAGCACCACCATGGTTGTCATGACCTGAACCCGCCCCTATGGGTTAAGGACATAACCGGCCAGTAATCCTGAGATTACCTACGGCCTCAAACCAAAAGAAACGTAACTCGTCAGAGTATAGGGGCCAACGGAAGCAAAAATTTTAAACTTTGTCCATAGAGCCGTACTTATATGCACATCAAAACAAACCATACATAGGCACGTTAATAACTCACAACAAAAACATAGTATCAAAAAGTTCTGCACAACAGGATCATTCGAGTCTAAGTCAGCCCCTTTCAACTATATACAGATATACACAAAGTCCTCGCCCACATGACAAAATATAATACATGACCAAATGGCAAAGACGGGTCTCGTGCGTGAGACACAAGGGCTGACTCTCCAAAACCTTTGTTGTTCCTGACAGACTTCACTGGCGCTGGGTTTGGACTTCTCTTGGCTCACCTACAAACACATGAATGAGCGTGAGCGATAGCCCAGTGAATAATATCAAATACAAAAGTTATACAAACGATATGTAGAACAACATGCTCCAAACGGCCTTGGGCCCAATTCATATTTCAATTTAACATATATATACATAATTTAGATCAAGTGACCGTGGTTCCAAACATACTGGCCTTTGGCCCATTCCTCTTTCCATAACAAACTGGCCCTTTGTAGACGTCCCCGAACGCCTCGGGAAGATGACTCCCATTTTGTTCATTTTGTGGGTCTACTACAGTTCGGACTCAAATTGTCACGGTTCTTAATCTGAACCAAAGAGTCCAAATCCGGCAAATCGTTTTGAAAAACTGATTTTTTGAAAGAAGTGCCAAACATGGACTGCTTTGCCAGATACAAAGTCACCACCTAAATATTTTTTAAATGGAGGAATTTAGGAAACCCTGACTCGGTGCCAAAGGCCACGTGTTCGTCATCACCAAAGTTGCCTCGGCTCGGGAACTTGGGTACGATCGGGGAAGGTCAGCTATGAGCACCCCCTCTCGCCCGATCCGAAGATCGGCCTCTACTAACCGTGATATCCAATTTTGAAAACGTTTATGTGTTCTTATTCCAGTTATTAGCCTAGATTTACTATGTTATGCGCACAGCAAACAAGTATAGACTAGATCACCTAACTTGGAAACAAGCATTGCATATCCGTTTGTTTTGGAAAATACTTTGGGTTTTGCTACTCATAAGTAGGCTAAAATACGGATTTCAATGAGTTGTTCCAACTCAAACAATCCAACCTTCACCCTGTAGACACCCCATTTTTGACCGTCCTCAAGACTTGGACGTCACCGCTTGAACACTCGGTGATTATCCATGTTTGTGTTCGTTTGGAGTTCCCGGAGTTCTCGGCTACGCGCCTTGCCTCAGGACCTCCGAACTTGACCGTTTTGTGTCTGGTTTTGCACCAAACACTTGTGTTTTGCCTTGGAGGGGCAGGGAATGCTTTTTGAGGCATCCCCACACACCACCGGCAGTGGCTAGAGGCCACCGGCTGTTTGTTGTTGCCATCGGCACTATATTATGCCGGTCGGCACCTTTTTGTGCCGGTCGGCACTACTTTTGGAAAAATGACCATTTTGCCTTGCCGACCACTTTACAGCTGTGTTTGGAGATATTTTCAGACAGCTTTCTGGCGCTTGTTTCCCCTCCATACACGTGTATGGAGGGATGAGCCCTTTGATGCCTTAACTTGTAAGTTTTGGTTGCCTATAAGGAGAGGCTTCTTCTCTTGGCTCAAGGGTTAGAGAAGATTGAAGAGTTAGACATTTTAGGAGAGGGAGAAGCTCTGGTTTTAGGTTAGGTTTTGTGTATCTATCCTATCTCTCTCTTTCTCTCTTGTTTTGTACACTAGGTGTTTGTGACTTACTATTGCTCACCAACACCTAGTGTTTCACCTTCCTCTTGGAACTGAGGTGCTAAGGGCTTGTTCTTGGTGTTCTTGGCTGGTTTGAAGCTTAAAGAGGCATCAAGGTCACCATTGTTGGAGGTGGTCAACAAGGGTGAGAAACTTACTTTATTTACCCCATTTTTGCACTCCATTTTTGCCTAGTTTAAAACAGTTTTTGTGCTTAGTCTATAACACATAAAAGTTCTGTTTTTTAAGTCTCTTTATTGTTTATTAAGAGTGCTTGGTGGTTTGGGTAGGTTTGACCACCCTTAGGCCTTGAAAAGGCCACTTTTGGTGCTATTTTGTTGAGATCCGAGACCTTGGTGCTTGGGCCTCCTCACCACTGAAATCTTGAGGGATTTTAGTGGTGAAGATGATGCCTTAGAGTCTCAAGAAGGAGAGGGCCACCCCCTCTCCTTGATGTCCTTGAAAAGGGCAAGATTTGGCCTCTTAAGGGAGCATAGTTTTGATTGTTTGTTGAGCATGTCTTGGCTGCATTTTATGTTTATTATGCCCTAATATGACATTGCTAAGTGTTGGTTTTAGCACTCCTTGCATGCTTTGCATAGTTGCTTTGTAATGCCTTGTTGGTCCCTTAACATGCCTAGGTTGTATGCCCTTATTTCTAGCATGTTTTAGGCTTAGATTCATGAATGTTTTATGCTTATTTTGACATGTTTTAGCTCTGTCCATAGTCATTTGAGTTGATCTTGGCATGCATTATATAGCCCCTTTGCATTTTAGGCTTGCTAGCCTTTGAGTATGCATGTGTAGCATGTGTTGCTTACCTCGTTTTGATGGTTTGGAACCATTTAGCATGTCATTTCAGTCCCTTTGGTGTGCTTGTATGCTTACCTTGGTTGCCTCTTTCATGCTTTAAAAGCATGTGTTGCATGCTCCATGTTTTGGCCTTAATGCATGCCTTTGATTTCAAGCCTCTTAGATGCCATCTAAGTAGCCATTTGGCTTTGTTTTAACATGCTAAAACTCTGTTTTAGGTTGTTCAATGCATGCCATATTTGTTTTGCATAAGTGTAGTTCAATGCTTCCATGACTTGCCTCAAGTGTTGAACCTATGTTGCATGCATTTGTTTATCTTGCTTAATATGATTTGGCATCATTTTATAGCATGATTTTCAGAGCTTTATATGCATGCTAGTAGTCCATTATTGTACCCCTTTAAGTGTGCTTAAGGGTTGTTTGTTATGCTCAAGTGTTGGTGCCTTAACTTGTGCATGTGTGCATGTGTGTTTGGCCCCCATGACTTAGCATCTTGGCCATTGGTTTTAGGCCTATTTGGAGCTGCCTAATCCATGTCTAAGTCCACCCCATTGACTAGTTTGCATGCTTGTTTTGTATGTGTGTTTTCATGCTAGCATCCTTGCATTGCATTGCCATGTTGCATGCCTAGGTAACATGCTTAGGGTTTCATTGCATTGACATGCATGATAAGCCTCTTGAAGTGAGTGTGATAGAGGTTTAGCACCCTTATGTGTTTGTTTGCATTACATGCATTTGAAATCAAAATTGCACTCTTGGTTCTTTGGGCCATCATGCATCGAAATGCGTGATTGGTGGTCCGAGAACCGAGGCGCATCTTCCTTTGAGTCAAAAACATGATAAGGAATGTGTTTGGTGCATACATGCTTTGAATTACATTACCATGCAAGTTGTGTCCTCTCTTCTTTGTGAGTTGCGTGTTCTGAGCATTTTGTGCCGACAAGCCTTTGTTTAGTGCCGACCGGCTTCTCTTGGCACCGATGGATGAATCGATGCGGTGGCAACATCCCTCAGCCGGTGGTGTTCTACCCCAGTCGGTGGTGATCTCCAGTGCCCAAGGAAGTATTCCTGAAGTTTTGGCAGTCTTCAGAGGAGGGAAGCAGGGAAAACAGAGGCAAATCATGCATGGCAGTGCGATTCCGAGCGAGTCCCGGGCACGCGATGCATCTGGCCCTCTTCCCGAGGCATTTACTGCTTTAATTAAGTTAGTTAATTTGTTAATTAATTTAGTGAATTTGTAATATTTAATTAGCTTGCGTAGTTAATTA
This sequence comes from Camellia lanceoleosa, assembly GCA_025200525.1. Taxonomy (NCBI): domain Eukaryota; kingdom Viridiplantae; phylum Streptophyta; class Magnoliopsida; order Ericales; family Theaceae; genus Camellia; species Camellia lanceoleosa. The sequence continues at coordinate 21,930,852 of CM045758.1, forward strand.
ATTTGTATATTTATTCGGTCCCTCTGTGTGAGGGCATATCTGTAATAAGTGTGGGTGTGTGGGTTTGTATGTCTTCCAACCCCCATTTCTTTCTTCCCTTTTATTTACCTGCTTACAATGGTAGATTAGGGCACGTTTATTTTAGCATACCTTATGCTACGCATGCGTGCATTCATGCATTTGTTTACATGCATCGGGCTCGGCACATCATGCAAACTGCATCGTACTTTCAATTCCAAATTGAATACGTGGTAGTTGCTGCATTTCATGTGCCATGCTTAGGGTAGCCGAGCCTGTCTAGATTACATCCCTGTATGCGATGCATTAGCCACTTAACGTGAACTAGGACATGCATGTTTGCTAACTAGTTTCTTGTTTTGGCACGGAGTACGATGTAAGTATTTCCGCTTTAGCATACCACATGCGTGTGAGTGTTGCCATGACAGTATGCTTGCCATGCGGCTAAATGCTTATATGTGATAAACTGTTTGAATGCCTATGGGTGGAGGTTGGATTGCTTGAGTTGGAATAACTCGTTGAAATCCGTATTTTAGCCTACTTGCGAGTAGCAATTTTAAATTGTTTTCAAAACAAACGGATGTGTAATGTTTGTTTCCAAATTAGGCGATCTAGTCTATACTTTTTTGCTGCGCGCATAACATAGTAATTCTAGGTTAATAATTGGAATAAGAACATATAATGTTTTCAAAATCGGATATCACGGTTAGTAGAGGCCGGTCTTCGGACCGGGCGAAAGGGGGTGCTCATAGCTGACCTTCCCCGATCGTACCCAAGCTCCCGAGCCAAGAGCACTTTGGTGATGACGGACACGTGGCCTTCGGCACCGAGTCAGGGTTTCCTAAATTTCCCATTTTAAAATATTTAGGTGGTGACTCAGATCCATGTTTGGCACTACTTTTCAAAAATCTGTTTTCTCAAACGATTTGCCGGATTTGGACTCTTTGGTTCAGATTTAGAACCGACACAAATCGAGTCCTTGAACTGTAGTGACCCCAATATGAACGGAACGGGACTTAACCCTCCCGGGATGCGGTCGGGGGACGTCTACACACCCACAGGCATTCAGGCAGTTTAACATATAAGCATCTAGTCACATGGTAAGCAGGTTGTCATATGGCAACACTCGCACGCATACAAGGATACTAAAGCATAAAATACTTACAAAGTACTCCGTGCCAAAACAAGAACATGTTAGCAATCAATGCATGATCCAAGTCCATGTTAAGTGCCTAATGCATCGCATACAAAATGTCACTAGAATAGGCTCGGCTAATCTAAGGATGAGATGTGAAATGCACAAGTAGCAGGTATTCAAATTTATTTGAAATATAATGCAATTAGCATGATGTGCCGAGCCCGGTGCATGCAATACTGATGAATGGCGCACGCATGCATAGCATAAGGTATGCTAAATTAAACATGACCTAATACTAACCATCAAAGCAGGTAAGTAAAAGGGAGAAAGAAGTGGGGGTTGGAAGACATACACACACTCACCCACACTTATTACAAATTTGCCCTCGCTCGGAGGGACCGAAAGAATAATACAGACTGAATAAATAGTCAACTATTCTAGCTAATTAATTATTACAGACCAACTAAATTAATTAAGAAAATTAATTAATCTAATTTAAGCAATAAACAGTCCCGGGATGAAGGCCTAATGCAGTGCACGCTCGGCTTTGTCCGGAAATCCACTGACATGCCCAAGATGTCTCTGTTTTCCCTGCTCTGCTCCTCTGAGGTCTGCCAAAGTCTCAGGGTTTGCTATATGGATGCCAGGGAACACCACCGGCTGGGGGAGAACACCACCGGCCATGTAGAAGGGTCACCGGCCACAACTCTGATCCACCGGCCGAAAATGATGGCCGGCCGGCACTAAATGTGGCCGGCCAGACAAAAGTCCCTACAGAATCTGATTTGACAGCAGCAGAGGGCAATACTTGGCATGGCAATGCATTTCAAGCAATGTATGCACTAATCACACCCCATATCATGTTTATGACTCAAAGGGACGTGAACCTTGATTCTCGGACCATCAATCACGCATTTCCATGTATGATGGCCCAAAGAATCAAGCATGCAACTTCAATCTCAAATGTAATGCAATGCAAATAAACAAGCCAAGGGGCTCAACCTCTATCATGCTTAACTCAAGAGGTGTAGCATGCATACCAATGCAATGCAATCCTAAGCATGTTGACTAGTATGCAACATGGGTAATGCAAGCAAGCATACAAGACATGCAAGGCATGAGGTAATGCAACCAACAAGTATGCAAGGCACAATGTGGGTATTTAAGCATGCAAACAAGCATGCGACTTCATTCAATCATGCAATTTCAAACATGCAACAACTCACCAATATGCTACAACATACAAGGAGCATATGCAACAAACAAAGAGATGGACTTAAACATGATTTAGGCAGTCCTAACTAGGCCTAAAATAGTGGCCAAGATGCTAAGGAATGAGGACCAATTGACACACAAACATGCATGAAAACATGGACCAACATTCAAGCATAAAGAGCAACTTCTAAGCACACTTAAAAGGGGATAAACATGGATGCATGGCATGCATAGAAAGCTTTGAAATCGTGTTATAGAAGGTGCAAAACCAAATAAACAAGACAAGCATGGCATACAATTACGGTCCAAGTACTTAATGCTAACCAAAGAGGTGTTGAACTACACTCAATGCAACCACACATGGCATGAACTAAGTGACCAAAATCAGAGTTTTAGCATACTAAAATAAAGCCAAAAGGCCACTTAGGTAGCATCTAAATGACTTAAGTATGGATGCATGCATAAGGGCCCAAACAAGGAGCATAAGACCTAACCTCTTGAAGCATCAAAGGGGACATTAAATGCAAGCATATGGGCACATCATGAGGTCTGAAATAACATGTCAAGTGGTTCCAAATCACTGAAACAAAGCAAGGATGGCATGCTAGAAGGGCCAAAGCTTAAGGCATACAAGAGGGATTACATGATAGCTATATAAAGCAAGGCATGAATGACTCCAATGACTTAAAACAGTCCCTTAGCACATCAAAACATGCATATAAGCTTCACAAAGCTTGGCCAAAAACATGCTAAAACAAGGGTCAACTCTTAGATGCATGTTAAGGCAACAAAATGGCATTACAAGGCATGTATGCTAAGCAAGCATGGTGTACCAAAACCAACCCAAAACAGAGCTATATTATGACATAATAAGCACAAAAATCAGCTAAGGCATGGCCAACACACACTTAAGCATAGTGCTCCCTCAAGAGGCAAAAATGGTCCTTTTCAAGGACAACAAGGAGAGGGGATGGCCCTCTCCTTCCTAGGACCTCAAGGCACCATCCTCACCTCTGAAATCCCTCAAGATTTCAGTGGTGAGGAGGCCCAAACACCATGGTCCCGGAACTCACACAAAATGGCACAAAACAAGGGCCAAACAAGGCTTAAGAGGGGTCAAACAACCCCAAAGCTTAAAACACTCTTAACAAACTATTTAGAGGCTTTAAAAACAAAACTTTTATCTATTATATGCAAATCCAAAAAAACAATTGCAAGATAGGTAAAAGTGATGTGCAAAAATGGAGAATAAAAGGGAAAAGTGATTACCCTTGTAGACCTTCACAAATGGAGCTCCAGCAGCTCCTTTAGGTTGAAACCAGCTCCAAAAATCCAAAACCAACCCTCAAGGATCTCAGTTCCAAGAAAAGGTGTGATGGTGGGTGTTTGTGTGCAAATCTAAGCTTAAACACACACAAGAGAGAGAGATGTGGAGGTAGGATATGAAGAAACCCTAACCTTAGAACTCAAACCCTAAAAATGTTGTCTAAAATGTCTAACCTCTCAAACAAGAGAGAAGACCTCTCTTTTATAGAGCTTTTTTTTGTCTTGTAAATCTTATAAGACAAGCCCCTAAAGAGAGAGATCCCTCCATACACGTGTATGGAGGGGAGCCAAATGCAAGCCAGCTGTGTCAAAATATCTGCAAAAGTAGATGCACAGTAGTCGGCCGGCCAAAGATGCAATTGACCAAAAAAAGATAGCTGGCCGACCTCCTATAGTGCCGGCCGGCCAAATATTTGGCCAGCGGCCACAAAACACAGCCGGTGGCCTCAAGCCACGGCCGGTGATGGGTGGGGATGGTCTACAAGCCCTACCCTGCCTCTCAAAGGCAAAACACAAGTGTTTGGTGTCAAACCAAGCACAAAACAGTCGAGTCGAGAGGTCCTGAGACGAAGGGCACTGCTAAGGCTTCCGGGAACTCAAGACGAACACAAACATGGATGATCACCGAGTGTTCCAACGGTGACGTCCAAGTCTTGAGGACGATCAAAAATGGGGTGTCTACACCCTTGGCCCATTCAGACTTTCATTCATGTCAAAACGGCCTCTGGCCCATTCATTCTATTATTCAAATCGAACTGTTATTCGTGTCAAACTATTACTTATATCAAACTATCATTCGTGTCGAACTATTATTTATGTCAAACTATCATTCGTGTCAAACTGTTATTTATGTTAAACTATCATTCGTGTCAAACTGGCATTTGGCCCACTCAAGTAACAAACTGGCCTTTGGCCCACTCAAGTAACAAACTGGCCTTTGGCCCATCTAAATGACAAACTGGCCTTTGGCCCATTCAGACTTTCATTCATGACAGAACAGCCTCTGGCCCATTCATTCATGTCAAAACGGCCTTTGGCCAATTCATTTGTGTCAAAACGGCATTCGGCCCACTCATTCATGTCGAAACGACCTTTGGTCCATTTATTCATGGCAAAACGACCTTCGGTCCATTCATTTATGCCAAAATGACCTTCGGTCCATTCATTTATGCCAAAACGACCTTTGGTCCATTCATTTATATCAAACTGGCTCATAGGCCTTTCATATCAAACTGTGTCCACCATTCAAATTAATGAACTTTACAAAACTTACATAGAAGTAGCCATTGGACAATAACATATGTCAGATATTACTCACAGTGATCGGTTGGTTGAATTTCCCTGAAGCTTGACCCTACATATCACATAACACATATGGGTCACAAATAATTCAATCCGTTCTTTAATTCACATATTCCTCTTTAGGCCTCATTCTTATTTCCTTAACTCAATTACAATGCTCAATGTATGCCTAAGAGTGCTTAGAAGTGAAAGGGAACGGAAAAACAGAACACAAAATGCATTTTCAAAATTTCATAAAACAGGGTCTCCGCTCGAGCGGACCCTTAAGCCTGCAAAAGTGCTGGTTATCTCAAATTTCCGCTTGAGCGTGAACTAGGCCGCTCGAGCGGACTGCCTGTCTACATAGTTCCCCACTCGAGCGTGAGATATCTCGCTCGAGCGCACCTCCAACTCTGCAAAAAGTGCTAGGAGCACGATTTTCCCGCTCGAGCGTCATGTTCCCCGCTCGAGCGGACCTCAAAATTCTAGAAAACTTAGAACTGTGTTCTTGAGCTTCATTTCCACTTTCCAGCCACAATACTTGCATGCAATGACTCAAATCCCAATATAATCATACTAACATGGCACCAATGCAAGATTATAACATTATGGAGCTCAATTTCTTGATTTATCTACATGCATGTTCCAAAATGTGTTAAACTCAACACCAACATAACAAACTCATGCATTTAAGCTCATATCTTCTCAAATTGTACATGCATGTGATGAATTAGCCACATTCTCTACTTAGATAACACAAAGGGTGATCAAGACATGAGTTTCCTTTAACATTTCACATGGATTATATATATTTGTGCTCAAACATGCAATATCAAGGTGATTTCCTACATGTATGCACATATTAAGCTTCAATTTAACAAATACAACTCAATTTCATTTCAATCTTACTCTTGATCACCAAATTAGTTTGAGCACACAAAAATTACAAACTATAATCCAAGAATTACTCACCTAGGAGCTTGATTCTCACAATCTATGATTAAATCTTGAATTAGACTTCCAATCCCCAAGTTTCAAGACCACAATTGCACAATCCCTCTTTCTCCCTCTCTATAGTCGGCTCTCTCTCTCAAATTGAGTCCAAGAATCAGTCAAAATGAGTTAAAGGAGAGAAATGAGATGTAGTGCTCAAATACATCAAGTCCCACTAAGTCAATATAATAATAATAAGGTAATTGGGTACTAATCCACCAATTTAATCGATTTAAATCTGACCCGAATCAATTTTTAATTAAATTCCACCGTAGGCTCTAAAAATTATGTCAATCACAATGGCGTAATCAATTTCGGGTTCCGTGGCCGATAAGGCCTCCAATTTAATTTCCAAGACAGATAATTCAAACAGATATTCCTACGATGAACAGATAGAAATTCAAAATCACATATTATCACACAATGGCACACAAAATCATGCTAAACACATAATCATATTCAGATTAAGGACCAATTAGCTAATTACGGGACAGGGGTATCACAATGGTCAAGGTTCTTAATCATGTGAAGACAAAAAGAAAACACCCTAGCTCCAGTAGTCACGAATTGAACTGCTTTAATATTATAAGAGGACGCAATCATTGGTGTCCATAAGGGCTGAAATGATTAATACGCAAGTCTGGGCTTAGTGTGTTGAGGATGCTTGACACACTTGGGATTGCCGTATCAAAGGCTATTTTGAGGGTGTAATTGAGATGAGTTGGTAGTCCATTGGTGTTGTGGTATTAAAGAGGAAGCTCAGGCAATGATGGGAAGTGGATTTCGACTGGTGTGATGGAGAGAGAGAGAGAATACTTCTCAGTGATTTTTTTCTTGATGGATTTGAGATTAATTGGTGTGGAACACAAATATATGAAGAAGTTTTTGTGTGCGAGTTTCTTGGCTAGTTTTAGGAATGGAGATATGTGACCACGGACCAAAAATGTTAGCATTAGGACATTAGTTTTTCTCTATTTTGTATCCATGATCTCTCAATTTCAGGTTTAACTTCTGTTCTGGTGATTGGTGATCAACACAACAACTAATGTTGATGAGCTCAAAAACATTATATAAATTTTATATAACAATGTTGATGCATGAGCCAATGCGTGAACTCAATACTATAAACTCAAGGGGCAGAGACAGAAACAGGTAGGACTCTGGTGAGTGCTTGCATATGGAATTTCGCAGTACGCCATTCACTAGACCAGACAAACAGTTAAAATTCAAAAACTTCAAAGTGGTATCAGTCATCAATCAAATAGGAAGAAGAAACAGTTCCGCATTATTGGTATTGGTATTAGCATTTGTGCCTCAAAAACCAATTTGTTAACTTTATTAATTGATTATATAAAATTGCTTGGTATTTTATTTTGCATTTTGTATATTATTATGGGTAATGTTATATTTAATGTTATATATGAAGTGAACATAAGGTCCCTTGAGTGACATTGTAGAAAAACATGCTAATGGTTAATGAACCAAAAGCTGGGAGTTATGATTTTTCAGTGCCTTGTAGACCTAATTAATATTCTAGGCTATGGGTGTTGATTGGGCATCGCACTACTATGGCCTACACCAGTTTTGCTACTATATGATAGAATGATTAACTTCATTATTAAGGTAGTGATCTTAAGCAAATAGGTGGGTGTTATGCAATAAGTATATGCATTGAACATGATCGGTTTAGAGAACACTTATGGAATGATCACTATCAATTTAAAAGGTAGTTCTATTACAATACACTTAGTTTCCTTTGGCCTGAGAGGCTTGTATAAATTAATTAACTATTTATTTAATTTTGATGTTGTTAATCGGTGATGCCGAACCAAAGGCTATATACGGACATGTTGGGTTATATGAGTGGTAATTGATTTATATAGGTGTTTAACATGGAATCCACCATTCTCAAAGTGAGAAAGTATATTCAAGCAATTTTTCCTATTAACATTGGACCAAAAGAATACCGGCTGGTAACTTTTTCACAAAAATATTTCTATACATATATAATTACAAAAGTGCTATTTTTGAAAAATGCTTTTGGGGTCCAAATAGAAAAAGCAAAAATTTAGAATTCGGTTACATGAGTTAGGGTTTTGATAGTGATAAATTTGTTTATACCTATTGGCTCATGTGGAATATAGTTTGGTGGAAGGAAGTTTATGACTAATTGTAAGAAAGAGTCTCACTTGTAAATCTCTACTTTTAGGAGTTTAATTGTAATGTATTGATGGACATTATTGCAATTAGTGAAAGTTCTATATTATCTATTTAAAAGATAATTAATGAAAAATTGGATAAGTTATATCTTGCATATTTAAGATAAAAGATACATCTTGTATTCTATCCCTATAACTAAAAGATAGAGATCTCTAAGAATCCAACCTACATGCAAACTCATATGTATTTAATACAAAAATTGGCCATCGGAATTTTTAAGGTATGTAGAAAAATATATATAAAATAAACTCAAGAGAGTACAAGGTAAATCACTTTGAAGGCGAGACACTTGGATCGCTTGGTGAGGTATTATCAAACACTTGGTTTGAGGTATTTTAGATTGTGTAATTAGGTGGTATTTCTTTGAAAATTTGTTTTTCAAAATAAATTATTTTTCCACAAACTTTCATCGGTATAAGAGGCACACCACTTTGATTGCATGAATTTATATTTTTTTTTTGTTTTTCATATTTTGATAAAAATATTGAATATTTAATGTTGTCCTCCATAATTGAAGATTATATAATTTGTGAATATATAATATGTCTCTCTTGTACTAACTCTCTTGTATTAATAGTTCAATTAAAATAAAAAAAAATAAAAAATTCTAGAGGCTTGCTGCATCCACACGTAATGTTTGACGACCCTGAAAAAAAAGAAAAATGCTTGGGACCTCTAATTAGAGGTACCACTAATGATGTGGCAGTGGGTCCTACCACTGCCACAACCAATCATGTGTCTTGATTTTTTTTTTTCTTCCTTTTCCACCTCATTAGAGGTGTGTTTAGAGGTGTGTTTTTAGAGGTCTCTAGCATTGTTGGAAAAAAAAAAGAGTTACTGTTTAATTGGTAATAAGGGTGCACCCCAGATTTTGTTTTTATTGGTGGATTGGCCTAAGGCAAACTTAATTATTTCAAGGATCAGTTTATATACCATACCAAAAAAAAAAAAAAAAATCTACTATTTCAACCCATCTAAATATTTCAATAAAATTGCTCTACTAATTTTTGAGCAACTTCACATCCTTACAATGCTACAGCAACACTTCTACTGCCTCGTCTATCTCTTCATCTCCTTTCGTTCTTATCTTCTCCCCAAAAATTTTCGCTTTAATCCTTATGTCTTCTCCACTTTTCTCTATCACAACCTTCCTTATTACCTGTGCTATCTCTTCTCTGTTGAGTCTTCCATTGATGTCTCTGTTGACCTCCACGGCCACACCAACCTCCTCCACCAGTTTAGCAGTCAATGACTGCTCAAACTGCACGGGTATGGCTACAATTGGAACCCCAAACTTTAGGCCTTCCAATACTGAATTCCATCCACAGTGACTCACAAATCCGCCAGTGCTTCAATGGGCTAGAATTCTTGCCTGTGGAGCCCAACCCACCACAACCAGTCCTCTTTCTCCTAGCCTGTCAACAAACCCCTTAGGAAGTGCTTCTTCAAGCTCAACTTTCTCTCCATTAGGAAACCTAACAACCCATATGAAATTAACCATGCTAAGCTCTAACCCATGAGCTATCTCTTCAATCTCTTCCTTAGACATAAAATACTCACTCCCAAAAGAAACAAACAAAGTGGAGTACTCACCTTTGTTGTCAAGCCATTGTATGATCTCAGAGCGCTCATTTTCATCATCAACAATGCCTTGAACAAGTGGACCAACAGGGACAACCTTCTTCTCACCTATAACCGGTAGATAATCGATGTATTTACCTTCAAGCTCTCTAAAAGTGTTGTACAACATAAAGTTGCAAGATGGTTGATCGTTATTCACAAGGGCAACTTGTTTGTCATTGTATTCTTTTACAACAGTCTCAACAAAATGGCGAAACTGCGTTTCTTGGAATCCCTTAAGCTTAATTGCCGAAAATGGGAATTCAACGCTGCCATGGTGCTTAATCATATGTTGGACAAAAGAAACCACAGTGGCTCCGGTAGTCATGAGCTGGACCGCAGGAATATTAAACGACAAGGCAGTGGATTGTGCCCATGAGGGGCCGACGTCATAAATTACAAGATCTGGGCTTAGTGTGTTGAGGATGGTGGAGAAGCTTGTGCTTGCCATCTCAAAGGCTGTTCTGAGGGTGGAATTGAGATGGAATGGGAGGCCATTGGTGGTGTGGTAGTGAGGAGGGAGCTCAGGCAAGGATGGAAGGTGGATTTCTACTAGTTCAATGAAGAGAGAGTACTTGTCTGTGATTCCTTTCTTGATGGATTTTAGATTGATTGGTGTTGAACACAGATATATGTGAAAGTTTCTCTCTGAAAGTTTCTTGGCTAGCTCTAGGAAGGGAGAGATATGACCATGGGCCAACCTTGGTAACATTAGGACATTGGTTTTGCTCTGTTTTGTATCCATCATCCCTCTCTCTCTCTCTCTCTCTCTCTGTTTGTTATTGTGAATTGCTATGTTGATGCACTCAATGGTATATATGCATTTATATAACATGCTGTATTCTGATTTTATGTAATTTTTATTGACAACGCATGTGCTGGAGAAAAAAAGGCTGCAGCTCGCAGGCTACATTTGCGTAATTCTTTGACAGCTTCTTGTTGTGTTTGCACTCAATGGTATATATTTTGCCTATTACGTGTTGGTTGTTATGTGCATCACAAATTTGTTGCTTCATAGTATGTTTTTTATTATGGGGCTGGCTTCCTTCCCATCCGAGGTACTGTTGGACCCGTGAGAGTCTATAACGGGTTCTGTTTCGATAATCTGAACTGTTGAATGTGTAAAACTCGTCGAGTAATATATGTTTGTTAAAAAATCACGTTGATCGGATATCGATAGCTATGTGATCAAATCAGTTTTGAATAAAAAAAAATAGACAGTGAAAAAATAAACAGTTGACAGAAATCTGATCCGATATGATAGCTGTCGATATTCGATTAACGTGATTTTTTTGCAAGAATATAGTACTCGACGAGTTCTACACATTGAATGGTTCGGATTATTGAAACGAGATCCATGATGGGCCCGCATAAGTCCAACAATGCCCTCCAGTCCGATCACATACTGGAAGGAAGCCCAACCCTTTTATTATTATTAGAGGACATCATCGCTTCAAATGAGACCACAGAATTTATGAACCGGAGGGCGTTCTTTGAGCCTGTGGGACTTAGCACAGGTCCTATTTCAACAATTTGAATCATACATTATGTCGTTGACTTTGTATATTTTATTTATATGAAAAATTACGTCGATCCAATAATTTTAACTTATTCAATTGTGTTTGTCCCTAAAAAAATAGACTCAGATTGATCTAATTTTTTTTGCAAGTAAAATACACGAAATATTCAATAAAATAAACAGTTTAAATCATCGAAATAAAACCCGTGATAAGTCTCACGAGCCCAAATAGCGCCGAGCTGCCTCTTTAAAATAATAGTAAAAAAGTAAAAATAAAAAGTTGGCATTCTCTTTTTAATTCAAATCTTGACTTTTTTAATCTGATCGTTATGTTCATGCCGGTCGACTAAAGCAAGCAAATAAATTTATTCGTTTTCTGTTTATAGACCATAAAACAATTAGCAAGAGGTTTTTCATTTCCAGCACCTTGTCACACTGTTTGGTTCATAAATTTGACTAGAAATTTTTTTTAAAAAAAATATAAGTAAAATATAAATAAAATATAATTACATTTCACACACTTTTTCTTCTTCTTTTTTTTTTTTTTTCCAAATCCATCAACCTAGCTTGGCCTTAATGACACTGGTTGAGAGGAGTAAACAAAGTCTTTGTGCTATTTCTAATTGCCTTGAATCCTTGATATAAACTGCCTCCGTCCCAATTTGTTAGTCTCTTTTGGAGATTTTAATTTTTAAAGAGGAATGCAATCATTACACAAAAATTTAAATTTCAAAATATTTTTTCATTATTGCCCTATCTTTCAATTTTTTAATATATTTATAAGAGTAATGATAAGAATCATGAAAAAAATATCATGAAATGCATCATAAAGATTTTTAATCATTTGATTAATGTGTGGTATTTTATTGTATGTGTAATCCAAAGGTAGAGAATGTTTCATGATCATGTTCATGATATTTTTTTCATAATTCCTAGCATTAATCACTCAAAAGGATAGTTTTAAAAAATCAAATATTTTTTATTTTAACTTTTCAAATGGATTTATCATTTTGTGACATTCCAAAATAAAATAGTAGACCAACAAAATGGAACAGGGGAAATACTATATATATATATTAGTATATATGAGGCCCGTGCAAGGCACGGGCGACTTGCAATTATATATACATATTTTTTGTTTTGTTTTTTGATTTTAAGATTTTTTTTAATGGTAGTGAAATATAATGGAATGATTATTTAGAGAAATCCTCAACATTTAAATATACTTTTTTTATAATATATATATATATAATATTACGAATTAATACGGTAATAACATAGCAAAAAATTCTATAATACACATCCCAGTTTGGGATGTGTGATATTGGTGGTCAAATTGGAATGCGTACCATGCCCCAATTATGGGTAACCTATTATACTATTAATTATGACTTGATTATGTTGTGAGGTTAGTTATAACTTATTGTAATTATTATTTTAGTAATAATAATAAAAAAATCTTTGGATAATCTTCAAAATGGTTACAAAATAGACCCTTAGTTGTGATGTTTTTTATTTTTTATTATTTTAATTATGACTAAAAAATATTTAATTATAACATTTGTGATAATTAACACCGTAAATATCATAATTTGTATCAAATGACCTATAAGATATCATTTCATATTTACAGTAACAACAAATTACTCCTTTCATCTCACATTCATCATAAAGTATCCCTTATTAATAGTAAATAGATAAGTACATGATAAATTACAATCACTCTTTGAGATTTGTTTAAAAAAATCAATGGTTTATTGTGGTTTTAAAAAACAAAAGTACAGTTGTTCGAGAACAAAAGTCTTTGAGTACAGAACAACATAAAAATGGCCAAAACGACGTCGTTTTGACCATTTGAGCCACTTTTTAGCCACAAAATTTGAGCTACGAGACATTTTCCTATGTGAAATTTGAGACAATTTGTCTAGGTGGACAGACTTTTTGTTCTCGAACAACTGTACTTGTGTCTAGTTGTATTGATCTTTTAACTCCTTGTCGCATACAACCGAATCAAGGCTCAGTTTGAATCAAGGTTTTAAAAAGCAGCTGTAACCGTTACGTAATGTCGTTACGTAACAGTTTTGACGGTTACCGCCACCCATTACGGCCGTTTTTGCAGTGTGATTGAGATTCACAGGTGTGTCGGTCGTAGCGGTTGTCAGAAGCGGTAACGGTGCTATATAACCGTAGTGAACGGCTCGTTACAAGACTGCTACGTAACGGTTCCAAACCGTTTCTTTCAAAAAAACACACAAAAAAAAACTGAAAATGGGGGAAGATGGATAGAGCGAAGAGGGAAGATAAAGAGAGAAAATAGAGGAGCGAGATAGAGAGAGAGAGAGAGAGAGAGAGAGAAAGAAGAGGGAAGATGAAGAACATGTTATTAATTTGTTGAAATTATAAGACTTATGCTATTCTATTCAGCTGCTATTACTAAACCATTTTGTTTGTGTGTGTCTATCTATATATTATTTGATAATAATAATAATAATAATAATAATAATAATAATAATAATAATAATAAGTGTGATCATTGTCTATTTGGCTTGGTTAAAATATGTATATATATATATATATATATATTTAGACTCTTATTTATTCTCTTACTTTTGTCATTATTTATCTTATATATAATAGTTAGTGATTAATTTTTTGTAAAATATAAAGTCATTAATTGTTAAAATAAAATGTAAAAAACTCAGTTTATAGTGATTTAAAAATATGAAATGTATTGGATAACACTTAAAAATTTACAGAAATTGATCAATATTTATTTTTAACCCAATAAATATGATTATGGAAAAAAAATATATGTATCGGTAAGTTTTTTTCAAATTGTGCGAAAAATAAAAAAAAATCACGGTTCCGGTTACCGCAACCGTTACAATACGACCTTTACACCCCGCAACCATAACCGCGTCACCGCCACCATTACGGCGACTGCAACCGCTTTCCAGAACCTTGGTTTGAATACATATGAAAATAAGAACTAATACAACAAGAAACAATTCACAACAAAAGGATATCTTCTAATCACCCAAATATTTTAATAAAGTTGCTATACTAATTTTGGAGCAACCTGCCATCCTTACAATTGAAGCAACTCTTTTACAACCCCATCTATCACTTCATCTCCTTTCATTCTTATATTCTCTCCGAAATTTCTTGCTTTAATCCTTATGCCCTCTCCACTTTTCTCTACCACAACCTTCCTTAATGCCTGTGTTATCTCTTCTGTTGGATCACCCATTGAGGTGATCGTGGAGCTCCCACCAAGAGACAATGGAGATCCCATTGAGGAAGTGGAGTGGGTAAACCCACTAGAGAGAAGTGGGGTGGTTGAACCCACTCACCCACCAGCTGCCTCCTTCTTCTTCTTCTATGTTCAAGCCTGTATAAATAGAGGTTAGGGGAGAGGAGGAAAATGAGAGAGAGAGAGAGAGAAGAGAGCCAACTGCCAAAGAGGTGTTGAGATGTGAGACGGAGAGACCCGTCTCCCTCAGTGTGAGTGAGGGAGACGGGAGGGTGTGTGAGTGAGGAGAGTGTGAGCTCCTCCTCTATTATAATCTTTCTGTAATCTCCAAATTGGTATAGTGAAAATTGGCTACTCTCCCGTGGACGTAGGCATTGAGGCCGAACCACGTAAAATATTGTGTCTCCTTGTGTGTGGGTGTGTAATTCTGCTTAGTTTAATTTTCGCAAAGGTCTTGGGGGGATCCCGGATCCCAACAATTGGTATCAGAGCCTCGTCGGTGGCGTTTCGGAACCAAAACAGTGCAAAATCCGAATCTGCCCAGAAATCGAATTGCTCGAAATCGAGTTTTGAGCATACCAAGAGCAAGGGCTCGACGAGAGGAGTCCAGAAATGCAAAGAACAACCCAAACGGAGGCCGGACGCGCCCTCACGCGCCCCTAGAAGGTGGCGCGTGAAGCCCACTCCCCCAGCGCGCCACGCCGTAGGAGGATCTGGCGTCATCACGCGCCGCGCGCTGCCACACGCAGAGGAGGAAGACGAGTGGGGTGGCCGCGCGTGGATGCCACACGCCACGCCCACGCGCACGACAGGTCAGCGCGCCATGTCAGCGAAGGACGCCACGTGTCGATCCAACGCGAAGACAGTAACGCCACGCACGTGGCATCGAGTCATCGCCACGTGGTTACCACGCGCGACACGTGGCACGATGGACGATCCTTGCATGCCACGTGTTCCGCCACGCCACCGAGGTAGAAAGAGATCCAGTGTTACGCAGGCAAAGGTGCAGCCGCAAGGGAGGATCCAGTGCTTCGCGGCTATGATGCAGCCGCAGATCTGAGGCGTACAAAATGTTTTGGCTTGAACTAAGCCATTTGGAGTCCGTTTTTGGCGATCCAATAGTGGTTTCAGACTATTTGGAGTATTCTGGACACATCTGTACGGTCAAATTTTGGAGACGGAGTTTCTGTAAAAAGAAGGAAGATTGAAGGGACGGACGACATCGGGTGCAGTGGACGGAATATTCTGTTGGTACACAGAATATTCCCTGAATTTCTGAAAATTGCAATTTGGCCCAGAATTTTCAGAAAATTGTGGTGTGGCCCAGCTTTCGGGGGTATTTTTCAGTGAGGTCCCCGGAAGTGCAGCGAAGGTTGGTCCTAGCTAATCAGACCGTTCCGGACGCAACCACGAGGTCAGAATAGTGAAATTCTGAACGGTTTAAAAAGATTGTTAAAACATGGGAGTTTGTCATCTTTAATACTCGGAGGGAGGTTGCCAGATATTGTTGAACGCTGCGGAGTCACTGAAGAGGTTAGAATGGGTAGATTTTAACCAGATTAGACAACCAGATACAACTCGAGATAGATCATAGAAGGCCAGAAGAGATCAGGCTTGATGGCAGATCGAGGGAGATCAGGATTGGTCGGCGATCAGAGGATTGCAAAGATGATTATCTCTGGAGTTCATCGGAGGATCTGGTTCAATCAGAAGAGAAGACCATTCATCGACGGATAGATGATTTGGCAACCAGTTCAGGCTCAGGGAAATGCTGTGGCTGTTGGAGCTACTGTATACGAGTAAGTACTGGTGGTATGTGGACGTGTAGAACAATAGTTGCAGAGGAGCATACTAAGCGCAGGGGCACAAATGCAGACGTGCAGTAGTGCAAGGGTACGGTAGAGTATCGTACAGAGGCGCCAGAGGAGTGTGCAGCAGCGGGTTGTTGAAAGTTCACAGGAATTGCTAGACAGAGAAATTGAGACAAGTAAAACGCAAGAGTGCGTGCCAAGGAGTGGCAAGTCTTATTTCTCTATGGTGGTTTCTTTATTTCCATGGCAGCGGAGGATAGAGTTGATGCGGATCTCTTAGGCGAGTTCGACGCAGGGAGACCAGAAGCCATGGGTGCGAGCACTATGCACAGGGGTGCATAGTGGTAACTTGTACAGACCGGTGGAAGTTGTCTTGGCAGAAGGGTTAACTGTCAAACATCAGTACGGACGTACAAGTGAGACAGAACCGAACATCAGGGATTGCAGCATAGACAACGGGCGTATGAGATCGCTGGGAAGTTGTTCTGAAGTGCAGAGGCAAAGGCTGGTTGTTCAAAGAAATAAGCTCCGAGCAAGGAAAATTGAGGATGTTGATGTGTCAAACTCTGAAATTTTCTAGTTGCTCCCGTGTTCCCTATGCAAGGAAGTGCATAGCTGACGATGCTTTGACAGATGGAGCTACCACAACCATCAATCTATCGACAAAGAAATCGTGGATTGCAAAGGCACGCACAACAAGCGTATGTGGAAACGCCAGAGGTTGTTGAAGTGCGCAATGGGCAAAATTTGAAAGTTCAGAGAAAAAGCTCCAAGCAAAGAAGACAGAGGACGTTGATGGGATAAACAACGAGTTTTCTATTGCTCCAATGATTGGTCCTGCGAGGTATTGCATGACAGTCAAGGGCATCCCAGCAGGGGGTGCAGGACATCCAATCAGGGGGTGTCGGATATCTTGGTTACGCAAGTTCAAGCATAGCAAGTGAAGACATCCGAGACAGAAGCGTGGAAGAGATGCATGGGAGATGGGAGCAGGCTCTCTCCAACTCAGAGAGTGGTGTGAGTTGAGTTGAGGATGTAGGATTCCCTCCTCCTCTTATATCTCTGGTGTATTATCTCTAGCTTCAGGGGGTGCAAGCATCTCAGAGAGGAGATGCAGACTATGCTGAAGACATCCGAGACAGGAAGCGTGGAAGAGATCCGTGGGAGATGGGAGCAGAGGCTCTCTCCAAATCAGAGAGTGGTGTGAGTTGAGTTGAGGATGTAGGATTCCCTCCTCCTCTTGTATCTCTGGTGTATTATCTCTAGCTTTCAGGGGATGCAGCGTCTCAGTGAAGAGATGAAGACTATGTTGAATTTTGGGCGTAACAAGATTAGCAGCAGTGTGTGCAGTGGATTACCTCACATGGGTTGAGGGGGTGATTTGTTGGATCACCCATTGAGGTGATCATGGAGCTCCCACCAAGAGACAATGGAGATCCCATTGAGGAAGTGGGGTGGGTAAACCCACTAGAGAGAAGTGGGGTGGTTGAACCCACTCACCCACCAGCTGCCTCCTTCTTCTTCTTCTATGTTCAAGCCTGTATAAATAGAGGTTAGGGGAGAGGAAGAAAATGAGAGAGAGAGAGAAGAGAGCCAACTGCCAAAGAGGTGTTGAGATGTGAGACGGAGAGACCCGTCTCCCTCGGTGTGAGTGAGGGAGACGGGAGGGTGTGTGAGTGAGGAGAGTGTGAGCTCCTCCTCTATTGTAATCTTTCTGTAATCTCCAAATTGGTATAGTGAAAACCGGCTACTCTCCCGTGGACGTAGGCATTGAGGCCGAACCACGTAAAATATTGTGTCTCCTTGTGTATGGGTGTGTAATTCTGCTTAGTTTAATTTCCGCAAAGGTCTTGGGGGGATCCCGGATCCCAACATCTTCTCTATCGAGTCTTCCATTGATGTCCCTGCTCACCTCCACAGCCACACCAAACTCTTCCACCAGTTTAGCATTCAATGGCTGCTCCAAATGCATGGGTATGGCTGCAATTGGAACCCCATAAAATAGGCTTTCCAATGTTGAATTCCATCCACAGTGACTCACAAAGCCACCAGTGCTTGAATGGGCTAGAATTCTTGCCTGTGGAGCCTAACCCTCCACAACCAATCCTCTCTCTCCTACCCTGTCAATAAAACCCTTTGGCAGTGCTTCTTCAACCTCAACTTTCTCTCCCATCGGAAACCTAACAACCCACATGAAATTAACATTGCTAAGCTCTAGACGATAAGCTATCTCTTCAATCTCTTCCTTGGACATGAAATACTCGCTACCAAAGGAAACAAAAACAGTGGAGGACTCACCCTTGTTGTCAAGCCATTGTATGATCTCAGAGTGCTCATTTTCATCATCGACAAAGCCTTGAACAAGTGGACCAGCAGGGACAGCCCTTTTCTCACCTATAACCGACTGGTAATCGAAGTATTTTCCTTCAAGTTCTCTAAACGTGTTGAACAACACAAAGTTGCAAGGTGGTGGTTGATCATTATTTACAGGGGTTACTTGCTTTGAACCCTTTTATTTTATTTTTTTCACCTCCTCTGTTTTTTTGTCCGTCATTTGCAAAACACATATCCATCCCATCTTGTTTAAAATTTATTTAAAAAAAAAAAAAATTGGTTTCGAGCATGATTTAATGCAAGGTTTTATAACACTATCTAAACTTTTGAATCAAGTATTTGGCTATCTTTCTTGTACTTATTTTTATTTCATGCCTAAAATTGGGGTAATTTACATTTGTGATGATATTTGTCTTTGCTAGTTTAACCTTTCATGTTAAATTTCAAAGTTTTTTTTTTTTTCCAAAAGTCATTTACATATTTTTGCATATTACAAATAATTACTAAAAACTTATATTTATGGTTGCAGGATAAAAACTATGTCCTATGTGCGATCAAAATGAAGCGTTGCAGGGCAGAAATCGAACAACAAGAGCAACCAGTTGATGATTCCGACATTGATCATTACTCCGTCAAAGACGACCAACCTACTCTAGTTATACAACAAGAAGAGCAACCTATTTTAGCAGTTTTACAACAAGAGCTAGCTCCAGCTGATGATGATGACCATTTTGATTGGGACCAGTTTGTTTGGGATTCCACTTTGAATCGGAAAATTATAATTTTTTTTAGAAAAAATTCAAAAAAGATAAAAATAAGCCAAAATAAGCAATCTTTTTTGTCTTATTTTTGTCATTAGTGATTTTTTTCTAAAATTTTCCAAAAACAAAATGTACTTTTTAGATTTTCAACAAGACGGACGGGAAAAGCAAAAAATTTAGATCTAATTAAAAAAAAAAAATCACTAAATACAAAACATCAAAAAAAGAGGTGACTATTTTTTGTTGCCAAAATGGGCCTTAATTCAAACAAACTTTCAACTTGAGGAATAAGAAGCACACATATAACGATAATATTAGGTGACAATATTACCAATTAATGAAAATCCCATCAAATTTCATTTAAAATTTCTTATTAACACATTTTTTGGGTCCATAAAAAAACATCTTTGGTGATGGCATAGAGTGGTTGGAGAATGGGTAAAGGGTGTTGGTTGTGGCAATGGTTTAGCTCATATGTAAATAATTCCTTGTCAACAGAAATAAATACATAACTTTTTGTAATTTATGAACTGAAATGCACTATCAAGCCTGTTAACAGTTTAAATTAAAAGACTAAAATACTTTTATAACCATATCATCAATACCAATACATATTTAGATACCCGTTATTTAAACCTAAGTTGACATCATACATCACACCTACTATTGTTTCACTTCCCCCACAATTGACCATGGTTCGAATTCCCTGACTAAAATTCATCCTACTACTATGTTTCGTTTCCCCCACACCACAACCGACTGTTCGAATTCCTTGACTAAAATTCATCCAACAAGAGCCAGTCTAAAAGTCCTTTCTTACAGAGGTTCCTCGTTAAATAGAATTTTAAGCGAACAAAAAACACCCAAATGCATCAAGCACTCTCTTTGTTTATTTTTTCCTTTTTAAATTTATTGTTTCTGCCAGAGAGGCAGAGCATGAGAGGAATCACCACTATAACCACCACTTCATACTTAAAAGCTTTTAGATTTGGACAAATGTTGGGTTCAATGCTAAGTGACTTCACAGATTATCAAATTAGAAACAAAGAAACACTGATAAAAATCATTGTCCCATGCCTAAATAACCAACAACATATAACCATGTAGCTACAAATTTCCCCATAAAACACTACTCAATATAGCTCAGTTTCGTTATGGGTGTGAATCACACAATCTGAAGTTGAGTATGAGATACAAGTCAACACATACCCCTTCTTCATCTGTTTATCATCGAGGAACAATCCATCCGATTGGTCAACCAATCCAGAAACCATCAGCCCGGCACACGTAGAGCATGCCCCTGCCCTGCACGTGTATGGCAACTCAAGTCCTTCATTTTCAGCTGAGTTAAGGATGTATGCATCGTCAGAAGCCTCAAACTCACTCTTTTGGCCATCCGGTCCAATTAGCTTCACTTTGCACATTGCCATGGCCAATAGGATGAGGATTTCAAGCCAAATGCTTTAGAAACAGTCTTAAAGGAACACAAAGACAAGGGATTCTTAATCAATGCACAGGATTTGGTTGTGGGTGCACTTTTGAACATTCAAGGAGAAGAAATTGTCATAGTCGACATGTTTACACCTAAATTTGCAGCAAGAATACTTTATTGGTCAAAATATCAAAACATATAACCATGTATTAATTGTTACACTGCAAACAAGGACTGAGGCCATTGGCTGATATAAAGTGTGAAATGTGCTCAAAGAAAAGGAGAAAAGTTAGTGGTTCATGGCTCTTCACCCAAGCTTCCATCTGTAAGTTAATGAAACAGGACAAAACTAGGTTGATTACTATACAGAGGTGAATCTCTGTTTAATCCGATGGAATGGAATACAAATCTGTGTATCCAATGAATTGAGGATTGCCGTGGACAGAAATCTAGCTACTACAAGTGAATTGGAAATTTATGCCGGAAGGTGCCATTAGAACTGGCCCACAGCACAACAAGTGAATTGCTTCCACATTTACATAGAACTGTGAGTAACTGTGGAAGTGTCACCATGTTAACTTAAAAGGCTAACTACAACACTAACTCAAGAAAACAATTTCACCAAAGTGAATTGGATATTAAGGATATGCTCAGTAGGAGTTACCAAAAAATGCCTACACACAAGTGGTTTACATTTGGGAAATCTTGTTTATAAGTAGGGTATGATTTCATTGCAACTTTGACTTTGTATACACACGAAAAAGTAAGATATCGGACATTAGTAAGAGTTGCCAAAATTTGCCAAGACTCGCAGTGGTTTACATTTTAGAATTCTTCTTTACTAATACGTTACGACTCCGTTGCAACTTCTGGTATACTAAAATGAGCAATTCCTAAAACTTCTTCCCACTTTTCTTAATTTTTCTTTATTCAAAAGAAAAAGAAGAAAAAATTGAATTCAAAGTAGACCTCGATCTAATAAGGTACAGGTTCCTAGGAGAAGATTGGGGAAACAAGGTAGGCAACAAAATTGCTAGATTAATAATATGATTTAGGCTTTGGGCAGCTCTACTTCCATACTTCAATCGACAGTTTTTCTATTGTTCTATTAGATGAATGTGCGCCAAGAAATTTTTTTCAAATCAATACTTTAGTAACCCCAATGGGAGATTAGGAAAGACCCAAAACACAAACACAACGATTTTCAAAGGAATTCGATTTGGCCACCATCTTATTCTACTGACCTAACCCAACGCCTTTCTGCAACATAAACTCGACCAGAAAAATTCATTGCAATTTCAATGTGAAAATGTATAGGTTTAAAAGTTATCCGAACTGAGGAAATTGTCAATTTACCAACAAGAGAATAGGGATTGCATAACAATTGTAGATTGAAAATTGGAAGCATTAGCATGGGCAACCCCAACAACACTTTTGAGGTTGTGAATGCAAATTGATGTTTATGTGCTCATTTTAAAAAAATAAACAAATAAATAGGGTAAAAAAATACCATTAAGCAACCAGCAGGAATTAAAGCATTACTTTGCTGCAGTTTTTCATGCATAAAACTAATAGAATATTCTACCAAACCATGTCTAAACCAAACATCATATGCAGTCCATTGTATGACCACAAACAAAAAACTAAAGTTCATAGACATGAACAACAACAATACAATATCATATTCAGTTTTCAATTTATTTTGATTTTTTAGATACTTCTTGACTATAAATATCTGAAAACCACAAAACAAATATTTTAAATTTAAAAAAAAAATCATAAAAAAAAAGTTCAAAAAATGTGAAAAAGAACCCTAAACAAAACATTCAAATTATTTTTGTACTTACATATTCAAAAAAAAATTTTGGGTTGCAAAGGGGCATAAATATATACATTGGAAATAGAACCCAATAAAAAGAGTTTGAACCTATCACATAATAAAATGAACCCAAAATCAAAACATAAATACCGTAAGTTTCAAGAACTAATCGAACTTCTAGTATAAAAAGAAAATTTTTAATACCAATCACTGACTGCCACTATAGAAATGATCATGCCAAAAATAAATAAATAAAATTTAAAATAAATCAAAAGAAAACAACAATAATATAGAGATCAAACAAGTCCAGAGATCAAGAAAAAGGGAAAACAAGAAGAGAAAACTTTACAAATAGAGAGGTGATCCAGAGAGAATCCCAGATCGGAAAAGTTCGAGAAGAGAGAGGAATCAGAGTGGCTCGAGTTCACAACTCGTGTTGTGTGCAAATAAATAATGTTATGCATATGGAAAATTATTTGATGATTATGATCATGATTTTTTTTTTTTTGATTAGCAAAAAAAGGAGACCTTTATTGAAAATAAACCATACAATGAGACGAGTTTACATAAAAAAGGAGTGGAAGAGCAAAACGCATCATAGGAAACTAACTCAATCCCAACTAGGTTGGTACTGAGAAGAGAGCCCAATCATTTGCAAGCTTGACCACAGAAGGTTGGAGAGAGACAAATCCCTACAGGAAAACAACACGAAAGACCAACCCAAAGCAGCCAGAAGCAGAGCATAGACAACTACAGCAGAGACAACTACAGAAACAATTCAGATGCACAGCATAGACCTACTACAGCAGCAGAATCACCGCCAGAGAAAATTCAGAAACAATACAGAATCACCAGCAATAGTCACAGCAAAATTAGGATCACAGCAACAACCACAATACAGTAGCAAAATAAGGATCACAGAGACAATACTAACAAAGGCAAGACTGAGAATCGCAGAGGCAAGACCTAGCTCCCATTCCAAATACAATATTGAACCTGATGCAAATTAAAGACTATATCATTAATAGAGAACTCCATTTTGGTTGGGGATGATTTGACCCACAAAGCTATTCTTGTTTTGACAAGCTCACATAAATCTTCTAAATTTGGCCGAGAACCATTAAAGACACAGTCATTTCTATGCTTCCATGTTGACCAAAAAACAGCCAAAGGCACAACCTTCCATATCAGCTTCTCAATCTTTTTCATCTTACAATGTGAGGACCGGTCATGTTATTCATCTATTCCTCTATGTTTAACATCGATTTACTATTGTACTAGTGTCGGATTTTAATGTAAGGCTTTGGTTTGACCGTTGGATTGTTGTTTTGAAAACTCCCTCTTAAAATTTCGTATTTTATTTGGTTTGATTCCGTGAGTTCCACTTGTTCTAGGGTGCGAGATCAGGCCCGGAATGTTTGGAGATGAGCCGAGAAAATTCTGGGCTGGAGAACCAGGGTCGCACGTGCGGGATAGGTGCCGCACGTGCAGGAGGTGAGGCGGCATGTGCGAAATGCAGTGGAAAATCTGGGTGCACACTAAAATAAAAGCACGTGAAGCAGCAGGTGCATGGAGGAGGCAGCTGCACGTGCGGGGATGAAGGCCGCACGTGCGGGACGAGCTAAGTCCAAAAATCAGCTTTTTTCTTCTTCTTTTGTGCTGTGTGTATCACTTTTGGGACACTTCTTTCTCACTCTAAATATCATGTTGCTCCTCCTTCTCTCTAAAAACTCTCACCAAACACCTAATACCTTTGTTTTCTTGTAATCCATTGAGTTTTGATCCATCTTTTTACAAATCTTGGTGATCAAAGCTAGAACTTCACTTGGTGTGGTGGAGATCGAAAATTTCTCCAACTTTGGATTCTAGGGTTTCATCAAATCTCTTCATCAAGTTTGAGGTAGGGATTTTTTTGAGTTATATATGTGTTTTGCTAGGTTGATGTTGATTTAAGGGTTTTCTTGAATTTATTATGTTGGTTTTGATTTTTGGCTCAAAATGTAGAGGTTTTGAAAAGTGGGTTTTAAAAATCTCAAATCTTTCTAAGATAGTATCTTGAGGGTTGAAATCATCTTGGGCAAGAAAATGGTGTCTTCTTTAGTGTTCTTTTCAAGTGTTTAGAGTGTGTGTGTTGTTGTAAAGAAGAAAACCTATTTCCTTAAATAAAATAAGATGAGGGTTTATGGTTGATATTGTGTGTATTTATATATGTACATTGTTGTGTGCCATGATAAGTAAGGAAAATGGAGAAATTCTTGTTTTAATACAAATGCATATATATCGATGATGGGTTTCTTGACATATGAGAATTATTGAGATTGGAAGTTGTTGTCCAAATTTTGCTATAGCTTTGAAATGATTAAAATGATGGAAGTGCATGAATTGTGGGCATGTTGTTATATTTTGACTAATAGTAGCAAAACTTTTGGCTATTTGTGGAATGGCATTGAAAAGAGAAAACGGAAATTTTGGTCATTATAGAACATTTGTTGAAGTTATGTTGAAAGTGGAGAAACATGACGTAGTATAGGTAATTGTTGCATTGGCTTCTCTAAAACCTTGCATGTCATGAACATTGGATTTGGAATTGGAACTTTCATTGAAAATGAAATATTGTGAAATAAAATCATGGAAATGTTATAGGGTAAATACGTTGGTAAGTCCGAAGAGGAGGTGTAGATGAATTTGACAAGTTGGCCTGAGCGTCCAGGGTGAAAGACCGAAAACATGCGCGGAGGACGTACCACTTCCCTTCCAATTAGCAACCGATAAAGTGGAGGTTTTTGGTAGTGCTAGTTAAGCCTACTTGCAGACACCAACCTAGGGATTACCTGAGTCGTATTTACCGTCCCATCGAATAAGATTGTAAATTTTAGAATTTTTGAGATTTCAAGCTTGTTAAACATGGCGATTTTTTTTAAAGGACATGTAAATGAAATATTCTTTTAATTGGCATTGTGTGGCATGTGCATTTAATATTGGAAATCTTGCATAACTGTATATACTTTGTTGAGAATTCTTTACAGGGCTTTATGCTCACCCCTATGGGATTTTGGTGCTGGAAAAGATGTGGTGATCCTGCCGAGTTGAGGGCGTAGATATATTTTGTGAAGAGTAAACGACTCTATTTTGTTGAGATTTATTTTGTAAGCCAAGGGCTATCCATGTGTGGGCACGAGAGGCCATTTTTGTGTAATCGGGCTTGAGCCTTGGAATGTGTATGCCCTCAAAGGCATTTTAATTTAATTTTGGTAAATGGTGTTCTACATGCTATAGATTCATGTATATCTAGATAACTGAATATATAATTCGCATGTGGAATTTTTGTATAAACCTTGTTGATTAATGATGTAAAGGTTGGAGAATCGCTATTATTATTTAGTGGATGTTGGTTGATGAATTTAATTTATGCTGGTTAATTTTCGGGGCATTACATACAAAATGACCACCACTACAACAACCCTTCCACTGGCTTTGGCATAACCCACTGAAAACCCCACCACATCATAACATGAGACCACAATAGCCAAACAAATGGACAAAAAAGCAAGATATGGTTAACTGTTTCCGCCTTATCTTGGCAAAAAACACATCCCACATTTGCAGATTCATCCAAGATCCCGATTCTCTGCAAGAAGCTAGATGTTTTCACCTTGCCTTGCCAAGTTAATGTCACACCCCAAACCCGGGTATGACCAGCCGTGGCCCACAGGGCCTTAGCCTAAGGCACACGTAAGCCTAAACACGAATCCATAATCACATTGAATAACTATACAATAGTCTAGTAATAAATAACCAAACTCAATCCAGTGACATGCCACAAGTATAAACGGCAAACCAACCGTAATCAATACCATCCAAACTTATGAGATATAAACAGCCCATATGTCAAAATAATCCTAAATGAACCTCAATAAAAATAAAAATAAAAAAGAAATATGCACAAACTTGACACGACAATCTAAAAAAATATAAATGAATATCCTAGAAGTCCATGCAATTGAGTCCCCACTACGACATGAGTCCACTCTAAGTCCTTCTAACACCTGGAAATGATAAACAACTAAGTCAGCTGATAGCTCAGTGAGTAGTAACATGGATAGTATATGTAGTTTTGAAAACAGGGATCAATTCCAACATAAGATATATATCATAGAAACTAGATTGGCATACAGTTTTGACAAAGATAATCTGTTTCAAAAAAAATGTTCCACAGTTCAACAGTTAAAATACTCATGTCTCTCAAGAACATGATAAATGACATTTTCCACTTAAAATAGATTACAACATGAAACCAATAATTTTCTGGATACCAAGAATAACAAGTAACATACCACATAGTTCTCAAGGCAATAAGCTCGTTGGATCCAATATCGAACTAAGAGTCATCCTCGAGGTGGCAACCCGTGGCTTTTCTCTAAGACGATCCGTGTCACGACCCAAACCCGCCCCTATGGGTTTAGCACCGTAACCGACCAGTAATCTAAGATTACCGAAGGCCTGCTTAATAGTAAGACAGTATAACAGAGTACAGGGGCATGGCGGAAGCCAATACAGTAAATAAACAATGTCCAATGAGCTGTGACAGTCTGTATGCAAAAAGATTTTTTATACATGTAGGCATTCGGTACAGAAACAGTATATACATATATGTACAATCATTCAGTAGACAGGGACCTAATCCCTATTAACAGTACAGTACAGTCTATACAGTATTCCAAAACGGTATAGAGACAGGCGGGGAAATAAAAACACCCCTAAGCCATAGCTTAGCAGGTTCGGAACCTTGCAATGAGGCACATTGGTTGGCTTGATAAAACTGGAGTTTACCCCGACGCCTCTAGCTTTGATCCGGTGCCTGTACACCTACATATATATATGAGCAGTGAGCTAAAGCCCATTGAATAACATAATGTGTAAAGAGGTTTAGAATGAATGTCCTTACAATAATGAAAACAGTTCATTAGATCAGTATTTCAGTCTTTCAGTCAATCAGTCATATGTGGTACATCCATTAGCGTAATAGTAAACAGTAGGTCTAAAAGACCGAACAATAATGATGGCCATCAATCAGTAAACAGTAGTGGTTCCACGAGGGAACCGACAGAGATCTCTATGAATAAAGAATAAAGAGGTGCTAAGGATGCCACAATGTCTGATTCGAAATAAAGGACATACATTCATTCAAGATCAATATCGATTCAAGATTGATTCGGCCAAAGATTGAAGATAATCATTTTGAACATATCTTTACACAATTGTTACTCACAGAGTTCTGGGCTACAGTGAACTAGAGCGTCTCCTCGGAATGCCAACCCTATACAGTTAACAGATTGAACACACACTAAGTTTCACAGTTAGGAAAGATAATAACTTAATCCCTAATGCCTCGGTGTGTTCTACATCTATATCTTCATTAAGATGTCTTAAACTAGGCCTACGAATGCCTAGGATGGGATGAGGACACAAAGATGCACTCAGAAAACATTTTTCAGGATTTTTAGAGAAACAGAGTCCCGCTCGAGCGCAGGTTTCCCCGCTCGAGTGGACATGCAGACAACAGTTCCCGCTCGAGCGTCAACTTACCCGCTCGAGCGGACCAAAAAGTACTGGATAGGTGAAATTCACGCTCGATCGGGCGCTCGATAGCCGCTCGAGCATAAGACACAAGGTCCCGCTCGAGCGCCAAATACCGCTGAGCGGATCGCTGACAAAGGTAAAGTATCTGGATGCTCGAATTCGCCGGCGCCATTTTCTCGCCGGGGAGTGCAAAATTTGGAAAACCCAGATTGCACCTCCAAGCCAAGAACCAAGTTTTCAAACACCAAATTCGATCCTCTTGGGCCCATTTTCTGGAAAACCTTTGAAAACTCATACTACAACATGATTAAAAGCTCAATTTGTAAAATCAAGGCCCAAGGGTAGTTTCAACAACCTCAATTTCAAACCCATTTTTCATGAACAATCTTCAAACATGACATGCATGAATTTAAACCAATTCAAAGCTTCAATACATGCTCTAATGAGCCCAATCTTTGCAAAACAAGATGAAATCATGGTCTATTCTTAAAATATGGACATGCATGTGAGGAAACATGAACTATAACCTCAAAACTTCAATGTATGTACATGCATGCAACAATTGAGCTCTAATTCAACATTATTGAACCAATTCTTGACTTAACTCTTTAAATTATCATAAAGCATGCAAGAATCAACACAAAGGTATAATGAAGAAGATGAATTTCCTTACCTAAGTCTTGAATTAGAGGTATGGAGGCTCAATTGACAATCTACACTTCAATTTCTTTAATTCACCAAGCAAGCCACAAGATGAACTCAACTCTCTCAATCTCTCTCTCTTTATGGTCGGCAATGACAAGGAAATGGGGCTGATGAAATGTTTGCTTAGAGTGTGTAAGGCCTCAAAAGTGATATGGAATAGGCCACTAAGTGGTAGAAGAGTAATTAAGTCCAACATTCGTAATTTAACTTATTTTAATCTAATTTAATCGTACCAAATCACATTTTAATTAAATACACCATAAAATCATATAAATCCTACTGATCATGAAACACTAATCGATTTTCGGTTCGGCCATCGATAAGGCCTTCAATTGGCAGTTTAAACACAGAAAACTGAACATATAATTAAACGGTCAAATAGATAAGCATGAAATTAAATAGATACAGGCAATCAATTCAGTTTCAGATTTCAGTCAGTCAGTTCAGTAATTTAGTCAGTTCAATTACTTTTCATATTCGATCTTAGTTTAGCAGTAATCAGTAATCCATCAGTCATTAATCGGTATACAGTATGAGGGTTGTTACAATCCGATTGAAGGTCACCTAGCCTAGCCTAGATCTTTTCCTTACATTCGTTGAGCACTAGAGTCATCACGGCCCAACTTGGATCTGTTACCTAGTGGCCAAAGTCACCACACACAGTGGAATAATTTCCCTGGACTAAAATACACAGATGGTCCCAATAATCAATATACATCAGTTTCGCAAAATATGGTAGTTCACCATTATAAACATGATACCATAACAAATAGTTTACAATATGCCAAGTTTACACATGTGTCAGAAATAATTTAATTCAATTGATAATATAATAATTTATCAAAACAATTTAGTCCTGAAACAACAATTTAATTTTCCAACAGTTTAGTTAGGAGAACATTTATAAAAATATGTAGCATGCAACTACTCACCTAAAAACGAAATAATATAATCCTCGAATAGAGTATGAAAGTCCAACTAATGCCCTGAACTAAGTATGAAAACTACACGTCACTACTAATTTAAAAATACTAAAGAATAAGAACTAAGTAACCCCAAATTAAAGTGCACTAACACGGCTCAACCCAACTCATCGTTGCTCTTAAATATTACCTAAGCTCATATTCTTCAAGGTCTAAAATTACCCAAGACATGGGTTCAGATCGAAACTTAATTAAAAGTAACTTTAAGATAAAACAGAGTTTTAAACAAATTTTCCCAATCCATTCGCTAACTTTGAAAATTACAAAACCTACTCCACGCTGTTTGAAAAATTCCAAAACCCTCCAGATATCAACTAATATATCCTAAGTTTCAAACCCAAATGGTTTCACTTGATTTGTTTATCAAAATAATTATTTACAATTAATTATACCCAAATAGGTTGTTTTCTGCAGCACTTTGTGTTTGGTTTGAGTTTTCTGGATTAAGTTTTTTGAAAACTAAATTTTTTGTTTTTCGTGTTTTTTTTTTTTTTTGTTTTTAGTGAATGTTTTGTTAAATTTTAAGCATTTTTTTTTTTACTTTTTTGGATGCACCTTACTTAGATGTATCTAAAAAGTAAAAAAATTGTGAAAAAATATTTTAAAAAATTAACAAATACATAAAAATACGAAAAATATACTAAATTTTCATATTTTTTTTTTGTATTTTTGGTATTTATTGAATTTTTAAAAGATTTTTTTCACAAAAATTATACTTTTTATGTGTATTTATGTTAACTGTGTCTAAAAATTAAAAAAAATTGCTTAAAATATTTAAAAAATTTACTAAAAACAAAAAAATACGGAAAACAAGAAAGTAAAATTTTCTGAAAACTGTTTTCAGAAAAACAAAACCAAACAAGCTGGACTCATAAGCAATCAATGCAAGGCCAAAAATGTAAGAAACTAGACTCATAACCGGTTCTAATGACGCTGATTTGATAATTTTCGGATTTATACCCAAAGAGAACGACACTTTCGAAATTACTGTTTTACACCAGTTTTCTAGATACATTTGAACGCACCAGTTAATATAGATTTTGACTCCCAAAAATTATGAGAAAATTCTGATATGCAATTCAATATGTAATTAATCTACTATAAAAATTTCATTTCAACATTCATCCGTTTGATATGATTCCTTGATTTTTAAAATTTGTGGTTCTATATTGAATTCTTATCTAACGACTTTAGCTCTTTAATTTGCTTTAAAATTTTGCATGATAATAATATACATAAAATACTATCCCAATTAGCCAATCCATTCCCTTTTCTTCCAACAACTCACAAACTATGTATACAACATACTATAATAGAACAAGAATAGATTTACTGTTACCTTAGAGTTGTTGAGCCACAAAGGTGCTTCTCTCCCTCTCTCTTTTCTATCTCTTGCTCTCTCTTCCTCTCTCACGTTGCTACTAGCTGCTTCTGCTATAGTGTTGTTAGGAACCCTAGGGTTATTATATATATATATCTAAACAAAACTCTAAATAATTATCCTTTGTTTTATATTATTTTTTTTCTCTCACCATTAATTTAAATAAATATAACTATTATTATATCAAAATAAACTTAGTAACTTACCCCCTATATTTTTATTTATTTTTTATTTTTTTATAATAAATCTTACCTCTAAATTAAAGACTTCCACCATAAATTTATTTTAGATTTAAAATTAATTAAAAGACTCTCCAAATATTTAATTTGCACCTTAGGATTCACCATCAAAATATTTGAGATTGTAAAATTGTTATTATTTAATTATTTACTTTATTTTTATATTTGGGTTCTCATAGCCAACCGCCCAAAGAAATTGACTTTAGGTGGAGCACAATTATTCCAAACTTCCACTACCATTTTCCTAATAGGCCCCAAGGATAATTCACAACTTTTATACACAGATGCAACAAAGAACACCCCAGATGGGTCAAACTTCCACTTCCATACATTTGAGCTTGTGCCCCTAATTGCTGAAACATCCATGGTTAAGGCTTGTAACCTACTAACCTCCTCATCTTCCCAAGCCAATAGAGGTCTCCTAAATCCCAAATTCCAGTCCTGAGTCCCTTATCTTCTGGTATAAATGTCAACAACTGTTCCAGTCTTATCAGTAGACAGAGAGAAGAGTTTGGGAAATTCACCCTTAAGACACAACTCCGCAGCCCATTTATGGAGCCAAAACTGAGCTCCCTGACCATTTCCCAACTGAATTGTAGAGTTTTCAAGGTACAAATTGTGAAGCACATGCTTAGAGATAACTGCACTAATTATATCCGACCAGATTCTTGAAACTCTGTTATTTCCTTCCATGTATGGCAGCCAACTTCCACTCCCCAAATTATACTTTTAATATATAACTACCTTCTACAAAATGTGATTCTCAGCCCCAAACCTCCACCACCATTTCAGCAATAAGCAATATTCATATCTATGGAGCTTTTGATGCCCAGACCTCCCAAATTTTTTCTCTTGGTAATGGCTTCCCATCTAACCATGTGGACTTTCATTCTAAGATCTGTTCGCCCCATAGAAAATTTGATTGGATTTTGTCAATTTCTTGTGCCACCCCCACTGGTATTTTGAACAAAGACAAGTAATAAATAGACAAATTACTCATAACAGACTTAATCAAAGTCAGCCTCCCAACAAACGATAGTAACCTTCTCTGCTATGTGGATAGTTTCTGTTTAACCATGTGGATAGAGGCAAAACCTTGCAGCAACCCTTCTTCCACTCTAATGCTAGCAAACACACTTTTATGATAATTAATTTTTAGTCCCGATAGAATTTCAAAGCACCGAAGAATTCTTTTGACAATCACCACTTCCGCCCATTCAGCTTCACAAAACAATATTGTATCGTCCGCAAATTGAAGGTTACTTTTACCCCATTATTTCTAATGTGAACACCTTTGATTAAACCCATTTCCTTGGCTCTATCAAACAAGATATTCAAACCCTCAGCCACGATATTGAATAGAAAAGGTGACAGTGGGTCGCCTTGCCGTGGCCTACGCTGTGGGAAAAACTCCTTGGTAGGCGAACCATTCACTAAAACTGACACTTTTATGGATGTTACACAAGTTTTCATCTATCTCACTCATCTATCCCCAAATCCAAAGTTGGATAACATATTGAACAAGAATTCCCAATTGACTGAATCAAATGCCTTCTCAAAGTCTAGTTTCAACACCAAACCTTTCTTATTCAATTTTCTCCACCCATCAACTATCTCGTTTGCAATAAGAATCCCATCCAGAATGTGCCTGCCCCCTAGAAATGCTGATTGAGACTCGCTAATAACCTTTGGCAACACTGGTTTCATCCTATTTGACAGGATTTTAGCCAAAATTTGGTACAAGGAACCAATAAGACTTAAGGGCCTATATTCGTTCAAGCTTGATGGACTATATACTTTTGGGATTAAAGCAATGAAGGAGCTACTTAAACCACTAACCAGAGTGGCATTCTGATAGAACTCCCTAAAGAATTGCATTACCTCAGGTTTGACTATTCTCCAGCATTTCTTAAAGAAGGCCAGGTTAAAACCATGAAGCCCAGGTGCTTTGTTTCCTTCACAGCTCTTAATAACATTTCTGACTTTCTCTTCTATAAACTCTGCTTCCAGCAGATCCGCTGCTAGGCTACCTCCAATATTTTTGAATTGGCCAGACAGGTTAGCCCTAACAGCCCAAGTTTCAGAAAAATGATTCATGAAATGAGTCTTCACCGATGTTTGAACTCTAAAGGTTCCTCAACTATTGAGCCATTCACTAGTACTGAACACAAAGAATTTCTGCTATTTCTATTGCAGGATATTATATGGAAATACCTTGTGTTCCTATCTCCTTTTGTGGCCTAATTAATTCTGGACTTTTGTAGCTAGATCCATTCCATCATTTTGTTCAACCTCCAGATTTCACCCATTAATTCTTGTCTTCTAGTTTGTTCATTCCCCAGAAGCAATCTTTCCTCTACAATTAATTCAATAGCATGGGCTTCCTCTTCAACAGCCTTCAGTTTATTGTCAATCAGCCCAAACACAACTGTATTCCACACTTTTAACTTCTGTTTCAGGGCTTTAAACTTCATAAGGCATATGAATCCAGCCCACCATTCCACCTGATATTCTGACCAAGTTTTCTCCACCAAAGATACAAACTTAGGGTGTAGAGCCCACACATTCAGGAACCGAAAAGGTCTCGGTCCCCAATCTCTTTTATCCTCCATCAAAATTATAGTATAATGGTCAGATAACAACCTGGGAAGTCCCCATAACTTGAGATTGAAATTCTCTAGCCACTCCAGATTAAGCAAAAATCTATTTATTCTACTCCAGTTCTCTCTTGTTTGTGAGTTGCACCAGGTAAATTTCCTCCCAAGCATTGGTAAGTTAATCATTTCTAGTTGTTCTAACATGGTATTAAAATCCCTTATTCCTCTGTCACGTCTAGAGCAACCAATTCTTTCGGAAATATTTGTTATTTCATTAAAATCACCTCCATACACCATGGCCCCAAAAAATTATTCTTCAACCGAGCAAAAATATCCCAAACTTCTTTATTTTTAGCCACTTCTGATGGACCATACACATTAACAACCACACAATTAAAAGAGGAGAAGAAAGGACTTGAAAAGAGGATGAAATTATGATGACCACAGTAAACATATACTTGGAACACCTTTGGATTCCATATACTAGCAGCCCACTAGCACGGCCTTCCGCATCCACTGCCATATACTCAAAGTTATCCTCATACCAGATAGATTTTACTACTTCGGGAGTGATTGATGAACTCTTTGTTTCTTGAATCAACACTAAACTGATTTTCCTTTCTGCTAAACTTCTTTTAATCCTTCTCATTTTCTTAGGTCTTCCAAGGCCTCTAACATTCCATGATTGTATCTTCATTACCAATTTGATTAACACTCAAAAATGCCCTAAGCTGTACTGCTCAAATATCTACATCTCCCCTTCTGACCACTTTTCCTTTGTCTTTGGCCTCTAATTCCTCTAGCTTGCTAATCACCCCTTCCTCCTTGCCATCATAATCTACACCCAACACTTTCCCAATTTGAAGTGATGCCACTGCCTCTGATAATTGTGAACGACCTCTATTAGACTGGCTGGCCATGGAAAGTGAAAATAGCAGCTACAATAGATCTGAAAACTGCCCTTTTTCCAAGATTAAGTTTTGACTTCATGGATTTCCTACCCACTTCGTGCTTCCACTACTTCAAAAGATTCTGCCTATTACTTGCCCCTCTTTTCTCCTTCATCTTTTCCTTTCGCACAAGGGCTATGTGTACCCTCATATGCATTGATTTGGGCTTCTCCTCCCTATTGACAGATTCACTAATAGAAGAAATGCAATTCTCAGCCCCATTGCCTGATTTTATAGCCCAATGGGCTGGCCCCTCCTCACTTACACCCAATTGGGCCCTATTTAAAGCCATCTCCAGGTTAATTCCTTGGTGAATCCCTACAGAGCCATTCAAGCTTTTTATAAAACCTGGTGTGAACAACTCATCATCACCTCTAGAGCTATCTTCCTTGTGTGCTTCACCCACCTCTGATGCCCTCTTACAGAGCCCCCCTCATGTGCGGCACCTACCTCTGACACTACTATCATCATTTATGTCTCCTCCACCACAAAAACCTCCCTTAATCTTTCTTCCTCCTCCATGTCATTACTAGAGGCATGTACTAACTCCCTATCCCCTGCGTCCACCTCACAGCCTTTATTTATCTCAGTACCCACTTGGGCTTCTGCCCTAGCATCTTTTTCCTCTTGTCTGCTACCTCTATCTGCAATAGTCTCATTTTCTTCATCTGAGCTGTAACTTTCCTT
Source organism: Camellia lanceoleosa (assembly GCA_025200525.1). NCBI lineage: Eukaryota > Viridiplantae > Streptophyta > Magnoliopsida > Ericales > Theaceae > Camellia > Camellia lanceoleosa. The sequence goes on from CM045758.1 coordinate 21,966,714, forward strand.
ATTATTCCTCATAAAAGATTGACAGATGCACTGTTCTTTCACTATTTTTGAGATTATGATTTGTTCCTCACAAATCCTTACTGGGTAGATTGCACCTTTGCATTCCAGGTTGATTGTGTGATTGAAGGTTTCCATGCATCTTGTTTCAATCTTCACTTTTCCACAGTGGAAAGAATTCAGATTAATTGTGCCCTCATCCATTTCAATCACCTCACCCCACTCTCTACCTATGCTGCAAAAAGTGTCGTTATTCCATAGGACTAGTGGCACATAGGGTGCAACTTGGGCAGGCTCAACCCAAACCCAGCCCTAATTTTTTTAGGACTTGGACAATATATTTTTAAATTTGGTATGGGCTTGGGAAAAAATTCAAAAGCCCGAATTAAATTTGGACGGGCTTGGGCAAAGACATCAAACAACCCGAACAACCCGAAGCTCTAATTATACATATATAGGTATATAAAAATATTTAATAGATATATATATATATAAATTATTAGACATTACATGATATTAAAAGAATTTAGATTATTAAATTATATTGAATATATATTATATATACAAATAACCTAAAATCTTTTTTTTTATTTTTTATTTTCATTCATAAATTGTAAAGACTACTATAACGGCATCTCTCATACATTATATAAATTATTTGTTTTGACGATATTAATGATTTTCTATATATATATATAGAAATGTAAATGGAGTCAAATTTTAATAAATTAATAATGTAGCTACAAAAAATATATATATACAATTCGGGCAACTCCGGCAATTCGGGTTTAACTCGGGTTGGGTTTGGGCAGGCAACCTCGGGTTACAATTTGGGCTTGGGCGGGCTTGGGAAAATCTCAGCACAACTTGGGCTGGGCTTGGATAACCTTTCAACCCAACCGAACCCGTCCGAGTTGCACCTCTAGTAGCACACCATAACAGCTTAACCACACCTGCCTCACCTGATCAAAATCCATTCCTTCTTTCCATTCCACGATCGATTCACACCAATCTTGGAGCCAGTTCTTCATTAGCAATAGTTGTTCCCTCATAGCTTCCACTAATTGAAAGGAGAGAAGTAGTTGTCGTCCACCTCCTACTCGAACTGTGATATCTCCATAACCTTGTCGCTGTAACTCATCCTTAAGATCTTCAATCGAGAGATGTAATTTTAGTCTTACCATTGCACTTTCATATAGCCAGCCATTCCCTCCTCTCTGAACCTTAATAATACGAACCGAACTGGGTTGAAGAAGCATGCCTCTTATCACATCAGCATATGACTTGCTCCCCTGATAAGTGACATTTTCAGTTTGGTTGTCCTCCTTGTCCCACCTCTGATGTAGTGGAGGAGCCTTGCTCTGCTTTTTCTCATATTCCTTTCTGAACTTAGCCATTTTGACCTTTAGTGTTTTGTCATCACACCAAAGTCCATGTGCTTTGTACAGAGCCATATCTGCTGCTACCGGAGAGTCATACCGTATAAAGCCAAACCTAGACCCTGTGGATCTTCTTCTCTTATTTGGGATGTACACATCCAACACAACTCCATAGTTAGAGAAGGTTTTAGACAGCCCTTTCACCCCTATAGACTCTGGAATGTTGTCCACAAAAACAAAGTATATGTTATTCGCCCTTAAAGCCCCAACTTCTCGATTGCCACGTCTACGAACCATCGGTTACCATCCTCCATTCCCATGTTACCTGATCTCCATGGACGCCTAGACTCGCCCATGTTGAATTCTGTTCAAGTTGACTGTAAAGCAAAATAATATGTAAGCACCAAAGAAAACACCCAACCTTGGGCTATGTTTGTATAAAAACAAATTTTCTGTACCACTATGATATAATTCCCCATTAATTATTCAATAATTTATGTTTAGATAGTCATGGTTTTGCCGGTAATAGAGTTATTTTGGAAAGTAGATTAAAAATTAATTTTTATAATTTTTTATAATTTTTTTTTTTTGAAAAAACATGTAAAAAAGTAGACAGATAATGTGATTAAAAAAAAGATTAAAAACCAAAAAAATTACTTTTAACCCCTTGTCAAAAGAGATCATAGATTGAGAGAAAAATTATTAGATACTCTCCTAATAGTTGGGTGTTTGGAAACTTTGTGTATTAGTTAAAAGGGGTTATTACTTGACAGTGTCACAGTGGTATTAGGGAAAATATATATATATATATAAATTCAGGAAAAAATTTATAAATTTAATTTTTAATATATATAAAATTTCTCCTTAATTTGTAATTTTTTTTTTCATACCCCATTGATGTGATATTTTTCCTAATTAAAAAAGTTATCATTTTTTTAAAAAAATTTAATGATTTTATTTTTAAAATTATCGTAAACATTTTTACTTATCAAATTGATACAAGAGATAAATTATAAACTACATAGTAATTTCTTCTAAAATTTAACAATTGAAACTTGATGTGCATAAATTATAAACTACATAGTAATTTGTTCTAAAATTTAGTTAGTTATATTGCCACAATAATATAATATGAGATTTTCACTAATTGATAATGTTATTGCCTAATATTATCTTATATTCAACATTTACTTGTATTATCCAATTGGGTTAACTTGTTGGCTAAAATCCTTAGAGCAATTCCACACAAACTTTCAATCTTAGAGATATCAAATTTTTTTAAAGACTTAGAGGCAAATTGACATATGGAAGCTCTCCACCTAATATGTCATCTATTACTCTATTATTTTTAAAATTTTAATTCTTTTATTTTACTAATTAAAATAAATTTATTTTTAAAAGAGGTTTGTTGCCATTTAAATAGTATTTTATTTTTTTTTAAAAATCTATATTTACAAAATAATTTTTTAACAAAATTACAAATTTCTATTCATTGCTACTTAAACATTTTTTTTTTCTAATTTGGTGAAAAAAGAATAATTACAATACATATTTTTTAAAAAAAATTGACAATACATAAATATCATTATAAATCACATGCTACGATTGCCCTTGAAAATGTTATAGTGTGAATGATTAAAAAAAATATTTTGCTCAACTCCAAATTTATAGATGATAAAATAAAAAATAATTAAAAAATATTTTATTTACAACAGTAATTACCGTACATGACAACACAGGTTGGTTTTCAAATAATAGCAAAGATTCAGAGTACTAATTTTGCTGCTCTAACGGAGCATTAATGACATGCAAGGACAAAAAAAAAAAAAAAAAAACAAAATCAAGACCAAAGCATCACATCACAATAGGTGGGGCCCACTCCAGCTCATTAGAGCTGGCTTTAGAGCTCAAGCATTAGAGTTTCGAAGCATTTTTCTTCAAATAATATTAATAGTTAGTAAAAAAAAACCCCACATGACGTAGGAACTGATAACCACAAATTGTGTTTCGTTGGTCTTCTTTTATTTGAAAAAAAGAAAAGAAAAGAAAAGAAAAGGCATGAAGTGGGGAACATGTCAAAATTGACATGAAGATGTGATGCCAAAGCCATGTCAGCTTGTGATATATCGGGTTGAGATCATTCTTGCAGCCAAAATAGAATTGTTGGACTGCCATGTTGAAATTGACATATCGGGTGGAGATGCTCTTACACCTCATTAGGAGGTTCATGATTAGAATAGTCTCACATTACAACAATTTACACTTTTGGCAATCAAAATTGGCCATTAAAAGAAATTTAGGCAAAAGTTGTACAATAGACAACAAAAAATTAAATTGGTCGGCGTTGTTCAGGATTTAGCTACTAAATTTTTTTAATCAAGGTATATTAATTATTGACGACTAAAAAAATATTTAGTCACCAAATATGCCACAATTGAAGAAAAAAAAATATTGGGCATTGTTAGTTTAAGTTTTAGGCTACTAAAACTTTCGGCAACTAAATATTGACTTTTGGCGACTAATTTTTTTTTTTTTTTTAGTGTACATGTGTCTTATTCTTCAAGTTTGGAAGTTTATTTGTATTGATTGTGTTGTGTTTGATTTTCATAATGATTTTTTTCTTAGATAGGCATAATGATTATTATTAAGGGTAAATTATAAATAGGTTTTAATAGTTGGATTTAATTCATATCATGTCCTATTAAAAATAAGGCATAGTAAAATTGTTGCTAAAAATAATTTTTTGTGACAATTTTTTGCATATGTGGCTAAAAATTGACAATTAGTAACTTTTTATTTATTTTTTATTTTTTTTATCATGGTTTTATAATTATCGCTAAAACTTACAACTAATAACGTTTTTGTGATGAATTTTTGAACCTGTCACTGAAAGTTAAAAATTAATGACTTTTTTTGTGACCATTTTTTTAAACTGTCACTAAAACTTATAATTAGTAACATTTTTTGTGACAAAATTTTTAAACTATCGCTAAAAATTAACAATTGCTGACTTTTTTAATAGTGTTTGATGAAAAATGCTATTAATTATCATAAGATCTATTGAATGATAAGTCCACCATTAGGACCTACACGCAAGTCCCTTTATTATTAATTTTAGTCAAAACCTCTCAATTGGATCCTTATTTGATGAAAATGATAATTCAATTTATTTTGTTTCATAAACCCCTTAAGGAGGAGGCGCATAATTAAGTACGGATGATTTCTTTTTTTTTTTTCTTAGACAATATTGCCCATGCATATATATATATATATATATATCACATAACTCTTTTGACGAAGACCATTTTTATTTTATTTTATACGAGTATATTTTTGGTTGCACAACTACAAAATCATAAATAGATCACACTTTTTTTGTGTGATGTATGTTATTTAATCACACCTTTTAAGATTTATTAAAATGTGATCTTTGGGAGTGTGATTAAAAGGAGTCATTTTTAATCACACATTTTCAGTGTCATTAAAAAATGATTCCATCACATCTTTTAAGTGTGATTAATATCATTTACATCACATCTTTTAAGTGTGATTAATAATATTTTGATCATATCTTTTAAGTGTGATTAATAATATTTAGATCACAAATTTTAAGTGTGAATAATATCTAATAAAACCTGTGATTAATAATGAGATAAGATCACACGTTATATGCATTTCTCATCATAGTTAATGCGTGTGATAAAAAAGGGGTTCGACATATTTGAAGAACAATCAGTATTATTTTTGTATGAGCATTTGAAGAATGTAATACACACTATATACTATCCTTTGAATCACAACCACATATTGAATGGAATAGTGTCATATATTTCATAAATGAAAGTTGAATGTTCAAAAGTATATACAAACGAATTAATAAAAGGTTTTTAACTGTGATTACATATATTAAAAAATGAAAAAACTTGAAGCACAAAGTTCTTGAATTTTTCGACCATATTTTGCATCTCTCCAAGCAATTTTTGACCTAAAAAAATGAAAACACAAATTAATTCAGAGATCGCTAGAGTCATATGAATAAACTTACTATTTGTAGAGACTGTTCTAGTCTTAGAAAAGATAAAGTCGGACATTTTCTCATCACACTCACTCTTTATCTCCTGCATCAACAGAAAAGGAAGAACCACTTTGACTGTTACTAGTATAAAATGTTTGGATTACCGTATAGATATGACACACACATAGAATCAACAAATCCAAAATAAAAATCTTCAGTGCATAGCCATATATTTTAAAGTCATAAAACTAAAATAAAAGCCAACTATTGTTTAAATATAATAAGTGGGGAAAAAAATGTGATGACCGGGTGTGTCATTAATTTCGCACTTCCTTGTTTGACCTTGGGTTTACCTTAATAGAGCTTCGGGAATGACTTGGGGCCTTGTTGAGCGTTTGGGGTTTGTGGAGTCCGGAGGGGTTTTTCTCAATTGAGTTCTTGTTCTAGTTTTGTTCGGTGTTGAATTTCACCTGTTTCGGAGGATGCTCGGTTGAGTCTAGAGTGCCCAGGGTTTGAACCAAAAAATTCTGGGCTACTGAGCCAGGGCCGCACGTACGGGGGGTAAGGCCGCGCCTGCGGGGATGGGTGAATTTCAGTGGGTTGTACACTGCTTAAATTGCAGGTGCGGGTAGGGAGGTGCGGAGGTGGCCGCACGTGCGAGGTTCATAGCCGCACGTACGGGAGGCCCGCTCCGCACATGCGGGGGCAAGTGTCGCACGTGCGGTTGGCTAGAGTCCATGAAACTCTGTTATTTTCTCCTCTTTTGGGCTGTGTGTATCATTTTTCTTGTCTCTCTCTCTCTAAAAATACATTGCTCTCACCTCTCTCTATATTTCTACCTCAAAACAAGATCAAATCCTTGATCCTTCATCATCCATTTGAGATTGGTCCATAGTTTCTTCGTCAACATTGTAGAGCCTCTTGAGAATCGCATTGTGTGCGGTGGAGATCTCTCTTCAACACCATCAAATCTAGGGTTTCATCTTCATTTCTTCATCAAACCTTGAGGTAGGGATTTCTTGAGTTATATATACATGTTTTGCCATATTGAGATTGATTTTAAAGTTTTCTTGAAGTTTTTATGTTGATTTTCATTTTGAGATCAAAAAAAATGTAGAGAGTTTTAAAAGTGGATTTAAATCTCAACCCTTGTTAATCCATGAGGATATTCCTTTTATTAAACTTAAGAAAGATGATTTTGGTAGAGTTTCACCAAGCAAAATGGGAAATGTTTTGTTTTTGATGAAAAACCCTAAAAATTGGGGATTTTGGTGTGTAGATTTCATGATGTGTTTTGCAAAATGGCAATCTTATCGATATATGAAAATGGAGAATTTGTTTTGAAAACTATTGTTAAATGCATGAACATATATGGTTGTGAGATGGCAAGTTGTTGTGTACCATGGATCATGAGAAATGGGAATCTTGGAAATTGATGTTCGGAAACATTATATATAGTCTTGAAGGGACTAATTGTTAAAAATTTTGCATAAAGAGAACGCATTGCTATGTGTTGATAGCTTGGTTGTGTACATGGTTGTTTGTGAAACAAGATTAGATGGAGGGAAATGGAGAAATGGAGAAATGTTATAATGCGTTAGTTATTACATCATATGCTCATTCGATTTATTATTATCACTATTATTGTGCATCTTGAATTGAGTTGGAAAACGTTACATTGACAACAGAATATTTTGAATGAGAACTATTTAAATGTTATGGGGTAAATACATAGGTAAGTCCGATTAGGAGGTGTAGATGAATTTGATAAGTTGGCCTGAGTGTCCGGGGTGAAAGACCGAAAACACGCGCGGAGGAGGTACCACTTCCCTTTCGATTAGCAACCGGTAAAGTGGAGTTATTGGTAGTGCTTGTTGAGCCTATTACAGATACCAACCTAAGGATTACCTGTGTCATATTTACCATCCCTATTGATTAAAATTGGAAGTTTCAGAAATTGTTGAGATTACAAACTGTTAATGAAACATGGTGTTTTTTTTTTAAGAAGAGCATGAAATGAAATTTTCTTTAAATTGGCATTGCATGATATTTGCATCTGGATTTAACATTAAGAGTTTGCATAACTATATATACTTTGTAAGAATTCTCTACTGGGCTTTATGCTCACCCTTATGGGATTTTGGTGCAGGAAAAGACGGGGTGATCCCGCCAAATTGAGGGCATGGATATATTATGAAGAGTAACAACTCTATTTTGTTATGATTTAATTGCTAGCCAAGGGCTATTTATGTATGGGTTTGAAAGGCCACTTTTGTGTAACCGGGCTTAAGCCTTGGAATTTGTAAGTCCATGAGGGCATTTTATTATTTTTGGGAACATGACGCTCTACATGCTATAGATTCATGTATTCATTTATCCTTGAATGTATAATTCGCATGTGGAACTTTTGTATAAACTTGTTAATTAATGATGTAAAGATGGGAGAATTGTTGTTATTATTTCGTGGATGTTAGTTAGCGTAGATAATTTATATTGGTTATTTTCGGGGCGTTACAAAAAAAGCACTTCTCAAGGCTTCTGTCCTCAACTAGTAATAAGGTAAGCTTACTTGAGCCCATGGCTCCTTGGAATTTTGCATTTCACAGAGTTGGTCAATCTAGTATAATTTAGTGATGCATTAACAAAGGACGACAGAAAAATGCCAAAACAACGAAAACACTAATCAAATTGTTGGTTTTATTTTCATGCAAACTGTAAGAAAAGAGTAGAAAACACCATACGACTATGCTAAGAATTTAATCATCAGAACTTGTCAAGCATAAAAACAGATTATCTTGACCATACTCAACCTTAAAAATCGCCACATCATCTGAAGCTCTATCAAAATTTGGACTTTGTGTATAGTCAAAAAAACTTCTTCATATGCTCTGACTTTAAGGTGTACCTATGAAAACAACCATTTGAAATCAAATCTAAATTACTCAATTTGCATGTGTCAACAAAGAATATTTTTGATGAAAAAGGATAAACCAAAGACAAGTTTTTTGGACTAGTTAAATTGTTATTTTGCTTTGACTAGGCACTAGCTTGTGAAACGAACACAAACATGCATAAGCAAATGAATGAATATTATTAACAAGGAACTTTTGCTTAATTGCCATGTTGGTCACTATAGAAAAATGCAGCAGTCTATTTAACATTCTACAATTCAGATTAAGACATCAAGATGTCAGAGATCGCAAACTGAAATCCCATGCTCTATGTACTTAGTTTTGTAAGTAAAGACTTGAGATTCAAGGACACAATTGTAAGCCAAATAATGTAACAATTGATGTAGCATAAATAGCATAGCAGTTAGCACAAGAATAACAATATGATGACCACATCACATGATGGACATCTTTGAAGCATCTGCAGAAATAGGCTGAGGTTAGTGGTTGTTATTTTCACACGATGTTAATCTAGTTTATTTTACAGAAATCATGATGATGGTGTTAAGAATCACCATTGACTTCTCTTAACCTGTAACGCCCCCAAAAATACAAATATTTCAACTCGTAAGAGAAGTGAGCATAATAAGATTGATAACCTTTCATTCATCAAAATTCGTATTACAAAAGATAATACATGCAATATACATTCATAAATGTACATCCTGAATCTATAGCATGTAACACCAGTTAATGATAACAAAATAAATGCCCTATGGGCTTACATCTTTCCAAGATATTACTGGGTTACAGCAAAAGAGAGTCATAAGCTCTGTACACATAAAGCCCTTGGCTTAAATAAACATTTAAACAATTACATAACAAAATAGAGCCTCCAGCTCTTAAGTCCTCCCAAGCTACGTCCTTGGAGCAAGCATATCACCAATACCTGAAAATGGTTTTCCAAGTAGGGTGAGCCAAAGCCCAATAGAAACAGTCTAACACAATCTATGAGATTTAACTAAAATATAAGTGTCAGATATATTCCATGTTTATGATATATTCACATTCTTCACATGATCACACGATACCGACATTCACATTTAGATCCATTCCCATTTATTCATTTTAGATTTGTTCATTTCATTTCAACTCATAGACCACATTTATACTTTTCTGAATAACCCAACTGAGACGACAACCCAGTGGTTTTCAATCAACATCACTGTCACATAACACTTCAATCTTGCCATTTTATGGAAATTTCATCCGCGGGATCAGCGCTCATGTATACATAAGATTTCGGGGCTTTCACCCTGGACACTCCAGCCAACTTAATTTTCAATGGAGTCCATCGCCTATCTCCTCCCAAAACATGGAGTACATCCTATTTCTCCTCCCAAAATGTTATACATATACAATGTATTTACAAGTATCGTTATATTCAATGACATTCAATTATACATATTCAATGCCTTAACATACCGTTATATTCAATGACATAATTAAGTGATTAGTTTCAATTTACCTAATCCGCATGCAATTCCTACAACAATCATAGCTATCATCCACCGATAGCCCAATACAGCTATTTCTAAACAGATATACAATCCTTATAACAGATAATTTATCAAATTTCCATAGGTGAGTGATTTAAACAAATCCAACTACACCATTCTTTAATACATCCTTCCAATTTCACATTTCTCATATCAATTCCATTATTTATACAAAATAAATTATTCCAAACATTTTAGGGCAAAACTCCCCATTTTTCAAATATTGACCAAAATGCCAAAATTAGTCATTTAAACACATGATAACCTTATATCCAAAACCCTATAATCATTTAGGTAACACATCATAAAAACCCCTCTTTTAAATTTGAATCCCAATCCCTAGATTCTCTCAAATCACCCCAAAATCTCACCATTTATACATAACAACAAATATCTAGGTTAAAAACCATATTAAGGTGCAGAATATCCCTACCTCAAGTTAGAAGACCAAGCAAAGCAAAGGTAAAGCTCCAACAATACCGAAACCAATTTCCAATCAGATGAAAACAAAGATCTTGAGGAGCTCAATCTTTTAATCAAAGGAAGGAGGGTGAGGAGATCACTAGATCTAGGTGGAAAAGTAGAGAGAATGTGAGATTTAGAGAGAGAGGCTCTCAACTTTAGGGTTTAGGATGAAAAGATATGAAAAAGTGATGTAAAAAGTCACTTTTGCGATCTGATATACGCGTAGTCTGCTCAAGCGGAGAAGTTGATGCTTGAGCACAGAATACACACATCCAGAACTTTGTAGATAATAGACAAACCGCTCGAGCGCAAGAAAGCCCGCTCGAGTGTAGGAAACGCCGCTTGAGCATAGAAAACACATCCTCCAGTATTTTGCAAACATGCAAAGTACTGAGTGTTTACAAACCCCGCTCGAGCGCAAGAAAGGCCGCTTGAGTAGAGGACCAAAATAAACACAGCCCGCTCGAGCACAATAAAGGCCGCTCGAGCGGAGAAGCAAAAATCTAGGTTAGCTTCACCTTTGACTAGATTGACACAGAAAGGGGTCAAATTTGTGTGGAGTGAGACTTGTGAAAAGTGGCTCCAAGAGCTTAAGGTTAGACTTACCACCACTCCAGTCTTGATTATTTCGGAGAGGGATTTGGGTTATGTAGTGTATTATGATGCATCATAAGAGGGTCTGGGTTGTGTATTGATGCAAGAGGGGAAAATAGTAGCCTATGGCTCGCCACAGTTGAAAACACACGAGAAGAATTACCTTACTCATGACCTAGAGTTAGGAGCTATGATTTTTGCCTTAAAAATTTGGAGACACTATTTGTATGGTGAAAGATTCGAGGTATTTTTGGATCATAAGAGTCTGAAGTATCTATTTACATAGAAATACTTGAATTTGAGGCGGAGAAGGTGGATGGAGTTCATAGAGGATTACAACTTCGAATTGCATTATCATCCTAGAAAGGCCAATGTTGTGGCCGATGCCCTAAGTAAGAAGTCCATTGGTGATGTAGCTTGCATTGCTATCCGGGAATGGGAGATGTTGGGTGCTCTTGGTGAGTTTGACTTGCGTCTGGGCGAGTCTGTTGAGTCTGCAGCTTTGTTTTCTGTAGTTGTACAACCTACACTTGTGAATCGAGTGTTAGAAGTGCATAAGGATGACCTTGAAGTAGAATCTCTCTGGGGAAAGATATCCAGTGGGGAGGTAGAGAAGGGTTTGACTGTGTATCCTGACCTGAGTATGAGGTACTGAGACTGTTTGTTTGTCCCGGAGTCTTGCCGAGAGCAAGTACTCCGAAAGTTTCACCATTCGCACCTTGCGGTGCATCCGGGAGGCACGAAGATGTATCATGACCTGAGTCGCCAGTTTTGGTGGAGGGGTATGAAGAAAGATGTGGCGGTGTTTGTGTCTAAGTGTCTTACTTGTCAACAAGTGAAGGCCGAGCATCAGAGGCCAGCGGGTTTGTTGCAACCCTTGCCTATAGCTGAGTAGAAATGGGAGCACGTCACGATGGATTTTGTCGTGGGTCTTCCGAGGACTTAACGGGGTAGTGATGCCATTTGGGTGGTAGTTGACCGGTTGACTAAGTCAGCACACTTTATTCCTATGCGCGTGAGGGATTTGGTAGATCATCCTGCTAACTTGTATATTCGGGACATAGTGAGGTTGCACGGGGTCCCAGTGTCGATTGTCTCAGATAGAGATCCGTGTTTTACTGCTGGGTTATGGCAGAGTTTGCAGAGTGCCTTGGGCACTAGATTGACTTTCAGCACGGCTTACCATCCTCAGACTGACGGGCAGTACGAGCGCACTATTCAAATCTTTGAGGATATGCTTCGAGGCTGTGTTCTTGACTTTAAGGGGTCGTGGGAGAGACACCTACCCTTAGTGGAGTTTGCCTACAATAACAGTTTCCAATCGAGTATTGGTATGGCACCGTTTGAGGCCTTGTATGGCCGATCGTATAGATCTCCAGTGTGTTGAGCCGAGGTGGGTGATGCACCTTTATTGGGCCTGGAGTTGGTTCGGGAAATGACGGAGAAAGTGGCACTTATCCGTAAGAGGTTGGTTACAGCCCAGAGTCACCAAAAGAGTTATGTCGACCGTAGGAGGAGGCATTTGTTGTTCAAGGTGGGTGATCACGTCTTTTTTAAAATATCACCTAGACGGGGTTTGATGAGGTTTGGGAAGAGTGGGAAGTTGTCCCCTCGATTTATTGGCCCTTTCGAGATCCTTGAGAGAATTGGGGAGGTTGTCTACTTTTTAGCATTATCGTCGCAACTGTACGGAGTGCATGACGTGTTTCATGTTAGTATGCTTCGAAAGTATGAGCCTGATCCTTCACATGTATTGGATTGGACCGACTTAGAGGTAGATGAGGATGCCTCGTATGAGGAGAGACCGGTGCGGGTCTTGGATAGACGGGACCAAGTCTTGCGAGGCAGGACGATTCCCTTGGTAAAGGTCTTATGGAAACATCACGGAGTTGAGGAAGCCCCTTGGGAATGTGAATTGGAGGTCCGAGAGAAATATTCGGACCTATTTGTTAATGTTTGAGTTATGTTGAAATTTTGTTTTGTTAATGAGCTCTAAGAACATTGTATATGTTGACTATGTTTTAGAAAAGCAAGTATGATTATGAACATTGAATATGTTTTGAAAAATGTGAGATTATGTGTTGAAGTTAGTTGAATTTCAAAAGAATGCATGTTGAGTTATATTGTATATTGTTCTCTTGAGAAGAGATGGAATGACTAGTAATGGGTCAAGATGGTGGGTATTGAATTATAATCATGTTGAGAATTGAGTAATCACAATTCTAGGACTCGTATAAAAATTTCGGGGACAAAATTCTTTAAAGGGAGGAGGTTATAGCGATCCTGATTTTTCCCTGTCATTCATGGTATTCCGGACTCATGTTTCGTGGTTGTATGTTGTTGTCTATGTCTTGTTTTCATCCTTTAATTCCTTGTATTTGAGTTTTGGGATGTGTTGGGCGAGTTTGGTACAGGTTGGTTGTGAGTTAGTGCAAATGGTTGCTGCCCAGGTTTTGCCTTCTTCGCTCGAGCCCGGCTTTTTGCTCTCGAGCGAGCCCTAGGTATTTGCTTCTTCGCTCGAGCGAGGGTTGTGGGTTCTCAAGTTTCTTTTTCAGACGCAGCTTCCGCTCGAGGGAGCTTTCTTGCACTCGAGCGATCCTTGTTTGGCGTGTCTCTTCGCTCGAGCGTGCGTCTGCGTCTATGTAGGACCTGAAGGTTGGTATTCTTCGCTCGAGCGAGCCCTGTGTTATGTGTTCCTTCGCTCGAGCGAGAACTGTTGCTCTCGAGCGTGCTTCTGCATTGCAGACCTGAAGCTTTGCATTGCGACGCTTCTTGCGCTCGAGCGAGGTTCTTTTGTGTTTGGTCGCTCGAGCGACCACTTCTTCGCTCAAGCGAGCCCCGTTTATATCAGTTCTCAGCAGCGTGATTCAAGAACACTTTTTGATATCTTTTTCATTCCAAACCCTAATCCAGCAGCCTCTCTCTCTAAAATACCCCTTCTCTCTACAAATACACTTGATCTAAAGTGTCTCTACCCTACTTCTTTTGTAAAAAAGGTAGAGCATTGCGTGGGCTTCATTTTGATCCGAAGAAATTCAAGTTTGGAGCATCTTGAGTTTTTCTCTTCTTCTCCTTTGATGTTCTCCATTTGAGGTAGGGATAAACTACTCTTTATTATGAGTTTTAACGTAAATGTTGGTCATTTGTATAAATGGTGGGATATGGGAAGTTTGGTGAAAGTTAGGGTTTTGAGTTTGAAATTATGAAAGAGGGGTTTTCTATTTTTGGGCTCCATTAAGTATATAAGGTCTTGAAATGGGGTTATTTGTGTATAATTGATGAAATTTGGCCTTGGGTGCAATATTTGAGAAAGGGGGAATTAATGCCCTAATTTGGATTAAATAAATCATTTGTATAATTAATGAAGTAAATCATGGAAATATGAAATTGATTTGGGAATTAAGGAATTGGGGAAATTGTGATTAAGTGGTGTAGTTGGATTAATAAATCACTCACCCATGGAAAAGTTGATAAATTATCTATTTGATAAATTTATTTATCTGTTTAGAAATAACTGTTTTGGGCTATCTGTGGAGGATAGCCATGATTGTTGTAGAAACTGCATGATGATTAGGTGAATTGAAACTAATCACTTGGTTGATATTATTGAATATGATGGTTGGATATAAATATTGAATATGTGAATTGTTGGGTTATTGTATATGTCAACATGTTTAATACATTGTATATGTATCTTTGTGTGGGAGGAGATAGGTGATGTACTCCATTGTTTGGGAGGAGATAGGGGATGGACTTCATTGATAATTAAGTTGGCTGGAGTGTCCTGGGTGAAAGTCCCGAAATCTTATTTATTTGGGTGCCGGTTCCCTCAGACGTAGATCCGTAAAATGGCAAAGATATGGAAGTGTATGAATGATGTTTATGATTGAAGTGCTGATGAATGAGTTGTAGTCTCATTTTGACTTGTTTACATGATAATGAATTATGTCAATGAATTGACTTGAGTAATAAACGGAAGTGAATTGATATATAGGTACCAATGTTGATTGATTGTGGAAAAGGTTTAAGATGGTTTATAAGTGTTAAACATTTATCGAATGGTAATGTTTTAGTTGATTCTCATATAATGTTTAGCGTATCTCTACTGGACTTTGGCTCACCCTACTTGAGACACCATTTTTCAGGTACAGGTGACATGTCACCTCCAAGATCTTAGCTTGGGAGGTTTAGGAGTTGAAAACCTCATTTTGTTATTTTGTGTGGATGTTAAATGTAAATTCAAGCCGAGAACTTTATATGTAAAGGAGTGAGAACTCTTCTTTGTTGCAACCAAGTAATAACTTGGAAAGTTGTAAGCTCGTAGGGCACATATTTTTGTTGTTAAAAGTTAGAATTACATGCTATAGTTTCAAGATAAACATTTATGAAAGTGTAATGCATGTAATATCTTTTGTAATATTAACTCTGATGAATGAGGATAGAACCTTTCTATTATGTTTTATGGATTTGTGAATGGTTGGGTTATGTCATATTTTGAGGGCGTTACATTGCTACAATTTGATGACGAATGCAGTCTCTCAAAAGTGCACCATAAGATAGTGCAATGTCTGAGTCTTCATAACTAACCATTTAAAATTGTATGTTAACATTAGAAACTTAAACATAAAAACCAAATAAAGAACACATAAAATATCCTATTGACCTACAATAAAACCAACAAAAATGTAAACTTTCATAAGAAAGATCACCAAAAATGGTAGCAGCCCTCACTGAGGCAACACATGAAAGATAGAAAGTGATGTCAGATGGTTAGTAATCAACCACAAACTTATAAATTAGAATCTACATCTCCAACATAGAAGTAGGCATATACCTTCCAAAGAAAAAAAAAAGTTCAAATTACAGAAAACCTTCCAAGTACTAATTGTAAGTTAATAAATTGTAACCAATTAGATAATCTTATAATTTTCTCTGATTTGTGAATTGATTGGTAGCAGTCTCTTGAAAAATAAAGCAAGTCCATTAGCAATGGTGCTTCTTTTTAATAATCACTACCTTCTATACATGCACACTTTTTGGGTCACTATGACATAAGTGGAATTGATCCCCAAGCACAAAGTTCAAGAGACCAACCAAATACCACTTGGCGCATAAGACTGTGACGAACACTATCATTTGTCATAGTCATAAGACTTTAACTAATGATCAGATTAGACCTAATAATGCAAATAAATATGCAATGGAGCATAAATGATACGGACAACACTTGAAAAATTAGAATACAACAATCACCATTTAGCTGCAATGTACAATCACTTTTAAGTTTAGGAATGATTGTTGCTTTAGGATTTGTAAAGATAGAAAAACAATGTAGCTTCCTTCACAAAGGTTTTAAACATAAAAAAAGATTTATAATAGAATCCTCCTTTTAATCTCAATAAAAAACAACATTATAGAACTAGTAGGTAGTAACTGGTAAGAAATTCTTTAAATTAACTTTAAGGATCAAAGTAGTTGGAGGGTAGTACCTTAACATAGAGGTACTGGACTGTCTACTGGCTATTGATGCATCAATGACAAAGAAGATTTAAGCCTGGTTGATTTTCCACCTGTATTTTAGAACTATTAATGATACACCTCAATAATGTGAAGTTCATACTTTAACATTGAAATTCAGCAAGTAATCATAGGGAAAGATAACTCAATTTAATGAAACGGCATAAATTTCTCACCCATAGGACTCTTAGTAGAAATTTGACAACAACAAACTCTGCCTGGTAAATAATTCCATGATATTCAATTGTTATCTCCAAAAAGTGAAAAAGGAAAACCTATGCCTAACCATGTAAGAAACAACTGAATGCAATCTGAAGTTGAGTCATTTAAGTCTAAGTATATTTACCTTTCTCTCATGGGAACACATGGGCAGTTCCAAAAGCCTTGCTCTGCCTCAGCAACTTTGTCATCATAGTGTCTGAAACAGAACAACCCTAGAATAGGATATTATGACATGACATGAAGACAAAACTACATTAGACATTTTCAAGAAATTCTTCTTGAGAAGATGATAAAACATTGAATATTTTACCTACAAGGGCAAAGTGGTGCACCCAATGAATTTTTATGGTCAATTAGTCCCTGTATGCATTCCAATATGAGCTTTTGTCAAATAACTACTAATGGATTTACATTTAACATACTAATATATGATTAATTTTTTTTTAAATAAAAAAACTTGAAAGAAAGAAAAGCAATTCCAAGTTGTTACAGTATTACGACAATCAGACTACAAAAGAATAATTGCTTTAAACATATGCTATGTTCCGCATGTGTTTTTATGAACTAAGAATAACAATTTCGATGAGGTTTCCTTTCACCGTCCATGTCATAATAACAAAATTTCATTGATCTGTAATTTGAAGTGCACATTTTGTTCATCAAATGAAATTAAAATGAACCAAGCAATACATGCCAAAACAAAGTTAAAAATTTAATGTAATAAACTTGGATTCAAATGTCCAGATTATATTAAGGGAGCCATAATTTTGAGTGACCAATCAACTTTTCTATGACAATAGATTATTATACATGTGTATAGATAAGTAATATATAGATGGGGGTGTGTTATATGGAAAATGAAAAAAAGGTTGCTTAAAAATTCAGAGCAATTAAAAAAAAAAAATCAAAGGTGAACAGAACCCATCAATTGCATGAAACAATAAAGCACTCAAAATCCATACTCGGTTCAAATTGTTAGCCAATTGAGAGATGCCACAGCAATCAACAATACCTTATATACCTGTACCACAACACTAAGAAAATATGAGTTTAATTCAAAGATGCCACAACTGGTTCCCATTGGAATCTCTTGAATAATTGAATTTATGCAATCTTGATATCATTGATTATTTTGATTTTAGAATACTAAAACAGTTTAATCAAAAGCACTAATTTTCATTTTAAAATAGGAGGGGTTTTAGATAAAGGGGAAAAAAAATCAAATGTAGATTTAGAACATGAGAAAATAACACAAAGAAAACTTTTTAAAAAATACAATCTTCAAATATATTGTCACCCTAATGTTTAAATACTACAACAGTTTAATCAAATGTCCTAATTTCAATTTCAAGAAGGGAAGGGTTTCAAAAAAATGGGGGAAAAAAAAATCATATTGTAGCTTCGAAACATGAGAAAAAAATTCAAAGAAAACATAAAAATTAAAAATAAAATAAAAAATAAAAAATAAAAACTATCTTTAGAACCTTACAAAACCAATTTTTTCCTCAGCCAACAATGGTGGTTTTGAAACCAAAACTCTATATTTCAATATGTTGATTTTGATTTTCGAATACTACAATAGTTGAATCAAATGCCCAAGTTCCGGTTTTACGAAGGGAATGGTGTCATAAAATAAAAAATAAAAAATAAAGGATTTTAGCTTCAGAACATAAGACAAAAACTAGAAGAAACTATTAAAATTTTGAAGTTAGAAACTTACAAAATTAGATATGTAGTTCTTCCTCAAGCCAACAATGGTGATGAGACCCGAAGTTGTGGGAGTATGAAGGATTGCGAAGGGTTGCACGGAAAAGAGGAGCAACGTCGGTAGTAAAAGATGTTTGGTGTCAGGGAAGAGAAAGAGATGGCTATGGAGGTTGTGTGTAGGAGAGAGAGAGAGAGAGAGAGAGAGAGAGTTTTTATAGCGATCCTGGTTCTTCCTCCTTTGATTGTTGTATCTGGACTTAGGTTCTGTGGAGTTGGTTGCTGTTTATGTCTTGTTGTCATCCTTTAATTCCTTGTATTTGAGTTTTGGGATGTGTTGGGCAGGTTTGTTATTGGTTGGTTGAGCCTTAGTCTCCATTCTTGTTGCCCAGAGTTTTGGTGATCCGCTCGAGTGGGTCCTTGTACGCTCGAGCGGAGTTTTCACACTCCCAGCACTTTGTGCCTCTGCAAAACTTCTGCAGGTGTGTTTTTCACGCTCGAGCGGGTCGCGCTCGAGTGGGTATCTTGGCGCTCGAGCGGGTAGTTCATTGTCTGTAAAAGTACTGGAATGGGAAAATCTACGCTCGAGCGGCTTTCCCTTTCAGCCGAAAGGTGTGTTTTTGATCGTGTCTTGGCGCCGGCGGCACTTGCGTTCGAAGGGTCGATTTTGGTGCTTGACGCTCGAGCGTCCTATTCTCCGCTCGAGCAGGTCTTACGTATATCAGATATCAGCTGGGTCTTTTTAGATCACTTTTCAACTTCCACTCTCTCTTTTACTTTTCCAAAAACCCATTTTTGAGAGCCTCTCTCTCTACCTTTCACCTTCTCTCTAGGGATTGATCTATCTTGAGTGATCTACTCCCTTAGTGTCTTTACAAAAAGTGTAGAGCTTGGTTTGGGCTTCTTTTTGATCCGAAATTTTCTTGGTTTGGAGTACTTCGAGATTTCTCTATCATCTCCATTGAGTTTCATCTCTTGAGGTAGGGATTCCTACTCATTCTTATGTGCTTTAACATAGATGTTGAGCTTTTTGTATAAATGGTTTAATTTGGGTAATTTTGGGTGTTAGGGTTTCAAAGGTATGAAAAAGGGGTTTTACTATTTTGACTCATAAATATGTAATTTAGGGTCTTAAATGATGGTATTGTTGTTGGTTGTTGATATTTGTGCCTTCGGGCCAAAGTTGAGAAAGAGGAAAGAAAACCCTAATTTTTGTTATAAATTAATTTATACAATTAATTTGGGAATGTTATGGAATTATGAAATTGAGTTGGAAATATTGAAATTGGCTCATTATGAGATATAATGGTGGAGTTGGATTTATTAATCGCTCATTTTGAAAATGTTGGAATTATATATCTGTTGAGGCATTTATTATCTGTTAGAAATAACTGCTTTGGGCTATCGGTGGAGGATAGTCTTAATTATTGTAGACAATGCATGATGATTAGGCAAACTAAAACTAATCAATTGAATATGTCATCGAATATGACGGTTGGAATAATACATTACATTTATGTATTGATTAATTATGTATATGATATGTGTTTATATACATTGTGTTGTGTGGGAGGAGATAGGGGATGTACTCCACGGTTTAGGAGAAGATAGGGGATGGACTCCTAAACCGGATGTTATGTGGGAGGAGATGGGGGATAGACTCCACTGATACAGCAAATACGTGTATCTATTGAATTACTGATACAACAAATCTGTGTATCATTTGTGAAGTATGGAAGTGTTTTATGTGTTATTGATACAGCGAATCTGTGTATCTATTGTGACTTATGGAAGTGTTTTGATATGAGTTGTTATCTCATTTGAATTGTTGAAATGGAAGAATTATTGATATGAGGTGTAACCTCATTTAAAGTATATGGCCAGGTTCTGAGCCAGGGTTATGAATTGAGAAATTGGATAAGAAATGGAAAATGGAATGAAACATGGACACATTGTCATGTAATTGAAATGGTCTATGAATTGATTTATGTGAGTTAAACATTTATCAAATGCTAATGTTTTAGTTATTGCTCATATCTCTACTGGGCGTTGGCTCACCCTATATGGGACATCATTTTCAGATACAGGTAGCATGCCACCTCCAAGGACATAGCTTGAGAGGCTTAGTGGCTAGGACATCTTTTTTGTGATTTCCTTTTTGTATTACATGTGTATCAAGCCTAGGGCTCATTTTGTGTAGAGTTAGTACTCTCTTTTTTGTAACCAAGTGTTGACTTGAAAAGTTGTAAGCTTATAGGGCATTTACTTTATTGTCAACATGTAATACATTTTGTAATGAATACTCTGATGAAATGTAATTATGCTTATTTCTCTTATGTCTAAGCATGTTTTGAATGTTTGATTATGGGTTTATTTTGAGGGCGTTACAGTTTTTGCAACATAAAGAAGGAAAAGGAAAGGAGGAAGGAGTTGTGATTTTGGTCCACTCATCATTTTGCCAAATGATCTCATTCGTTAATTTTTCATTTAAAATGATCTGAGCCATTCTAATCAATTATCTCTCTAAAACATTTTCAAAAATCATTTCATTATATTATAATGATATAAAAACAAAATTGAAAAATTATATACAATCACACCTTGGAACTATGATTAAAATAAATATATATAATCACACTTATTTAAAACATGTGATTAAAAAATATTATCTCACTCATTAAATTAAGTGTGACTAAAAAATTATTTAAATTTTTTTAATCACACTTCTAATAAAAGTGAGATATTTTTAATTCTTCTTATGTGATCTTTAATCACATGTTAATTAGAAGGTGTGAATAAAATATATATATATATATATAATCACACTTAATTGAAAAGTGACATAAAAAATCAATATTATTACACTCAATCAAATCAAGTGTGATTAAAATATCAATCTAATTTTTTTTATCACACTTTTAATAAAAATGAGATCTTTTCAATGATATGTACTATTCTTTTTGTAGTAGTATTGGTTCATCTAGTATGTACTCTGTTTTCTGTAACAGTAAAATGTTATTGTGAATTAGAATAAGACAGAGTAACATATTATTATTTACATCAATTTCGATGATATTTTTTTTTATTGTTTTTGAAGAATTTCATAGTCAACATAGATTTTGTTTGATAGATTCAAAAATTGACATTTAAATCAAAAGTTTTATTATTTTAAAATTTAAAATATTAAATTACTCACTAATTATATTTTGGTGATAGTGGTATGTGTTAAAATTTTCAAGGATAACTTTTTATGATTATTCTTAATACATAAGAATTTTATTATGAGAAAATTTTGACCAAATCCCTCTTGATTGTAATATCATTAATTAATAAAAAATAAAAAGCAGTTGGATCTTTGACTAACGAAATGGCCTTTGATAGAGCCGTATGGAAAAGAAGGATTCATGTAGCCGATCCCATTTGATGGGACTTAAGGCTTGGTTTGGTTTGGTTTAAAAAACAGTTGGATCGCTAAGATTAGACAGTTACGTGATTTACTACAAGTTGTGAAATGATTGGATGGCAATGATTTTTGGGGAAGCAAAGTGTAATTTATCCTTTTTCTTTTAGAAATACGGTAAATCACACTCCCTTAACTATTGAACAAATACAACGAGATGTATAATTTTAATATAATTATTGTGATGGGTAAAAATCAAACCACTTAGACTGCGGTGGTGACATGGCGGAAATAGCTCGATTCCTGATTTGAAAAACACTTGGATAAAGGTAAAGGAAAGTGGCTGGAGCTGCCTAGGGACCCTCCGATGCCTAATTCAATGATAGAGGCAGACAAAAGTGCAGGATTATCTTAATAAGGTTCAGGTAGAAGTTTTTGCATACCTTTATTGTGCTAATTGCTTTTCCTTTTATAGCTTTTTCCTACTAACCATTGTTGGCTGTTAGGCTTCGCCCCACTCCTTACGTCAGCCCCTTTTCCTTAGGGATTGTGCTCTACCAGGTGCGGATTTCTAGGAGTTAGATGAGCCTAAAATAAAGAGATGTGGGTTAACTAGGTCTACGCCTTTCTTAGGCGCACTTTCTTCCGCCTCTCTTTTGTCCTAAACTTCCCTAGCCTAGTCTGGTCTTGGGCTGTCAGGCCAAACTCAAACTATCCTGGGCTGACTTTCCACCTTGTTGGCGATGCTGCCTTCTTGTTGCCAGCCCAGGAATTCTATTCCTGCCTTATGTTGACTCATTTTTTGCCCTCCACAATTGCCCTCCAACTCTGGCTTCTTTTTATTTCTAGGTTAAGAAAGGAGTCAGTTTTAATTACATTTGCAAGAATTTTTTCCTGTGATCCTAGGGCTTCGTGCTTATCGTTTTAACTTTCAAACAACGTGATGTCCCTTCGGTTGTCGCACCTCCTCTATCACAAGACACATGGCCTCACTCTATAAGTCCCAAACCATTGCGTCTATCATACGAAGCGATGGGCACGTCCATTTGAAATTATTTCTAGCCCTATAAATCTGCCACCAGAGTCCTCCCTTCTTCAATACTCACTAGTCCTTTCTAGAGAAAAGTAAGAGAGAAGATCCCTGCCATAATGCTTTTAGTTCGACAACCTTCCATTCCGATCTCCCTTTGGTTGTTTGTAAGTCCCCCTCTTTCTCTCTCATTTCTTGATTTTCATTCATTTTCTGGTCTTATGGGCAAGTATCACGTCCTTCTAGAATCCCTTTTCTCTTTGGCTGCCTTTCACAAATGATTTGGCATTCCAAAGGATGTTCATGTTAGCTTGTGAAAGGATGCTGACGACCTTGAGATTGGCCTAGATTACACTTGCGTGCCCTTTGTTGCCATTACTGAGGGAGGAGTAAGGTTTTCCCTAAACCCACTTTTGAGGGAGTGCATGTGCTCTTGGTCCCTTGCCCCCATTCAACTCTCTGCTAACATTTACAGAGTTGTGAATGGGATTTTTGAGTTGAACCGAGCCTAGGGCACCCATCTTGGTCAGATGGAGATTTTATCTATTTATGTTCTTACAGCCTACAATGTTAAGGCCCCAACTGAGGACCTTAAGTTATCTTAGGCCAAAAAGTGCCTCAAAGAGACTTATAACCCTTTTTCCTAAAACCAACAAGGACCTAGAGGAGGATATTGTGATGATTTCTGGGAACTAGAAATTTGAGAGCTCTCCCCATATTTGGCATGTACCCAGAGTCTTCGAAAGAGCAGGTCCTTTCTGTTCTATATTCTTTATTTTTCCTTTGAATTTATATGGCTGACTTATTCTTTAACTGTTCATTTTTTTCTGCCAAATCCCAGCACCAACGTAGTGAAGCAACTTTGTGAATGCGTCGTTCGTCAGGAGGAATTGGAAAAGATCTTAAACCTTCCTGAAGAGGAGAAGTTTGCTCCCAAACTTCTAGGTTTTGAATCCTCTGCCTCCCATCTAAAAGACGAAAAATGGTTGTCCCAAACTTTCTTAGAGCAACAGGAAAGCTCCACTAGTGGCCCTACCAAAAGAACTTATGATTCTGTTACCAACCTTATTGACCTATCCATGGACGTAAAGGTTAAAGACTTGGCTGCTTCCCTTGTGCGACATTCTTCAAAGACTAGAAAAACCACTACCCCTCTCTCCATCAAGAAGAAAAGAAAATTACAAAAAGGTGTTGAACTCCTGAAAGTGAAATAAGAAGTAGGAGCCGTGCTTTCTGCTGCCGTTGTTACTATCACTGGTGATGGTGAGTCCATGACCCCTAAATCTGTAAAATCAAAACGATTTACCCCCTGCAATTGGCATTGCTGCTGACCCTAAAGATCCTACTACGAAACGCCCCAAGACACAAAGGGGTAGCAAGACTGTGTTCTACGAGGTTCCTAAAGATCAGTGCAAGCCTCAGATGCTGCTCCCAAACTGCCGTTATATGTCCAAGAAGGACAACCTAATGGAGCTTCCTGAACTGGGCTTTCAACTTAGCAAAGGGCTTACCCTGCCCAGCGATATAGCCTCCCTCTAGCCTTTGGATGATGCTTCTCTAATCCATACATGTGTGGTCAGTGCTTTGGAGGTAAGCCTTTTTTGTGCTCAAGCTTTCTCTATTCCTTGCATTTTGAGTGAGTTTAATCATTTTCTCTTCTGTAGGCCATCCAAGTTTGTCATGAAAGTTTGGCCATGATGGAGTCTTATAAGGTTGAAGCCTGCATCCAATCTGTCAAGGCTTCTGGTACTCTGAAAGCAGTTGGTGATATGGTGAAGAGACTGAAGTTGATGTCTGACCAAGATTTGAAGCTTACCACTGAAAAAGATCTTGTTAAAAATGCAGCCCAACTGGCCAAGATCCAACTGGAAGAGTCCCAAGAGAGCTTGGCCTCTACTCTTGCTGCAAACGAGATGTTGAAGAAGGAAGAGAAGGAGAAGCTGGATAAATACCCCAAGGATATTAATGAGAAATATCTGTAATAAATCTATAAGTTTCAGGATGATCTGTTTATTGATGGTTGGAAGGCTTCCTTGGTTAAGGCTGTGGTTACTCTTGATTCCTCCCACTATTCTGACCCAATTATGCCTTGAAAGAAAGGTTCACCTCCAGTAGAGGAAGTTGGACAGGAAGGCTCTGAGGAAGACCCTGAAGAGGAAGTGGAGGCTGTTTTAGATGCAAAAGCCCAGAATGCGGCCACTTCTACTGATGAGGTTGAACTTGCTACCCTTGAGCCTCAAGAAAAGTCTTCTTCTAATGCTCTATCTATTCTTCCTGCAACAAAAATTCCTACCCCTACTGAAGGTGATGATGTTAGAACTGTTTCTTCTGGATTTGCTAAAGTTGGTGCTACCCAGACCCCTACTGTGATAAAGGATTAAGAAACTTGTCTTTTATTTTTGTTTTTGTTTTCTTTTATTTATTTATTTATTTATTATTTTTTTACTGTGGTCTAGAAACTCTTGGATGGTCTAGTCCTTTTGATGTAATTGCAACTTTTTGCAAATAGAAGGCTTTTGTATTTGATTTTTTTCTTAGTGTTAAGTACTTTTCTAAATTTTTTTTGTTGGGCTGAGATGGGTGTGTAAGGCACCCCTACTTGCCCCCTTAGCTTGAATGGTTTTGACAACAAAAATAGCCAAGCTATAGAAAATTGGTAGAGTGCTAAATTTCAAGAAATTAGACTATGGAAAAATCGAAAGAAATTGCAATGACGTGGAAATTTGGGAAACACTTGACTAAGTAAAATTGTGAAAAATTTTGACTGAGAAAAATTTGACTAAGTAAATTTTCAACTACCCCAATATATAAGAGGGTCTTCTTTCTTGGACATAGGAAAACTTTTGAGAAAAATTCCTTGAAGTCCAAGGAATCACAATCCAGAACAAGATTTGCCTACCTTTCTGGTTCAGAAACCGTGCTACATTCTTGAGCAGGGAAATTACCTTTTCCTGGGCTAAAATTTTTTTTAGTCTCAAGGACCTTAATCCAGAGTAGGATTGTTCTACTTTTCTGACTCAAAATCCTTCCTAAACTCCTGAATAGGCGTGTTGCTTGGAGAGTAACCATTCGAAAGATTCTTGAACGATTTGTGTTCATACAAGAACATTGCTGCAATCCAGGACATGATTGCATCTTGTGCTCGAGTGTCACCTATTCTTGTACTCAAACAATTGTTATAAATTGTACTTAAGCAAAGAACCTGTGACGACCCTGACATACATATTGATTTTATATATTATTTCATTGAGCATATTTGCATGATTATGTGCTTAATTGATACTTATCTGTTTGTTTGTGAATTATTTGTTAGAATTTCAACTTAGAATTTGAAATTGAAAGCTCAAACGGATTTAGAAACCAAAATTGATTAGCTCGATAGGTTAATTGGAATATTTAGAACCATATGGTAAGTTTAATTAAAATTTGATTTGAATCAAAATAATTAGAATAATTAATTAGACTTGATTGGAACTAAGTTTAATTAATTAGCTCTAAACTAGTTTGATTAGCTTAACTTAATCTACCTATACAAATACCTTAATCATGCTTTGAACTCATATATACATCAAGTGTGGTTGAATTTTAGAGTGAGAGTGAGAGAAATCAACTACTAGAGAGAGATTGGAGAGGTTGAAGAGAAATTGAAGAATAATTGAGGAACTTAAGCTATCAACACCTAAATTCAACCTCTAGGTAAGATTATCACCTATAATTCTTGTAAATTATCCATGTAGAAGTTGAATTCACTAAGTTTGTAGAACCATTTGCATGAATTTGAAAGGGAAGAGTTAGAATCACCATGAATTTAGTGAGTTTGAGCTAATTGAGTACATGCATGCATAATTCATCATTTTCAAGCTTAATTCTCAACAAAATCCTTACATGCATGACGTTTTACTAGCTATCTTTGAAGGTTCTTCATGATTTCACACTAAACATCTCATATGAGCATATTTGAAAAGAAAAGAATTGAATTCAACTCATGCATGGCAATAATATTGAACTTGGAGCTTTGCTTTGGAAAACTGAAAGAGAATTTGAGATCATGGTTGCATAATTTTCAAGAGTACATGTTTTATATAGAGTTTCTATGCTTTTGGAACAACCATGCAAGTTATGAACATGAAAGATGTATTTTTGAACTTCAAATTCTGTTCTGGAAATTCCAGAATTCGTTCACTTTGCTCGATCGATGAAGTCGTCGCTCAAGCATACTTTGCATGCTCTCAATATTTTTGCAAACATTTGCAGTTGGCTCAAGCGACCAGGTGTGCGCTCAAGCGAACTCAACTTTGTACATTACTTGGCTAAACAAACATCGAGCCTACTTTGGCACCATCTAGTACTTTTACAGACAAACCACATTGCTTGAGCTACCAAAGGTGCGCTCGAGCGAACTGCCTTGTTTTCTGCATTTTTGAAACACACTCCTATGTGCATAATTGCATCCTCATGCCCTTTTTGGCATTCTTAAGTATCATTCATACAACCTTAGCCATGATATAAGCTAGAAACACACGTAAGAGAATCGAACTAATATATGCTATTTGTTTCGAACGTACGCTTTAATATGTATCTCTGTTATGTGTTTGTGTAGGTGGTTATCCGAGGTCCAATACCCATGCCAGCCCACTGTGAGTAGTATTTTTGTAAAGATATGTTGAAATATATTTTTAATTTACTGCAAGAATGTTATTTGAAATGCTATTTTATTAAGAATGAATGATTGTCTCTTTTGAAATGTAATTGTGGCATCCTTAGTGTAGCCCATGCCTAGGGATAATAATACCATGGCCCTTTGCTATAAGGCCCTTGTCTGGGAGAAACAATATTGTGGCCCTTTGACACATATATGCACAGAGATCTCTTATGTTGACCTGAGCGGTCCCTTTGCTTGACCTCTATGGTCCCTTTATTAGACCCATGTGGTCTCTTTCATATGCCTTCGGGACCTTTGTCTTGCACTATTAGATGTACCACAAATGAGATATGATTTATTTTGAAACTCATGAAATATGCTTGCAATTATGATAAACATCATTCATTTAACCTCTTTATGCTGCTATTACTCACTGGGCTTTAGCTCACCCCTTTCTCTATATATATGTAGCTGAGCAAGTGGAACGTTGAGTTTAGAGCAACCTTGGAAGTCCACCATTTGTAAAGCTTCTTTGACATGCCTCCATGATGGAGTGTTCTTGGACTCAAGAGGAGCCGAGCAATGTCAACCCTTTTGTTTAGTTTTCTTCTGTTATTTGTAAACTTGTTATGTATGGATCTTTTGTATAAATGTCTAAGAAGTTACAATGTATCTATGTGTTATATCTATGTAAGAAAGTTGAAGTTTAATTTTTGCATGTATGCACCGCTCGATGGACATAATTATGTTTTAATATTGCTTCCGCGGTGCCTCGTTTACTATTATTAATTATCTGATTTGTCTTTGAGGCCGGGTAATCTGGGATTATTGGCTAGTCACGACCTAAACCTCTAGGGGCAGGGGCGGGTTCGGGTTGTGACAAAACCATTTGAAAACATAATCAAAATATCTCATAAAAATTACGCATTTACAAGCTATTTATAAAACAAATACTAAATGAAAATAAATTCTAAGGTTTGTAGTGTTCCAAGAATGAGGTATAGCCTTGCCATCCCTATCTTCCAAATGATGAGCCCCATTTCCACCAGCTGAAATGACCTTATATGGGCCCTCCCAGTTGAGATCTAACTTCCCATCAGTTGGATTCTTTTGGATACCCAGAACTCTTCACAGGACCATATTTCCTGGCCGAAATTCCCTGAGGTGAACTTTCTTGTTGTACTCTTTTGAGAGCTGTTTTTGGTAGTTCACCAACCTGACCAGAGCTGTTGATCTCCTTTGTTCGATTAATTCCAAACTATGTGCCAATGCTTGTTCATTCTGTAACTCTTCGTTAATTTCTGATCGCATTATGGGCAATCCGACTTCTAGGGTTCAATTCCAAAGGCTAGGGCGTAGGGTGTCTCCCCCGTTGGCCTCCTAGGTGTTGTACGATAAGACCAAAGAACGTTGGGCAGTTCGTCCACCCACCTTCCTTTCAGCCTTTTTAAACGCTTCTCCATTTCATCCAACACAGTCTTGTTGGAAGCTTCTGCTTGACCATTTCTTTGAGGATAATAGGGAGTTGAGAAGAAGTTTTTTATTCCTAGTTCTAAGTAGTAATTTTTGAAGAGTGCGCAATCGAATTGCATGCCATTATCAGAAATGAATGTATGTGGGATACCAAACCTGGTTATGATGCCACGCCAAGCGAAGTTCTTAATATCCTTGTTTTTTATTGTGATTAGTAGCTCAGCTTCCACTCATTTAGTGAAATAGTTCGTTGCTACCAACAGAAATTTTTTACCTCCTCTGCCCTTTGGAAGTGGGCCGATCAAATCCATGCCCGACTGGGCAAAAGGCCAAGGGTTGGTTAGTGGGTGAAGATTTGCCACTGGCTTATGAATCAAAAGAGAAAAACACTGGCACTTATTGCATTTTTTGACATACGCCTAGCCATCCTTGTGCATAAACGGCCACCAATAGCCCTAAATGATTGCACATTCTGCTAAAGACCATCCCACAGTATGCATTCCGCAGATTCCTTTATGTAGCTCATATAGGATGTTATCAACAAGCGTTGGGTTGACGCAGAATAGGTATGAACCTGTGAAGGATTTTCTATATAGGACTCCTTTTTCTGAGATCCAGAATTTGGGCGTTCTTCTCTTGACTTTATTAGCTTATTTCCTATCTTCTGGGAGTACTCCCTCCCTGATGTACTTGATGATTGGATTTATCTAACTTGGGCCATGACTAATGCACAAGATTGGCTATATGTCTTGCTCTGTTTCTGGTGAGATACTAGACTGAGGCAAGAACTCAGTTGCAATGGTTTTGGCTTCTATCTTTTCCACTGTTGAAGCGAGAGTGGCCAGGGCGTCTGCGTGGAAATTCTATTCCCTACCTATTTGGACAATAATGGATTTTTGAAAGGATTTTACCATGTCCTGGACTTTATTTAAATAGGCTTGCACTCTTTCATCCCTGGCAATATACTCTCCAGTGAGTTGGTTAACCACCAACTGAGAATCACAGTGTACTATAAGGTCTTGAATGTTGAGAAGTTTTGTAATTCGTAATCCTACAAGTAGGGCCTCATATTCTGCTTCGTTATTCGAAGCTTTGAACCCTAGACAAAATGTTGTTCATAAAGAATGCCCTTAGGGGAAAGTAAGGCCACA
The DNA here is from genome assembly GCA_025200525.1 of Camellia lanceoleosa. NCBI lineage: Eukaryota > Viridiplantae > Streptophyta > Magnoliopsida > Ericales > Theaceae > Camellia > Camellia lanceoleosa. Next base: position 21,996,753 of record CM045758.1, read on the forward strand.
CCAGCTCTGGCTCCTTTTAGGTTTGATGTACCATCCACGAAGAGTTTCCAGTTGTCCATGTCGCCGATATATAACTTCCATGTTGAATGATTGCCTTGTCCTGACTGAGCTTGTTGCCCAGTCTCCATGGTATTTGACTATTGTGATAATGCCAATTCTAGCTTTTGTTTCTTCTAGATCATTCCCTGTTGCCCCTTAGTTTTGCGGCTGGTGACATATCAGTTATAAAACTCTATTGAGGTTGTTCAGTTGAGAATTCTACGATGAAGTCAGCCAGAACTTGGGCTTTGATGGTAGTTCTAGGATGAAAAGTGATGTCAAATTCCCCTAATTCAACAGCCCACTTAGTGATGCACCCAGAAAAATCAGCTTTGTGAAAAAGGTTTCGCAAAGATGATGGGTTAGCATTGTGATGGAGTGACCTTGAAAGTAGTGTACAAGCTTTCTAGTTGCAGTCATTAAGGGCATGGCTAATTTTTCCAAGGGTAAATACTTGGTTTATGAGTTGTTTAGAGTTTTGCAAATGTAGTAGACCGACAATTAGGTGCTTTCCACACTTTTGATCAGGACTGAGCTCACCGCGTGTCCTGACACTGCTAAATATAGGTATAGCCTTTCACCCCACTGAGGAGTTGAGAGCAAAGGAGGTGAAATGAGGTACTGTTTTAATTCCTCTAGCTCTTGATCACACTATTTATTCCAGTCCACTCCTCCTCCCTTCTTGAGGAACTGAAAGAAACGTTTACTTTTGTCTAAGAAGCGGCTTATGAAGCAGTTAAGTGTCGCTACCATCCCTGTCAACTTCTACACTTCTTTGAGCTTGCGAGGTGGCTGTAAGTTGAGGATGACTTTCACTTGTTAAGGGTCTGCTTTGATCCCCCTTCTTGTCACCAAATAGCCAAGAAATTTTCTTGACTCAACACCAAAAGCACATTTAGCAGCATTTAACTTCAATTTGTGGGTCTTGAGGATATTAAATGTGGTCTCCAAGTCTTTTAAATGGTTAGTTTCTAGCCTGCTTTTGACAACCATGTCATCAATATAAATTTCTATGGTTTTTCCTATCTGGTCATAAAAGATGGTGGTAACTAGCCGTTGGTAAGTGGCTCTAGCATTTTTTAGCCCAAAAGGCATCCCCTTATAGCAATATAACCCTCATAGAATTATAAAAGTAGTTTTTTCCTTGTTTGGCTCATTCATTGCTATTTGGTGATAGCCTCCATAGGCGTCCAAAAAACTCATTCTGGCGTGTCCAGAAATGGCGTCCACCAATTGGTCAATCCTTGGTAAGGGAAAACAGTCTTTAGGGCAGGCTTTATTAAGGCTTGTGAAGTCTACACATGCCTTCCATTTTCCATTCTTTTTCTTAACAACGACGGTGTTAGACAGCCAAGTGGGGTAGTGTACTTCTTTTATGGCCTTTGCATCCAGGAGACTTTCGACTTCCTTGGCTACTACCTTAACGTGGTCTACATGAGCCCTTCTACTTTTTGAATTACTAGTTTATATGTAGGATCAACATTGAGCCAGTGATTGATAACATTGGGGTCTATCCTTTGCATCTTATAAGGTATCCAAGCGAATACCTCAATATTATCCATTAAAAACTTAAAAAGGAAATTTTTTTTTTATCCTGCTCAAACAGAGAAGATCCGAGCATGAAGTACCTTTCTAGATCGTCGGGTTATATTTGGATTTTATGGAGTTCTTCTATCATGCACTCCTCTGAATCCTTTCCAATCTTCCCTAGAACTTTTGAGTCCAGAATTTTGACTGAGCAGACTCGTTTCTGAGCCAGCTTAACTTCTTTTTCCCTAAGGCTAGCATTAAACACCATCATACGGATACTTAGGTCCCCTCAAATGGTTTTAATGCCTTCCTCCTTATTAGGAAATTTCAAGGCTTGGTGAAGTGTAAAAGGAACTACTTTAAGCTGGTACAGCCATGGTCTGCCCATAATAACATTGTATGGTGACGACACATCTACGACCAAAAAGCATACTTCAAAGCGTACAGATCTTGCTTTGACTGTTAGCGTCACCTTTTCAACTGGCCAAACTGGGTTTGAGTTGAAGCCTAGCAGTGGTAAGTCAACCTTCTTGAGATCCTAATCCTTGAGGCCCAAGCTCCAGTATAGTTTATGGTATATAATTTTGGCTGCACTGCCTTCATTAACTAGTATTCTCTCTACCCTGAATCCATCCATGTCCAATTTAATAATCAAAGTGTCCGAGTGGGGCTGGGCCAACCCTTGCATGTCTTTTTCAGAAAAGGAAATGACTGGGCCTTTAGGGTTGGCCTCGATCCTTGGCCTTTTGCTTCCTAAGGAATACTCTACTTTGTAAACCTCCCTAAGATGCACTGCTTTCTACATCTCTCACCTGGCCAATGCCACTCTGTCTGGGTACATAATTCCATGGATGACATAGATCATCTCTCTTGGGTGCTCCACTGTTGCATCATTCTCTTCATGATGATTGTTCTACCCATTCCGTTGCTATTCTTCCAGAAACTTATTCAGATGCCCAGCGACTGCCATCTCATCAAGATATTACTTGAATAAAAAACAGTCTTTCATCCCGTGCCCTATGTTATTGTGGTAGGCACACTTCACTCTCTGGTTTCATATCTTTGGATCTTCCTTCACTTTGGCTGGCCACTTGAACTAGGGCTTATTTTTAATCTCTGGAAATATTTGCCAAATCGAGAGTCTGAACACAGTTTGAATTATGTAATTTGTGTCCTTCTTTTTAATGATCTAGTTTTTAGCCTCCTTTGCCTCATTGCACGGAGCATTGGTCTTTTATGTGCTGGTTTGCGTGCTATCTTATCTTGCAGACTTCTGGTCTTCCTCAAGCTTACTATATCGATCGATCCTAAACTGCAAGTCCGTGACAGTTTTAGGCGAGGTCTTGGTTAATGACTGCCACAGCTTGTCCTCTAGTTGAAGCCCTTGCCTAAAGTTAAGATTGCTACCTTATCTGAGCAGTCTTCTTCTATCTCATGAAAAGTTTCCTAGTAAAGTTGGGCGAACTTCTTAATGGTCTGATCCTTTATCTTCTTTAGAGCCATTGGTGTGTCTAGTCCCTTTGCCCTTTTGCTTTTTGTTGTGAACCTTTCAGTAAACTTATTTGTTAGCTATTTCCAACTATTAATGGATCCCACTTGGAGCTTGTCATACCAAGCGCAGGCTGTTCTACCCAGACTAGAAGTGAAGATTCGGCACATAAGTGCCTCGTTCGCGTTCTAGTGGGCCATGACGTGGCGATAGTGACGTAGGTGGTCTAACGAGTCTGATCTTCCATCATAGAGTTCAAACTTTGGGATATTGAACTTTTTTGGTGGTTCTGCCGTGGAAATCCTCTTTGTGAATGGTGACCCCAGTAGGACCAGTTTCTTATCAATTGCTCTAAAAGTAATTCCTTCTATCTGTTTCTGAGCAGGACTTCAAATTTTGGGGTCTGGTTATGTAAATTCTTCGGTTTGTCGTGTGTTCGCCTTCCGTGGAGTTCTATGGCTGGTAATCTTGCCATTAACGGCCTTGCGGCCTGGCCTGCCTTATAGGATGTGACAACCCTACTCTGTGTTATGCTAATTAATCTTAATTATGCTTATAATTCTATGATTGATATGATTTTGAGTGCTAATTATATGATTATATGTGTTTTTGAATTTTTATCTATTCACCGTAGGGAAATCTGTTTGATTTTCTGATATAAAATTAAAAAATTAAGGGTCGTAGAGGCGTCAAAAACCAAAATTGATTGTACCATTGTGATTAGCATAATTTTTAGAGCCTATGGTGAAATTTAATTAAAAGTTGATTTGGATCGAATTAATTAGATTAAATTGATTAAATTAAGCACAATTAATTAGTTCTAAGTAAGTGTGATTAAGGAAGTGTATAAATAGAAGCTAATTGTGCTTAAGCTCATTACATGAGCTCAAAATCTGATGAGAAGAATATATATATATAGAGAGAGAGAGACAGTTCTAAAGAGAGAGTGAAGGCAAATTTGAAGAATTAAGCTAAAAGCTTGAACATTGAGAAGACTAACTCAAGAACTAGTTAGAATTTGGAAGATTAAAGATCCTAGGTGAGTAATTAACTCTTAATTCTTGAGTAAGAGTTTGTTATTAAGTGAATTCAAGGCATATATGAAGTTAGTTACATGAATTAAGCTTAAATGGATGAATTTGAGATCAATATAGACATGCATGCTTGGATTCATAATGATTTCTCATGTTTGAGCATAAACCTTAATAATCATGTTAAATTAAGGGGTGTTTAATACATGCATGCATGAATTGTTGAGTTTTGAAAGCCTTAAAGCTTGTAAATGCATGATAAAGAACATGAATTATAATTATCTAAAGTTTTCAGTTCAAAGTTTGATGAATCCATAGAATTTTGAGCTATGGTTGAAGTCATCTTCAAATATATGTACTTGGGAGTGTTCTTGCATGTTTGAGTGAGTTTAGCATGAAATTGGACCTTTGAAGGTATGTTTGAACTTTAAACATAGTTCTGGAAATTTCAGAATTCGACTTGTCCGCTCGAGTGAGGAAAGCGTCGCTCAAGCGTAAAAATCAAGCTCCCAGATGTTTTTCAGAGAATTGCACGGTAGCTCAAGCAGTAAACCTTGTGCTCGAGTGAACCTTATTTCTTATGGCTCGTTGCTCGACCGACAGAAGTTTTGCTTGAGCGTAAAATTCATGCAACCAGTACTTTCACAGAGTTTTACAGACTGCTCAAGCGACCAAAGCTGCGCTTGAGCGAGGTGCCCTGTTTCAGAAATTTTTGAAAAGTTATAATATGTTTCAATTTCTGTTCTCTTCCATTTTTTAGTATTCTTAGGCACACATTAAGCTTCCTAAATGAATTAAACAACACAAAATAAGCCTAAGAACATTAAGCAAACTAAAGAACATATTGAATTGTATTATGACCCAATGTGTTATTATTTATGTAGGGTCAAGTGCCAGGACGAATCAAGCACCAGAACACTGTGAGTAATATCTTTGTAAAGATAATTTGTGCATATATTATTTTCTAAATGTTACATGTGTGGTAAGTTTCTAAACTTCTGATTTGATACTGTGAATGAGAATTCTATCCGTTTGGTTCGTAATGAAATATGTGAAGTATTGATATATGATTATGAAATGGGCCCAAGGCCATTCGGTTTACTTGAAGAGGATATAAAATGGGCCTAAGACCGTTTTGTATTACTGTGAAATGGGTAAAGGCCGTTTCGAATAAAGAAATCATTAGACCTAAAGTTGTTTTGAATGCAAAGGCGAATGTGAACATGGTCATGGATCATGAGTGCGTACAAACGTGAATATGGATTGGTTGGACCTAAGGTCGTTCTATACATGAATTGGATCCAAGGTAGTCTTACATATGATGGACCCAAGGTTGTTTCGCATATATTGGACCGAAGGTTGTTTTGCAAATACAAGTTGGACCCGAGGTTGTTTGGTATATAAATAAGGATATGACATTTGATGTGTTGGACCTAAGGTTGTTATGTGTTGAAATTCGATCAACAAGTTTAGTTTATAACTTATGATTACACAAATCTCATTCATGAACTTTTTTACTTTGGTATTATTCACTGGGCGTTAGCTCACTCCTTATTTATATGTATCTAGGTGAGCAATGGGATGTCCAGTCCCAGCCTTAGTAAGCAATGAGAAACCAAGTTTTGAGGAGTCAACCAAAGTCGCCTCGTGCAAGTAGCCTTACTTTTGTTTTGCTTTCCTTTCGTTCTTTTGTGGTCACGTATGACCAACCCTGTGTATGACCTTGGTTTTTGTTAATACTAACTTTTGAATGATCCTGGACTTATGCAATACATACCTAATATGGATGTTTGTACAGTGTGAGTTATTACATATATGAGAATGTTTTGGTTGAGCCATGTATGCATAGCTCATTAGACAATCTTTGTAAATTTTTCTTCTGTAATTTGGCCCCCTATTATTAAATATGATTTGATTTATGCCTGAGGCCGCAGGTAATTTCATGATTACTGGCTGATTATGACTCTAATCCATAGGGGCGGGTTTGGGTCATGACATGGGTTGTTCTATCTTGATATTTCCACGAGTGATCTAGAGTGCTGTCTGGTCTGGTCTTGGGCTGCCCTTTCCTGCCTCCGGGTGTAATAAATTCCCTTATGTCGTCTATAGAGAAGTTGGAACTCTGGGCTGGACCTGACCTCCTTGGATGTTTCCCTCACGCTACTTCATTTTTATGCAAAAAGGATCTTACGTCATCTGAACAGGCATAATTGTGAAGCCCCTGAAAAATGTATTTTCTTTAAAAAAAAACCCTTACGTTCGGATTATTTCCTTAAAGCCCCTTTGTTTCTTAAATTATTTCGAATCTTGGTGGTTAATATTTTTAATTTTTATCGGAACAAGAATATCCTAGCCGAATTAGGTTCCTTAGCCTAATTTAATTTAATTCTACATAAATAAGGTTCCAATACATGAGTTTATTTCCAAGCCCTCACTTCTTTTATTAATTTCAAGATTTGCTCCATACTAGTACATGTACTTTTTATACTATAGTACCACCAAATCAATTTGTGGATCTATATATATATTGGGAATATCTCCATAGTACACATATATTGAATAGAATATTCTCCATTTTCCTTCCCCATGGCCGGCCAACCTAGGGGAGTGTGAGGGATCAATTTTCAAGGCTTGTAATCATGGCATTCTAGAAGCAAAAGTACCAAGTACCCCTAAATCAAGGGATTGTGTTCCCAATTTAGTTTCATTTCAACTAGAGGCTAACTAAATCTTGTCTAATCACATAATTAAGTCCCCTAATCACTCCATATTCCTTTAGACTCCAAGTAAACCCAAACTTCTCAATCCAATTCCAACTAATGGGCCTTTGTGTCTTTTCACACCAAATTTGACTACATATATACAACCACCCTCTTAGCATAGCATACACAAACAACACACACACACACACACACCTACATTCGGCCTAGAGGAGGGAAAGGAAAGCAAGAGAAAAGTCTTGAGAGAGAGAGGAAGGAAGAGGAGAGCAATCTTGTTCAACTTGGCCTAGCCTAGCAAGTAAGCCACAACACAACCCTCTCTTTTACTCTCCTTTTTCAAATACATGCTCTTAAGGGTTCTAAACATTGTTTTCAGATGTGTTTTAGTGATTTTCTTGTGTTAAAAACGAAAAGAGTTGAGCCATGATTATACTCTTCTTGTAGTTCCCCTTATTCAGTACAAAACTATCTTTTTCATACCGATCTCTCAAACTTTCCAAAGGCACACTTTCAAGATAAATTTCTGAGTTTAATATATATATATATAGCATATTTTCATCACACAAAAGAAATGAAAAATTTCCCTTAGTGGATCTCTTTCCTCACAAATCTTCTTGTTTTGAGTATTGTGCATTAAAAATCTGTTTTTACAGCCAACTTTCAAAAATTCTAGAAAAATATAGAAAAATCTTCTAGACTGCATTTTTATGCCAAAATCTTCCTTAAGAAGTTAGTTTTCAAGAAAAATTGGTTTCATTGAAAAAGAGTGAGCAGTTTGTATGAAAATCCAATTTTGTAACGGTCGACGAATCTGGACAGCGCTGGAGTGTTTCTTAAATAACTAAAAATCTAGAAAAGCTATCCCATTTCCGAAATATGTTCTGGAAACTAGATTAAATTCTATTCGAACCATAGAAAGGCCGAATTCAAGAAAAATCTGAAACAACCCTTTCGATTTTAATCTTTAACGGGTACTAAATCTGAAATTTCTGTTTGGCATTGGTATTTCATGCTATTGTGTTCATGAATATGCTTGTTAATATATATGAATGTGTCTTAATATGATATTACACTTGCCATGGTTGTATATCTTATATTTTAGCCCTTCAATGATGCTTACACTTATGCAAGTTTATTCTTGTTACTTGCTTGTACTAACTAACTTAAAACATTAATCTAAATGGAAACTTAATTGGGTGGCGAATGGGGTCTCGAACACATGAAGTATTATTATGAGATAAATTTATGTCCCAATTGAATTGTTTGGCGGGGCGTGTTCTCTTTTGAAAGTTACAGTCTTGCGCAAGTAGTTGTTCGGAACCTTTGAACGGAGCGGTTGTATTCGGACCCTAGGTGGTTTGGTGTAAGGAGTGAATGGGAAAGGCCCTATTTTACCGTCTCTTTTGAGGCCCTGCGGTTAGCGCTACGTGGTACATAACCGTTGGTAAGCATCCGAGGTAAGATCTGCGACAAAGCAGCAAAAGAGGGGGCATACCGAATAATCCGTATCCAATTCTTGTGGTTGGGAGGACGAAGTCTCTTTGGGGGATTTCTAGTTTACTAACATCTAACTTTGTAACCCTTTGTTTGTTTAGTTGAATATCATGCTTCATTACTTGTTGTCATATTTGTGATTGTGTATTGGACTGGAAAAAAGGGGACGGGGTGCGTGTGCGTTTATTAGGCATTCAAAGCTCACGGCGTATCATGCCAGGTGCCGAAGAGGAGCTTATAGCTGGAGACGACGAGCCGGAAACCTTCGAAGACATTTGGCTATCTTAAAAAAGTTAGAAATTTCCCTTTTGATATTTTGTAAGGCTCCTATGAAGATTTAAATTTTCTTTTGGGATGTAATGTAATGGAACGAGCTTTTATAATTAAGGATATTCGTGGTTATTATGTACTTATATTCTAATACCAATATAACCCCTAACATTTCTTATGAGACCTTGTGCCAATACCTTTTAAGATCTGTCAAAAAGGTAGTGCGCTACCTAAGAAAGCTGGACTTAGAAGGGAGGCTAATTTGACTCCTCCGACGATCTGGGATCTTGGTTATTGACCATAGGACTCATTAGTGATTTTCCCTTGACTACAACCAATAGTGTAGATTTGAGGCGTTACAGTAATCCTTTGTTTGATATTTCTTTCGTTTGGAAAAGGTCTAGTGGTGCCCCTCAGATTGAGGCAAACTACTCGCCATGTGATTGGTTTCACCAACCCTATGAGTCAGTGCAGGTCTCGAGTTTGCCTCAGTCTACATCCTCTCCTTAGATCCTTGTGATTGCCTTTTTCTTGGGGGGCGCGAGTGTCCCTTATTTTGCCCTTAAGGTACTAGTGGTTGATTTTGGTCTTGCTTCAGGGCTCTGACTTGGTCAGCAAGCTCCTTAAGTTGTTGGTTCATGGCACCTATGGTTCGATCACGGCTGGCCAACTCTTGCCCCCAATTGTTGCTCTCTGAGTTTTCAATGGCTAGCAAGTTTCTCTCTTCTTGTTCGCATCGTTCCTATCATGTTCCGACATTCAAAGGGCGCCTTCGTTAGCTTGGGGAGAGGTTTCCATCATGTTCATCCCCAATAAATAGGTTGGCGTCTTCCACCGCCATGGATAATCTGGAATCTTAACAAGTGAAGCTAGGCTTTTGGCTATAGAATTCCCACAAACGGTGCCAAATTGTAGTGGGTAAAAATCAAACCACTTAGGCTGCGATGGTGACGCGGCGGAGATAACCCGATTCCTGACCTGAAAAACCCTTCGATAAAGGTAAAAAAGGGCAGCTGGAGCAACTTGGAGACCCTCTGATGCCTAAGTCATAGGATTATCTTAGTGAGGTTCAGGTAGAAGTTTTTGCATACCTCCATTGTGCTGATTGCTTCCCCTTTTATAGCTTGTTCCTACTAACCATTGTTAGCTGTTAGGCTTCTCCCCACTCCTCACATCAGCTCATTTTCCTTAGGGATTGTACTCCACTAAATGCGGATTTCTAGGAGTTGGTTGAACCTAAAATAAAGGGATGTGAGTTGACTGGGTCTACGCCTTTCTTAGGCGCGTTTTCTTCCACCTCTCTTCTGTCCTAAAACTTCCCTGGCCTAGTCTGGTCTTGGACTATCAGGCCAGACTTAAACTATCCTAGGTTGACTTTCCACCTTGCTAGCGATGCTGCCTTCCTGCTATCAGCCCAGGAATTCCAGTCCTGCCTTATGTTGACTCCTTTTTTGCCTTCCACAATTATATATCTATCTCTTTTAGTAAAATAAAAATACCAAAAGTAATATAGATAGTGTCTAAATATAAAAAATAAATAATATAAAAGAAATTACAATATTATTTTTTTCACTTATATGACTAAATAATTTTTTGATGAAAAGGACATTAAGTTATGTTAATTACAACTTTAATGTAATCTAATATAATTATGTCAAATTTGTAAGCTTATTATATTTTCTTTAACTTTAAAGTGATGTCAATGTAGAAATTGTTTGAAACTCACAATGTAGTATAATAACTATCAACTTTTGATTTGTTATACATTCAATCATATAGAACCTAACTCTCTTGGCACATTATCATGATTGAATTTGTATCAAAAATTGTGAATTTCTAACATTTATCATTTCTTTTCTTTTCTTTTTTTTCTTTTATTTTTTATTAGAGTAATGCTTCACTTAGCAACTTTTATACCATTTTTAGTATACCACCTCATGTGTCAATCCTACATTAAAGAGATGAAACAATTACACCAATGATAGTGAAGCGGTAAATGTGGATAAAAAAAGAGCAACCAAGTCCAATACAAGCACCACATGATCGAAAACAATATTTATTGATCTTCCACTCGCATACAACCTAATCAAGGATCAGTTTGTATACCATACGACCCAATAAAAATAAAAATAAAAAAACAACTCTTTCAACCCACCTAAATATTTCAATAAAGTTGCTCTACTAATTTTTGAGCAACTTCACATCCTTACAAAGCTGCAGCAACACTTCTACTGCCTCGTCTATCTCTTCATCTCCTTTCATTCTTATTTTCTCCCCAAAATTTCTCGCTTTAATCCTTATGTCCTCTCCAGTTTTTTCCACCACAACCTTCCTTATTACCTGTGCTATCTCTTCTCTGTTGAGTCTTCCATTGATGTCTCTGTTGACCTCCGCAGCCACACCAACCTCCTCCACTAGTTTAGCAGTCAACGGCTGCTCAAATTGCACGGGTATGGCTACAATTGGAACCCCAAACTTTAGGCTTTCCAATACTGAATTCCATCCACAGTGACTCACAAATCCGCCAGTGCTTGAATGGGTTAGAATTCTTGCCTGTGGGGCCCAACCCCCCACAACCAGTCCTCTCTCTCCTACCCTGTCAATAAACCCCTTAGGAAGTGCTTCTTCAAGCTCAACTTTCTCTACCTCAGGAAACCTAACAACCCATATGAAATTAACCATGCTAAGCTCTAACCCATGAGCTATCTCTTCAATCTCTTCCTTGGACATAAAATACTCACTCCCAAAAGAAACAAACAAAGTGGAGTACTCACCCTTGTTGTCAAGCCATTGTATGATCTCAGAGTGCTCATTTTCATCATCATCAATGCCTTGAACAAGTGGACCAACAGGGACAACCTTCTTCTCACCTATAACCGGTAGATAATCAATGTATTTACCTTCAAGCTCTCTAAAAGTGTTGTACAACATAAAGTTGCAAGATGGTTGATCATTTACAGAGGCAACTTGTTTGTCATTGTATTCTTTTACAACGGTCTCAACAAAGTGGCGAAACTGCGTATCATGCAATCCCTGAAGCTTAATTGCCGGAAATGGGAATTCAACACTGCCACAGTGCTTAATCATATGTTGGCCAAAAGAAACCACCGTGGCTCCGGTAATCATGAGCTGGACTGCGGGAATATTAAACGACAAGGCAGTGGATTGTGCCCATGAGGGGCTGACGTCATAAATTACAAGATCTGGGCTTAGTGTGTTGAGGATGGTGGAGAAGCTTGTGCTTGCCATCTCAAAGGCTGTTTTGAGGGTGGAATTGAGATGGATTGGGAGGCCATTGGTGGTGTGGTAGTGAGGAGGGAGCTCAGGCAAGGATGGAAGGTGGATTTCTACAAGTTCAATGGAGAGAGAATACTTGTCTGTGATTCTTTTCTTGATGGATATGAGATTGATTGGTGTAGAACAGAAATATATGTGGAAGTTTTTGTGTGTGAGTTTCTTGGCAAGCTCTAGGAAGGGAGTGATGTGACCTTGGGCTAACCATGGTAGCATTAGGACATTCATTTTGCTCTTTTTTGAATCCATGATCTCTTTCTCTTTGGTGAGGCTTTTTGTTGTGGTGAATGTTGATGCACTCAATGATATATATGCATTTGGACAGGGCCGGCTCAACCCAGGTGTAAAGCGAAACTTCAAAGTTTTTTATTTATTTGTTTATTTTTGATTAGTTTTAGAATTTTGATTTGGGTGTAGAGTTATATTTTGAGTTTTGAATTTTTGAATCATAATTTGAAAAAAAAAATAAAAATTGTTGGGTTATGAGTTTTAAAAATAGTTTGGGGATGATTTGTATTTTTTTTTTTTGATTGATTGATGTATAGAATGTGAAAGAATATAAAAGAAGAGATGAGAGAAAAAAAGTGATTAATTGATTGATTGATAATAATAAAAAAGAGAAGAGAGGAGTTTTGAAAATAATTTTAAATTTTACTTTTAAAATTTATTTAATTATAAATTTTGATCCAAATCATAATTTAAAAATAGAGTTGCGTTTTGAATGTAGAGTTTTAGACAAACACAAATGACCCCCAATTTATTTGAACACAAGAAAAAATATATTTATCGTTAGATAGATTTCAATATCAAACAAGAAACACGTGTCCATGTAGGGTTCACAATAAAAAATACAAAAAAATGTCGTATATATTTTTTGTCATAATTTTTAAAATATAACGAATTTTACATATGCATATAACATTTGTTGTTTGAGTATACATAAAAAATAAAAAATAATAATAAAATCCTTCCGATAATATATAACCTCTTTTTTGCCTTTTATTTTTTGTCGGCTATATGGAGCCTTTTTCCTTTCTTTTGTCGGTAAAGCCACTGTAACTTCTTTATAATTTGAAAAAAGCTACTGAAGCCTGGTTCTTTTGGTCTTTTTTCTTCTAATTGTCTATATGAGACCTTATTTCAAAATGAGGCCTTTATTAAAACAACGGCCTAAAGTAGGTGCTTTATCGGCTTCCCTCTTGAGCCGGCCCTGCATTTGGAAAATCCTACTGTCCTAGAAAATTTTATAGAATTTTCTGGATATTATGATTGTGTTGTCAAAATTAAATTAATGTTGTATTGGTCCAATTATAAAATGAATAGTATTATTCCATGCATTTATATTACAAGATTTTTTTTGTTTTTTAAACTAAAAAATATTAATTTATTGCATACCGACATATCTTTCTAATGAGAGTTTTATGTACGTATGTATACATTATATTTGTGTAATAAATGGGATCAACTACCGTCCTGGTCCAACTTCGGAGAAATTATTCGGTGATTTTAGAATATTATTTTACACCATTCATTGAAGGATAAATATTCAATTGTTTTCTAAAAATACACAAAAAGATGGTAGGTCTCACTGTTTCAAAAATAAAAACAAAGTTGGAACACCACCAATGGCGGAGGGAGTGAAGGCTCAGGAGGGTCACGTGCTCCCTTGGATTTTGAGATTTTTTTAAAAAAATTTGCAAACATAAAGATAATATTTTAAATAAAAAAATTACAAAAATATTATTAGAGTGAAATGTCAATTACATTTTAAATATTACGAGAACAATAATGGTTGTTTTAATTAAAAATGAAGATATTACTATAAATCATATTATCTATGAATTTTTTAATGTAACGGTAATGTCATTATTATTGGCATGCAAGTATAAATAATCTCATTATAAAGATATGAAATTTATTGGATTGTTAGTTATATTTAATATGTAAGGTTCACTCTCTATATGTTTATGTACTATTAGTTGGTGATATCACATATCAATAATAACGTAGTATTACCATTACATTTAGTTTTTAATCAAATTTTGTACAAAATTTTTTTATCATTATATAATTTATTTTAAGACTTATATCCCTTTTTTTTTTTTTTTTTGTATTATCCATAATACACTAGTTACAAATAACATTATTTTTCTGATATTTCTCGAAATCAATTGTAAAAACTTGCGTGAAACATTTTTGTAAAAATTTTTGATATTATAATTAATAAGTACCTCCTCTAATTTAATTTTCTGACTCCGCCATTAAACACCACATCAGTATGCCTTAGAAGCGAAAAATAAAGAAAATGTTTAAGGTTCACAAAAAGACTCCTAAAATTTGATCCATAATGATGTGGTAGGACATATGTCAATTTTTGATTTGTTATATACTTAATTGTGCAGGGCCTATCTCTCTTACCGCATCATTGTAGATAAATTTTGCAATCTAAATTATGAATCTCTAATATTACTCAAAAAATAATTTTTCCCAACTTTGACGCGACTTTTAGCATGTCACTTCAATAAAAAATTATTAGAGCAATACTATATTCATTGAATTTTGACTTGTTTGAATCGTTCTATTTTGTGCATGCCAATCGTTTGGTCAATCATTTGACGACAAAAGTGACAACTGTGATTGATAAAGATAACAACCGTAGTTGATAAGAATTATATTTACTGTCTAAATGATCGATTGACATGTACAAATTTAAATGATTCAAACAAACTCAAATTTAATAGATGAATTATTTTGAAATTATTAACCTCATACTGAACAGCGTGATGTTTACGAGGAAGATGCGCATGAACCACGATTTAGAAAATTCGGTTCCGTTTTACTGCAGTCAATAATAGTGATGTTTTTTTTATTAATTCATAATAATAGTGTTGGTGGTACTAAGTCAATAATGGTGCTGTTGGTACTAGTCAGGTAGCAGAGGTCCACCACACTCAATAATAGTGCTGTTGTTGGTACCAGTCGGGTAGCAGAGGTCGAGTAAGGATCCTCTCCTTGAGAAGAGTCCTTGAAATCCTGCGGGCAACGGCTCAGATCAGCCGTTGGTCATCCAACGGCTGAGATAAAAAAAAAAAAATTAAAAATGAATTATTTCGACTTCCCGCCCAAAACAAAACAACAACACAGTGTGTTCATTTCATTCTTCCACTCTCACACAGAGCTCAAGGATCTCACGCAGCACTCGCCTCCGTCGAACCATCCTCATCCTCACCGGCGAACCCATCCTCACCGACGACGAACCAAATTTTGTGTTTGTTTTCTTTAATTTTTATCACAATGAATGAATAACAAAGTATATGTGATACCTGTGTTTGTATAGGTGGAAAAGCAAAGCCTTTGAAGCAACCCAAGGCTGATAAGAAGGAATACGACGAGGTATGATCATCAATATATTGATTTTTTTATTAAAAAAAAAATTTGATGTTTTTGTGTTTTTCATGATTTGATTTGTGTTTTAGATTTGGAATTTCAAAATTAGGGCTTTGATTTGGGATTTTGAAACGTCTGAAAAAATTTAGGGCTTTTAGATTTGGAATTTCAAAATTAGGGCTTTGATTTGAGATTCCAACGATACAAATTTAGGGCTTTGATTTGGGCTTCTTCTTCTTCTTCTTCTTCTTCTTCTTCTTTGATGCATATTATTAGTTTAGATGAATTCTAAACACCATGAGTATGTTAAACACCCACTATTCTCTGAACGAGATCAAAGAAAGAGCAATGCCATTAAAAAATACAGAGAAATATTCCAAAAAAGAAAGAGGCCAACTAATTGACAATGCATCATAATTGCCATTATTAGATATATTTAAACACCCACTAATTCAGAATATGCATGCACATACACACATCATATTCTTAGCTACCAACTTCAATACTTCTCCTTAACATACATGCAGATTGATAAAAGAAAAATAAATTTGATCATTTCATTTGAAACAACATGAAATTTTCTCTAATGTTTATTATAATTTAGAAATTTTCATCTCCAAAAACAATCAGATAAGAACATATATACCTGCCATACAAATGAACACACAGAGACTTTTAATCATTAATGGGATGAGAAAATAAGTTGGAGACTTGGGATTTACTTACCAATAGTGACACCAACCCTTGCCTCATATGTTTCTTACTCTGTATGGTCTCTTCCATTTTGGATACAGCACAAAGAGAAAGTATAATGTGTTCAAGAAGATGTCCAACCGAAGCTTGCTTGCTCCTATGGGACATATGTCCAACCGTAAAGTATAATGTAGTCGGGTTCGTCCTTGATGTATTTTTAATTTATAGTTCTTTGAAAATTCGGTTTTTAGTTGATGAAAATGCGTGATATCATGTATTTACTTGCTAAAATTCTGTCTTTTTGTAGGCTATGGACAAGCGTAAAAGTATAAACCGATCTTGAAATTAGGTCGCAAAGTGAAGTCATGGCCTCTGAAATTGTGACACAAACCTGCCTGGAAAGTGATGTGGAGGAATGTGTGTTCAAATGTTAAATTATATGGACCAATGTGTTAAATTACATGGACCAATGTGTCAATTTTGATGGACCAATGTTTTAATTTAGATGTTAAACTTGTATTGGTTGATGTTCGATTCTGATTGATTTTAATTTATATGTTAAACCCAAGTGAAATTTGGTTGTGGTTCATGTTCATTTAACTTGGTTGATGTTGGT
This sequence comes from Camellia lanceoleosa, assembly GCA_025200525.1. Lineage (NCBI taxonomy): Eukaryota > Viridiplantae > Streptophyta > Magnoliopsida > Ericales > Theaceae > Camellia > Camellia lanceoleosa. The sequence goes on from CM045758.1 coordinate 22,013,316, forward strand.
TGATGTTCATTTATATGCGCAATGGTTATGGTATCTTTGGTTGATGTTCATTTAACTTGGTTGATGTTCATTTAACTTGGTTGATGTTGGTTGATGTTCATTTATGTTGGTTATGGTTCATGTTCATTTAACTTGGTTATGGTATTATGTGTATCAAGAAATGGTTAACAGTTTTGAATTGCAGATTCAGGACCCTTGAACACCTTTATTATCTGATTTTGTTTTGAATTGCAGATGGACCCTTGAACACTGGTATTATGGTTCATGATTCTGTTTTTGTAAATTCATTTGATATGGTTTTTGTAAATTCATTCTGCTGGTATGCATCTGGTATGCTGGTTCATATGCTGGTAAATGAATTCTGCTGGTAAATTCTGCTGGTTCATGTGCTGGTAAATGAATTATGCTGGTAAATACATCTGGTATGCTGGTTCATATCTAGTGAATTCTGCTGGTATGCATCTACTAAATTCATAAACTAGAAGCTGGTAAATGAATTCTGCTGGTAATGAATTCTATGTCCTATTACTAAGTTAAATGAACATGAACCACAACCAACATAAATGAAGTTTAAGCCTAGAGGACAATAAACCATAACTTTTGTAAAAACCATCTCACAGATTGTCCTCTAAATTAAAACATTCCCAAGTTCATTAAATCCAAATCATTCCCAAGTTCATTAAATCTAATAGGACATATAATTTGGAAGTAGGAGTGCAGGATCCAACCCTTTTTTGAGGCAAAAATTTGTTCTTATGAAATTAATTGTTCTTATGAAATTTGAGGCAAAAAATTCATCAGTCATACATGAACAAAGCACAGAGTGTAATAATTCATCAGTCATACATGAAAAAATTCATCATCAGTCATAGATGTAACTTGAAATTACAGTCATAGATGAACAAACCATTTTCAAATCATCAGTCATAAAACAAACAACTATTTAAAACAGAATGGTAATTGTTGAACACAGAGTTAACATAGAGTGGCAGAGGAAGAGATTACAAAGATTTCTAGAACCAAAAGAAGATATACAGAGATTTCTTTATCCTGGTAAGTGTGCGTACCGGATTCCGCACTAGATGAAAGTGGATCGGGGCTCTGCGCACAGTTGGACCATCCAGGGACTGGGGCTCCTGAAACAAGAAGCACCGTTAGAGCTGCCCGGCCGGGGTTGGCCGGATAACCCCTCCGGCGTGGTAATCAGTGATCGGTGTAGGAGTATAAAGTCGAATGGGTATGTATGTGTGGTGTAGATTGGGGTTGTTCAGTTACCTTCAATGTGAAGTTCCTGTTATATATATAGTGTCCCTTACTTGCTTCTCAAGGTGAGTTCATAGAGTATAGGTGCTGCCAGGTGTCCTTTCAGCAATGCTCCACGTGGTGGACCACTTGATAGTTGCCATTCATTGTGTATTCTCATTGTAAGCATGCTGATAACAAACCACATTCCCTTGGCTTAACAACTTCCGTGATTTTAGGCGTGGGGGACCAGCTGAGGTGGCATCCTGCACATGCTTGCATTCACAGATCCCACGTTTCTTTGCGAGGCTTCTCCAGTTCGGTACTTACGTTCTTCAGTTCGGTACTGGTGTACATTGGCTCGGCCTTTTCCAGGCTCATTTACAGAGATGGGCTGGGTACTTATCTGTTCGGCCCACACACCCCGTCCTGCAGCTCGGCCGCATCAGGCCTTCTGGTGGTGACCTTTCCATCATAGTTGGGCCCAAGTGCTAGAGGACTTGGGCGTACTATTGATCATGAAGCTGGGCTCAATTGATCGGTCCATATACTCATCTGACCCACTTGGATTTGGGCTTTGTTGGATTGGGCCGTCCCAAGGCTTGGACCTGACCCATTTTATATTCAGCCCCTTTATTTGCCCCCTAGCTCGCGCCAAGGTTCCCTTGGGGGGAGCTATTATTCTGCCTTCGAAGCGTCGCGTCGTCTCGGCTTCTCCTCAGTTCGGTCTTGGTGACGGTTCAATCCTGACACACGGTTCCTACATGCGTCCTTTCGTGTGACACGTGGCAACGCGTGATAGGTGTGCAGAGATTATGCGTCGATTCCATACTGAAGATCGTGCTTTGTGTGCTTGCACGCCGACTAGCGCAATAAATGCTCAGGCTATTGATTCAAACCCCTCGATTTGATCTCCTCGTCCCTCTTGTGAGTTCCAAAGAAAGAGAAAGAAAGAGAGAGAGAGAGAGAGCCTCTACCCATTCTGCTGGATCGATCTCGCCGGTGCTCCGCTTGGGCTTTTTTTCACCGCTGATTCTTGCTTCGTGGTTACTGCTGTAAGTTTTCTTACGATTCTTCCTCTCTTTCTGTCTCAATGCAGTGCGGTGTCTCGTTTACATCCACCGTTTAATCAAATAGGGAAATTCCGTTCTCTGGTCGATACTCCGGAAGCCATGGCTGTGTTCCGTTTAGATTACAACATTCCTCATGATGTTACCTTGTCACTGGCGAAGGTGGATGCCAAACGCATGGGCACGAGGAACACCGTTGCCTTTCCGTTCTTTGCTATCGTCGAGGAGGTGCGGTTTCTCTTGACCCGATGTTGCGCCGCTTTTGCATCAGTCCAGTTGACCCGTCACGGTGTCTCAAATCTTTTCGCGTTATGCGTGGAGGTGTCGCCTAATAGACGATTAGGTTTGAACCTTGATATTTGGAATATTATGGGATGTTACACCCTTTCTCACAATAAAGACCATAGTACATACTACCTTCGTGTTCGTTCCGCTGATTGTCATCTAGTCACTGGACTGCCGGACTCAGATAAACACAATGATGATTTCTTGCAAGTTGGTGGGAACTGGGAGTTTCCTGCCGGGACCAAATTTCAGTCTGAGAGGATGCCACAGAAAGATGGCTATCCAGGTCTGGGCCTCCTTTTTTAATGCCTTCTGCGTTTCTTACTTCGTTCTGAATATTGTTCTGATGGTTTTGCCTTCTTTTTTACAGAACCTTCCCGTTTCCAGCGAAGACCGAATCGGGAGAATGCTGAAGCCATCAAGGCTGCCTTGAGATACAAGAGGAGATCTGCTCCTGAGTTGTTGGATTATCAGTCAAGTTACCGCTCTGTTATGCCGAAGAAGGCGAGACTCGCTGCTGCTCTTTTGGATTCCGATACCGAGACCGAGGTGTCTCTTACCCCACTGGTTCCGAGACGCCGCACTGTTCAAGATGCACCTGAGGGAGCGCCCTTCCCCTTGATTTCCAGGCGGATCGATCTTGAAGGAGGTCTTTGGTGGACTTAGAGGCTGAGGCCTTCGGAGCCCCTAGCGCTTTGCAAGTCCCTGTGGAGAAGACCGAGACGAAGAGCCTTATGGAGGTGAAGGAGGTTGGGGCACTTGGGACCCCAGTAACTACCGCCGAGCCCTCCGCCTCAGTTGCCGCCCGAGCAAAAAAGAGAAGGAGAGAAACTGGCAAGGCCGTGATGGGGGAGACTTCTCAGGACCCCGCTGAAGATGAAACTTTTGAGAGATGGGAGCCACCGATATCATATGATGGCAGGCCCGTCTCTACCTCTGATTCTGTTGTTGCTTCACAGGATTTTGCCTTTAGTTTAACCAAGTTTTTGTTGATGCCGGTTGATATGGCTGGACATAATGGGCCTCGTGACATTCCTATCATGAAGGGGACCCTTCAAATGTTGACTGCTGTGGGTTCTTTTTTCTTCGCTTTCCTTGACCTTACTGTCGTATTGCCATCTTCCTTTTTTCTAAGTTCTTTGTCGTTCTTTGCAGTGTATCCAGAGAATGCACCTGTCCATTACCCGCGCTGAGGAGCTGGAAAGGGCCGTGTTGGAGGCTGCGATGAATGCGGAGAGACTGACAGTAAGCTTGGAGTCGGAGAAGGAGGGACGCCGAACCGCTGAGAGGGAGGCCTTCCGTTTGAACAAAATTGTCGCTTCCGCTGAACAATCGAAGGAGGCTGCCATTGAGACCCAGGCCCAGCTTGAGGGGAAAGTGGCCGAGCTGGAGGCCGTTATTGTTGTGATGGTCTGCCGGCGTCTTCTGGAGGCCAAGCACCGCAACAGTGGGATGATGAAGCTGGAGCCTACAAGGAGGAAGTTCTAGTGCTGCGAGACAAGCTCTTTGTGAAGGGTTGGACAAGTGCCTTAGCTGCTGCGATGGTTCCTGAAGGCTCTTCTCTGTATCGTGATGTCCCTGTTCCCTCGAAGTCCTCTGGTTTAAAGACTACTCCTATCCCTGCTGTTCTGCCGGACGATGTTTCCCCTGAAGATGACCCTGTGAATGAGACCCAGAGCATGGATGTTGCCACTGAAACGATGGACATTGAAGGGGTTGCCACCCTGGAAACCGAAGCCACGGAGGGTGTGGTTAAGGTGGCTCCTACTCCTCAGGAAGTTGGAGCTCCCTCTACTGCTCCTCCCGCGGATGATCTTGACAAAGTTGCTGATGCTACTCCTGAACTGCCTGTTGTTGATGAAAGTTGATTGTTGAAGTGATGAAAGTTGAAAGTTGCACCTTTTATATTTCTGTTCTGATGAAGACAATTTCTTTCTTCTTTTTTTTTTTTTACTACTGGTTATGAGGCCTTCTGTGCCCTTTGCTTGGATGATATGATTTCCTTTTTGAACTCTGCAATTTGATGTTGTTTAGCTTCTATGTTTGAACATTTCTTATACTTGCTTGCCCCCGGCCGAGCATTGTTGGGACCTCGGGGCCGAATAGATGCTCGATGCAGTTACGTGTTGCCTTTTAATGGATGTTACATGCGATTACATCTTGCTTGCCCGGCCGAAAGTCTTGTTGGGACCTCGAGTGAACCGATGTTCTGTAGCATTGCACTCATTTGCCCCCGGCCGAGCACTGTTAGGACCTCGGGGCCGAACCAGTGATCGGCGTGGTTATCGGATATATGGTATGGCTGTGCTTTAAGTTCATAAGTGGGTCTTACTTAGGTCCAGGTTGGTTTTGTAAGAAAACAATTGTTTGCCCCCACCTGGAGCTAAGTAAGATCGAAGTTGTTTTGCAAGAATTGCTTTCGATGCTTTCAACTTTGTGTATGAGAGAAATGCAAGGAGATGTCTTACTCAGTCCGGTAGGCTTTTTGAAAAGCGATTGTTTGCCCACCGAGCCGAGTAAGGCCGATGCTAGAAGTTTGCCCTTGGCGTAGCTTCGGTTGAATTTGTTCTAACTCGGTTGTTGAGTCAATCTTGAAGTGTTGTTGTCGATACTTAAGAAGTTACAGAGGTGCACAGGTGTGTGCTAAGGAAATGTCAGTGCAACTTCCACCAAGTAATGCCACTTAGCTAAAATAGGGGTGTTTACTTAAGACATGTTAGTATGGTTTCCACCAAGCAATTCCACTTGGCTAAATAGAAATGTTTACTTAAGATGCATTAGTGCGGTTTCCACCAAGCAATTCCACTTGGCTAAATTCCAATCCAGTTGCCAAACATTTTCCACCAAGCTATACCACTTAGCATGTTTGAGTGCTAACTGAATCTAAATTCCGTTGATGGATTACGGCGGGCCATTTGGGTTAAACACCAAAGTTGATTCCGTTTGATAAACATCAAAGCTAATTCCGTTTGGTAAAAACCAAAGCTAGTTCCGTTTGGTATAGACCAAAGCTAATTCCGTTTGGTAAAGACCAAAGCTAATTCCGTTTGGTAAGAACCAAAGCTAGTTTTGCTTGATAAACATCAAATCTAACTACAAGAATTGAATAAATCTGAATGGAATGGGGAAAACATTTGTATTGGTCAACAAATAAGTGCCTTTACATCCTGATAAAGAGGTTGGGAAATGACTCTACTGGTAGTATTTCTTGAGGTTTGCTATGTTCCAGGGCCGAGGTATTGCTTTGCCATTCAGATCCTCTAAGTAGTAAGCTCCGTTTCCAACTACGGCTGTGATTTTGTAGGGACCCTCCCAGTTCGGCCCAAGTTTGCCCTCTCCAGGCACCCGTTTATGATCCATGACCTTTCTCAAAACCAATTCTCCTGGTATAAATTGCCTTGGGAAAACTTTTTGGTTGAAACTTCTGATGAGTATTCGATATGCTTCAAGCGATCGGTCTTGCCTCTCTTGACCCTCTGCCATATCCGATTATGCGATGGCTTCCTCACATCGAACTTTCAAATAATTGCATCAAGAGTTGGGAGACCTACTTCAAGTGGGATGATGGCCTCCATTCCATAGGTTAAAGAGTAAGGTGTTTCTCCTGTGGGGCGCCGTGCTGTAGTTCGGTAGGCCCATAATACATGTGGCAACTCCTCAACCCACTTGCCTTTGGCGTGCTCAAGCCGCTTCTTCACTCCATTGATGATGGTTTTGTTCGACGCTTCTGCCTGACCGTTGCTCTGTGGGTACCCTGGAGAAGAGTTCCTATACTCGATTCTGAGGTCGGCACAAAATTTCCTGAAGATCTTTCCATCAAACTGAGTTCCGTTGTCTGCGATTAGCACCCGCGGAATGCCGAAACGCACTACCACACTTCTCAAAACAAACCGTTTTGTGTCTGCCTCCTTGATATTTGCCAGTGCCTCAACTTCAACCCACTTGGTGAAATAGTCGGTTGCAGCAATGAAGAATCGCCTGTTCCCAGTGCCTCGCGCCAATGGTCCAACAATATCCAGACCCCATTGCACAAAGGGCCACGTGCTGGTGAGTGGAGTGAGAGTTTTGGCTGGCTGATGAATGAGTAGAGCAAACCTCTGACATTTGTCGCACCTTTGCACGTACTGCTGTGCATCCTGCTGCATTCGTGGCCACCAGTACCCATGCGTTAAGGCTCGGTGTGCCAGTGACCTCCCGCCAACGTGGCACCTACAAATCCCATCGTGAATTTCATAGAGAACATTCTTAACGAGATTCGGATGCACACATAAGAGGTAGGGGCCGAGGTAGGAACGTCTGTAAAGCTTCCCAGACGGTGAGATCCAAAATCGAGCTGATTTATGCCTGATCTTATTGGCTTCCTTTCTGTCTTCGGGGAGTTTACCAGATTTCAAAAAGACCAATATTGGATCCATCCAGCTCGGCTCTAAGTTGTTGCAGAGGACTGGAGATGCAATACTTGGTTCTGGTATGAACTCAACCCAAACTCTTCTGGCATCCTTTGTGTCTACTGATGAGCCTAGACACGCCAGAGCATCTGCGTGGCTGTTTTTGTCCCGACTGATGCGCTCCACTCGTATGGATTGAAATTTTCTGAGTAGGTCTCTGGCCTTGCCTGCGTACATAGTCATTCTTTCATCCCGAGTTTCATAGACCCCGGAAAGCTGGTTTACTACTAGTTGTGAATCGCTGAAAACAAGAAGCTGTTCTGCACTGAAGTGTTCGGCGCTCCGCAAGCCGGCTAATAACGCTTCGTATTCGGCCTCGTTGTTCGAAGCTTTCCAGCCAAGCCTGAGAGCCTGTTCCCAGATAAATCCTTCTGGAGAAATAAGGACTACTCCTGCCCCCGAGCCTCGGTTATTGGACGAACCATCGACGTAGAGTTGCCAGATGTTTCCAATAAAGAGTTTCCATGCTTCGGCTGGTTTTTCTGTTCGGTGCATGGCACCTGTGCCGAGCTCAGGTTCCCTGGTTCGGTACTCTGGGCGGGAGTGAATTCTGCGACAAAGTCTGCCAAGACCTGGGCCTTGATTGCTGTTCGGGGTTGATACCTAATGTCAAACTCACCAAGCTCTACTGCCCACTTCGCTGTTCGGCCAGAGAAATCGGCTCGGCTGAACACATATCTGAGGGGGAATTCAGTGAGGACATTAATGGTATGCCCCTGGAAGTAATGCTGCAGCTTTCTCGAGGCAATAAGCAGCGCGTAAGCCAACTTTTCCAATGGTAGATACCGTGTCTTGGCATCTAGTAAAGTCTTGCTGACGTGGTATATTGGTATCTGATCCTTACCAACTTCTCGAATCAATACCGCGCTCACGGCATGATCTGACACTGCTAGATAGAGATACAGCTCCTCTCCTGGTTCCGGAGTGGATAATAGAGGGGGTGTACTGAGGTATCTTTTGAGGTTCTGCAGTGCTTCAGTACATTCGCTATTCCATTCAAATGCTGCCTTTTTTCTCAAGAGCTGGAAGAAGGGCTTCATTCGATCTGAGGATTTGCTGATAAACCGGTTTAGTGCGGCTGCCATTCCAGCTAGTTTCTGCAGTTCCTTAGACTTGGTTGGCACTTCGAGGTTCTGTATAGCCTTGATCTGATCCGGATTTGCTTCAATTCCTCTGCGAGTGACCATGTATCCCAAGAACTTCCCTGTTCCCACCCCGAAGGCGCATTTCGAGGCGTTGAGGCGAAGCTGGTGGGCTTTCAGGATGCAAAATACTTCTCTCAAGTCTGTGAGGTGGCTTGTAGCGAACTTGCTTTTCACTACCATATCGTCTATATAGGCTTCCATGGTTTTCCCCAATTGATCTCTGAACATCCGAGTGATCATTCGCTGGTAGGTCGCTCCGGCGTTCTTGAGGCCGAACGGCATTACCCTATAGCGAAGAAGTCCCTCTCGGAGTAATGAATGCTGTCTTTTCTTGATCCGGGCCGAATAATGGTATTTGGTGATAACCGCTATAGGCATCCAGAAAACTCATGCGCTCATGCCCTGCTGTTGAGTCTACTAGTTGATCAATGCGAGGCAGTGGAAAACTATCCTTAGGGCAGGCTTTGTTCAAGCAAGTGAAGTCGACACAAACTCTCCATTTTCCGTTCTTTTTCTTGACTACAACTGTGTTGGACAACCACTGCGGGTACTGTACTTCTCTGATTGCTCCTAAGGCCAGAAGTTTTTCGACTTCGGCGATCACTACTTCGGTGTGCTCAACTGAGGATCTCCGACTTTTCTGTACGATGGGCCGAGCTGAAGGATTGATGTTGAGCTTGTGGCAAGCAAATTCTGGGTCCAACCGGAGTATCATATCTTGACCACGCGAATACCTCCATATTTTCCTCGGCCCAAAGAAATTTGAAGTTTCTCATCAGCGCTTAGCGAGGTACCGATAAGGAAGTACTTTTCAGGGTCGGCTTCTTCTATCAGGACTTTCTCCAAATCCTCCACCATCTTTTCCTCTAGAGTTCCTCCCACATCTTCCAAGACTGGCTGCCCGACCACTTCTACTGTCATGCAGGTTGCTTGAGTTGCTTTGTTTTTAACGCTGCCATGAAGCAATGTTTGGACGCAACTTGGTCCCCTGAAATCTGCTCTACTCCATGTTCCGTAGGAAAACAAATGAGCTGGTGATAGGTTGAGGGGACCGCTTCCATTCGATGAATCCACGGGCGGCCGAGTATGGCGTTATAAGGGGATGGTGTATTAATAACCAAGAACTCTATCTGGAGGGTTTTGGTTCCCGCTACGACTGGCAACACTATTCGGCCGAGCGGCCACTCCGGCTGTGAATTGAAACCGACCAACGGGGCTGTCGCTGGGGTGAGATGCTGCTCGGAGAGGCCAAGCTTTCTGAACAAATCATAATACAGTATGTCTGCTGCACTGCCCTGATCTACTAGGACTCGTTTCACATCAAATCGTTTCCCAATCCCAACAGTTATGATCAATGCATCAGTGTGTGGGTGCTGTATGCTTTCTAAATCTTTGCTAGTAAATGAAACAGTACATAGGGGGGATTTTGATGCAGTCGTACCTTTTTTCGATGCCGCTCCTTGACATGATTTCTTTGAATTTGGCGAGCCTTAGCGATCTCTTCTTTCAGTGTTTCCTCAGATTCCGGAGCCGCTGTCCCATGGAACACATTTATTATTAGCCGGGGCGGATGCTCTACGTTCACTTCTGGAAGTGGGTTCCCCAACTCGGCCACCTCCTTGCCCTGATCTATGTATTCCCTCAAGTGCCCAGCTGCCACCAGGTCCTCCAAGTGTTGCTTTAGTGCCTGCGATTCGAGTCATGTGTCCTCTGTCTTGATGGTAGGTGCACCTGAGCTTCTGATTGCGCCGAGCTGGATCTCCCATCATTTTCGCGCGGCCAAACAAAGAAGGGCTCTCTCTTGATCTTCTCCAGGATTCGGTAGATCGGCTCCTTGAACACGGTCACAACAGCTTCATGTGATTTAGCCTTATCCACCTCATTCACTGCAATTCCTCGGTGTTCTCCTCGATCCGTTTTCTTCCTCTGCCGGGCTGCTTGCTCCGCCGATACTACCTCAATGGGAATCTGATCGTCCTCCAGGCGAGCATACTGTTCAATCCTGGCGCGTAAGTCTTTCAGAGCTGTGGCCGGGCGCTTAGTGAGTGATTGTCTTAACTTACTTTCCGGACGCAAACCATGTTTGAAGGACATGACGGCCATTTGCTCGCTGCACACATTTTCTTCCAGATCGTTATACTCTTCCCAATATCTCCTAGCATAACTGCGCAGCGTTTCCTTTTGCTCCTTCCTAAGGCCGAACAGTGTGTCCGACTCTTTCGGGATCTTAGTATTGGAAACGAACACGGCAGAACTCTTGAGAGTGCTTCGACCATGAATTGATCCAGTGAAGTCGATCGAAACATCGGAGTCCGGTTTCTCCCAAGCTGGATGGGAAGACTTTGCACATCAGCGCCTCATCTCGGCTCCAGAGAGACATCATCTGTCTGAAATGACTGATATGCGTCAGAGGGTCCGACTTCCCGTCGTAGGAAGTGAACTTTGGTCGAGTAAACTTCTTTGGAGGTCTCATGGTCTCTATCTCCGGAGAAAATGGCGAAGAAACAAGTCTGTCCAGCGCTCGATGTTCTCTCTGGTGAACAGTACGGTCCAAATGATCCCGATGTTGCTCGTTCTGTCTATTGCCAATTAGCCAAGTACGAAGGTCCTGGGGAGGGTATTCAGTTTGTTGACTTCCCGTCTTCTGCCTCTTGGCCCTCCTCCGGCGTGTCCCACGGGTGTGACTACTCGCCGCTTCGCTCTGAGTTGGGATTGGTTGGCTTTGTTGCCCGGAATCGTTCCTGGGGAGTTTCTTTACTGGTAATTCTCTAGATGAACTCCTTCGTTGCAAACGAGAAGGCTCTGCTTCTGTCCTCTTCTCCGTCGGATCACCCAACACCCTCTTTAGTTGAGCCTTCAATTCCTGTATCTCTATTCCCATGGAATCTATAATTCGATCTCTATAATCCTTCTCCAGAAGGAAATGATGAGAAGAACCTCCGGCGAAGGGCAATCGATGTTCGACAGACTCGGGGGTTCGATTATTGTTTCCAGTTTGCTCCTCCAGAACTGTCGGGAGTGCCAAACCTTTTTCCTTCGTCTTTTCCGTCTGCGGAGTATGTGATGAAGGCGGAATGTCCTCAATCCCCATCGCCGAAACTGAATGCAGAGCTCAGAGATGAAAATGATCCACGCTCACCGCACCAATTGTGCGTACCGGATTCCGCACTAGATGAAAGTGGATCGGGGCTCTGCGCACAGTTGGACCATCCAGGGACTGGGGCTCCTGCAACAAGAAGCATTAGATTTGCCCCGGGTTGGCCGGATAACCCCTCCGGCGTGGTAATCAGTGATCGGTGTAGGAGTATAGAGCCGAATGGGTATGTATGTGTGGTGTAGATTGGGGTTGTTCAGTTACCTTCAATGTGAAGTTCCTGTTATATATATAGTGTCCCTTACTTGCTTCTCAAGGTGAGTTCATAGAGTATAGGTGCTACCAGGTGTCCTTTCAGCAATGCTCCACGTGGTGGACCACTTGATAGTTGCCATTCATTGTGTATTCTCATTGTAAGCATGCTGATAACAAACCACATTCCCTTGGCTTAACAACTTTCGTGATTTTAGGCGTGGGGACGGTGAGGTGGCATCTGCGCATGCTTGCATTCACAGATCCCACGCTTTCTTTGCGAGGCTTCTCCGATTCGGTACGTTCTTGATTGATCTTGGTGTACATTGGCTCGGCCTTTTCGTGCTCATTCTGAGAGATAAATTTGGGTACTTATCTGTCGCCCACACACCCTGATTCTGCGGCTCGGCCAGACCGGCCTTCTGGTGGTGACCTTTCATCTTGAGTTGGGCCCAAGTGCTAGAGGACTTGGGCGTACTATTGATCACGAAGCTAGGCTCAATTGATCTGTCCATATACTCATCTGAACCACTTGGATTTGGGCTTTGTCGGATTGGGCCGTCCCAAGGCTTGGACCTGACCCATTTTATATTCAGCCCCTTCAGTAAGTAACAGTTGAACAAAGATGGAGACTGTTGAGATTTGAGACCACCATCGGCGATCGGACGGTCACCATTGACGATGGGTTTGTCATGGATTGGTGAAGGAATCACAACCTTATCAGTTTTAGAGCCAAATGATAGTCGGAACTTCATGTTCGAAAACGAGTCCTTGTGGACTGAAGCACAAGCCCCCATTTCTCAACGCACACTGTCAGTGCTCAAAAATCTCAATGCAATTCAAACCACAACACAACACATTTAGATAGAGCAGTAGAAATGGAAGAAGAAGTGACCGAGGGAGGGAGAGATAGAGATTGAGTGCCTTTACAGAATCTAGAACGATTTGAGACTGGGTTACCGTCGTCGGATCGGCAACAACGTCGATAGTGGGTCGCCGCCAGTATTGGGTCGTCGGTGAAGATGGGTTCGACGGAGGAGAAGGGCTGTGTGAGTGTTGTGTGAGAGTGAGAGTGAATGTAGGGAATGGAGCTCTGAGTTGTGTTGTTGTTTCGTTTGGGCGGGAGCTCTCAAAAATTTCATTTTTAATTTTTTTTTTTATAATCTCAGCCGTTGGATGACCAACGGCTCATCTGAGCCGTTGCCCGCAGGAAGTGAAGGACCCTCCTCAAGGAGAGGATCCGGACTCAGCAGAGGTCCACCACACTCAAAACATTGCATTTTAACATATTAATGTAGTTTTTAACAAATTTTATCAAAATTTTTATTAAATATTTTACATGAACGTGAGATTCACATAAGATTTACATAATGTAGGTCTCACTTTTATATGAGACATTTAATAAAACTTTGGATAAATTATATTGATACCTCTTGAGGTTTATGTTTATTGCAATTCCCCCTCAGCTTTTGAAAATTATATCTCCCTCCCTGAGATTTAAAGTTTCATTACAGATTCCCTTCAGCAATTTAATTTTTTTAAATACTAATTTTGCCCTCACTAGGTAAATTATATTGACCCCCCTCACATTTTAGAAATTACAGTTCTCTCCCTAAAGTTTAAAGTAGCATTACCAATTGCACCATCGGTTAGTATTAGTTGGAAAAAAAAAAATTCATTGAAAAAAAAAATTAATTGGAAAAAAAATTATTTGAAAAAAAATTTGTTAGTAAAATTTTTAAATTTCTGTTTAAAAACCAACGTAAACTCATTTTTTGAATTTAGGCCTTTTAATTTTTAATTTTTAAATTTTTTTTCTAAAAATCAAATCATACATAGCCTAAGAATCTTTTGATAATTCATTTCTTACGTCAGTAACTTATTTAATTATTTGTTAATTTTACGACATTTTTACTATCCAATGCCTGTTTGGTAACTATTTCTTTTTCAGATTTCAATTTATATTTACAAAAATTTTAAAAACTGTCACAAAAACTTGTTTGATAATTTTTTTTGTTTATAAATTGTTGTCCCAGTTTGTAAATTTGAGGAAAAAACATAAATTCAAAAAATAAGTTTACGTTGGTTTTTAAATAGAAATTTAAAAATTTTGCTAACAAATTTTTTTTTCAAATAAATTTTTTTTCAATTAATTTTTATTTCAAATTATTTTTTTTCCAATTAATTTTTTTTTCAATGAATTTTTTTCCCAACTAATACTAACCGAGGGGGCAATTGGTAATAAGTTTTAAAAATAGTTTGAAGATGATTTGTATTTTTTTTTTTTTTTTGATTGATTGATGTATAGAATGTGAAAGAATGTGAGAAGAGAAATGAGAGAGAAAAAGTGATTGATTGATTGATTGATTAATAATAATAATAAAACAAAAAAGAGAAGAGGGGAGTTTTGAAAGTAATTTTGAATTTTATTTTAAAATTTTATTTAATTATAAATTTTGATCCAAATCATAATTTAAAAATAGAGTTGGGTTTGAATGTAGAGTTTTAGACAAACACAAATGACTCCCAATTTATTTATTTGTCATGAGATATATTTCAATATCAAACAAGAAACACGTGTGCATGTAGGGTTCACAATAAAAAATACAAAAAATATCATGTATATTTTTTGTCATAATTTTTAACATATAATGAATTTTACATATACACATAACATTTGTTGTTTGAATATACATAAAAAATAATAAATAATAATAAAATCCATCCGATAATATATAACCTCTTTTTTGGCTTTTCTTTTTTGTCGGCTATGTGGAGCCTTTTTCCTTTCTTTTGTCGGCAAAGCCACTGTAACTTCTTTATAATTTGAAAAAAAGATACTGAAGCCTAGTTCTTTCTTTCTTTTTTTTTCTTTTTTTTCTTTTTTTTTTTTTTTTTTTTCTAATTGTCTATATGATACCTTATTTCAAAATGAGGCCTTTATTAAAACAGCGGCCTAAAGTAGGTGCTTCATCGGCTTCCCTCTTGAGCCGGCCCTGCGTTTGGAAAATCCTACTGTCCTAGAAAATTTTATAGAATTTTCTGGATATTATGATTGTGTTGTCAAAATTAAATTAATGTTGTATTGGTCCAATTATGAAATGAATAGTATTATTCCATGCATTTATATTACAAGACGTTTTTTGTTTTATAAACTAAAAATATTAGGGTTGATTTGGCATAAACTAAATAATACAAAAAGTCAAAAAGTCATTATCCCATTTAAGTCACATCATCTTATTTAAATCACATCACCTCTCTAACACATCACATCAAACCCAAACCCAACCCATATAAGCCAATAAGTAAAAAATTGCACTTTTTCATAATATCCCAAACCAACCCTTAATTTATTGCGTACCGACATATCTTTCTAATGAGAGTTTTATGTACATATGTATGCATTATATTTGTGTAATAAATGGGATCAACTACCGTCCTGGTCTAACTTCGGAGAAATTATTAGGTGATTTTGGAATATTATTTTACATCATTCATTGAAGGATAAATATTCAATAGTTTTCTAAAAATACACAAAAAGATGGTAGGTCTCACTGTTTCAAAAATAAAAACAAAGCTGGAACACCACCAATGGCGGAGGGAGTGAAGGCCCAGGAGGGTCACGTGCCCCTTTAGATTTTGAGATTTTTTATAAAAAAAATTTGCTAACATAAAGAAAATATTTCTCATAAAGAAATTATTAGAGTGAAATGTCAATTATATTTTAAAAATTACGAGAACAATAATGGTTGTTTTAATTGAAAATGAAGATATTACTATAAACTATATTATCTATGAAAATTTTTGAATGTAACGGTAATGTCATTATTATTGACATGTAAGTATAAGTAATCTCACTATAAAGATATGAAATTTATTGGATTGTTAGTTACATTTAACATGTGAGATTCACTCTATATATATTTATGTACTATGAGTTGGTAATATCACATATCAATAATGACGTAGTATTACCATTATATTGAGTTTTTATTCAAATTTTGTATAAATTTTTTTTATCATTATATAATTTATTTTAGAACTTATATCCATATATTTTTTTTTGTATTATCCACAACATTGTTTTTCTGATATTTCTCGAAATCAATTGTAAAAACTTGCATGAAATATTTTTGTAAAAATTTTTGATATTGTAATTAATAAGTGCCCCCTCTAATTTAATTTTCTGGCTCTGCCACTGAACACCACATCAGTATGCCTCAGAAGTGAAAAATAAAGAAAATGTTTAAGGTTCACAAAAAGCCTCCTACAATTTGATCCACAATGATATGGTAGGATATATATCACTTTTTGATTTGTTATATACTTAATTGTGCAGGGCCTATCTCTCTTACCGCATCATTGTAGATAAATTTTGCAGTCCAAATTATGAATCTCTAATATTACTTGAAAAATAATTTTTTCCAACTTTGACGCGCCTTTTAGCATGTCACTTCAATATAAAATTATTAGAGCAATACTACATTCATTGAATTTTGGCTTGTTTGAATCGTTCGGTTTTGTGCATGCCAATCGTCTGGTCAATCATTTGACGACAAGGGTGACAACTGTGATTGATAAATATGATAACCGTAGTTGATAAGGATTATATTTACTGTCTAAATGATCGATTGACATGTACAAATTTAAATGATTCAAACAAACTCAAATTTAATAGATGAATTATTTTGAAATTATTAATCTCATACTGAATAGCATGATGTTGACGAGGAAGATGCGCATGAAACATGATTTAGAAAATTCGGTTCGGGTTTACTGCAGTCAATAATAGTGCTATTTTTTTTTTATTAATTCATAATAATAGTGTTTAAGGGTGGGCGCGGGTCGATTGTGGCCACAGAATCTCCAATCTGCCATCCGTCCGTCAGATTAGCGAATTGCAGAAAATCAATCCGCATCCGTCCGCCAATCTGGCGGATATGGATTGAGCGGATTGGCGGTTTGACGGATGGATGTGAATCAGTTTTGTGATTTTATTATTTTATAAATTTTCAACATAATTCAACTTGTGCACTTACTCAAAAAAAAAAAAAAAAAAAGTATTATAGTCAATGACTGAAAAAAGTATTACAATCATTGTATGCCTTATCCAAAGGACGAAAATTTGAAATTTTAGAATATCACAATCACTGCATGCCTCATCCACATATTACAATGACAACATGATTCATCCACATAAAATATTACAATATGTGATTCTTAAAATATAAAAACAATTCAAACTATCAAAGTCATGAACAGAGCATTGTATGTCTTTGTAATGTTACATCTATAAATAGTTAGATTTAAAAACAAAAAAATATAAATAAATAATACGTTTATTTTTTTCAATTCAAAAAATATATTCAAGTTGAATTTTTTTTTTTCAACAAAATATGTAAACTCTTTTTCAATTGAAAACCCAAACAAAATATTTAAACAAATTGAAAACACAAAGTCCTATAAATTATTAGGGGTGCTCGCGATTTGGCGGTTCGGTTGCGGCCAAAGAAATTTCAAATCCGCCATCCGTCCGCCAAATTGGCGGATTTGAGAAAATCAATCCGCAACCGTCCGCTTGTCATCACGCATCCGTCCAAAGTGCGACAGATCGGTTCAGTTCAGTCGGTTTTAGCGGATCGGTATATCCGCTGCTCATCCCTAATAGTGTTGTTGGTACCAAGTCAATAATAGTGCTATTGGTACTAGTCAGGTAGCAGAGGTCCACCACACTCAAAACATTGCATTTTAACATAGTAATGTTAGAGTTGTTAACAAATTTTATCAAAATTTTTATTAAGGCCTTGTTTGGTTTGTTTCTCAAAAAAAAAAATTTGGGAAAAATTCTCTTCAAACAAATTTTTAAGAGTAATCAAACCAAACAAATTTTTTCAAAAAAAATCTCAATTTTGTTTGGTTATCTACTTTTCAAAATCACTCTCTCTCTCTCTCTCTCTCATACATATCAAATCAATCACTTTTTTTTAAAACTCTCTCATCAAAACAATTTTCCAAAACCATTTCTGAAAAAAAGCAAATCAACCAAGTTTTCTTACATTTTATCTCAAAAATTACTCAACAAACACAAACCAAGCACACCCTAAATATTTTTCGCGAGTGTGGGACTCACATAAGATCTACATAATGTAGGTCTCACTTTTATATGAGACATTTAATAAAAATATGGGTAAATTACACTGATACCCCTTGAGATTTATGTTTATTACAATTCCCCCCTCACCTTTTGGAAATTACATCTCCTTCCCTGAGGTTTAAAGTTTCATTACAAATTCCCTTCAGCAATTTAATTTTTTTAAATACCAATTTTGCCCTCACTGGGTAAATTATATTGACATCCCTCACATTTAAAAAATTACAATCCTCTCCCTAAGGTTTAAAGTAGCATTACCAATTGCACCCTCGGTTAGTATTAGTTGGGAAAAAAAAAAATTCATTGAAAAAAAAAAATTAATTGGAAAAAAAATTATTTGAAAAAAAAATTGTTAGCAAAATTTTTAAATTTCTGTTTAAAAACCAACGTAAACTTATTTTTTGAATTTAGGCCTCTTAATTTTTAATTTAAAAAAAAATTCTAAAAATCAAACCATACACAGCCTAAGAATCTTTTGATAAGTCATTTCTTACGTTAGTAACTTATTTAATTATTTGTTAATTTTAAGACATTTTTACCATCCGAGGCCTGTTTGATAACCATTTCGTTTTCAGTTTTCAATTTATATTTACAAAAATTTTTAAAACTGTCATAAAAACTTGTTTGATAATTTTTTTGGTTTATGTATGTATGCCTTATATTTGTGTAATAAATGGGATCAACTACCGTCCTGGTCCAACTTCGGAGAAATTATTAGGTGATTTTGGAATATTATTTTACACCATTCATTGAAAGATAAATATTCAATTGTTTACTAAAAATACACAAAAAGATGGTAGGTCTCGCTGTTTCAAAAATAAAAACAAAGTTGGAACACCACCAATGGTGGAGGGAGTGAAGGGTCAGGAGGGTCACGTGCCCCCTTGGATTTTGAGATTTTTTTTAAAAAAAAGTTTGCAAACATAAAGAAAATATTTCTAATAAAAAAATTATTAGAGTAAAATGTCAATTACATTTTAAAAATTACGAGAACAATAATGGTTGTTTTAATTAAAAATGAAGATATTACTATAAACCATATTATCTATGAAAATTTTTGAATGTAACGGTAATGTCATTATTATTGACATGCAAGTATAAGTAATCTCATTATAAAGATATGAAATTTATTGGATTGTTAGTTATATTTAACATGTAAGGTTCACTCTCTATATGTTTATGTACTATTAGTTGGTGATATCACATATCAATAATGACGTAGTATTATCATTATATTTAGTTTTTAATCAAATTTTGTATAAATTTTTTTTATCATTATATAATTTATTTTAAGACTTATATCCATTTTTATTTTATTTTTTTTTTGTATTATCCATAATACACTAGTTACAAATAACATTATTTTTCTGATATTTCTCGAAATCAATCGTAAAAACTTGCGTGAAACATTTTTGTAAAAATTTTTGATATTGTAATTAATAAGTGCCCCCTCTAATTTAATTTTCTGGCTCTGTCACTGAACACCACATCAGTATGCCTCAGAAGCGAAAAATAAAGAAAATGGGTTCACAAAAAGACTCCTACAATTTAATCCACAATGATGTGGTAGGATATATGTTAATTTTTGATTTGTTATATACTTAATTTTGCAGGGCCTATCTCTCTTACCGCATCATTGTAGATAAATTTTGCAGTCCAAATTATGAATCTCTAATATTACTCGAAATTTTTTTTTTCCCAACTTTGACGAGACTTTTAGCATGTCACTTCAATATAAAATTATTTGAGCAATGCTACATTCATTGAATTTTGGCTTGTTTGAATCGTTCAATTTTTTGCATGCCAATCGTCTGGTGTCAGTCATTTGACGACAAGGGTGACAACTGTGATTAATAAAGATGACAACCGTAGTTGATAAGGATTATATTACTGTCTAAATGATTAATTGACATGTACAAATTTAAATGATTCAATCAAACTCAAATTTAATAGATGAATTATTTTGAAATTATTAATCTCATACTGAATAGCATGATGTTGACGAGGAAGATGCGCATGAAACACGATTTAGAAAATTCGGTTCGGGTTTACTGCAGTCAATAATAGTGCTGTTTTTTTATTAATTCATAATAATAGTGTTGTTGGTACTAAATCAATAATAGTGCTGTTGGTGCTAGTCAGGTAGCAGAGGTCCACCACACTCAAAACATTGCATTTTAACATAGTAATGTTTGAGTTGTTAACAAATTTTATCAAAATTTTTATTAAATATTTTACAAGAATGTAGGGTTCAAATAAGATCTACATAATGTAGGTCTCACTTTTATATGAGACATTTAATAAAAAATTTTGGTAAATTACACTGATACAGCCTGAGATTTATGTTTATTACAATTCCCCCCTCACCTTTTGAAATTTACATCTCCCTCCCTGAGGTTTAAAGTTTCATTACAGATTCTCTTCAGAAATTTAATTTTTTTAAATACCAATTTTGCCCTCACTGGGTAAATTATATTGACACCCCTCACATTTTAAAAATTACAATCCTCTCCCTTAGGTTTAAAATAGCATTACCAATTGCCCCCTTGGTTAGTATTACTTTGAAAAAAAATTCATTGAAAAAAAAAATTAATTGGAAAAAAAAATATTTGAAAAAAAAAATTAATTGGAAAAAAAATTTGTTTGTAAAATTTTTAAATTTCTGTTTAAAACCAACGTAAACTCATTTTTTGAATTTAGGCCTCTTAATTTTTAATTTTTAAAAAACATTTCTAAAAATCAAACCACACATAGCTTAAGAATCTTTTGATAAGTCATTTCTTACGTTAGTAACTTATTTAATTAGTTGTTAATTTTACGAAATTTTTACCATCGAGGCCTGTTTGGTAACCATTTCGTTTTCAATTTTCAATTTATATTTACAAAAATTTTAAAAATTGTCATAAAAACTTGTTTGATAATTTTTTTGGTTTATAAATTGTTGTCTCAATTTGTAAATTTGAGAAAAAAACATAAATTCAAAAAATAAGTTTACGTTGGTTTTTAAATAGAAATTTTAAAATTTTACTAACAAATTTTTTTTTCAATTAATTTTTATTTCAAATAATTTTTTTTCCAATAAATTTTTTTTTTCAATGAATTTTTTTTCCAACTAATACTAACCGAAAAGGCAATTGGTAATGCTATTTTAAACCTTAGTGAGGGGATTGCAATTTCTAAAATGTGAGGGGTGTCAATGTAATTTACCCAGTGACGGCAAAATTGGTATTTAAAAAAAATTAAATTGATGAGGGGGAATCTGTAATGAAACTTGAAATCTCAGGGAAGGAGATGTAATTTTCAAAAGGTGAGGGGGGAACTGTAATTAATATAAACGTCAAGGGGTGTCCGTGTAATTTACCCTAAAAATTCTGATAAAATTTTTAGGATCTCTAACATGTTTCTTTTAACAAAGTTTACACAATTAAGGTCTAACTATCCCTTTCTTTCTTTCTATAGAGTATCTCCAATAGTTTTCCGTTGGAGCTGCCATTGCTATAATATAGCAGCTGTGTTGAAAAATGATGCTCCAATAGTTGAATATAGCAGCTGTCAAATTTGACAGAAACTTGTTTCACCATTTTTTTTTTTTTATCAATTTCACCCCAAAAA
This sequence comes from Camellia lanceoleosa, assembly GCA_025200525.1. NCBI lineage: Eukaryota > Viridiplantae > Streptophyta > Magnoliopsida > Ericales > Theaceae > Camellia > Camellia lanceoleosa. The sequence continues at coordinate 22,034,615 of CM045758.1, forward strand.
AAAAATTCAATAGTTTTTTTTTAATTTACCAAAAGTCAGCAATTTTTTTTTTTTTTAATATATATATACAGAATCAGTCAACAATAATCAATAAATCTCAACAAAATCTCAAACAAATTCAACAAATATCAGATTCAACTAAAAAAAATTTCAACAATTTCAATAAATCTCAACAAGCAAATTTATAACTTCAAATATCAGAATCTCATAATATGAACAAAACTAAAAATAATAAATACCTGGATTTTCCATTTGTTGTTCATATTCCAACAGATTTCAGCAATCATCTTTTTCGTCTTCATCTTCTTTGTGACCATCTTCATCTTCTCCATTGTTTGTGAGTGCTAGGTACCACCACTATCTCTGCTCCGTTTTCTCCTCCGCCTAGAGTTCATAATTGAGAGAGAGAGAGAGAGAGAGAGAGAGAAAGACGGACGGACGGACGATGGGTATAGCAATCCCGATTATTCCCGTCATGTATTGTGTTCCTAACGCGGGTTCCGTGGTTGGTTGTTGTTGTCTACATCTTGTTTCCATCCTTTAATTCCTTGTATTTGAGTTTTGGGATGTGTTGGGTAAGTTTGGAACAGGTTGGTTGGGTTTTGGAACAAATAGTTGCTATCCAGAATTTGGTATCTTCGCTCAAGCAAGGGTTTTTGCGCTTGAGCGAGCCTTGGGCTTTTGCTTCTTTGCTTGAGCGAAGGTTCTTGCGCTCGAGCAAGCTTTCCTTGATGTGTCTCTTGGCTCGAGCGAGCACTCTTGCGCTCGAGCGTGTGTCTGCGTCTAGATTGGACCTGAAGGTTGGTATTCTTCGCTCGAGCGAGCGAGCTCTATGTTTTGTGTTCCTTCGCTCGAGCGAGCACTCTTGCGGCCAAGCGTGCGTTTGGGTTGCAGACCTGAAGCTTTGAATTATGCGCTCGAGCGAGGTGTTTGTTGTGTCTGGTCGCTCGAGCGACCACTTCTTCGCTCGAGCGAGCCTCACATATATCAATTTGCAACAGAGATGAAATACACCATTTTTTATCCTCTTCTTTCCTACAAACCCTAGATCAGCTGTCTCTCTCTCTAAAATACCCTTTCTCTCTACAAATACTCTTAATCTAGAGTCCTCCTACCCAACTTCCTTTGTGAAAATGGTGGAGTATCACGTGGGCTACACTTTGATACGAAAAAGGTTGGATTTGGAGCATCTTGGGTTTCTCTCTTCATCTCCTTTGAGTTTCTCCATTTGAGGTAGGGATAATCTACTCCTTACTATGGGTTTTGACATAAATGTTGGTTATTTTTATAGATGGTGGTGTTTGGAAGTTTTTGGTAAAGTTAGGGTTTGATTTGAAATTATAAAAGAGGGGTTTTCATGTTTTTGGGCTCCTTTGTGTATGAGAGGTTTTGAGATTGGATCCATTTGTGTATAATTGATGAAATTGAGTATTTGGGACTTGATGTTTGAAAAGGGGAAGTTTTGCCCTAGTTGGGAATTAAATAAATTATTTGGTATAATATGAAATTGATGTGAAGATTATGAAATTGGAGGGAATTGTGATTAAATGGTGTAGTTGGATTGATAATTCACTCACCCATGGAAAATCTAATAATTTATTTATTTGTTTGATAAATTTGTTCATCTATCTAGAGATAACTGTTTTGGGCTATTGGTGGAAGATAGCCATGATTGTTGTAGAACTGCATGATGATTAGGTAAATTGAAACTAATCAATGGGATTATGTCATTGAATATGACGGGTGGATTAACACATCAAATATGTGCTCTAATTGATCATTGTATATGATAAAGTGTTTAAATACATTGCATATGTATATTTGTTTGGGAGAAGAAATGGGATGTACTCCATTGTGTGGGAGGAGATAGGGGATGTACTCTACTGTTTGAGAGGAGATAGGGGATGGATTCCATTGATAATTAAGTTAGCCAGAGTGTCCATGGTGAAAGTCTCGAAATCTTGTATACATTTGAATAATGTGGATGATTGAAGTATGGATAATATGAGTTATAGTCTCATTTTGAATTGTTGATAATTGAAGTGTTAATAATATGAGTTGTAGTCTTATTTTGAATTGTGGATAATTAAAGTGTTAATAAAATGAGTTGTAGTCTTATTTAAATTGTTTGGTTAGATAATGAACCATATCTATGAATTAAATTGGATAAATAAAGGGAAGTGGATTGAAACATGCATGTAATTGTTGTTGGGCTGTGGAAAGTGTGTGAATTGGTTTACAAGTGTTAACCATTTGTCGAATGCTAATGTTTTAGTTATTTCTCATATTTGGTTTAGCGTATCTCTACTGGGCTTTGGCTCACCCTACTTGGGATACCATTTTCAGGTACAGGTGACATGCTGCCTCCAAGATCTTAGCTTGGGAGGTTTAGGAGTTGAAGACTCTGCTTTTGTTATTTGTTTTGTTGATTACATGTAAATACAAGCCAAGGGCTATACTTGTAAAAGAGTTAGTACTCTTCTTTTGGGTAACCAAGTAACACTTGGAAAGATGTAAGCCACAGGGCATTTTATTACTTTTGTAAACATTTGGAACTTATATGAAATACTCTTTTGTAATATTAACTCTGATGTATGTATGGAAATGCGAATATCTATTATGAATATAGAACTGTTAAATGATGAGATTGTATATTATTTTGGGGGCATTACAGTGCGTCACAGCATTGTAGAAAGAGGTGAAGAGAACGCTAGCAGTGGGAGCAAATTTGGTTTTGGTAGTTCAAAGTAGATATGATGGTCCTTGGTTCAGAATCGGCGATCATCTCTTCGATCTTGTCCAACGTCATCAATCCATTCTAAAAGTGAGAGAGAGAGAGAGAGAGAGAGAGAGAGAGAGAGAGAGAGAGAGAGGTTGGGGGGTAGACAGCAGCGATTGGCAGTGACAGAGAGCAAAGAGAGAAGTTCCCATCATGGGGAGGAGTTTAAACCGTCGCCGATCGAAGAAAAAAAGAAGAGAGATAGGGTTTGTAAAAAAAGAGATATAGAGAGAGAAGAGAGATAGAGTACTTGTTTGGAAATGAGAGGAAGATGAAATAGAAAGGAAGATGACTTTAGAAGTTGATCTCAGCTATTGGATTATATAAAAATCTAACGGTGAGGGTAGTGTCTTGGATTGTGTAACATGAGCCCAACGGCTCTATTTCAATCTGGAAGTAAAAAAATGGTTATTTTTCGAAACAAACAAGACACCAATGGCTATGAATTAAACGGCTAAAAAAAAAAGCATGTTTTTGTAGTACTATAAATACAAACACCTTGTTTTACCAATTTGAGTTCGCAGCAAAAATATCTTCAATTGTATTCTTCTTTTTTCATTTTTCACACAATCAGTACGGAAAGTTCATTAAAAACAAAGAGAGGAAAATCATTCACCACTCAAGAAGATGTGGCAATTTGTAGAGCTTGGTGTCACATTACTGAAGACCCAATTGTTGGAAATTTGCAATCTCATGCTCATTTTTAGGGAAATTTTTTTGAAAATTATTTCTTACTGCAGAATGATCACTCAAGAACACTAGTGTCTATCTCATCTCGATAGGGTGTAATCATGAAATGTTGCAACAAATTTTGTGGGTGTTTAGCGTAAGTCGAAAATCCACACCCAAGTGGGATGTCTCAAATTGATGTAATAAGATTTCATCTTCATTTATTATGTTAGTTTTTTTTTGGTCTCATATAAAAATTGACTAATTAATTAATTTAATATTTTATTGATGCAGATACTTCAAGCAAAACTTTTATGCCATCAGGATAAAAACAAATATTTTTCTTTTGAACATTGTTGGCCAATCTTGCAAAACAATATTAGCTGATAAGATGTAACTCTTACGAATATAGTGAAATCAAGGACACATATACTGTTTTTCCCTAATTCAGCCCCCAAATCCCCTATGGATAACTGCACTTCTCTTGAAGACGACAACAGTGCAAGTGTTGGTAACAATCCAACTGTTGGTAATAATCCAATCGGTGAGGGTAGTGTCTCTGCAAGCGGTAAAAGGCCTATGGGTAAGAGATCTGCAAAAAAAATGCTTTGGGAAAGTGAAAGTAAACAAATATAACAATTTATTGGAAACATTTAACCAACACCTGGTTGAGAAGGAAACAAAAAAAGCTGAAAGAGAAGAAAAAATGATTCAAGCATTGCAGGAGATGAAAGAACTAGAGATTAAAAAGGAAGAACATTTGCAAAAGATGAGAGAACTTGAGACCAAAAAGAAAGGACGTTTGATAATGGCTACGGACATTTCTCATTTGGATCCTCAGACGAAAGCGTATTACATAATGCGCAAAAATGAGATTTTCACCAAGTGGTCGGCACATGCTAGCAACCCAAATTACTATTTTTCCTTGCCTCTTGATGAATAATTACAGGAGAATGTATTTTTTTTAATTTTGCAATGTCATTTATTTTTCAATGTAATTTTGAGTATTTTATATTTAAATTTACGGGTGAATTATATTTAAATTTTTTTTGCAAAAATTTAATTTTTTTTCATTTTTTATATTTTTCTAGTAAGGTATAATGTAAATATATAATTTTTTCTTTACAAATAGTTGAAAAAAGGTCACAAAAGACAAAAAATAAACCAAAAAAATCTATACCCAAACAACATCTATAAACTAGGAGGGAAAGTTGGCTGAAATTTACTAAAATAACATGTGACCATTGAAGCACTATTGCTATAATTTGGAAAAATAACATTATTCATTACCAAATTATAGCAATGGCGATACCATTTTGACAAACACCATTAGAGATGCCCTTAGTGCTTCTTTCCATTTCTCGCTTTCTCACTTTTCATGTTTAACTTATTCTTCTTCTTTTTTTCGAAATTACACTGACACTACCCTAAAAATTATTTTGAAAAAATAAAAAAATATATTATAAATATTAATAATTAATATTATAATTTTTTTCATTAATATATAGCAAAATTTTTAAATTTACAATTTATAATATTTTCTGTTTCTTTTTTTTCACTCTTTCTTTCTGAAATGATATCTAACTATTTCTTTTAATAAATTACATAGATAATTCCTACATTATACTCTTTATATTATTTTGGTCCGCATAATTTTAATTAGCTTAATTTTGACTATTAATTTTAGAATTTATGTCCATTTGGTATAATTGATAACATAGATTAGAATTTAAAATAATAATAATAATAATAATAATTGAGTTGGTTGTGGTTAATTCACAAAATTTAACAAATTTATAATTTTACTTATAAAAGCGTAATACATACTGCTTATGTGCTTATTTTTCATTAAAAAATACTATAGCGACCCCGGTTTCCCTTTCTTTATTTGTCGTATCCGGACTCGGTTTCGTGGAGTCGGTTGTTGTTTATACCTCGTTTGCATCCTTTACTCTTTGTATTTGAGTCTTGGGTCATGTTGGGGAGATTTGGAACAGGTTGATTGAGCTTAGAGACCAAAAACAGTTACCCAGATTTTGGCCTCTCCACTCGAACGGGGGTTTGGACGCTCGAGCGGGGAAAACACCCATCCAGTATTTTCCTGTGCAGTGTCGGACGCTAGAGCGGAGGATTGGCCGCTCGAGCGGGAGTTTGTGAATGCCGCTCGAGTGGGGAGTTGGATGCTCGAGCGGGGACCTGTCTGCAAAAGTTCTGGAAGTGAGCATCCACCGCTCGAGTGGGGTATTGGCCGCTCGAGCGGGAGTCTGTGAGTGCCGCTCGAGCGGAGGTTTCCACGCTCGAGCGGGGTGACTGGTATAAGGTTCAGAGATTCAGCTTTTTGGCTCACTTTTTCACACCCGTTTCTCTCTCTTACTTTTCCAAAAAGCCATTTGAGAGCTCCTCTCTCTAAAACCATAACTTCTCTCTAAGTATTGATCTAGCTAGGGTGTTTTCCTCACCTTTGGTCTTTACAAAAGTTGGATTGATCGTCGAGGGCTTTACTTTGATCTAAAAATTTCGAGTTTTGGAGCACGTTGAGTTTCGTCATCTTCTTTCCTTGAGCTCCGAATTTGAGGTAGGGATTCCTACTCACTATCATGGTTTTTAACGTAGATTATTGGTAGTTTTGATAAAGTGTAGAAGTTGGTTGATTTTGGGACTTAGGGTTTCAAAATGGTATAAAAGAGGGTTTGTTATTTTGATTCTTAAACATGTATTTTGGGTCTCAAAATGATGATTTGGGTGTTGGTTGTTGATATTTGAACCTCTGGTTAATATTGAGAGTTGGGGGAGAAAGCCCTAATTTGTGCATTACTTAATTGGTATAATTAAATTTGGGAAAGTTATGGATTTGTGAAATTAAAGTGAATATAATGAAATTGGCACATTATTAGATGGACTAGTGGAGTTGGATTTATTTATCGCTCACTTTTGAAAATGTTGGTAATTTTACCTGTTGGAGCTTTTATTATCTGTTTAGAAATAATTGCTTGGGCTACTGGTGGAGGGTAGTTTTGATTGTTGTAGACAATGCATGAGGATTAGGCAAACTAAAACTAATCGAATGGACATGTCATAGAGTATGACTGTTGAATGAATACATTAACTTTATGTATTGATTGATTATGTATACTACCAATGTGTATATATATGTTGTTTTGTGTAGGCGGTTTATTGGAAGAAAGGGGCTGGACCTCTAAACCGAACGGTTTATTGGAAGAAAGGGGCTGGACCTCTAAATCAGAAGTTGATACAGCTCATATGCTTATCTATAGAACTGTTGATACAGCTCATATGCTTAACTATTGAAGTGTTGATACAGCTCATATGCTTATCTATTGAAGTGTTGATACAACTCATATGCTTATCTATTGAATGGTTGATATAGCTCATATGCTTATCTGTTGATTTGTTGGTATAGCTCATATGCATATCTAATGGGAAATGGGAAATGTTTAACTTGAGTTATTGTCTCATCTAAGTTGTTGGCTAGGTTCTGAGCCGTAGTTGAATTGTGAATTGGATAAGAAATGGAAAATGAAATGACACACGAATACAGTGGTCATGTAATGAAAGTGGTATATGAATTGGTTTATGTGAAATAAACATTTATCAACTTCTAAAGTCTTAGTTATTGCTCATATTGTGTTTAGCATATCTCTACTGGGCGTTGGCTCACCCTATATGGGACATCTACAGGTAGCATGCCACCTCCAAGGACATAGCTTGGATGAAGATGAGAGTTGAAGACTCTTTTTGATTCTTTTGTCTGTATTACATGTATACCAAGCCTTGGGCTTTCGTTGTATAGAGTTAGTACTCTTCTTTTTGTAACCAAGTGTTGACTTGGAAAGCTGTAAGCCCTTAGGGCATTTGCTTTTGTTGTTAACATGTAATACTGTTATAAGGACTACTCTGATGAATGGAAATGTGTTGATTTCTCTTATACCATTGCATGTCTAGAATGATGGGTTTTGTGTATTATTTTGAGGGCGTTACAACTTGGTATCAGAGCGTACTGGGTTCGAATACTTTGGGTACGTGGGATGTGATTAGTATCACAATGGGTTTGTCTCGCTTGGTCAGAGACTTAGATGTAATGTTATGTGATTATGTGATAACATGTTTATGTGGCTACTTGGGTATGGGATTTAATTTCTAGGATGTTGATTGGATCCTTAGGTTTCTGGGAGTCTTGTTGGAAGAGCACTTGATCAATGCTGTTTCTAACCAGAACTCTAGTAACGCCTTGGGACTATCATCATCTGGAAATGAAATTCGTAAGTGCTTATGTGTTTATGTGCTTACGTGGAATGAATTACAGCTGTCCATCGTGTTAGGACGCTAGTGAAATAGTTTCGGCACCTTTGTTGTTGTGCTAATACCTTTGTTGCTTTTACTAGGATGCCTAGACGAGGGAGTTTTGATTTCCCTCCTTCCACACGGGAAGAGTTGCGGAAATAGTTTGTGGAGTTACGCCAAGGTACTACACCTTTGGTGCAGTTTGAAGCATGGTTCGCGAATCTGTCAAGGTTTTCCCCGGAATTGGTGGAGACGGAGGAATTACGTTATTCAGAGTTTGAGAGTAGGCTGTGTGATAGCATCCGGGAAAGGATCGCGGGGTTTTGGCATAGGAGTTACAGTGTGCTTGTTAGGGCTGCGACTCATGTTGAAGCAGCGGTGCTAGCCATGGGACAAAATAGAGAAAAGCCTATGGTGATGGGTGTTGGCCAGGTTAGGGAGAAAGCCATTGCGAAGACTCCTGCGGTTTATAGGTACTCTAGGCCTGGTAAGAGGTGGAGGCGAAAATATGCTCAGTCCCAAGTTAAGTCCTTTTCTTCGTCAGGGATTTCAAACTCTTTTGTTGGGAGGTCCAGAGAGGTTCAGGCATCAAACCAGCCTCAAAATAGGGAATTTGTTAGTTGTTTCAAATGTGGTCAGCTGGGCCACAAGTATTCGGTTTGCCCACAGAGGAATAGGGCAGGGTTGGCAGTCCGACCAGTAGTTGCACCACCTGAATCTTTTAGCTAGCCAGGTTTTGGGCCAATCGAATCCCCAGTGGGGAAGCAGCTGTTGAGGCCTCTATCAGCTCAGGCTCTGAACCAGCCTCGTGCTAGGGAGCCGCTTACTTGTTGGGTGTGTAATCAGCCAGCTCATTTCAGCCATTTCTGTACTTAGCCAGGGGCTACTTTGGGGGTTTTACAACCTAGTCAGGTCCAGCCTTATTTGACTGGACAGGGGCAATACCATTTTGGGGAACAAACAGGCCAGATTTCGAGGGCCTCGGGAGAGTTGAGTTCCCAAGCCCCGGTTGGGGAAGTCCACAGTTGTTCCAGGTGTGGCTGGCTGGGGCACATCAGTAATTCTTGTTCATGGTTCGTAAGCTCGTAGGTTATCTTGGGTTGGAGATGACCAACTTTGCGGTCCAGCGAGGGACGGTAGTGGTGGTAATATCGATAGGGTGGTTTTGTTTTGACTAATCCATTTTGTAATCGGTGAATTATCGTTTTGTATTCATTGGATTCTGTTGTGTAACCAATGTATTTTGGAAATGTTGGAACATCAAGGTTGTTTGTTTCTATATATATAGCTATGTGTGCCAGTACTTATCTATTTTCCTAAAATGGGCAGATTAGAGCATGTAGTGACTCTAAAAGCTTTATTGACGTAATAGGTTGTTGTGAGACCATAAAATTCTTGGTAATAATGCATTCATTTGCGCGTGATATAGTTTGGGGAAAAATGAGGGCTGATGAGCCATGTTTTCAAATTTGAAAGGATTATTGAGGGATGCATATCTCGATCAGGATTACTAGAAGGCGAGAACAGTATACTTGTCGGGTGTTCAAATTTCATTAGTGTCATCTAATCGAATCTTATGTACGTGAAGGTGATGTTGATCTACTGTCGCGGGAACTCCTCGAGGGAATGGGAAGTGTGCGATTAATACCAGGTGTAGTATGTATTTAACATGGCATCTTACGAGGGTATAGCACATAATCTTGTTAGGATTAGACTTGTACCTTCGTGGTAGGTAGCGTTGCCAAATTGGCATATGTATTGGTCGGTTGTTTCGATTGAGGGAGTGTTAGTTCCTATATGAGGGTATGGCTGTTGGCATCGGGGAGTGATGTGCCGTAAGCAGCTGGTGTTATATCTCGGGTAGTAGTATACGGATGTTTCCTAAGTTTTTGGGCTCCTTTATTATGGTCGAATGTGATAGGTTTGTACTTTAACACTAGTTAGGTCGGGAGATGCTATCGTAAGGGTTGATTGGGTGTACAGCCCGTAGTTAGGGTGTGACCCGTGGATGGAGTCATAGTGGTATGGTGTTTGCGGATAGAAATGTAGGTTAATAGTAAGGAGGGTGAGGACCTTTACTCTGCTGGATAGTTAGGATGGTGAGTCTTTGAAAGCCTTGTTGGCGTCATGCTTTGGTGTCGGGGTTTGGTGCAAGACAGTTGTTCGATTGTAGTAATGGCGGATGGTTGGGTACGTAGACCTAGTGTCTTGGTTGTACTCTCGAAATGAGTGACAAATAGAATGAGGAATAAAGTGTGGACCCTATAGGTCATTGTCGGATGAAGATGCTGTGATTGATTGTGTTCGGTACGAATGGTTGATGGGTAATGTTAAATGTTGTGTTGTAGCAAACCCTGTCAGTTAACTCAGTACGAGGGAAAGGGTAAGCAAATTTTGTTACTTCGAGTTCAGTCGAGGTGGTGGGTGAAATCTCTAAGTGAAGAAGTTTTGTATAGTACGATGCGTATTAATGTGTGGTTCGTATGTTATTAGTGGATGATGTGTAGAAGGGGATTAATCTTAGGGAATCCTTGGCGGATACCTTGGTAGGGCTATAATATGGTTACCGATGGAAGTGTGGCTTGAAGTTTGAAATTTGGTTTGAGGTTTGGTAAAGCTAGGTCACTTTGGCATAAGTGTCCGTCGTTCAGTTTGGATAGTGGTAATACGAGTAAGGGGGTGAAAGTGTGTGGAGTAAGTGTGGCACACTGTTAGAGTCATTTCAACTTTTTCAGTCTTGTCTGTGTGGTGTAAGGCGTGGGGTGTATAAAGTTATCCTTTATGTTGCTGCGTTGTTGGGAACATCAAACGTTTAGGAGCCCCTATTGTGGTAGTATTTTTTGGGAATTGCGTCATTACTGTGAGTATGGCGGATTTTGTGAGTGATTACGTTGTGATTCGCTTGAGGGAAATTGAGTACTCTTTTATGAACTAAAATGATTTTGAATCGAAATGTGGGTTTGCGATCCCTACTTTCGGAAAATAATTTGAGGAAAATCTCTGAGTTCGGCTGTGGCCAGTTGTAAGTGGCCAGTTGTGTGTCTGGGGCAAGACCTTGAAATTTTTTTGGGGTATTAATGTGCTGTAATGTGGTTCCTTACCCTTGTTTCGTCTTGCGTTCCTGTTTTGTGGAAGTCGACCAGAAACTTCGCGTACAAACGTTTCTCATGTTTCCTGTGTTGGGGTGGTGAGTACTAAATACTGATGTAAGTACTGTCGGTAGTCGAGACACGGTGGAGGTCTCAGAACACTGTAGTGGTTGCGTGTGGCTTACTATTATCATTGTTATCGGGTCTTGGGAAACGGGACCCTTCCATTAATAGAGGTGTTGTGGGAACATAACGGGGATGGGAAGACCACTTGGGTGAGTAAATTTCAAATCCGAGAGAAATATCCAGATCTATTTGTGGATGCTTGAGCATGTGTTGTATATTGTTGAACTTTAAAAGCATTGAATGTGTCTTAAGTTGAAAAACATTGCATTTATTTTGGTTCACGGAAGTACTTTGAAACTTGCCATGAAATGAAAGTTTAATGTAACATTGCATATGTTGAATGTATTATAGAACTGGAGAATATATCATGAACATTAACTATGATATGAACTTGTGAACCATGTATTTTGGGAATTCTTAGATTTGAAGAAATACATGTTATAGCAGATGTTGTAAATTGCTTCTTGAATAGAGATAAAGTGACCAGTAATGGGTCAGGTTGTTGAACATTGAATTGTAATATTGTTGAGAAATTTCAATGGGAAGTCTTTGGCAAACAAAATAGTAGGTGATCAAGTGTTTTGAGTAACACCTTGCTTATGAAAGATGTTTACAGAACTTTTAAATTTCGCATGGAAAATGCAAGATTTATTTCGGAATACTAACATTGAAAATTTAAATATCTTTGAGAAATGTCTCATGAACCAGAAAATGATTTTCTTTTTATCTACGCAAACGATTTACTTTGGTCATGTTGTTGGGAATTATGTATGTTGAGTAGTGACTTAGCTTGGGGTGCTAGTCGGTTGTTGGTGAATTGTTTCGGGGGAGGTTTGGTTTTGTTGAGGCCTTCATGCCTATAGGGTTTTCGTTTAGAACGTGTTCCCTTGGTTAGTCTCTTCCTTGGTAAGAATAAATTGAAGGTTTGTTGTGAGAGTGATTTCTTTCCTTGGGGCTCGGGTGTTGAGTGCTCTGTGATCCATTGGCCTTGTGTTTTAGCATTTCCTTAATTTCGGGGACGAAATTCTTTAAGGGGGGGAGGTTATAGCGACCCCGGTTTCCCTTTCTTTATTTGTCGTATTTGGACTCGGTTCCATGGAGTCGGTTGTTGTTTATACCTCGTTTGCATCCTTTACTCTTTGTATTTGAGTCTTGGGTTGTGTTGGGGAGATTTGGAATAGGTTGATTGAGCTTAGAGACCAAAAACAGTTACCCAGATTTTGGCCTCGCCGAATCGGGTTTGACGCCGAGCGGGAAAACACCCATTCAAGATTTTCCTTGATGTCGGGCCTTTCGACGCCGAGCAAAGGATTGGCCTCTCGAGCGAGAGTTTGTTAGTGCCGCTCGAGCGGGGAGTTGGATGCTCGAGCGGGGACCTGTCTGCAAAAGTTCTGTGAGTGTGCATCCACCGCTCGAGTGGGGTATTGGCCGCTCGAGCGGGAGTCTGTGAGTGCTGCTCGAGCGGAGGTTTCCACGCTCGAGCGGGGCGGCTGGTATAAGGTTCCGAGATTCAGCTTTTTGGCTCACTTTTTCACACCCGTTTCTCTCTCTTACTTTTCCAAAAAGCCATTTGAGAGCTCCTCTCTCTAAAACCATAACTTCTCTCTAAGTATTGATCTAGCTAGGGTGTTTTCCTCACCTTTGGTCTTTACAAAAGTTGGGTTGATCGTCGAGGGCTTTACTTTGATCTGGAAATTTCGAGTTTTGGAGCACGTTGAGTTTCGTCATCTTCTTTCCTTGAGCTCCAAATTTGAGGTAGGGATTCCTACTCACTATTATGGTCTTTAACGTAGATTATTGGCAGTTTTGATAAAGTGTAGAAGTTGGTTGATTTTGGGACTTAGGGTTTCAAAATGGTATAAAAGAGGGTTTGTTATTTTGATTCTTAAACATGTATTTTGGGTCTCAAAGTGATGATTTGGGTGTTGGTTGTTGATATTTGAACCTATGGTTAATATTGAGAGTTGGGGGAGAAAGCCCTAATTTGTTTATTAATTAATTGGTATAATTAAATTTGGGAAAGTTATGGATTTGTGAAATTGAAGTGAATATAATGAAATTGGCTCATTATTAGATGGACTAGTGGAGTTGGATTTATTTATCACTCACTTTTGAAAATATTGGTAATTTTACCTGTTGGAGCTTTTATTATCTGTTTAAAAATAATTGCTTGGGCTACTGGTGGAAAGTAGTTTTGATTGTTGTAGACAATGCATGAGGATTAGGCAAACTAAAACTAATCGAATGGACATGTTATAGAGTATGACTGTTGAATGAATACATTAACTTTATGTATTGATTGATTATGTATACTACCAATGTGTATATATATATATGTTGTTTTGTGTAGGCGGTTTATTGGAAGAAAGGGGCTGGACCTCTAAACCGAATGGTTTATTGGAAGAAAGGGGCTGGACCTCTAAACTAGAAGTTGATACAGCTCATATGCTTATCTATTGAAGTGTTGATACATCTCATATGCTTATCTATTGAAGTGTTGATACAGCTCATATGCTTATCTATTGAATGGTTGATATAGCTCATATGCTTATCTGTTGATTTGTTGGTATAGCTCATATGCATATCTAATGGGAAATGGGAAATGTTTAACTTGAGTTATTGTCTCATCTAAGTTGTTGGCTAGGTTCTGAGCCGTAGTTGAATTGTGAATTGGATAAGAAATGGAAAATGAAATGACACACGAATATAGTGGTCATGTAATGAAAGTGGTGTATGAATTGGTTTATGTGAAATAAACATTTATCAAGTGCTAAAGTCTTAGTTATTGCTCATATTGTGTTTAGCATATCTCTACTGGGCGTTGGCTCACCCTATATGGGACATCTACAGGTAGCATGCCACCTCCAAGGACATAGCTTGGACGAAGATGAGAGTTGAAGACTCTTTTTGATTCTTTTGTCTGTATTACATGTATACCAAGCCTTGGGCTTTCGTTGTATAGAGTTAGTACTCTTCTTTTTGTAACCAAGTGTTGACTTGAAAAGCTGTAAGCCCTTAGGGAATTTGCTTTTGTTGTTAACATGTAATACTGTTATAAGGACTACTCTGATGAATGGAAATGTGTTGATTTCTCTTATATCATTGCATGTCTAGAATGATGGGTTTTGTGTATTATTTTGAGGGCGTTACAAATACTCACAATTATAATCAATTAAACTAAATTCAGACGAAATCTTAAATTCAACATCAAAATTAAGCCAATTAAAATTATAGAAACTAAAATAACACAAAAATCAAAATAAAAAATAATTAATGTAATTTATTATTTACCCTTCTTTTTTCTACCTTTTTTTTAAAAAAAAAATCTCTTTAACTGTTAATTTATTATTTACCATTACCCTTCTCATGTTGCTCTCTTCTCTCTATTTCTCTCTTAAATGTTATTCTATAACTTTATTACTTTGTGCACAATATATACATACATACATATATACATACATACATATATATCACAGACATCCAAGCATAAGATTCAAAGCTATATGTGAAATATGATCAAATGGTTTTTTTTGAAACTGATCAAATGGTTCAACATGTAGAATTCTCGCCCCAATATTTCATGAGTGGGAAAAAGAAGACCGAAAAATATTAAAGAACGTTAAAAAGAAAATTTTTCCAAAGTATTAAAAACAGAAATATTAATTTATTGCGTACCGCCATATCTTTCTAATGAAAGTTTTATGTATGTATGCATTATATTTGTGTAATAAATGGGATCAACTACCATTCTAGTCCAATTTTGGAGAAATTATTGGATGATTTTGGAGTATTATTTTACGCCATTCATTGAAGAATAAATATTCAATTGTTTTCTAAAAATACACAAAAAGATGGTAGGTCTCACTGTTTAAAAAATAAAAACAAAGTTGGAACACCACATTAGTATACCTCAAAAGCGAAAAATAAAGAAATTGTTTAAGGTCCACAAAAAGCCTCCTACAATTTGATCCATAATGATGTGATAGGATACATATCAACTTTTGATTTGTTATATACTTAATTGTGTAGGGCCTACATCTCCTACCGCATTATTGTAGATAAATTTTGCAGTCCAACTTATAAATCTCTAGTATTACTCGAAAAATTATTTTTCCTAACTTTGACGCGCCTTTTAGCTTGTCACTTCAACATAAAATTATTAGAGCAATACTACATTCACTGAGTTTTAACTTGTCTAAATCGTTTGATTTTGTGCATGTCAATTGTCCAGCCAATCGTTTGGTCAGTCATTCGACGACGAGGGTAACAGCTGCTATTGATAAAGGTGACAATCATAGTTGATAAGGATTGTATCTACTGTCCGAATGGTCGACTTATATGTACAAATTTAAATGATTCAAACAAACTCAAATTTAATAGATGAATTATTTTGAAATTATTAATCTCATACTGAATAGCATGATGTTGATGAGGAAGATTCACATGAAACACAATTTAGAAAATTCGGTTCGGTTTTCCGGCAGTCAATAATAGTGCTATTTTTTTTTTAATTCATAATAATAGTGCTGTTGGTTCTAGCCAATAATAGTGCTATTGGTACTGTTGATGGGTTGTCCCAATAAAGACCAGTCACGTAACAGAAGTCCACCACACTCAAAACATGTTAAAAATTTTATTAAATATTTTATATGAGTGTGGGAGTCACATAAAACTTATATAGTGTAGGTTTCACTTTCATATGAAACATTTAATAAAAATTTTGATAGAATTTTTAGAATCTCCAACATTTTTCTTTTAACGGAGTTTACACAGTTAACGTCTAACTATCCCTTTCTTTCTTTCTTTAGAGCATCTGTAATGGCTAGCCATTAGAGCTGCCATTACTACAATATAGCAGCTTTGTTGAAAAATGTAACGTCCCCAAAATAATACAATAGAGATAACTCATATGCGGAATAAATATGAGAAACAACATGCTTTCATACATCAGAGTTTACTGTTTAACAAACAAATAAATGCCATAAAGGCTTACATCTTTCCCAGTCATTACTTGGTTACACGAACAGAGTCTCACTCTTTACAACTTAAGCTCTTGGCTTTACAAATAACAAACATACACACATCAAACATAAATATGAAGCTCTTGCTTCCCAAAAGTCCATCCATGCTATTGCCTTGGAGGTAACACCTCACCTGCACCTGAAAATGATATTCCCGTATAGGGTGAGCCAACAGCCCAGTAGAGATAACCTAACACAATTTATAAAGTTTAGCAAAGGTATAAGTACCACATATATAAACAATACCAATATGGAAGCATCCCCAAGGCCTACATATCATATGCCACTAAAGCCAATCTTATTTCATTGTTTCTTCAATTCCTATCCGGTTCATATGTGCTACTTAATTCATGAGTTAAATTCATTATCTTTCAATCAACCAAAATGATACTACAACTCAATGGTTCTCCAATTATGCAAAATACACATAAACACTTCAAAACTTGCCATTTTACGGATGTTTCGTCTGCGGGAACCAGCACCCATTATATATAAAATTTCGGGTCTTTCACCCAGGACACTCCGGCCAACTTGCTTTAAATGGAGTCCATCCCCTTTCTCCTCCCAAACAAATATACATATGCAATGTATTTATAAACATAATCATATATGGAGTACATCCCCTATTTCCTCCCAAACAAACATACATATACAATGTATTTATAAACATGATCACATATGGAGCACATCCCCTATCTCCTCCCAATAAACATACATATACAATGTATTTATAACATGGTCATATTCAATGACACCAACCATAGATTAGCATTAAATCGTCTAATCCTCATACAATTTCTACAACAAATATTGCTATTCTCCACCGATAGCCTAATACAATTATTTCCAAGATATATTCAATATCGGATTTAATGGTTTATTCAAAACTTCCATAAGTGAGATAATACATATCCAATATCACCATTTATGTCAATAATCATCCAATTTAACATATTCAATGCTAATTCCAACTATTTATACAAAATAATCATTTTATCAAATTAGGGCAAAATCTCTCTTTTTCCAATATTGACCCAAACACTCAAAATCAACTATTTTGGTACACCAAGATCTTATATTCAAACCACATACTCATTTATCTCTCATGCATAAAAAAAACTCCTCTTTTCATTTCACACCCAAATCTTAGATTTGTCCAAACCACAACCAAATCTCATCATCTATACGCAATAGCAAATAACTAAGCTAAAAACCATATTAGAGTGTAGAAAATCCCTACCTCAAGCTTAGAAGAGAAGATGAGCAAAACAATGTTGAAACTCCAAAGTTGTCGAAACCAACTTCTACTTGGATCAAAACGAAGCTCTTGACAAGCTCTACACTTAATCTCAAAGGAGCAAGGCAAGAAGATGCT
This sequence comes from Camellia lanceoleosa, assembly GCA_025200525.1. Lineage (NCBI taxonomy): Eukaryota > Viridiplantae > Streptophyta > Magnoliopsida > Ericales > Theaceae > Camellia > Camellia lanceoleosa. The sequence continues at coordinate 22,051,976 of CM045758.1, forward strand.
TCCAAGTGTGTAGATCTAAAGATCTTTGAGCGAAAAGTGATTTTGGAAAGGATAGAAAAGTCTTACGGCTTAGAGAAGGAAAAAGAGAAGAAAATGTAAAGAATAGGATAAGTGAGGGACCTATTTATAGTGCTAGGTCATAATAAAATAAAGTCCCAAAGTCAACCCAAAAGATCAAGTCAAAATCCCCAAAAAGTAGGCCCAAAAATCGGACTGAAATCTGAAAAAATGTCTACAGGTGTCGACCTTTGCAGCACAAGTGTCGACCCTTATGAAGAAAAGTTGGAACACTAAGTTTGACTGCACAGCAGGTGTTGACCCTTCCCAAGGCTGGTGTCGACACCAAAATGCAGTGAGGAATTTCAGAACAAGGGTTGACCTTTCCCAGATTGGTGTCAACCCTTGCGGCAAACTCAAAAAGAAGGTGTCGACACCACCAAAACCGGTGTCAAACCCAAAACATGATTTTCAAGTTTCCAAACAACTTTTCAACGCGAACAAGCGTAAACGAGCAATCCCAACAAGTTTAAATCAATTTGTACACCTCCAAAACTAAGATACAACAACACCAACGATTTCCAAAACAAAATAAAGAATTCAAATACACTTCCCAAAAGCTTTGAAGGACACAAGTGTTACAAAAAATGATACTCCAATGGTTGAATATGATAACTGTCAAATTTGACAAATGCCAAAACTAATGCCAAATTGACACAAGTTTTAGCAGCTGTCATTTGTGTCAACTCAGCCAAAATCAACTGTTTCCCTCTCTCCCTCCCAACAAGACAAATTTGACAGAAACTTGTTTTCACCATTTTTTTTTTCATCAGAATTCACCAAAAAAAAAACTTTAATAATCTTTTTTAATTTACCCAAAATCAGCAAAGTTTTTTTTTTAACAGAATTAGTCAACAACAATCAATAAATCTCAACAAAATCTCAAACCGTAGTTGATAAGGGTTGTATTTGTTGTCCGAATGGTCGATTGACATGTACAAATTTAAATAATTCAAACAAACTCAAATTTAATAGATGAATTATTTTGAAATTATTAATCTCATACTGAATAGCATGACGTTGATAAGGAAGATGCGCATGAAACACGATTTAGAAAATTCGGTTCGGTTTTCCTGTAGTCAATAATAGTGCTATTTTTTTTTTATTCATAAAAATAGTGCTGTTGGTACTAGTCAATAATAGTGCTATTGGTACTGTTGACTGGTTGTCCCAATAAAGACTAGTCACGTAACTAAAGTCCACCATACTCAAAACATTGCATTTTAACAAAACAATATTTGAGATCTTAAAAATTTTATGGAAATTTTTATTAAATATTTTATATGAGTATGAGACTCACATGAAACTTACATAGTGTAAGTTTCATTTCCATATGAGGATATTTGATAAAAATTTTGATAAAATTTTTAGAATTTCTAACATTTTTCTTTTAACGGAGTTTACACAGTTAACGTCTGATTATCCCTTTCTTTCTTTCTTTCTTTAGAGCATCTACACTGGTTTGTCATTGGAGCTGCCATTGTTATAATATAGCAGCAGTGTTGAAAAATGATACTCTAATGGTTGAATATGGCAGCTGTCAAGTTTAACAAATGCCAAAACTTGTGTCAAATTTCACATAAGCTTTGGCAGCTGCCATTTGTGTCAACTCAACTGAAACCAACTATTTCCCTCTCTCTCTCTCCCTCCCAACAAAACAAATTTGGCAGAAACTTGTTTCACCATTTTTTTTTTTAATCAAAATTCACCAAAAAAAATTTTCAATAATTTTTTTAATTTACCAAAATCAGCAAAGTTATTATTATTATTATTTTTTATATAGAATCAGTAAACAATAACAAATAAATCTCAACAAAATTTGAAACAAATTCAACAAATCTCAAATTCAAAAAAAAAAAAAAAAAAAAAAAAAACTCAACAATTTTAATAAATTTCAACAAGCAATTTCATAACTTCAAATCTCAGAATCTCAAAATATGAACAAAACTAAAAATAATAAATATCTGGATTTTCCATTTGTTGTTCATATTCCAATAGATTTCAGCAATCAATTTCTTCGTCTTCATCTTCTTTGTGACCATCTTCATTTTCTCTATCGTCTGTGGGGGCTAGATACCACCACCATCTCTGCTCTGTCTTCTCTTTCACCCAGAGTTTAGAACTGAGAGAGAGAGAGAGAGAGATAAAGAAGGGCGGTGGGTCACAGCGTCAAAAGAAGCGGTGAAGAGATAGTTAGCGGTGGAAGTAGATCTGGTTTTGGTAGTTCAAAGTAGATCTGATGGTCCTTGGTTCAGAATTGGCAATCGTCCTTTCGATATTGTCTAACATCGTCGATCCATTTTTTTTTTTTTTTTGAGAGAGAGAGAGAGATGAGTGAGAGAAAGAGAGAGGTAGAGGGTAAACGGTAGCGATTGGCGGTGACGGAAAGCAGGGAGAGAAGTTCCCATAGGGAGAGGAGTTTGCACTGTCACCGATCGAAGAGAGATATGGTTTGTAAAAGAAGAGATATAGAGAGAGAAGAGAGATAGAGTGATTGTTTGCAAATGAGGAGAAGATGAAAGAGAGAGGAAGATGATTGTAGAAGTTGATCTTAGCCGTTGGATTATATAGAAATCCAACGGTAATGGTAGTGTCTTGGAATGTGCAACATGAGCTCAACGGCTCTATTTCAATTTGGAAGTAAAAGAACGGCTATTTTTCCAAATACACAAAACAACAACGGCTATAAATTAAACGGCGAAGAAAAAGTTCATGTTTTTGTAGTAGTATAAATACAGACACCTTGTTTCACCAATTTGAGTTCAAGTAAAAAAACAAAGAGAGGAAAATCATTCACCACTCAAGAAGATGTGGCAATTTGTAGAGCTTGGTGTCATATTACTGAAGACCCAATCGTTGGAAATTCACAATGTCATGCTCATTTTTTGGGAAGATTTTTTTTTAAAATTATTGCTTGCTATAGAATGATCACTCAAGAACACTAGTGTCTATGTCATCTCGACGGGGTGTAATCATGAAATGTTGCGACAAATTTTGTGGATGTTTAGCGTAAGTCGAAAATCTGCACCCAAGTGGGATGTCTCAAGTTGATATAATAAGATTTGATCTTCATTTATTATGTTAGTTTTTTTTATTTTGTCCCATATAAAAATTAACTAATTAATTAATTTAATATTTTATTGATATAGATGCTTCAAGCAAAACTTTTATACCATCAAGATGAAAACAAATATTTTTCTTTTGAACATTGTTAGGCAATCTTGCAAAACAATATCAGGTGGCAAGATGTAACTCCTACGAACACAGTGAAGTCAAGGATACATATACCATTTTTCCCTAATTCAGCCCCCGAATCTCCTATGGATAACTGCATTTCTCTTGAAGACAACAACAATCCAAGTGTTGGTAACAATCTAACTGTTGGTAATAATCCAATCGCTAAGGGTAGTGTCTCTGTAAGGGATAAAAGGCCTATGGGTAGAAAATTTGCAAAAGAATTGTTTCGGAAAAGTGAAGCTATTCAAGCTGAAGTCAACAAATATAACAATTTATTGGAGACATTTAACCAACACCTGGTTAGAAGGAAATGAAAAAAGCTGAAAGAGAAGAAAAAAGGATTCAAGCATTGCAGGAGATGAAAGAACAAGAGATTAAAAAGGAAGAACATTTCCAGAAGATGAGAGAACTAGAGATCAAAAATAAATAACGTTTGATAATGACTACAGACATTTCTCATTTGGACCCTAAGACGAAAGCGTATTACATAATGCCCAAAAATGAGATTTTCGCTAAGTGGTCGGCACATGCTAGCAACCCAAATTACTATTTTTCCCTGCTTCTTGATGAGTAAGTATGGGACAATGTATTTTTTAATTTTGCAATGCCATTTATTTTTCAATGTAATTTTGAGTATTTTATATTTAAATTTACGGGTGAATTATATTTAAATTTTTTTTGAAAATTTTCAATTGTTTTTTCATTTTTTATATTTTTATAGTCAAGTATAATGTAAATATATAATTTTTGTTACAAACAGTATAAAAAAGGTCACAAAAGACAAAAAAAAAAAAAAAAAAAAAAAAACATATATCCAAACAATACCTACAAGTTTGGAAGGAAAGTTGGTTGAGATGTACTAAAATAGCATGTGACAATTGAAGCACTTTTGCTATAATTTGGAAAAATAAAATTATTCATTACCAAATTATAGCAATGGCAATACTATTTTGACAAACACCATTAGAGATGCTCTTAGTGCTTCTTTCCATTTCTCGCTTTCTCACTTTTCATGTTTAACTTTGTTTTTTTTTGTTTTTTTTATTTTTTTTATTTTTTGGAAATTACACTGACACTACCCTAAAAAGTATTTTGACAAAATAAAAAATATATTATAAATATTAATAATTAATATTATAATTGTTTTCACTAATATATAGCAAATTTTTAAAATTTACACTTTATAATATTTTATCTTTCTTTTTTTTCACTCTTTCTTTCTGAGATGATATCTAACTATTTTTTTGATAAAGTACATTGATAATTCTTACATTATACTCTTTATATTATTTTGGTCCTCGTAATTTTAATTAGCTTAATTTTGACTATTAATTTTAGAATTTATGTCCATTTGGTATAATTGATAACATAGAATAGAATTTGAAATAATAATAATAATAATAATTGAGTTGGTTGAGGTTAATTCACAAAATTAAACAAATTTATAATTTTACTTATAAAAGCGTAATACATAATGCTTCTGTGCTTATTTTTCATTAAAAAAATACTCACAATTATAATCAATTAGACCAAATTCACACGAAATCTTAAATTCAACATCAAAATTAAGCCAATTAAAATTATAGAGACTAAAATAACAAAAAAAATCAAAATAAAAAATAATTAGTGTAATTTATTATTTACCCTTCTTTTTTCTACTTCTTGTTTTTTTTTTTCTTTTTTTGTTTTTTTTTAAAAAAATCTCTCTAACAGTTAGTTTATTATTTACCGTTACCCTTCTCATCCTTGATCTGTTTTCCCTATTTCTCTCTCTTAAATGTTATTTTACTACTTTGTGCACAGTATATATATACATTCATACATATATATCACAGACATCCAAGCATAAGATTCAAAGTTGTATATGAAATATGATCAAATGGTTTTTTTTTTTTTTTTTTTGTGAACTGATCAAATGGTTCAACATGGAGTATTCTCGCCCCAATATTTCATGAGTGGGCAAAAGAAGACGGAAAAATATTAAAGGATGTTAAAAAGGAAAAGAGTTGAAAACGTTAACCAACTCGTAGTACAAAAGAGTACACTTTTGGCAATTAAAAGATATACACTTTAGGTACTAAAAAAAATTTGGTTTGGTTGACAAATGAGAGGGAATAAAAATAACCACAAAAATTATGTGGTCCAGGCATTGCCACGTGACATGGTTATAGATTATCATGTATATGACAGTTATCAAATTCTTGTCAAACACTGTATTAGTGTTTTATGTTATGCAAAACTCATCAGAATATGAAATCTTATTGATATAGAAGTCTTGAACAACCGGAGATTGTTTGGGATAGGACTTCTGGAACATTCAAATTACTTGAGAGGTAAGTCATTGGATATTATAAACAAGCAACACCCTTATGGGTTGAGGTACGCAATTTCTCTCTATGAATTACTCCATTAAATATTTTGATAATATTGGAGGACTGACTTGGGCATCGGAAGACCCCTGGCTACGGCTGGGGGTGTTTTGTCTTGCAGATAGCGATTGTATGGTGGTGCTATTCGTCTTCTTCGTTGGATTTCTTTATCAACAAGTACGTGATTTTTCTTTGCCCGTACAATTGGCGCCGTCTATGGGAAACGATGAAATTCAAGAAAGATAATTAATAAACCACGGTAAACTTTCTTGGAGGGCCTTGTTTATGATATCGGTTGTTTTTTACCGAATACATACTTTTATGTTGGAGTTCATCAACAACAAAAACAAATACAGTGTTCTTGTATAAATATGCTTTCAAATCTACATGGATTTAAGCCACTGCTTTTGTAATGGTCATCATTCATAAGGCTCTATCAAAGATTTGCTATTTCAATATATATAGAAGTATAACGTGTGTATGCAGATATGACGAAAAGCAACGTTAGCAAAGTCACATGCAACCAGTTTCAAGATTTTGTTTGTAGACACTCGTTTTTTTTTTTCCCAGAGTTGCTTCTAGGCTCGGTGTAAAGTTAATCGTGCACATAAGAGGATTGACATAACTCAACAGAGGAAAAAGAAATAGATGAGTTGCGATATGGTTACATAAATCAAAGTATAAGTCATGGCAAAAAGACAGTAGCTTCCTAACCAAGATATTATATTGAATTTTTATTATTTACGGAGTATGGATTTTATGCATTATTACTCTACGGATTAAGATATTTTATTGTGCTAAATTTTGATCATCTATGGAGCACGTAGTTTATCCATTATTATTCCGACCACGAATACATGGAAGGTCAAATTATTATATCAGATTTTTATCTAAAAATATGAGTTTTTATACCAAACGTGGATGAAAACTATTATTTGGGTCAAATATACTGATATGGAGTTCGCGCTTTATGGATCATGGGGGCAATATGAATTACACTACCTTTTGGTTACAAATTTTATCTCTTTGCCAATTTGGTTTGGGCAAGAGATAAGTTGGCAGATTTGATCAACTTGAAAAATCTTTATCGAGCGGGTTTTGCTTGGTGAAGTAGATTGGCAGATTTGACCAATTTTGAAAATCCTTGTTGAGCGAGTTTTGCTTGGCGAAGTATGTTGGTAGGTTTGACCAACTTGAAAAATCTTTATTGAGCAGGTTTTGCTTGGTAAAGTAGATTGGTAGGTTTGACCAATTTTGAAAATTCTTTATTGAGTGGGTTTTACTTGGTGAAGTAGATTGGCAGGTTTAACCAATTTTGAAAATCTTTGTTGAGCGGGTTTTGCTTGGCGAAGTAGGTTAGCAGGTTTGACCAACTTGAAAAATCTTTATCGAGAAGGTTTTGCTTGGTGAAGTAGATTGGCAGGTTTGACCAATTTTGAAAATCTTCGTAGAGCGGGTTTTGCTCAGCAAAGTAAGTTGGCAGGTTTGACCAACTTAAAAAATCTTTGTCAAGCGGGTTTTGCTTGGCGAAGTAGGTTGGCAGGTTTGACCAACTTTGAAAATCTTTGTAGAGCGGGTTTTGCTCAGCAAAGTAGGTTGGCAGGTTTGACCAACTTGAAAAATCTTTGTCGAGCGGGTTTTGCTTGGCAAAGTGGGTTGGTAGGTTCGACCAACTTTGAAAATTTTTGTAAAGCAGGTTGGTGGTTTGTCCAACAGTGGGATTCCTTGCCGAGCAGGTTTTGTTTGCCAATAAGCAAGTTGGTGTTTTGGTAGTTCCTAACAAGATTAGGCATTCTTGGAATAAGTCCTAACAAGGCATTTTTGGAATAAGTCCTAACTAGGTTAGGCATTCTTGGAATAAGTCCTAGCAAGGCTAGGCATTTTCAGAATAAGTCCTAACGAGGTTAGGCATTCTTGGAATAAGTCCTAATAAGGCATTTTTGGAATAAGTCCTAACTAGGTTAGGCATTCTTGGAATAAGTCCTAGCAAGGCTAGACATTTTCGGAATAGGTCCTAACGAGGTTAGGCATTCTTGGAATAAGTTTCAGCAAGGCTAGGCATTTTTGAAATAAGCCCTAACACCTATGTATGGTTTTAGCTAGGCATTATTACACGGCTATTTTTATTATAACAACAGAAAGCTTCCACTCTTTCACTGGGTTCAAAGAGAATGAAAGCTTGGGGGCAATTGAGAGGGAATAAAAATAACCACAAGAATTATGTGGGTCCAGGCATTGCCATGTGGCATGGTTATGGATTACCATGTATATGACAGTTATCAAATTCTTGTCAAACACTGCATTAGCATTTTATGTTATGCAAAACTCATCAGGATATGAAATCTTATTGATATAGAAGTCCTGAACAACCGGAGATTGTTAGGGATAGGACTTCTAGAACATTCAAATTACTTGAGAGGTAAGTCATTCGATATTATAAATAGGCAACACCCTTATGGGTTGAGGTACGCAATTTCTTTTTATGAATTACTCCATTAAATATTTTGATAATATTGGAGGACTGACTTGGGCGTCGGAGGACCCCCGGCTACGGCTAGGGGTGTTTTGTCTTGCACATAGCGATTGTGTGGTGGTGGTGCTATTCGTCTTCTTCGTTAGATTTCTTTATCAACAAGTATGTGATTTTCCTTTGCTCATACAACAAAGATACACATTGTAGCTATTAAAAAAACTTTGGCTGGCAGAGTGCAATCCTTAATTCCTAAAAATAATTTAGTCGATATTTGTTTTATTTTTGACGACTAAAAATAATCTTCTTTCATTTGCATTCCTTCACACAAACCCAGCCCCAAATCGACCCACTCACCGCTATTGACGATTGACTGTGATTTTGATGGTTTGATGATATTGATTCATGATTAATGTTTGGGAATGACGGAATTGCTCCTATTTCAACTTATGAAATTGTCATTGTTGCTGCCGTGTATTATATGTCAGCTCTATGGCGGTGTAGTTGGTTGCTATTGAGTTGGGCAAATGCTGAGGTGTCTTCAAAGAGTGTAGTTACGAAGCGACTGAAATCTGTCATCTTCTGGAAGTGGTGAAAGTGTTTTTGAGAATTGTGTTCTGTATTTATGTTAGTGTTTTTGCGAACTGTAACACTATTCATCTTTCTATTTTAATGCTCTTTCAAGGTGTCGGACAATCTGGTATATAGATAGCTGCTGCCATGCTCATTTGTCTTACAAGTTGTGTCACCGTATGTTTCCGTGTTCTTTTTCTTTAATTTAATTTATGTGTAAATTATGCACACCACCTATTTGCTAATATGCCTCTGAAAATAGAAAATCTGTTGGTGTCTCAACCATGAATAAAGAGGCATTCTAACTACCAGCCACCAACACTAAGCTACAAAACCTGGAATAGAAATTTATACTCTTGCTTTGGTAACAAATGATGAACCTTACCAAACTTAAACAAAAGAAATCGAAGACTGCTTTCAAAAGGTGTAGTATAGCCATCAGTTCTAAGTGGTGGTGATTATTGCAAAGTTGTTGAGATATAGAAGGAGCTAGAATTGATTAGTAAATCTCTCTTTCTGTCTCATTAGAGAAATAAAGGCATATCTCTATTGGCAACTTTCTTTCTTTACTGAGTTTGAGTTCGGCTTGTTTGATTATCGATCTCGTTTATTGAGTTCGATCTCGACTTAATAACTAACTGAGTTCGAGTTCGACTCGATAAGATTTTTTTTTTATATATATTATTTAATACATACATAATGTGTTTATGCTATTATATGTATATATTTATATATTATTTAATATATAAATAATGTATTTATATATTATTTAAATAAAGATAAACGAGCCGAGTTTAAACGAGCCGAGCCGAGCCGAGCTAGCTCACGAGCAGCTTAGTTTATTTGCAGCCCTATTTAAATGTTACGCATGGGGCCATTGTCGTCATGTGGCAAGTCTTTATTGGGACTAAGGCTGCAAATGAACAGAGTCGTTCATGAATAAGCTTAAGTTAGTAAGTGCTTGTTTGAACTCAATTTGTTAAATTTTTATTGTGTTCGAACTCGAACTCAAGTTCATTAATATCTTAATAAAGAAATCTAAGCATACAAAAGCTTGGCCCATTAGTTTGACTCATTCACTAGCTTGTTTAACATTTATTTAAATAATAGAATAAATGTATTATTTATATATTAAATAATGTAAAAATATGTATAAAAAATAAGATAAATATGTTATTTATATATTTAAATAATATAAATGTAAATAATAGCTAAACTTATTTATATGTAAATAATAGCTAACTATAGATAATACATTTATGTAATAGTAGTGGTTGGGTAAACTATCAATAGGTCCTAATAGTTAGACACAATTCTCATCAAGTTCTATTGAAAATAAGTCTTGGTAAAATTGTCGTTAAAAATAAATTTTTTGTGACAATTATTTTATATATGTCGCTAAAAATTGACAATTAGTGACTTTTTTTATGACGAATTTTTTCCATAGGACCTATTAGATAATAAGCCCACTTATTAGGACCTACACGTAAGTATCCCGTGATATTATTCACTGTGTTTGGTTTTATTTTTCTGGACTCAATTTTCTGAAAATTGAGTTTTTTTATTTTTCATGTTTTTTTAATTTTAGTGAATTATTTAAAAATTTTAAGCAATTTTTTTACTCTTTTAGATGCACCTTACTTATATGTATTTAAAAAGTAAAATATATGTAAAAAAAAAAATTTAAAAAATTAATAAATACACAAGAATACCAAAAATGTACTGAATTTTCATATCATTTTTGTATTTTTTGGTGTTTAGTGAATTTTTTTAAGGTTTTTTTCACAAATATTTTAATTTAAGTGTATTTATGTTTGGTGTATCTAAAAATTAAACAAAAATTGCTTAAAATATTTAAAAAATCACTGAAAATTAAAAAAAATATGAAAAATAAAAAAATTTAATTTTTTGAAAAGTGAGTTTAGAAAACTCAAACCAAACAAACTGATTATTTTGATAAGATATTGACTTTCTTTTTTAGTATGTTTATATATATTGTATTTATAATTTTATAATCAAAATTTCAATTATAACTTTAGTCTCATACGCAAGATTGAATTTATAATTTCTTTGGTTCGTTTAGATTCGTGAACAAACTCGAGCTTGGTTCATTAATTTTTTATTGAGCTTGACCTCGAGTTTGAGCTCGTTAAAATATTAACAAACAAACCCAAACATACTAAAGCTCAGCTCGGCTCGTTTGCAGCCCTAATTGGGACACATCATCTACGACCAGGTGTAACGCCCCAACCCTTCACATGTCATCGATATTGTCTGCTTTGGGCCATGCCCGCACGGATTTGTTCTTCCCAGTGGGTCACCCATCCCAAAACTACTCGAGCCTAAGCACGCTTAACTGGGGAGTTCTGTTAGGGATTTCACCACCCAGGAAAAGGCCTCGGTGCTATGTAAGGGTCTAGGTTTTTACTTTTATAGCCCAAGAACTCTCCCTCCATTCCCGATGTGGGACACTGGGATTTCAATCCACCCCCATTAGGACTGCACGTCCCCTTGTAGTAGCCTGCCAGCTCACAAGCCTGCCCACATGCACCGAGAGACGCCAGGGGTCCACACTCGGAACTCCAGAGAGCTGGCTCCATTTGTAACGCCCTAACCCTTCACATGTCATCAATATTGTCTGCTTTGGGTCATGCTTGCACGAAATTATTTTTCCCGGTGGGTCACCTATCCTAGAACTACTCCAGTCTAAGCACGCTTAACTGGAGAGTTCTGTTAGGGATTTCACCACCCGGGAAAAAGCCTCGGTGCTATATAAGGGTCCAAGTTTTTACTTTTATAGCCCAGAAACTCTCCCTCTATTCCCGATGTGGGACACTGGGACCTTACACCAGGGATGTCATCGGCTTGCTGGCTAGCTAATCTCACCCGGCCGAGTCTTATTTTTTTAGGATTTGGGAATATAATTTTAGCCCATGGGATCAAGCTAAGCCAACATTCTCAGTCTGACATATTAATGGGCTAAGCTTGGAATTTATATTTTCAACCCAGCCTGGCCCAACCCGCTATTAAGTTAATTAATTAATTAAATATCTTAATATATATATATATTCTTTATTAGGATCTAGACTTTATCTTTGTTGATTTATTGAAATTCACATTTGTGGTAACGTGCGATTGAATTTATTTAAAAAATCTTTCAATTTATATACAATTTTTTTCAATTTATAATGATGTCAGGATATTTATTTAATAAATATAATGTGTGATTGAATTTAATTATGGAATGTTTGAATTTTTTATTTTTGACATATAACCCGATTGGTAGGCTTGGGATTTATAATTATTTTTTAGGTCAAACTTGAACAAATGTAGAGACCCGATGTTAGAACCAAACCGAATTTGAACAAACACAAATCCCTTATAACACTGGCCCAGCCCGACCCAGCCCAACGAATGCCCACCCCTATTGCCACATCCTATATTAATTTGGCATCCATTCATCCTGTAATATTTTCATAATAATAAACAAATATTACCACCATAGGATCATCACATCAAAAAAAAAAAAAATCAAACCACAATCATTTTTTCTCTAAAAATATAGATTTATTTATATTGCAATAAAAATCATAATCAAAATTATAAAATATTCTACCACACTAACAAAGTTAAAGCAAAAAAAATTTAAAAGAAAATTATTCCAACTATACGTTCTAAAAAGCCATAATGATATTCATCTTCTAGAGAGACATTATCAAAACAAATTCAGTTCCCAAATTCTCAACCTCACTTATATAAATATTCTCAGCTAACATCCATAACTTGCGAAATCTGCATCCAAAAGATAAACATATAAAGATAATTGAAACTATATTAAGTTAATATAAATTTTTTAATGAAATTAGTATTTACGAAAGAAATATACTATAAATGGAGCATGCCAAGCAACATGAGCTCCAATAGCTTGTCCAATTGTTTTGACAAGTCCATATGATCGGATCAAGCTCTTATTAGGTTTGACTGGCACTTGAACATGTACCTCCCAATAGTCAGGTCCTAGTTCTTCCCATTTTACTTGTTTAGATGGGTCTGTGCTTTTCAGTACTCCGATTGCAACTGTTTTTGTTGGCCTAATGATATTTTTTAGAACAACTATATCTCTCACTTGTAAATCAAGATTTAACTACTTAAGTAATTATATATTTACAATAAATAAATAAATAATATTTAAAAAATAAACTAGTACAAAGTGCTAGAGTGAAGATGTTCACAACTGAAAGTGATATGCATTTCTTTAGTAGATAAACAAGCCACATGATTTAATTACTTAATTGGTTCACTACACTACAACAGATTATATAAAAGTAACAACCGTAAATCTTTAGACAATATCAAACAATAGCTTAAAAAATCAACAACAACCAAAGGCACCAATCAACAACAATAAAAACCATGCCCATTATGAATATCAGGATCCCCTAAACTCAACAATGTAAATCAAATGTAATTGTGAAAAATAACAATCAACTAATTACTTTCAAGCAAGATTATGAGGGAATTAGAAAGAGCTCATGCGTTAATAAATGATAGAGAGATGTCTTGTTGAAATTTCACAAGAAAATTATAAAATAAAAAAAAAGCACAAGTTTCATCATGTTATTGTTTTTACTATGTAGCACATTTTGTCTAGATTTAAACAATGGAATTTAGGCTCACGATATTCATTCCTTGGTTAATTGTAAGACAAGTTTTGCATGCTATTCTAAAATAAAGCTGGAAGTAATGTGATATATATGATTAGCTCTTAGTGGGTACCTGAATAAGAGAGGCATCTTGTATCGATGACAAGGGCCATACTTGATGTTGAGTGGCCACGTCAAAGAGAACTAGAAGCTGTTGTGACCTAACCAAATTTGAACTAATTAATTTTACAAACATGCACACAAACAAAACTACGTTTAATATATACATACATATATACATAGATATATGTATATATATTTGTGTAGGAAAAACATTAATAAAAGTATATTTAATTCTTGTTACGAGATGCCAAGAGACAAAATAGGTCAATATACAAGTATACTGGTATGAGTACAAGATGTGACACCCACATGTCCACCAGACACAAACAAAAGTAAATTTAATTCTTGTTATGGGACAAGACAAGTAGTTTCACTCGCACCAAGATGAAGGGTAGTTTCCTGAGATACAGTGACATTTAGTTTCTTGTCCGTACACAACTAAATATAAATTAAGTATATAAAAAAAATAATGAAAATAAAAAATAAATATGGTGGGTCAGCCGTACATAAAAAAGTTAGTAAGACCACCATTTTGCAAAAAATAAAGTTAGTATAATTTAATCATAAGTAAATTACTGAAGAAATACAAAAATACACCGCTTCATGCTTAAATCATTCGAATTGACCAAAACTCAAAAAACAAAAGTTGTACGGAATCAAATTTCCTAAAAGGCAACTCAAACGAATGTAGTATAAACTGAACAGGTTAAGACAAAAACTTGATAGAAGAACCTAGACGGAATTCGACAGAAAAATCTGAAGCTAAAAATGAAAAGAAACTGCCCTAAGATGATTTTTTTCGAAAAAGTTCAAAACACGAAAAGTGTTCAGAATAATATTTTACTTCAATTTATGCGAAATCAACAAAAATGAGCTCGTTTCGTGGGTTAAAACATATAAAATCTGCATTGTTAAAATGAATAAAAACTATTGTAACCAAGATCATCCGATTACAAGTTCTAATCGATCTTTTTAGTACAAATTTAAAATACAAAAGTTGTCTAGAATTACGTATACATGCTTCTGCCCAAATTTCATAATTTATTAAGGTCGTTTACTATTTTTCAAGATGTACAAATCAAAACAATTCAAACTATACCAATAAATTCATATGAAATTCTTTGTATCTTAACTCCACCACTTTGGCCCTTCACTTCTAGCTTACACATATATCTCATGTGCCTCCCATATACCTAATACTGCTCCGAAGCTAAACTTGCACAAAAATATCGTTCCGAGTTTGACCCACACTCCCCGGACGGTTAGCATATACATACGTGTATAAATCAAAGCACTCGTCTACTCTTGAGAACGAGACAATAATATATATATATATACACAATCCCTCATCTACTCATGAGAACAAATATAGCAATATCGAGCCTAAGGTACTCAAATAAATCTCATAATCTTTACTTTTTTTTATACAATTTTTCTCACCAGCACTCAAATAAAACAACAATTCATGGAGGCATGGTAGAGTATTCGGAATTTGTCTATGAATTCTTAATCTATTTTAATTTCATATGTCCATGAGTATGATTACAACCATAAAATAAATACATATAAAACTCTAAACCTTACATACACAACTAACCAAAATAGTTGAAATCAATCCATCATCTAGATGCAAGTTCAATATCAAACCAACATTAAATAAATAAAAACAACAGAATAAATATAAATCAAGAAAAGTGAGTTTTACACTCACAATTATTTTTTTAAAAATAAAAAAAATACTTAAAAAATTAATAAAATCACCAAAATAAAACTCTAACATTTTTTTTGTTTTCTATCCTCTTTCTCGAAATTTCCCCCGGCTCTTTTTGTCTCTCGGCTCTCTCTCTCTCTCTCTCTCTCTCTCTCTCTCTCTCTCTCTCTCTCAGTTTCCTCTTCCGCCTTTTTTTTTTTTTTTTTTTCACACGAGCGCAACCCTCCCTTTTTTTTTTGTTCACACAGGCATTGCCGCACAACCTCTATTTTTTGTTTTTTTGTTTTTGTTTTTCTTTCTTTTCTTTGCCTCTTATAACCTAATAACTATTATATTATATTTTATTATATAAATATAACATATATAAATATGTTATATAAGATCAATATATATAACATCTTTTCATATATATAAAAAACATATAAATATATATAAATATTCAGATTAATTATATATAATTAAATATCACATTAAATTCTCACGTACCCACACAATTAATAAAGCCAAGAAAAATTAAAGTAATACTAATAATAATGACTTAAGAAAAATTAGGGTCGCTACAAGTAGTGTACCAAAAATTTATTTATTTATTTATAAATAAATTTGTTCACATTTTAAATAAATAAATATTATTTTTGATCTTTATATCTTTAATTAGATCAATTTTAATTTTTAATTTTGTGTCAATTTGGTCCAATTAATAATACCGTTAATTAGTGTTTTTGTCGAAAAATAATCGCTGAATTTGTTCAGATTAACTCACCGAATTAAGCAAATTTATTATTTTGCCTCTAAAAAAATGACATATGTCACTTTTGGCATATTTGTCATTAAAAAATGCTAACAATTAGGACAAATTACACTATTAGTCCCTCTATTTTGGCTATTGTGTTATTTTAGTTTTTGTAATTTTAATTGAATCAATTTTAACCTTAAATTTTTGATTTTATCTCAAATTGGTCCAATTGATAGCGTGTTATATTGAGTTCAATTTATTTTTTTATATTTATTTTGTACATTTTAAAAAATGTTGGAAGTATATTGACATTTTTTGTTTTTTTTCAAAAAATGACATTAGAAAGCTTAGAAATTTTTTAGTTTCGTGACATTTCTCAAAATGCCATTAAAATATTTGTTTATGATACTTTTCACTTAATGCCATAAAAAGTAACTTACATCTATCTAGTTTAATGGCATTTTTAAAAAAATGCCATTACCGCTAAACTTTAGTGGCATCTTTTGATAAGTGTCATTAATACAATTTCTTGTGTCATTCTTTTATAAAATGCCATAAAATTGATGTTATTAAATCACATTTTTGTTGTAGTAAAGTGGCACTTTTTTTCTTTTTATTTTTTATTGAAATGCCACTAAAGCCTTGTATGTTTGTGGCTTTGTGACATTTTTCTAAAATATGCCACCAAATATTCTTTTTGTGACATTTTTTAAAAACATGCCATTAGTATAGTGTCACTAAAATGTGTTTTTGTTGTAATGTGGGATAGATGTTACACACTAATCCCAATATCTCTTTCATGAAGCTAACTTCATGAGGCAATTTCTCATTCAATTCTTAATGATTTTTTGTCATTCTTTTTGTGGTGTAAAGATCTCATTGCAAAGTATCTGGACCCACTTGGACCCAACACAATAGATGGTTGGTACCCACTTTAATATTTAATTAAAGTCACCAAAAACCCATTTTTTCCAACAATTCCCCACATGAATAAAAATTGACCGAATGACTCAACAAACGAACACCGTTGAACAATAATGACTCGAAGAGAGAGTACAACAGACTAACCCCGATATTAGAGAAGGTAGCTTTTGGCTTTGAACCTCTCCCAGTGAAAACCTATCGAGTTTACTAGCTGATCAGTGACTATGACATCTTGAACTGCTCTGCCATTTATGTAAACTGAGACAATAGATCTTACACGGGAATTGCTCCTACCATCATTCTGTTCTCATTGATGTGCCCTGTATGGCCCTGAGCACTAGCTTGGTTCAACGAGTGGTTTCAAAGAATTTTGGCCTTCCCAATTCTTCTAAAAGCAGCCCCACTTCACACTCACTTAGGTGACTCTTCAAAGTATCTTGTTATACCTTGTTTGAATCCTCAACACATAAGAGTCATTAAAAGCTTTGCTTAACCTTCACCCCCCGCAGGTATCACTGCTTAAAGGAATGGCTGGAGGGTTTTACCCCCACAGTGACATACCATTGTTACACGTAATTTGGTTGTCCCATTGAACCTAGATCTTGGGATCTCTAGTCAACTAGGTTAGATTTCCATTCCAGTAACTTCTAAAGGCCTCAGCTCCATTCCTTTTGACGATGTCTTGACTAACACTCGATTTAACCCTTTGGTTAGCGGATCCACAATGTTGTCCTTAGACTTTACATAGTCTGTAGAGACAACTCTATTCGAGAGTAGTTGTCGTATGGAATTATGTCTACGATGGATATGTCTAGACTTTCTATTATACATATTACTCTGTGTCCTACCAATTGCAGATTGACTATCACAATGAATACAAATAGTTGGCAAGACCAACATGTTGTTGCTTTATCTAAAGCAATAAACTCTGATTCCATCGTTGATCTAGATATACACATTTCCTTGGAAGATTTCCAAGACACGGCTACCCCACCAAGAGTGAACACATATCCACTAGTGGACTTTGAGTCCTTTATATCTGATATCCAATTCGCGTCACTATAGCCTTCTAGCACCGCTGGATATCGAGTATAATGTAGCCTATAATCCCGAGTGTAGCGTAAATACCTTAACACTAACACAATGCCCTTCCAATGAGTAGCATCAGGATTACTCATGTATCTACTAAGCCTGCTAATCGAGTAGGCTATATTCGGCCTAGTACAACTCATCAGATACATCAAACTTCCAATTAGCCGAGAATATTCTAACTGAGAGACACTCTCTTTATTATTCTTGGTAAAATGAAGACTTAAGTCTACAGGTGTCGATGACACACTTGCATCTGATCCACTAAACTTCTCAAGTATCTTATCGACATAATGAGACTGAGAAAGTACAATTTTGCCAGATGTTTTGGTAATCTTAATTCCCAAAATAACATCTGCAACACCCATATCCTTCATGTCAAACTTGGAGTTTAACAACTTCTTGGTAGTTTTGATCATTTCATCATTACTGCCTATAATGAGCATATCATCAACATATAGACACAAAATGACATAACCTCTGTCAGTGTCTTTGACATAAACACACTTGTCACATTCGTTGATTCTAAACCCACTTGACAACATTATGTTGTCAAACTTCTCATGCCATTGTTTAGGCGCTTGCTTCAAACCATACAATGATTTGACAAGTTTACAGACTTTCTATCTGTGCCTTGGAGCTGAAAACCCTTCAGGTTGCTCCACGTAGATTTCTTCATTCAAATCCCCATTTAAGAAAGCTGTGTTTACATCCATCTGGTGTATCTCCAGATTGCGCAAAGCTGCTATTGCAATCACAATGAAAATGGATGTTATCCTAGTTACAGGTAAGTACGTATCAAAGTAATCCAGACCTTCTCGTTGCCTGTACCCTTTGATAACGAGCCTAGCCTTATACTTATCAATTAACCCATCGGCTTTCATTTTTCTTTTAAAAATCCCTTGTAGCCTAAAGGCTTACTACTTGGAGGTAAATCCACTAACTCCCAGGTGTGGTTCTGTAAGATGGAGTCAATCTCACTTTTCATCGCTTCTTTCCACAAAGGACTCTCAGGGGAAGTCACAGCTTCGTGGAAAGTTTGAGGTTCATTCTCAACCATATAAGTCAAGAAGTCTGAACCAAAAGACTTGGACATCCGAGCCCTTTTACTCATTCTAGGCTCATCTAAAACCTCAATTTGATCATTACCTTGATCATCAAAATGATCATCATCACTAGCAAGCTCATCAAATTGCTCTAAAGACCTCGGAACCCCTTATTGGGTTCGGCAATGAAAAATGTCTTCAAAGAAACATGCATTCCTTGACTCCACGATGGTATTCCTGTGTATGTTTGAAATTTCAGACTTATGTACAAGAAACTGATATGCACTACTATTATGTGCATACCTAATGAATATACAATCCACGGATTTCAGGCCTATCCTAACCTGTTTAGGTGTAAGTATTGCCACTTTTGCAAGACACCCCCACATTCGTAAGAATTTATAAGAAGGCTTAATGCCTTTCCATAACTCATACGGGGTCTTGTCCACCTTTTTCCGAGGTACTTTATTCAGAATGTAATTCACGGAGAGAATGGCTTCCTCCCACATGTTCTGTGGCAATCCAGAACTTATCAACATTACATTCATCATTTCCTTTAGCGTCCTATTATTCCACTCAGCAATCCCATTTGACAGAAGAGAATGAGGCGCTGTGGTTTGGTGGATAATCCTGGATTGAGCACAAATCTCAATAAATGGTGATTCATACTCATCACCACGATCACTTCTTAAAGCCTTAATCTTGCGGCCTAATTGATTCTCAACTTCATTCTTATAAAGAACAAACTTGTCAGTAGCCTCACCTTTGCTTTTGAGCAAATACACATAACAATACTTAGTGCAATCATCAACAAAAGTGATGAAGTACTTATTGCCACCACGTGATTGTATAAACTTTAAGTCACACACATTACTATGCACTAAGTCCAACGGCTCTGAACTTCTTTCAATAGAATGAAACGAAGATCTTGTTAATTTTGCTTCAACACAAGTTTCATACTTGTGTTTTGGATTAATCTTAAAAGATGGTATGTGATCTAACTTGATTAATCTACGTAAAGATTCAAAGTTCACATGTCCTAGTCTACCATGCTACAAATTGGAAGACTCAAGCATGTAAACAGAAGAAGATGCATCTTTAATTCTCTTTTGGATAACAGTCATTAAATTGAGTTTAAACATACCCCCCAACATATAACCCTTACCCACATACACTTCACTCTTGGTCAGAACGACCTTGTTAGACTCAAAAACCATGTGAAAACCATGTTTGCTGAGAAGAGACCCTGAGGCAAGAGTCTTACGAATGTTCGGAACATATAGGACTTTGTTCAAGGTCAGCTCATTTCCTGAGGTTAACTTGAGAACTATCTTTCCTTTCCCCTCAACAATTGAGGTAGCAGAATTCCCCATAAACAACTTCTCACTGTTTGTAACTGGCTCGAAAGTTGTAAATAGCTTCTTCTCAGAGCATATGTGGCGTGTAGCCCCAGTATCAATCCACCATTCTCTTAGGTTTCAACCCACCAGATTTACCTCAGAGACAATAGCAGACAAGTAAGTGCATGTCATCCTCATCATGGAAGTGCTCTTGTATATCTGCCATGTGAGCAGGAGGTTTGGTCTTGTATGGCGTCTTCTACTTGCAGTAGTCACTAGCCCGATGCCCCTCGCTACCACAGTTGTAGCACTTCCCAATAACCAGGTTCCTGCGACTTGTATGCCGACTTCTTTGCCACACCACCTCTTGGCCCCAGCTTTGAGCCCTTATTCACAAGAGGCTTTTTCCTCACCCTAGAAGATTTGCCATGCTCAATGACATTGGCCTTCACAGAGGAGGTACTCCCTTATTTCTTTCTATTATCCTCCTCAATATGGAGTGAGACAGCCAGCTCTTCAACTGATATTTCCTTGCGCTTGTGCTTTAAGTAGTTCTTGAATTCCTTCCAACTATTGAGAAGTTTCTCAATCATCATAGCAACTTGGAATGACTCGTTCAAAGGCATCCCCCCAACATGAATTTCATACAAGATCACTTGGAACTCCTGGACTTGGCTTATCACAGTTTTTGAATCTACCACTCTAAAGTCCAGGAACTGGCCAACCACAAATTTCTTTGCCCCAGTGTCCTCAGTCCTGTACTTTTTGTTCAGAGTTTCCCATAACTCTTTTGCTGAGCTCTTGGCACAAAACACATTGTAGAGTGAGTCTGCCAAGTTGTTGAACACATAGTTTCGACAAAGATAGTCTGTCTGCTTCCATATGTCAAGTGCCATGACTTTCTGCCTGTCTGGCTTATTCTCTGCCACGGCTAGAGGATCCTTGCTCAGAACCTTTGCAAGGTTCAGCGTGGTCAAGTAGAACAACATCTTTTGCTACCATCTCTTGAAGTTCACCCAAGCAAATTTCTCTGGGCGCTCATGGTGACTGTGCGGTCCTCCCGAAACAGTAGGTGTAACGCCCTCAAAATAAAACCCATAACATACACAATATTACAATGCATTACTTAAGAAAATAAATCATTCATCAGAGTATCCGACATTACATATAACATCCAAAAGTGCCCTACGGGCTTACATCCTGCCAAGCCAACACTTGGTCACAAAGACATGAGTTCTAACTCAAATACAAATAAAGCCCTAGGCTTGAATGTTTACATGTAATTCAAATAAATTAATAACTAAAGACAAGGCTTCTTTGTCCAAATCCTCCCAAGCTAAGTCCTTGGAGGTAGTGAATCACCTGGACCTGAAAATAATGTTCCCATAAAGGGTGAGCCACAGCCCAGTAGAAATATACTAAACCAAATATAAGCATTGAATAAAGCAATAGCATTCGATAGATGGATAATACAAATTATCAGTTTCACTTTCCATTAGTTATTCAACTTTTCCTTTTTACCAAATGGCTCAGAACCTGGCCAAACTATAATAGGGAATATGTATGTCACTGTACATTACTCTCAACATAATAAATGAGACTCAAGCTCTCATCAAAACACTTCATACTTCCAGTTTGATACATATTTTAGTGCTGTATCAATAAAACACTTCAATAACAATAAGCACACATAAAAGTAATGCTAATGGAGTCAATCCCCTATCTTCTCCCAAACAATAAAACACTTCAATAGATAAGCACACATAAAAGTGATGCTAATGGAGTCCATCCCCTATCTCCTACCAAACAAAATCCGGTTTAGAGGTCCATCCCCTATCTTCCCCTAAACCGTGGAGTACATCCCCTATCTTCTCCCACACAATATGCATATGCAATGCTCAACCAATACATGTATGTAAACACATAACATATACAACTAACAATCAATACACATAATGTCTGTATTAATTCAACAGTCAAAATTAATGACTTAACCAATGTGATTAGTTTCAGTTATCCTTAATCCACATGCAATGTCTACAACAATCATGACTATCCTCCACCGATAGCCCAAAACAGTTATTTCTAAACTGGAAATAAATAAATCAATAATTCGATAGATGAGTAATTTAAATTAACCAACTACCCCATTTAATCAATAAACTCCTCAATTTCATGAATTTAACTAACTTCCCAATGTTCCTTCAATTTATTCAAACACTTAGGTTTTTTCCAAAATTACCAAAATACCCCCAACATATCAAAATACCAAAACTTAGAACAAAACTCATAGGTTGGAGTAGGAAATCCCTACCTCGAAGAAATAACCCAAAAAGAAGAAGACGAAGATGATGACCCAAACTCAAAGTGCTCAAACTCCAAGATTGTTCAGATTAAACTGAAGCCCTCGACCCACTCTACCTTTTTAATAAAGCAACTAGGGTAGAAACGTACTCTAAATAGATCAAACCCAAGAGAAAAGATGAGTAGGGAAAGAGAGAAGTCGGACCTAGGGTTTGGAATCTAAAAACAGATGAAAAACTGATTAAATTCCCGCTGCTGACTATTTAAATTGAGCAGGCTCGCTCGAGCGAAGACATGGTCGCTCGAGCGACCAGACACAAGAAATGCTCACTCGAGCGAAGAAAAGCTCGCTCGAGCCAAGAATGCAATGCTTCAGGTCTGCAACCCAGAAGCATGCTCGAGCGACAGAATGCTCGCTCGAGCAAAGAGCTCGAAAACATACACCTCACTCGCTCGAGCGAAGAAAAGCTCGCTCGAGCAAAGAAACACTGCTCTCAGGTCTATACTAGACGCAATCGCTCGCTCGAGCAAAGAAACCCTGGCTCGACCCACCCGAGACAAAACTCAATCCTCGCTCGAGTGACCAAACCCTCGCTCGAGCGACCAACCCAAAAACTGGACAACAACACTTGGTTTCCAGACCCAACCAACTTGAAACAAACCTGCCCAACACATCCTATAACTCACATGAGAAAATAAAGGACGACAGTAACAATTATACAATGACAAGATCCATGGAACCTAAGTCCAGATACAGTAATCAAATAGGAAAAGACCGGGGTCGCTATAGTAGGAGTAACACCAGGGTTAACCACAGAGGTCAGAGCAGTTGGATCGACCATAGAGGTCACAGTTGGGGTTGACAAACCACCACCAGCAACATCATCATTGATAGTAGCCATTTCCAAAAAATACGACATAATTTCACTTTCTATGTTTCCAGAAATTAAATTTAACACTAGAAAATTCCATAGTTGGAAATTTAATTCAAAACTAGTCTCACCACTTAACCTAGAATCGAACATGGTCAGGAATGTTTCCAGGAAGACTGGAGGGGTCACATCGGCCTCACTTAAAACCCAGTTAACCTTTTGACAAAACTTTCAAGAGCATGTTGACTCCTAGTCCATGAGAAACAATTTTTAAAATTAAGTTTTCCAATGGATGAATTAGGTTAAAACCCACCAAGTTCCAAACTTACAAGCAATTTTAAAAAATTACTAACCAAACTACAAGCAATATAAAAAGTACTATAACAATACAAGCAAATAAAACTTGCTTTAACACATTGGTAAATAACCATAATTAAAACTCAAGCAAACAATTGCTTTAGATATAAACAAAAGTAAACTAATCCAAATAGGATTATTATTCGTCTAAAACTCATTTTCTCGCTTAGGTATTTCTGTTCAATCAAAAAAGTTAGTAGTCCAAATTTTTATTAAAATCCCAAATTTCATTTGGATTTGTATTCTTCCCTTTTGCACAGTATGCTTACAAAGAAGGTTAGTAGAAAACCACAAAATAATACAAAGCAACTAATTAAGAGAAATTTGTAATTAACCCTTCTAGCACGATCATGAATAGCACAATTAAGTAAAATTAAAAATGCAATATAAGTTACACAAATAAAACTTAAACTCCAAAACTAAATGTACAATTTAATTTACACAATAAATATGTATATAAATTAGACAGGTTACAAAACCTTAAAAATTTATAATTCCAACTAATTAAATTAAAAATTTATTGCCATGAGTTATAAATCAATTGTTACATAATAAACATGTAAATAAATTTGAACAATTAACATACACTTAATTCTAGAGGAATTACATTGTAAATAACTCATGTGAATAATTTTAGAAAGCAATTTAACCTGCAAATTATATTGTAAACTAGCAACATGAAAATCATGATAAAGCACTAGAAATCCAAAACATGGAAGAAAAAAAAAATCCACTTAAATAAATTAAAACAGTGATCAATTACATAAATGAATTAATTTCTAATCAAAATTTCATGAAGTGAAATAGTTTTGTTTTTAATACAAATAACCATGTGAATAAATATAAATTAGTTACAAAACCTTTATAACTCCAAACACTTAAATTAAAATTTAATGGAGAGTTATATGAAACTATTACATAACAATAACCATGTGAATATTTAAGCAATGTAAATAGTTCTAGAAACATAAACTAAATTTTAGAAAATTTGGAACATATTGATTATACTAAAACCTAGACAATAATTAACACGTCAATATTGACTAAAAATTTAAACACTACAAAACATATTAGAAAAATACAAGGACATGCAAAACATGGTAGGAAAAATAAGAATCATGCCCATGAAATTAAAATTACCCTAGAACCATGTAGTCTGCAAGATATATTTCTTTACTTAAATAAAGTAGTACACCTCATGTAGAAATTTCCCTAACACTGGAAGCATGCAATTTATGTACACACATTAAAAATTAGAACATAATAGTGCATAAGTTTATACATGAGAAATATATTAAAATATATGTAAACTTCCAATCAAGCACCTTCATAAAACCATATATATGCTACAAGTGGAAAACCATTTAAATAGCATGCTAAGTATTTATATTAAATTAACCACTAACAGTAGCACACATCTAATATGCAATTCTTTTGTGTGTGTGTGTGTTGGGGGGGGGGGGGGCACTTATTTCACTGATCTATGAATTTGTTCCATTGTCCAAGTACTAACAGAAGCAACGCACAGCGAAATAAACTATTAAAAAAAGCTTCCTAATCATGGCTTCTAAGTAGGTGACACCATGAGCACATTCTGTAATTGTTTTCCAAATTAACAACACAATTCTTATTACAAATGAATCTATTAGTTAAGTTTATGAGAAACATAAAAATCTAAGCTTATTGTCCAAATTGTGAAATTAAACAATTAGATTTACGAATAAATCAAAATTATATACCAAAAACACATACTGAGAATTACAACTAAATTACAATAGAAATACCCAATACAATAAAATGGTAAAGAAAGCAAACCGAAGCCTACACGGTAGAAATTTAGCGAACAATACCCAGATTTTTGCCGCTTCACGTGTCGAGTGCTTGAGGAATTCTGACGTCTATCTCTTAGGATACGACGGTCAAAAAACCAACTACACCGGAAGCACTCTCTGTCTAGCTTCGCGAACAAAAACCGTGGCAGCACTTTCTCACTTTAGGAACTTTCTGTCAAATTGACTTGTAAAATGAAAGCCAAAATTTCTAAATTGAGACTTAACAGGAGGGTCTCAATTTATACATGTAGAGGAGAGAGAAGAGGAGCCTCTAGCCTTTATGGCTGGTTACTAATGTACCATTAACCTCTGCAATATTGCAGGAGTTACAAACATATTATATACATGTGTATAATAATCCTGCAGCAGCCACACGAACCTAGGTCTAGAAAATATATATATATAGAGAGTTTGGTGGACCACCAACCTAAGCCCAAGCCCAATAGCCTCAAGCTTAAAGCCTAAGTCCAAGGACCAAAGGAGGGTCTCAATTTATACATGTATGGGGGAGAGATGAGGAGCCTCCATCCTTTATGGCTGGTCACTAATGCACCATTAACCTCTGCAATATTGCCGGGGTTACAAACATATTATACAGATGTGTATAATAATCCTACAGCAGCCACACCAAACCCTAGGTCTGACAAAAAAAATATATAGAGTTTGGTGGACCACCAACCCAAGCCCAAGCCTAAGGACCTGGACCCAGCAAGCGGGCGGCGTGCACGTGTGGCACTTTTTGCAGAACCAACTTGGACCATAGTTTTAGCCCAATCCCATCCTATGAAGCATCCATAACTCCATTCCTTCGAAAAGTTGAGTGAGTTGAAGATTTAACTCTAAGAATTGTTAGATAAAGGTTTCATCTGCCCTAGTACTTCGCCTTGGGGAGCATTGACTCTTTTTGCTAAAAAGAAAGATGGTGCTTTGTGACTTTGTATAGATTACCGAAAGTTGAACTGGGTAACTGTCAAGAACAAGTATCCAAAGCCTCGTATAGATGACTTATTTGATCAGTTAAAGTGGTGTTGTTGCTTCTCTAAGATAGACCTGAGATCGGGTTATCACCAGTTGAGAGTAAGAGAGAAGGATATCCCAAAGACGACATTCCGTACGTGGTATGGCCATTGTGAGTTTCAAGTGATGCCCTTTGGGCTAACCAATGCACTAGCTGTGTTTATGGATATGATGAATTTAATCTTCCGTGAGTTCCTAGACCATTTTGTGGTTGTCTTTGTAAACGACATCTTGATTTATTCACCCTCTAAGGAGGAGCACAAGGAACACTTGTAAGTAGTGCTTGAGTTGCTTAGAGCCCACAAACTGTATGCTAAGTTTGGGAAATGTGAATTTTGGCTGAGGGAAGTTAAGTTCTTAGGCCATGTGCTATCTAGGGAAGGGGTGACGGTAGATTCATCCAAGATAGAGGCAATGCAGGATTGGGAATAGCCTAAGAATTCTCTCGAGATCCGTAGTTTCTTGGGTTGGCCGAGTATTATCGTAGATTTGTGAAGGATTTCTCTAGGCTAGCCTCACCGTTTACAAGATTGACGAGGAAATGATTTAAGTTCTTATGGGATGAGACTTGTGAGAAGTCATTTCAAGAGCTCATGGTTAAGCTTACCACTGCTCTGGTATTAATTATTCCGGAGAGGGGTTTGGGCTACTTTGTGTATTGTGATGTCTCTTGGGAAGGCTTAGGCTGTGTTTTGATGCAAGAGGGAAAGGGAGTAGCCTGTGGCTCGCGGCAATTGAAAACACAAGAGATGAACTACTCTACTCATGACCTAGAGTTAGCGGCAGTGATTTTTGCCTTGAAGATTTGGAGGCATTACCTATATGAAGAGAAGTTTGAAGTGTTTTCTGATCATAAGAGTCTGAAATATCTATTTACACATAAAGACTTGAATTTGAGGCAGAGGAGGTGGATGGAGTTTATAAAAGATTAAGATTTTGAGTTACATTATCATCCGGGGAAGGCCAATGTTGTGACCAACGTGTTGAGTAAGAAATCCATTGGTAGTGTGGCTAGTGTTGCCATCCAAGAATGGGAGATGCTGGGTCTTATTTGGGAGTTTGACTTGTATCTTGGCGAGTTCGTTGAATCTGCAACCTTGTTTTCAGTAGTTGCACAACCTACACTTGTCAACCGAGTGTTAGAAGCACAGAGGGGTGACCTTGAAGTGGAATCTCTCCGGGAGAAAATCTCCAGTGGGACGGTAAAGAGGGGCTTGAATGTGTATCCCGACCTGAGTGTGCGATACCGTGATCGTTTGTTCATGCCGGAGTCTTGTCGAGATGAAGTACTTCGAGAGTTTCATTATTCACGCCTTGCGGTGCATCCTAGAGGCACAAAGATGTATCACGACCTTAGTCGCCAATTTTGGTGAAGAGGTATGAAGAAGGATGTGGCTGTGTCTATGTCTAAGTGTCTTACTTGTCAGCAAGTGAAAGCCGAACATTAGAGGCCAGCGGGTTTGTTGCAAACCTTGCCTATTACTGAGTGAAAGTGGGAGCATGTCACGATGGATTTTGTTGTGGGCCTTCCGAGGACTCAACGGGATAGTGATGCCATTTGGGTGGTAGTTGACCGGCTGACCAAATCGACGCACTTTGTTTCTATGCGTGTGAGTGACTCGGTAGATTATTTTGCCAACCTGTACATTCATCACATAGTGAGGTTGCACGGGGTCTGTAGACACCCCATTTTTGACCGACCTTAAGACTCAGACGTCACCACTTTCGGTGCTTAACGGCCGGTTTTCGGGACCCTGGTGTCTTAGATACCCACTTCGTGGCCAAACACCACTTTCGGTGCTTAACGGCCGGTTTTCGGGACCCCGAACTGCGTGTTTTGGCCGCTGAGCATTCGTTTTGCATCGGTTTTTGTTCATTTTTGGCAGGTACCTCTGTTTTATCATAAGGAAGGTCACTGGAGGGTGGGAGGCCAGCAATTGTCCCGGTAACCAGTTATGCTCCTCCGACGCCTCCCGGCGCCCGTTTTCCTCACTTCCGGCCTAATGTTGAACACCCTAGGGCCATTTTCTTCGAGCCAAAACCACATATTTGTGTTGTACACACATGGGAGGACCCTAAAAACACATGGCCGGCCAGTAACTCTCATTGACCCTTTTGAACCCCTCTTTCAAGTGGCTTGTTGTCTCTCCTGTTTCAGAGTTGCCAGATTCCAACTACAGGGCCTTGTTGTACACACTTGGGAGGACACCAACCTTTGGTGGCCGGCCAGAAATTTTCACTTTCCATTTTTTCCCTTGGCCGGCCGGCCATGGGGGGTAGCCGGCCGGCCACCTCCAATAAAGGGGCCTAGCCGGCCTGCTTCCTTGAGATGTGTGCATTCCAGCTGTGCTTTGAATTTCCCCCAAAAATATCTCATCCGGGAGACCCCTTTGGAGGGAAATCTAGAGCTCATTTCCCTCCATTACAAGGAAGACTCCTCTCTCCCTCTCTTGCACACATTAGTGTCCTCCCAACTCAAGAGAAGACAATACAAGTGTTGATTGGAGCATACATATACATACAACTTCATTTCTCTCAAATTTGAGGGCCATTTCTTCATCATCTCCAAGCTCTATCATCACAACTCCATTCCAGCAGCTGGGAGAGCTTTCCAGCAGCTAGGAGGCATCCATTCTTCAAGCAAAAGGGAGCTAAGACTTGTCTACAAGGGTAAGTGTCCATTTCCCTCTTTTGTAGCATTTTCTTGCCTCTTTTCTTAAGCCTATTTTCTTATTGTTTTTAGCTCCGACCAGAACTGAAATGGGCCTTATTTTGAGCTATTCTTCATGTTTGTTCAAGGGCTCAACCCTATTTGAGCCCTCCATCTTGCACTTGTTTCAATATCCTCTTATATGCCATTATTTTGCATTAAATATTTGGCCTATGTGTGATTTGATTTGGAGTATCTCATGAACTGATATTGTGCTTATTTTGAGCCCCTTTTCAACATTGAAGAAGGGCTTAACCTTGTTTTCATGCTCCATATGCCACTTGCTTTGAATCCATGTTTTACCCTTGTTTTTGCATGCTTCATCTAGCTTATGAGTGATCTGATTCCGAGCATGATGTAAACTTTGAGTGGAACTATTTTGAGCCCCTCTTCAACATTGAAGAAGGGATCAACCCTGTTTGGCCTCTCTATCATGCACTTGCTTCATAATTCCTCATATTTACCGTAAATTTGCATGATTTGTTTGGCTTATGTGAAACTTGTTTTGGAGCATATCATGAACTGTGAGTAAGCTTATTTTGTGTCCCTCTACGACATTGTAGAAGGGATCAACCTTGTTGGGGGTCTCCATGTTGTGCTTGTCTTTATATCTCTCTTTGGCCCCCATTTTTGCATGCTTTTTAGGCCTATCTAGCTTCTGTTTTCGGCCATCATCAGTACTGAAAATATCCATATTTTGGCCTTCTTGTCATGTTTTGTTAAGGGTCCAAGGCTGTTTGATGAATGTAAGGCATACTTCATGTTCTAGCCTTTGTTGGCTTCATTCTTGCATGACATTTTTAGCAAGTTTGCATACTGATTTGAGGGTTTTCCTCTACTGTAAATGTGCATATTTTTGGTCCCTCATCAGTGTTGTAAAAGGAAATTTTTCAGTTTGAGCATCGCATACATCACTTGCTTCAATACCCCTCTCTTGGCCCCCATTTTTGCATGCCATTGTTGTCCTATCTATGCTCACTATTTCGCCATGTCTTGTACTGTAAAAAATGCTATTTTGGGGCTGCCTTGCTACTATTTTGCATGTCATGTACCAATTATGCATGTTTAGTGTGGCTGTAGGCCATTTCGGGTGCTTAATATCGCATTTCGGGACCGATTCGTGCATTTGGTGTCATTTCCCCACCTTTCGGGACTGTTTTGCATCATTTGTGAGTGCTGAAAATCCATTGGCATGTTTGCATATTATTCTCTATATCATTTCATGCTTTAATACATTGCCTCGGTTTGCGTGCCCGTGTGCACGCATTTCGAGGCATCTCATTTTTCATCCATCGGCCTCTTATGTGAGTGTGGCTGAGGCCCTCTCATGTTAGTGTAAGCCCAATTTGCATTGTGTATGCCATTTCATTCCGTATGTCATTGCCTCGGTTTGCGTGCCCGTGTGCACGCATTTCGAGGCATCTCATTTTTCATCCATCGGCTTCTTATGTGATCGTGGCTGAGGCTCACTCATGTTAGTATAAGTCCATTTTGTATCCTATATGACATTTTAGCCTCATCACATTCCGTATGCCATTGCCTCGGTTTGCATACCCGTGCGCACACATTTCGAGGCACCTCAGTTTCATCCGATGGCCTCCTGTGTGAGTGTGGCTGAGGCCCTCTCATGTTGGTGTAAGCCCATATTGCATCGCATATCTCATTTTAGTCCCATTGCATTCTTTATGCCATTTTCTCAGTTTGCGTCCCCGTGGGCACGCATTTCGAGACATCTCATTTTAGGCTCATTGTATATCATATTTTAGGCCGTTTCATGCCTTTATGCCATCGCCTCGGTTTGCGTGCCCATGTGCACGCATTTCGAGGCATCTCATTTTTCATCTGACGGCCTCTTATGTGAGTGTGGCTGAGGCTCACTCATGTTAGTGTAAGTCCAATTGCATTGCATATGCCATTACATGCCTTAGGATCATCGCCTCGGTTCGCGTGCCCGCGTGCACGCATTTCGAGGCATATCATTTTCATAGCATTGTGCATGCTATGATTGTATTTTAGTTGCATTCATGCATATCATGCATATTACATCGTATTTGGGATAGGAGTTAGCCCGGGCACGGGAAACGAGGCGCGTTCCGTACTCCGAGTGACGGAACGGGTCTCAATTCCCAAGTCACCGACACTCCGAATTACCCATGATGGAGTTAGGTTTTGTTGTAGCATTCATCTGCATTCACCCCATATTGAGTTGTGCAATCCGACTCCTCGGCCATCATGCATCGATATGCGTGATTGGTGGCACGAGGATCAAGGCATGCATATATTTGTGAAATACATTGCTATGCCCCTCTCCTGCTCTCTGTTGCAGCAAAATGAAGAATCAGCAACTTTTCGGAGTCTGGCACGCATTTCGAGAAACATCGCAAACAGAG
This sequence comes from Camellia lanceoleosa, assembly GCA_025200525.1. NCBI lineage: Eukaryota > Viridiplantae > Streptophyta > Magnoliopsida > Ericales > Theaceae > Camellia > Camellia lanceoleosa. The sequence goes on from CM045758.1 coordinate 22,083,776, forward strand.
GCTAATTGGGGCATCCCAGTGGATTTCCGCGCAAGGCAGCCCAACATGCATCATTTCATTATCCGGAGCAGAGTCAAGGCAGCCCCTGGCTTGCACGCCAATTTTACAGCTTTCTTATTTAATTTGATAATTAATTAGGAATTTGTATATTTATTATTCGGACTGTATATTTCGGACTGTACTATTCTTTTATTTCGGACTGTATTATTATTTATTCGGGCCCTCTGCGCGAGGGCATAATTGTAATAAGTGTGGGTGAGTGTGATGTATGTCTTCCAACCCCCACTTCTTTCTCCCTTTTATTTACCCGCTTATGATGGTTAGATATAGGGCATATTTCAATTAGCATACAGTATGACAGCATGTTTGCATCATTCATCTGTTTTTCACGCACCGGGCTCGGCGCATCATACAAACTGCATTTTGTATTTCAATTCCAAATTGAGTACGTGATAATTGTAGCATTTCATATACCATGTTTAGAATAGCCGAGCCTGCTATAGTTTGCATCTTTGCATGTGTTGCATTAGGCAATTCTGTATACTTAGGACCATACATGGATTTCTAACAAGCTTCTGTTTTGGCTTGGAGTACTCAGTGAGTTTTATGCTTTAGCATCCTTGCATGCGTGTGAGTGTTGCCATGAATAGCATCCTTACCATGAGGCTATGTGCTTATGTGATATAACTGCCTTGAATGCCTGTGGGTGGAGGTTGAGTTACTTGAATTGGGACAATTCATCAAATGTTTGTTTTAAGCCCACTAGAAAGTGGCAAAACCATTGTTTTCTAAGCCCACCCGAGGGTGGCAAATCCACGTCTTAGCCTACTTGCGGGTAGCACCATCAAACCATTTTCAAACAAACAAACATGAAATGTTTAGTTCCAATTCAGGTGATTCAGTCTATACTTGTATGCTGTGTGCATCACATAGTAACCTAGGCTAATAACCGGAATAAGAACTCACAATGTTTTCAAAAATAGATATCATGGTTAGTAGAGGCCGGTCTTTGACCGGGCGAGCGGGAGTGCTCACGAAGTGACCTTCCCCAATCGTACCCAAGTTCCCGAGCCGAGGCAACTTTGGTGATGACGGACACGTGGCCTTTTGGCACCGAGTCAGGGTTTTCTAAATTTCCCATTTTAAAATATTTAGGTGGCGACTCTGTATCTGGCGAAGCAGTCCATGTTTGGCACTTCTTTCAAAAAAATCTATTTTCAAAAATGATTTTCCGGATTTGGACTCTTCGGTTCAAGATTAAGAACCGTGACATTTGAGTCCTTGAACTGTAGTGACCCAATATCGAACCAGAGCGTGGGGGACTCGCACTCCCCTTTCCCCGGGATGCGTTTGGGGACGTCTACAGTTTCTGGCGACTCTGCTAGGGAATTAGAGAACTTGACTCGAACTCGTGGTATTTGGTTTTGATTACACTTGTGTGTTTCTTTGCATTGCATTTGCATTGGTGCGCCTAGGACACCGTGTTTGCCATCTGCTATTCCTGAGCGGTTTGCCGGAGGCTTGTCTTGTCAAGGCATGTCCATAAGGCTGATCGGTTACGGGCTCTGCCAGTATGGGAACACAAACCCCGATTTTACCGGGGCACCCTTTTTGACCATTCGACCTAGTGCATATTCGGATCCATAGTGACCATTCCAAACTAGGACAGGTTGCTTACCCGTTTATAGGTTGTTTGAAGCCGCTGCATGTGTAGTGAAACCCTAGTTCCTGACAAAATAGGACAGGGAAACCCTACCCCAACATAGGGGTGTTTTGAGCTCTCACTTATCTGCTATGTTCTTGTTAGAGTGTGCCTCTACAGGGAATGCATGTATCAGTTGAGTTTGGGCATCAGGCCTGCGGGCATCAGTCAGTTATCTGAGAATCAGTTGTCTGCGGATATCCGATTCAGTTTTGGGGAACAGTGATACAGGAACAGTGATCAGTAATTGAGGAAAGTGTATTTTCAGCTTATCAACTGCGTGTTGTATACCCGACTGTGTGTTGTGTGTACTTAATTTAAGTTGTTATGCTGCCCGTTTTTCTGGTTATTTATTTTCTTTTCGCTTTATTATCATTTGCTAGGGCAGTTTTTAGCACGATTGCTTCCAAACCAGTAGATACCCCCCAAGCACTTTGGACACGAGGTCGCCGACTCAACTGATCCGAGGATCTCGTTGACGGACATCCAGTGTTCCACTCTCTACCCCCAGTTATCAGAAGGAGGCCGAGAAGGCGTAGTGTGTCGGAACAGGGATTACCGGGATGAGGGTCGCTCGACGAAGAAACAACCGTGTTGAGATTTACGTGTCTCCGCCGAGAGGTACATTTACCGGCCATTCAGATGGAACAGCAGAATACATCAGGGATGGAGGCGATGATAGGCCAGATGCATGAGAGCATGAGACAGATGCAAGATGATGCCATCCGCTAAGCGGAATTTTCCAAACAACAAGCCTGACATTAGGCTACAACAGCAGAACGCAGGCTCGCGCTTTCACATCGAACTCCTCCTCCACCGCTCCACTACCCGAGCAGCATCCACCGTCGTAATACCCCGCCAAATCCTCAGAATATCCTCCTGAACACTCAGAATACCTTACCCGATGTCCGGAACACTCAAGAGGACATAGGTCTTCCAACGGCCGCCCGCCCACTTCGCCAAGAATCGTCCAAGAATCTTACACCTAACCACCCGGACTCTCCATTTGAGTTCGAGATAGATCATACAGCTCTGAAGCTGAGTAAGCTGGAAAAGCTTTTTAAGAAATCACAGGGGGTGAAGGCCATCCCAGATATTGAAGATGGCTACACTGACGTGGCCGTGACACTGCCGGATAGATTCAAGATGCCACAGATTGATCGTTTTGACGGATCAGGGGATCCTATGGTCCATCTCCGGCTATTTTCAGACATCTTGAGGCCAATGGGCCTAACCCGACCACAAAAGCTTTCTTTATTTGGCAGAACTTTGTCGGGGGTGGCGGCCATCTGGTACGCAAAGTTGGAAGATGATGTGAAGAGAAACTGGGATGAGCTGGCTGAGGCCTTCGTCGCACAATACTCGTATAATACGCAGATCGAGATTACAACACGTGATCTCGAAACCACGAGGCAGGAACAAAAAGAGACTTTCTCTGATTTTGTAACTCGGTGGAGAGCAAAGGCATCGATGATGACCTTAAGGCCAACAGATAAAGATCAAATTCGGATGATTATGCAAATCTCCAACCCAAGTTAATGCAGAAATGATCGTACTCTTTCCCCACCTTCTCGATTTACACGAGATGGGGTACAGATCGAGGATGCGCGAAGCAAGGTTTAATCGACCAGGACCGAGAACAGCCCCGAAGGACATTCAACCGCAATAACAACGTAGGCCCGAGTGGCGCTGCCAACACAAGGACTTCGGAGGTCGGTATGGTCACCACCACTCCCCCTCCTCAACCAAGGCCCGCGGCGGCCACACCCTTTTCCAAGATACTTCCGGAGCAAGAACAAGCCCCGAGATATCAATCCAAAGGCCAAAGAACCTTCACTCCACTATATATGCCCCCGCCCAAGGCTCGGGGTGTTAATCAGAATAAGCATCCGACGCCTAGAACCGAGGCCACTACCAATCCACTCCCCTTCCCACAACCAGAAAGATGGCCATGACACGAGATCAACAGCCATCAACCACCACGAGATTCAAGACCTCGTCGACAAGAATATCATTGTGCCTCCCGAAAGACCCAACGTCACAACTAACCCACTCCCCGCACATAACCAAGATCCACCACCCAAAAGAGTCAACCTCATCCAAACTGGGGTCGTTTCCTACGATCCTAGTATCTATATTACTCCCTCTCACCTACCCAAGCCGGAGGTGATCCTTCCTGATTGCACTGACTTGTGCATGTTGGACACCTTCACAAACCAATCTGAGCCAGAGGTGGTGACCTCCGAAGATGGAATGGGGCAGGTTTCAGAAGAGAACAGAATTGGTGAGTCTGGGATGGGACAGCCCGGGAATTGTGCTGGAAGAGCTTATGATCCAAGTGGATACATCGTATCAGTGGGCCGGTCTGAGCCGAGTGTGGGACTGCCAGAAAAAGCTGAACTGTGCATGATTCGGGGGGACGGACTAGAACAAGGGGCAGATGATCTGACAACGGTGGAAGAAGATTTTGCTAACCTCCAGTTCTTCAACGACCAAGAAGTAGGGGATGCAACAATCAATTGGTTTGAATATGGGGAGTCGGCAGAAATTACCGGGTGGTTAGATGACCAGCCAGATGTTGTGGAAATTCAACCAGAGCAGGGCTCGGCAGGGGCAGAAGTATCAATGATGGCCGAAAGGGCCGAGAGTCAGAATGAATTGCCGGAGAGCGCCGGTACAAAGAATTTCGCTCGGGATCAAGATATTGTGAAAACCGAACAACAAACCCTACTAACGCAAGAGGAGCAAGAAAAGAGGTGGAATTCTGAGAGAATCCGGAAAGCCAAGAACCATGAAGAGGTTGAAAGTGCTGCGAGCACAAGAGCAGGACATGCTGTGAGCATGTGGGATGAAAATACCGAGAGTACGAGCTTGCCAGAACCAGATAGGTGTCTGTTGAATGTTAGTGGGATGTGGTGGGAAGACGATGACTTATGTCTTGCCCACACAGACGAAGATTGGGCAGATACTCAACCAGATGATACTTGGTACCTCGATGAGGTAGATCATATGACCAGGAGTGGGCGGTATTTCAAGCCCCCACACCTTGACCAACCTGAAACATCTAGGAAAGATAAAGAGGTAGAGAAATAGAAAGAGAAGCAAATTGAAGAAGAAGTTGTACTGAGACAGTTAAAGAAGATACAGGCAGACATCTCCATCTGGGGACTGCTTATGGCTTCAAGGGTGCACAGACAGGCTGTCCTATCCGCTATGGACAAGGCCAAACTCTCCATCGAAACTACGCCAGAGCAACTGGTTGGGCTGGTTTTTTCGGGAGGAGGTTCCCCGGCATTAACCTTTTCAGACAAGGAATTGCCGCCTGAGGGCGTGAATCATAACAAACCCCTCTACATCTCCGTGGAGTGTAGAGATAAGTGGATACCGGTGGTACTTGTTGATACCGGGTCTGCTATCAATGTCTGCCCAGTCAGAACGGCATATGCAATCGGGTTAAAACCCGCAGACTTCATACCAACCACTCAGGTGATCAGAGCTTATGATAATACCAGTAGGGAAGTGATGGGGACTGTCAAGGTTCAGACCCAGGTTGGTCCAGGACAACACAACATTGAATTTCATGTCTTGGACGTTCCCGCAACCTTCAACTTGCTCTTGGGGCGGCCGTGGTTGCACCAAGTGAAAGCAGTCTCTTCCACTCTGCACCAGATGTTGAAATACCCTCACGGGAAGGGGGTTGCAATTGTTTTCGAAAATTCATCCATCCATCTGCCGCCAGAAGTATTTACTCCAGTTTTGGAAATCGAACACGGCACGAAGGACGTGTTCTTATCGGGGTTCACTTTGGCAGAGGCCCGGGTAGTGCAGAATATTATGGTTGTGAATGAAGGTGTGTACGTCAGTGCTCAATCCGTCTACCTCATGAACAAGCTACAACATATTCCCGGGATGGGATTAGGAAGAAGCGGCAGGAAAGGAGTCGCAGCATTGGCCGAAGTGCCACACAACCCACATACCTTTGGACTGGGTTATCTGCCCACCAAAGAGGACTGGGTGAGGAAAGGAAAGGAAATGGCCGGCAGAGCCAGAGCGAAGCAGGCTAGGAAGCCTTTTGATTTAATGCACAGGTCCATCCAGGGTACCCTGAACGGACGCTTCGTCCGGGAGGGGGAGGACTTTCCATTTTGCGGCTTCCTAGAGCCATGGTTAAACGTGGAGAAGAAGCGCGTACCAGGTTTCGAAATCTTCTTCGACCTGCAACTATCTGGGGACGACGTTGCCAGAAGCGCATGCACTCCAACAACTGAGGTTGAGCAGAATAAGGCAGTGGATCCTGAGGGTGCAGAGTTGGAAATGGGGGTAGCACTGGCATGTCTCCTCTCTGATCCTCCGATCGACCAAGAGTGCTTGGGGGATAACTTTGCGGTTTCCATGATTGGAGATGAAATGGCTGCGAGCCGACCAGTAGCTATCTTGGATGCATCAATCGCACCCTCTCTCACTTGGCAGTATGAGGAGGGATTTTTGTCCAAAGGGTCGGAGTAGTGGCGAATCTGATTCCACCGAGTCCTGTGAGTCGGAATCAGGTTCCAGCTCGACTGAGTCTGAGTCTGGTACTCCTGGGGATGTTAACCCGGATACCACAGTCCTGTCCAGGTCGTCTTTTTCCTTTTCATTTGAGTCTGTTGTAACCAATGAATCGGACGATTTGGATGTGCCTAATGAGAATGAACTATCTGTGGTTTCCGAGTACTTTTCTGTGCTCCTAATTTATTGCATTAATTCAGACTTTCAAAATTTTGATCAAAACAACGAGGATGAAGTTCCTCCGGTTTTACAACGTTTAATTGAACAAGAGCAAGAGAGATTTGTTAAACCATTAATGGATGAAATCATTTCCGTGAACATTGGTACTGAGGAGGACCCGCGGCTGGTCCAGATTAGGTCCACGTTGTCTTCGGAGGAACGCGAGCGCTTAGTCGCTTTATTAAAAGATTTCAAAGATGTTTTCGCGTGGTCCTACGAAGACATGCCTGGAATCGATCCTGAGATTGTACAGCATCGGATCCCCCTTGACCCCGAGGCCCGACTTGTCAAGCAGAAACTCAGAAGGATCCACTCGGATTGGGCTCTTAAGATTAAGGAAGAGGTCACCAAGCAAATCAACGTAGGCTTCCTGTTGGTATCTGAATATCCGACTTGGTTGGCCAACATTGTTCCGGTGCCGAAGAAAGATGGCAGGATCCGGGTGTGTGTAGACTTCAGGGATTTGAACAGAGCTAGTCCGAATGACGACTTTCCCTTACCGCACATCGATGAGTTGGTAGATTTTACAGCAGGGAATGCATTACTCTCATTCATGGATGGCTTCTCAGGATACAACCAGATAGTGATGGCACCAGAAGACAGGGAAAAGACTGCATTCACCACCCCGTGGGGAACATACTGCTACCGGGTAATGCCGTTTGGGTTGAAGAACGCTGGAGCTACTTATCAACGGGCCGCGACCACAATACTACATGACATGATCCACAAAGAGGTTGAGGTGTATGTGGATGACATGATTGTCAAGTCCAAAGAAAGAGAGGGCCACTACACCGCCTTGCATAAGTTTTTCCAAAGGATCAGAGAATTCCGGTTGCGGCTAAATCCTCAGAAATGTACGTTTGGTGTTACAGCGGGGAAAATGCTAGGGTTTCTGATTACACAAAGGGGCATCGAGGTCGACCCTTCCAAAATCAAGGCCATCTTAGAAATGCCACCACCAAGGACTGAAAAGGAGGTGCGAGGCTTTCTGGGTAAAGTGCAATTCATAAGACGGTTTATTTCAAAACTAACCTTGACTTGTGAACCACTTTTTGGCCTTCTCAAGAAAGGAAAGAAGTTTCAATGGGACGGCCGATGTCAAGCTACATTTGAACAGATCAAAGAATATCTACAAAACCTACCCGTTTTATCGCCACCAGAACCAGGGAAACCGTTGATTTTGTATCTGTCAGTGACTGAAACTACAATGGGCTGCATGCTTGCACAAGAATCAGAAGATAGGGTGGAGAAAGCCATCTATTATTTGAGCAAAAAGATGCTGGAGTATGAGACCCGATATACACCGCTGGAAAAGGCTTGCTTAGCTCTGGTATGGGCTACCAGAAGTCGGCACTACCTGTTAGCTCACTCTGTAATGTTGGTTTCACGACTTGATCCCATCAAATATCTCTTCGAGAAACCAGCGCTTACGGGTAGGCTAGCTCGTTGGTTGCTGTTGCTCTCCGAATTTGATCTCACATATGTGACACGCAAGTCAGTGAAAGGAAGAGCAGTGGCAGAGTTCCTTGTCGACCACCCGGTTGAAGGGGATGAAGCGGTCGAGTACCTATTCCCGGATGAATCAATTTTGCATATCGACGAAGAAACTTGGACGATGTACTTTGACGGAGCGTCAAATCAACATGGGTATGGGATAGGAGTGTTGCTGATAGCACCCGATGATTACCGTATCCCTCTCACCTTCAAACTCCGGTTCAAAGTCTCGAACAATGAAGCAGAATACGAGGCGTGTATCGCTGGTCTAGAAGCAGCCCTGGAACTAGGGGCGAGACGGCTGGACGTCATTGTGGATTCGAACCTTGTTGTGTCTCAAGCTAAAGGAGACTGGAAAGTAAAAGAGGAAAAGATGATGATGTATCACCAAACCTTGGATTTGCTGATTCCTCGGTTTGAGAAGCTAAGTTTTACTTATCTACTAAGAGAGAACAACAGGTTCGCAGATTCTTTGGCAACTCTATCTTCTATGATAGACATCCCGTGTGGAGTCCGAATGTGTCCAGTCATTATTGACTAGAAATTTGCGCCTGCCTATGAGTCGATTGAAGCCATAGATGAAGTTCAGGATGAACACCCCTGGTATTATGACATTTGGAACTTCTTGGAGAAAGAAGCATACCCACCGGGGGTAAATGCCAAAGACAAGAGGGCAATCAGAAGAATGGCAGTTCAGTTCATCATCAGCGGAGGTAAACTATATAAACGAGGTCATCTGGGAATGCATAAACTGTGCGTTGATGCCAAAGAGTCAAAGCGTCTGATGGAAGCCATCCACGGGGGCGAATGTGGTGCACACATGAATGGGGTGATGTTGGCACGGAAGATCCTTAGACAAGGCTATTACTGGTCCACCATGGAGGAGGATTGTATTGGCTTCGTCCGGCGATGTCACAAGTGTCAAATTCATGCAAATCGCATGAACATCCCGCCGTCAAAGCTGTACAACATGACTTCGCCATGGCTGTTTTCTGTTTGGGGAATTGATGTAATCGGAGCTGTTACGCCAAAAACGTCGAATGGGCATGAGTTCATCTTAGTAGCGATAGATTATTTCACAAAGTGGGTTGAGGCCCAATCTTACGCAGTGTTGAAGGCTTTGCATGTAGCAAAATTTATCAAAAACAACATTATCTGTCGCTACGGAGTCCCAAATGAAATCGTTTCAGACAATGGTTCCCACTTCAAAAAGGAGGTGATCGACTTGTTGGAGAAATACAATGTGGCTTTTCATAAGTCGTCTACTTACCGGCCGCAAACCAACGGAGCAGTTGAGGCCGCCAACAAGAACATCAAGCGCATACTACAGAAGATGGTGGAAACCTATCGGGACTGGCCAGATAAGCTGCCTTTCGCTCTGTGGGGCTACAGGACTTCGATCAGAACTTCTACCGGGGCGACTCCGTACTCATTAGTTTATGGGATGGAGGCCGTTTTGCCTATTGAGATTGAGGTCCCGTCATTACGAGTATTGGCCGAGTGCCAGATAGCCGAAGCAGATTGGCAGCAAAACAGATTTGAGGAACTCATGCTTTTCGATAAAAGAAGGCTGAAAGCACTGTACCACATCCAAGGTTATCAACGCAGAATCGCCCGGGCTTTTAACAAGAAGGTTAAGTCCAGGAATTTGAAAGAAGGAGATTTGGTACTCAAAGACAACCGAGCTCCCATCCACGACCCAAGGGGCAAGTTCAGACCCAATTGGACTGGTCCCTATATTATCAAGTCAATCTGGTCAGGTGGAGTTGTGGTTCTGATGGATTTAGATGGCTTAGAGTTTTCTCAACCGATCAACATGGACAAGTTGAAGAAATATTATCCCTGAGAGGCTCGCTAGGCCGAAAACCCGGAAGGGCGACTTAGGCAAAATCCAGAGCATAGAAAATTTGAAATTATAAAAACTGAGCTCGCAAGGTTGAAAACCCGCAAAGGGCGGCCTTGGCAAAAGTTAGAGCGCAAAAGGAGAGTAAAAATACCCGAGCAAACCTAAGCCCGAACTACGTAAGGCTTGATTCCTATCTATGGGATACGTAGGCAGCTTTATCCTGAAGTTCAGCCCCAATCTTTTCCCCGATCAACTTTGTCCATTTGATCATCTCAATCATCTCTATTCATCAGCATTTATTGTGATCTCCGATACAGTGTTATTCAGACTAGGGGCAACTTTCCGTTGCTATGAATCGCCGAGGCACTTTTCAAACTAGGGGCAACTTTCCAGTTGCTAGGATCCGGGGTTGTGCATCTCAGTGACAGATCTCAGGCGTGTCCAATTCTGATCCATATCGAAAATAGTTTTGAAAAGTTTTAATAAAAGTCGACTTTGTTCAAATTGATCTTTTCACAACTAAGACCATTTTTGGACCAAAAAATGGAGAATTTTCAGTACCACAACCTTCAATTTCTTTGATTTCAAAACAGAGTTCTCTTGCTCTTACATATAATTGAAGTTGCTTTTTATTACATTCATAACGAAAACTTGAAAGTACTAATAAAGCAATAAATCTGGGGCATAGTCGAATCAGGTGTCCCTACGCCCCCTGCCAGAGCTAGTCGAAGCCTCTGACGTCAACCTAGGCCCAATCTGTGCCTCCTCATTGAGCCAATCCCGGCATTCATCAGATAAAGTGCAACTGAAAATAGGGGCGGGGGGCAGGAGCTCTCTAATCCTCCAGGCCGTAGTATGTCGAGCAAGGTGTGCACCTCGAACCAGGAAAGTGACCGGGTATTCAATCCCCTCCGGAGGGCAAGTCTGGTCATGACCGAATTGGCGTAGGATGCGGAATGGGAAATAGAATACACAGTGAGTCAAGCCGATCAAACGGATCCCAGTATCTTGGAACATGCTATAGCTCATCGCCGGAAGGTTAAGCCAAGGACAGCGCCAAGCAATGCGTTCAGCTGACAAGTTGCACATCCATTCAAACCACCATCCTTCATCAAGGGCGTCGACCAGGCGTTGTCGAAAGAAGTAGCCGCGGGCTGAGTAAACAGGGCAAGAGTCCACAATTTGCAATTTATCCATCAACCATATCTGGGGAGGGATGAAAAATGAGAGAATAAAGAATAGAGAGATGTGCGATGAGAGAAAAGTAAGATAAGGGTTTTGTGAGAAAAACCGAGCCTGAGGGCCGAGTGATGTGAGCAAACACATATGTGAGCTTGGGTGAGAAATATTACCTGCAGCAGTAGTGGACTCCCCGCAAACCTGGTTGTCTCTTGGCGGTAGAAGGCATCCAAACCTAGCAGCGTCTCGGCCAATGTCATGGCGATACAGCTCTTTCCTTCCCTCAAGCCTTGAGCGACTTCAATCAAACGGATGCTAGCCCCTCCGGAGCCCGAGACAAACAGAAAATGAGATAGCATGCACAAGCAGAGGGCATGTTGTCGGAAACCTTGCCAATGATGGTTGCTACGGTCACCGGCATCAGAGAATCGGTAAATCAGGCTCGGGATATCCAACAAGCCATTACCAATCAGAGATCGAGCATCATGCGCGTTGAGACCGCACATCCGCCCTAAAGCTTGGGCATGGCCAAAACGAGACTGAGGCAAAATCTCTTCTGAGCGTTCAGACTCCATCAAAGCTTGAAAATCTTCAAAAGTAGGACATACCTCTTGCCCTCCGAAGCTGAAGACATGCGTCACCGGGTTCCAAAACCTTGCCGCAGCACAGAGGAAAGGAAGATGTAGCGGAGTCCGACCCAGTGTGAATAGTGCATTTAAGCCGAAACCTCGGAAGTTCAACTTTTCCAAGCCGTCTAGAGAAGAGATCCAAGATGAGAGATTTTCTGCGAGAAATGCCTCCATTTTTGTGAGAAACGGTGATGAAATAATTAAGTTCCAAGGCTGGGGCTTTTATAGGGGGGTAAAACACTATTCAAAGGACACGTGTCAAAATTCTGGGGATTGCGGGAGAGGTGGCCGGCCGACCATCTATTCTAGTAGGCCGGCCACCCTCTAGTCTCCAGATGCAAAATATGTTCGGCCACGCTTTGGTCCTGTTTTGCCCTCCGGAAGGAAGTTTGAGGTATTTCTAGGCATCGGGAATGTCGAAGGCCTCCATTTCTCTCAGTTTCGGATACGTTCCATCATCCAGATCGTTCGTCCGAAGTACGCTTAGTTGTATTTTTGCTTATCGAGTTGTTGCTTTGTTTATCGAGTTGTAAGCTTTGTCGAGCTGTCGCATTTTGTGTTTTGAGTAGGTTACCTTTTGTTTACACAATTTTGTTAAGTCTTGTTTGTTGAGTCATTAACATTGTTGTACTTTGCTTATTGAGTTGTAAACTTGCTAAGATTCTGTTATTTCTTAGTGAGTCGAGTTTTTGATTTGTTGCGTCGGTTCATTACCTGACCCGGTAAATACACAAGGCACATTTTCATTCAATTCCATTTTTTGTGCAAAATAATGCGATGCGATGCCAAGAATTTCAAACACAAACACTTTTTCAAAGCTGTTTCATTCCATCATGTTTTACAACAAAATAAAGGTACAAGTTTTACAAGAAATAAAACTGCCTAACAATGTGCAAAGTGCTACAAACTACTAGCAAAAAGTAAAATAAAGCAGGAAATGGCATCAATCTCCTCGGGAACGGGAATGAGGAGGCCCTCTCATCCTCTTCTGCGGGATGACCTCTACACCGTCATCACCATCCGGGTCAGAGCTATCATCCTCCGGATCCCTCTCAGCCTCGTCTTCACTCCCGGAACCAAGACCGGAGCCTCCCTCCCCAGCGGATGTCTCTGATTCACGGTCTGCGACCTCCTCCTCCTCCTCCTCAATAATGGGTGCCCTGCGTCTGCGAGACGACCCTGCTCCTCGAGCTCCTCGAAAAGGCCTAGATGGCCCAGCTCCTCGAAAAGGCCCAGATGGCCCAGCATCTCCAACGCCCTGAGAAGGCCCGGGTGGCCCGGCCCGCGACGGAGCATACACGGGAGGCATCTGAAAGTGAAGAGTTCAATACATCAGTTCAAATATGAAAAGTAGATGCCAGTACAATATGCGAGTGGGGTGTGTGTCAGATGTGCTCTACACAGCCTATCAATACAGCAGAATGCTCAAAACCAGCATGTCATCAGGAGTATGCTAAATACAGGAAAGGTGAACAGTACCTGCATGCCCATAATGGCCATCTGTGCCTCCCTCCGTAGGATCATGCCCTCGAAGGTGGCCAGCATCCCGAGCAGCTCGTCCGTACTCAGCTGGAGGCTGCAAATACAAATGCAAAACTATCAGTGAGGGAATGAATGTCCAAGTAATCTAACTGATAAATCAAAGCTGTAAAACATACCGGGGGCGAATCAGGGTCTCTGACATATCTGTGGTCAGGAAGAGGAGGCTCTAACGAGACCTGGTAAGGAGTCCCGAACCACCAACTCGTCAACTTGGTCGGCATGTCTGGCCACCCAGGATGATGAAGAGACGGAGGGATCGGAGGAATCGAACTACCTCTACCCCTAGATACACCAGCCCTGCTAGAGGAAGAGATATCCGTAGCACCGGCACGACTCGAAGATGGTACATCAGTAGGCCTCCGTGACGGAGCACGCACTCCCGTCAAGGGGGGCATCAGATATATACGACGATAGGTGGCGTAGTCCCCCTCCATGAGATGTAATAAAGCATCGGTGCCCTGCATAGCACTAATGACCTCCTGGGCAGAGAGTCTATCGGCAGTCCGCATAGTGGCTGAAGGTACAGCAGGAGGGTCCTGAGAATCATACCCCCACACCTGAAGCATGAAGCGTTCCCCCAGAAACCATGCCCTACCAACTGGTCCTTCGAGCAGGAACCTATACTGAGAATTACTCGATCCTCCGGGATACTGATGTCGGAGACCATCACCAAAAATCGCCCAGGGCTGCCAAGTAATCTGCAGATAACCAGTGCATAAATCAATCAGAAATCAGGAGTATACAGGGCAGATCAAAGATGAAAATGAAAGGAACTGAGAGTTCTGAAATACCTCTGTCGTCCGCACAGTATCGAAATACTGTCGCAGGTAGAAGAGCGTCTCTCGAGGTCTCGCTCGGTGCTCGCCCTCGAATACTAATGAAAACGGAGTCATAAGGACTCCTGCCACCTCCATCTCCGGGGCTAATGTGGGAAAGTATACGTACACCCATAGCTGAGAAAAGCAGTGCAGAGTGTGAATACAAAGTGCTAAAAGCAGAATACAGAGTGCAAAGTGCGCCGTGTGTGCAATGAACAAGTAATGAGGAGCAGAAATGTAAATCAAGAGGACAGAACGTACCTCCCAAGCTCTCCAATAGCCGCCGAGTAAGTCTCCCCATGAGAGGTCAGACTCATGTAACAATAGAGGGTAGCCAGGCCAGCGCCACCCCAGTCATATCGACTGACCTGTGATAGGTCCACCAAAGCGCTCAAAAGATATAACCCAACAGTGTTCCCCCTATCGGCAAATAGAGTGGTGCCAAAGAGGAACATAAGGAAGCCACGAGCGTACTGCTCAACCTCCTCGGGAGACTCAGGCTCCATCTCCGGCCTTCGAAAATGGGAAGAGAACCAAGTGTACCGGACTCTCCCAGAAGCTCTGTCTACAGGTGGGCGAGCCCCCAACAGATATATCCATGCGGCCTCCCACTCTCCCATATCCTCGTCGTAAGGTATGGGCCAACCGCCTATGTCTAGGCCAGTGAGCACAGTGAAGTCTAGCGGGGTCATAGTCATATCCCCGGTGGTAGAAAAGCGGAAGGAATTGGTGGTGTCCCACCATCTCTCCACCAAAGCAGCTAACAAAGTCCTGCTGGCAGGACAACGTGATAATCCCACGCAGAATGCTCCGAACTCTGCTAGATCGACCAGATCCCGGACAGCCTCTGGAAGCTCAGCATACCAGTCTCTCGCGGCGGTAGAGCCGTATCCTCGCACGGTGCGAGAGCCACCCGCATTCAGAATGAATACATGTGTTCAGTACACAATGAAATGCAAGCTGTGTGCAAATGAAATGAATCAAGAATGAAATGAATCGTGTGTGTTCACTCACTTCAAATCTGCGTGTTTAGTAACTCTGTTTTGGCATGTATTCAATCCTTAATCGGGTAATGTGTGTTCACTTCAAACTGGATCTGCGTGTTCAAGAACTGTTTTGGGCTGCGTGTTCAAATTCCTAATCGATGAAATGTGTGTTCACTTCAAATCTGGGTCGTGGTTCAAGAACTCTATGTTTTGGGTCGTGTTCAATCCTTAATCAAGTACGTGTGTTCACTTCAAATATGGGTCATGTGTTCAAGAACTCAGATTTTGGGCATGTGTTCAATCCTTAATCAATGTGTGTTCACTTCAAATCTGGGTCATGGTTCAAGAACTGTGTTTTGGGTCATGTGTTCAAATTCCTAATCGATGGGTGTGTTCACTTCAAATCTGGTCATGGTTCAAGAACTCTATGTTTTGGGGTGTGTTCAATCCTTAATCAGGAACGTGTGTTCACTTCAAATCGGGTGCGTGTTCAAGAACTCTGTCTTTTGGGTCGTGTGTTCAATCCTTAATCAAGGTCATGTGTTCACTTCAAATCTGGGCTGCGTGTTCAGTAAATCTGTGTTTTGGGCTGCGTGTTCAAATTCCTAATCAGTGGGCTGTGTGTTCACTTCAAATCTGGGCTGCGTGTTCAAATTCCTAATCAGTGGGCTATGTGTTCACTTCAAATCTGGGCTGCGTGTTCAGTAAATCTGTGTTTTGGGCTGTGTGTTCAAATTCCTAATCAGTGGGCTATGTGTTCACTTCAAATCTGCTGTGTGTTCAAGAACTGTGGTTAGGGTGTGTGCTCTACTCTCAATCAAGCAGGGCTGTGTGTTCACCATCAACTTGGATGCGTGTTCGTAAAATCGGAGTTTGGGATCGTATGCGTTCTACTCTCTCAATCGTGGAACGTGTGTTCACCACCAACTTGGACTGCGTGTTCAGAAAATCGGAGTTTGGGACTGTGCGTTCTACTCTCTACTCTCAATCAGTGTGGGCTGTGTGTTCAAAAAATCAGAGTTTGGGCTGCGTGCTCTACTCTTAGTCAGTGTGTGCTGTGTGTTCACTTTCAAAATTCGGGCTGTGTGTTCGACAAATCAGTATTTGAGCCGTGTGTTCAATTCTTAACTAATGTGTACCGTGCGTTCACAATCAATCAGTCAGTGAGCCATGTGTTCAGCAATTCAAGTGTTTAAGTCACATGTTCAGAATGCAAACGAAGTACTATGTCATAAGCTAAAACCGTGTGTTCAAGCATGGCAAAGCTACAGAATGCACGAAAAATACAGAAAATATAGTAAAATACCTCTCGTGCATCATAAGAGAGGTGCTCCCGCTCTCAGATAAGTAAATCCTCGGTGCTTGGTCGTTGAACCCAAAGTGAAACGAAAAAACGTTCATGAAGCATATGTAAATTTGGGGCGTATCTCCCGAGAATGAAAGGGCGGACTCTCGGGGGCAGTGTCATAACATCAAAATCATCCCCGCCGCCTGGAGGAACTCTGCCATGAGGGTAATCGCCCGCCATTTCAAGAGATCTGCAAAAAGGAGCAAAAATGAGCAAAATGAGCCAAAATTTGAAAAAGTCAACAAAAGTCAACTCCCGAGAAATGGAAAAGTCAACAAAGGTCAACTCCCGAGAAAATCTTCCAAATATTGAGACAAACTTACCTCAAGTGGTGAAAATGAGGAAAGAAGCTCCGAAATCAAAATTTAATCGGTTCAAAGTGCTTAAAACTGAAAGATTTCGCGAAAACAACTTGCGTGGAAGGCCGAAAAGCGCGTATAAAGTGCGGATCTGAAAGAAAAAATGGTTTGGGGAGCAAGGGGAGAAGATTTCACGGCTGTGGGAGTGATTTCGGAATGAATGGGCAAGGATATATATAGAAATGAGGCAAAAGACCAAAATGCCCCTACTTTTGGACAGGTGGCCGGCCGGCCACCTTTTCTAGCTGGCCGACCATCTACCTTTTTGCCCCTGGCCGATGGCCTCTCCTAGGGCAACCACCTGGCCGGTGGTGTTCTCCACCCCCCCTCTAGCTCTCTGCAAATTTTGAGGAAGATCGGAGATCCTGGGACCTAAAAAAGTTCAAGAGAAGTACACTTTCTGGCGCGAAATTGCTCCGCCGGAACTTCAGCTGCAATTTCTAACATGTGTCTCATCATCACTCATCAAAATCAAGGTGTATCCTTTTCAAACATGTTGTAACCTCTCCGGGAGGTGAATCAGAGGCCGCGATCAAGTTGCCTTCATTAAATGCGATTTCCCAAATTTCATTGTTTCAAGAACAAACGGGCACCCTGATTCGTGCTCATTTTGCATTGTTATGCACATAACTTGCATTCTCATCAACATTTTGCATTGTCATGCATGATTTCTTGATGTACCATACCTCTATGCTTGAGCATGCGTTGTCACGCACGTCCCTTTCTCGCATTGCGATGCATTCACTCGCCGACACTGCGTGTGTCAAACTTTCGGAACCACAGGAATCACATTGAATATATGTTGTTAGCATATTGTTCTTGTTGAATTTATCTCTTTTGCAGGCACGATATTGTATGTACGGTTCATTTGAGGTCAAAAGTACTGCATTTAATCGCGCAGTATCGTATCCTCTCCGTGTGAGACGGCGAGAATTGAATGATTCTCGCATTCCTAATCGCATGAAATGTAGTTGTTTGCTTTGCATTCTTGCTTAAAACTATTGCATCTATTTGCGAATACCTGCCTCATTACAGCTTGCTGCATTTGCATGATCATTTGGCTCCGTGCATGTCGCTTTGCATTTTGCCCCCTGCCTGCGGGCACGCCTGCGGGCCCATATCTCTGTTCATCTTGTATGATTGTCTAAGTCTTCGGCCTTGTCAAAAATGGGTCGTCTCTAGGCTTTGACATTCACTCCCGTCACACTTTGACTTCCGAGTTCATCAAAGAGGGACAACAGAGACACCCATTTTTGACCGACCTTAAGACTCGATGTCACCGATTGAGCGCTTGGTGATGTTGCATATTGTGCTCGTTCGAAGTCTCGAGTCGCGGCGGCGCGCCTCCGGACTTCCGAACCCTCTTCAGGCCTTGCCTCGGTTTGCGAACTGGACTCGCTTTCTCCGTTTTTCTTTCTGAGGGAGGAGAGGTCCCGTAGACCATCTCTCAGTGGCCGTGGGCTACATTTCATGGCCGTAGGTCATTTTGCCCATTTCGGAGCCCGGTTCCCGGTTTTCGGAACCGTCAGGCCATGTGCCTCGGTTCGGGACCACCCAACCATCTCCGATTCCTCCGGTTTTTTGCGTGCATCTCATTTGCTCCCTTTCGAGGGATACTGGGGTCTTAGATACCCACTTCGTGGCCAAACACCACTTTCGGTGCTTAACGGCCGATTTTCGGGACCCCAAACTGCGTGTTTTGGCCCCCGAGCATTCGTTTTGCATCGGTTTTTGTTCATTTTTGGCAGGTACCTCTGTTTTATCATAAGGTCACTGGAGGGTGGGAGGCCAGCAATTGTCCCAGAACGATTATGCTCCTCCCGCCTCCCCAAATACTTTCCTCACTTCTGTGCTAATGTTGAACACCCTAGGGCCATTTTCTTCGAGCCAAAACCACATATTTTTGTTGTACACACATGGGAGGACCCTAAAAACACATGGCCGGCCAGTAACTCTCATTGACCCTTTTGAACCCCTATTTTCAAGTGGCTTGTTGTCTCTCCTGTTTCAGAGTTGCCAGATTCCAACTACAGCCCCTTGTTGTACACACTTGGGAGGACACCAACCTTTGGTGGCCGGCCAGAAATTTTCACTTTCCATTTTTGCCCTTGGCCGGCCGGCCACGGGGGGTAGCCGGCCGGCCACCTCCAATAAAGGGGCCTAGCCGGCCTGCTTCCTTGAGATGTGTGCATTCCAGCTGTGCTTTGAATTTCCCCCAAAAATATCTCATTCGGGGGACCCCTTTGGAGGGAAATATAGAGCTCATTTCCCTCCATTACAAGGAAAACTCCTCTCTCCCTCTCTTGCACACATTAGTGTCCTCCCAACTCAAGAGAAGACAATACAAGTGTTGATTGGAGCATACATATACATACAACTTCATTTCTCTCAAATTTGAGGGCCATTTCTTCATCATCTCCAAGCTCTATCATCACAACTCCATTCCAGCAGCTAGGAGAGCTTTCTAGCAGCTAGGAGGCATCCATTCTTCAAGCAAAAGGGAGCCAAGACTTGTCTACAAGGGTAAGTGTCCATTTCCCTCTTTTGTAGCATTTTCTTGCCTCTTTTCTTAAGCCTATTTTCTTATTGTTTTGAGCTCCGACCAGAACTGAAAGGGGCCTTATTTTGAGCTATTCTCCATGTTTGTTCAAGGGATCAACCCTGTTTGAGCCCTCCATCTTGCACTTGTTTCAATATCCTCTTATATGCCATTATTTTGCATTAAATATTTGGCCTATGTGTGATTTGATTTGGAGTATCTCATGAACTGATATTGTGCTTATTTTGAGCCCCTTTTCAACATTGAAGAAGGGTTAAACCTTGTTTTCATGCTCCATATGCCACTTGCTTTGAATCCATGTTTTACCCTTGTTTTTGCATGCTTCATCTAGCTTATGAGTGATCTGCTTTTGAGCATGGTGTAAACTGTGAGTGGGCCTATTTTGAGCCCCTCTTCAACATTGAAGAAGGGATCAACCCTGTTTGGCCTCTCTATCATGCACTTTCTTCATAATTCCTCATATTTACCGTAAATTTGCATGATTTGCTTGGCTTATGTGAAACTTGTTTTGGAGCATGTCATGAACTGTGAGTAAGCTTATTTTGTATCCCTCTAAGACATTGTAGAAGGGATCAACCTTGTTGGGGGTCTCCATGTTGTGCTTGTCTTTATATCTCTCTTTGGCCCCCATTTTTGTATGCTTTTTAGGCCTATCTAGCTTCTGTTTTCGGCCATCATCAGTACTAAAAATATCCATATTTTGGCCTTCTTGTCATGTTTTGTTAAGGGTCCAAGGCTGTTTGATGAATGTAAGGCATACTTCATGTTCTAGCCTTTGTTGGCTTCATTCTTGCATGACATTTTTAGCAAGTTTTCATACTGATTTGAGGGTTGTCCTCTACTGTAAATGTACATATTTTTGGTCCCTCATCAGTGTTGTAGAAGGAAATTTTTCAGTTTGAGCATCGCATACATCACTTGCTTCAATACCCCTCTCTTGGCCCCCATTTTTGCATGCCATTGTTGTCCTATCTATGCTCACTATTTCGCCATGTCTTGTACTGTAAAAAATGCTATTTTGGGGCTGCCTTGCTACTTTTTTGCATGTCATGTACCAATTATGCATGTTTAGTGTGGCTGTAGGCCATTTCGGGTGCTTAATATCGCATTTCGGGACCGATTCGTGCATTTGGTGTCATTTCCCCACCTTTCGGGACTTTTTTGCATCATTTGTGAGTGCTGAAAATCCATTGGCATGTTTGCATATTATTCTCTATATCATTTCATGCTTTAATACATTGCCTCGGTTTGCGTCTGCAGCACGATTTCGAGGCATCTCATTTTTCATCCATCGGCCTCTTATGTGAGTGTGGCTGAGGCCCTCTCATGTTAGTGTAAGCCCAATTTGCATTGTGTATGCCATTTCATTCCGTATGTCATTGCCTCGGTTTATGCGTCTGCAGTACACATTTCGAGGCATCTCATTTTTCATCCATCGGCTTCTTATGTGATCGTGGCTGAGGCTCACTCATGTTAGTATAAGTCCATTTTGTATCCTGTATGACATTTTAGCCTCATCACATTCCGTATGCCATTGCCTCAGTTTGTGTGCCCGTGCGCACGCATTTCGAGACACCTCAGTTTCATCCGATGGCCTCTTGTGTGAGTGTGGCTGAGGCCCTCTCATGTTGGTGTAAGCCCATATTGCATCGCATATCTCATTTTAGTCCCATTGCATTCTTTATGCCATTTTCTCGGTTTGCGTCCCCGTGGGCACGCATTTCGAGACATCTCATTTTAGGCTCATTGTATATCATATTTTAGGCCGTTTCATGCCTTTATGCCATCGCCTCGGTTTGCGTGCCCGTGTGCACGCATTTCGAGGCATCTCATTTTTCATCCGACGGCCTCTTATGTGAGTGTAGCTGAGGCTCACTCATGTTAGTGTAAGTCCAATTGCATTGCATATGCCATTACATGCCTTAGGATCATCGCCTCGGTTCGCGTGCCTGCGTGCACGCATTTCGAGGCATCTCATTTTCATAGCATTGTGCATGCTAGGATTGTATTTTAGTTGCATTCATGCATATCATGCATATTGCATCGTGTTCGGGATAGGAGTTAGCCCGGGCACGGGAAACGAGACGCGTTCCGTACTCCGAGTGACGGAACGGGTCTCAATTCCCAAGTCACCGACACTCCGGATTACCCATGATGGAGTTAGGTTTTGTTGTAGCATTCATCTGCATTCACCCCATATTGAGTTGTGCAATCCGACTCCTCGGCCATCATGCATCGATATGCGTGATTGGTGGCACGAGGATCAAGGCATGCATATATTTGTGAAATACATTGCTATGCCCCTCCTCGCTCTCACAAAGAAATGAAGAATCAGCAACTTTTCGGAGTCTGGCACGCATTTCGAGAAACATTGCAAACAGAGGCTAATTGGGGCATCCCAGTGGATTTCCGCGCAAGGCAGCCCAAGATGCATCATTTCATTATCCGGAGCAGAGTCAAGGCAGCCCCTGGCTTGCATGCCAATTTTACAGCTTTCTTATTTAATTTGATAATTAATTAGGAATTTGTATATTTATTATTCGGACTGTATATTTCGGACGGTACTATTCTTTTATTTCGGACTGTATTATTATTTATTCAGACCCTCTGCGCGAGGGCATAATTGTAATAAGTGTGGGTGAGTGTGATGTATATCTTCCAACCCCCACTTCTTTCTCCCTTTTATTTACCCGTTTATGATGGTTTGATATAGGGCATATTTCAATTAGCATACAGTATGACAGCATGTTTGCATCATTCATCTGTTTTGCACGCACCAGGCTCGGCGCATCATACAAACTGCATTTTGTATTTCAATTCCAAATTGAGTACGTGATAATTGTAGCATTTCATATACCATGTTTAGAATAGCTGAGCCTCCTATAGTTTGCATCTTTGCATGTGTTGCATTAGGCAATTCTGTATACTTAGGACCATACATGGATTTCTAACAAGCTTCTGTTTTGGCTTGGAGTACTCGGTGAGTTTTATGCTTTAGCATCCTTGCATGCGTGTGAGTGTTGCCATGAATAGCATCCTTACCATGAGGCTATGTGCTTATGTGATATAATTGCCTTGAATGCCTGTGGGTGGAGGTTAAGTTACTTGAATTGGGACAATTCATCAAATGTTTGTTTTAAGCCCACTAGAAAGTGGCAAAACCATTGTTTTCTAAGCCCACCCGAGGGTGGCAAATCCACGTCTTAGCCTACTTGCGGGTAGCACTATCAAACCATTTTCAAACAAACAAACATGAAATGTTTAGTTCCAATTCAGGTGATTCAGTCTATACTTGTATGCTGTGCGCATCACATAGTAACCTAGGCTAATAACCGGAATAAGAACTCACAATGTTTTCAAAAACAGATATCATGGTTAGTAGAGGCCGGTCTTTGACCGGGCGAGCGGGGGTGCTCACAAAGTGACCTTCCCCAATCGTACCCAAGTTCCCGAGCCGAGGCAACTTTGGTGATAACGGACACGTGGCCTTTTGGCACCAAGTCAGGGTTTCCTAAATTTCCCATTTTAAAATATTTAGGTGGCGACTCTGTATTTGGCGAAGCAGTCCATGTTTGGCACTTCTTTCAAAAAAATCTGTTTTCAAAAACGATTTGCCGGATTTGGACTCTTCGGTTCAAGATTAAGAACCGTGACATTTGAGTCCTTGAACTGTAGTGACCCAATATCGAACCAGAGCGGGGGGGACTCGCACTCCCCTTCCCCCGGGATGCGTTCGGAGACGTCTACAGGGTCCCAGTGACGATTGTTTGGGATAGAGATCCACGTTTTACGGCTCGGTTGTGGCAAAGTTTGCAGAATGCCTTGGGCACTAGATTGACTTTTAGCACCGCGTATCACTTTCAGACTGACAGGCAATCAGAGCGTACTATTCAGATTCTTGAGAATACGCTTCGAGGTTGTGTCCTTGACTTTAAGGGTTCGTAGGAGAAACACTTGCCCTTAGTAGAGTTTTCCCATAACAACGGTTTCTCCTTCTGAATTATTGTTTCATAAATCTCGTGATTACTCTTTTATGAGAGTGTTTGGGTGTCAATGTTTTCCCTGGCTTAAGCCATACACATCTTATAAACTTCAACCTAAATCTACTTGTGTATTTCTTGGTTATTATCCCTCTTACAAAGGATATAGGTGCTTAGATCCTTTCTCTGGGAAGGTTTATTTGTCACAACATGTCATATTCAATAAGCAGATTTTTCCCTTTGGTCAGCCCCTGCCAAAGCCTCTGCTCCCATCTCTCAGACTTTGTCTCAGCTTTGGTCCTTTTTCTGGTCTTCCTCTTTTGACCATCAGTCTCTTTCTACCAGTCATATGTCTAGTTCTCCATCTTTATCTGTAGCTCACTTGTCTACTCCACCTGTGCTTGTTCTCTCTTCTTCTATGCCACTGCAGGCTGCACTGTCTCCGCCTGCTTCTCCTCTGTCACCTATTAATTTGTCTTATTTCCCTGTTCAACCTAATACACCTTCTGATCACCCTACTTAGCCTAATGCACCTGCTGATTAGTCTCTTTCTACTTTGTCCAGCCTAATTCCTCTATTCCTATTACTTTCATTTCTATTGCTCTTCATCTTTCTCCTCCTAACACTAACACTCACTCTATGATTACTTGATCCAAAGCTCATTCTCAAGCCTTATTGGCCTCCTCTTCTGCTTCTTCTTCTTTATGTTTTGACACTGAGCCATTGACTTACAAGGAAGCTCTTCAGTCCTCGTCTGGCATATTGCCATGTTGGATGAATATAATGCTCTTATAGCCCAAGGCACCTGGTCTTTGGTTCCATTGCTATCTCCTAAATCTGCCATAGGTTGCAAATGGGTTTTCCACATTAAGCACAATTCTGATGGCTCTATTGCTCGTTATAAGGCTCGTTTGGTCACCAAGGGGTTTATTCAACAAGAGGGCATTGACTATACTAAAACTTTTAGCCCTGTAGCCAAATAGCTCACCATTCGTATTTTATTGTGTGTTACCTTGCCTTACAACTGGCCTCTCAAACAACTGGATATTAGTAATGCCTTTCTCCATGATACCTTGGATGAGCAAGTTTAAATGACTCAGCCCCCAAGTTTAATGCCTCTTATCCACACCATGTTTGTCTCTTGAAAAAGGCTCTATATGGTTTAAAGAAGGCCCCTAGAGCCTGGTACTCTACATTCTCCAGCTTTCTTTTATCTCAAGGCTTTCTTAACAGTCATTGTGATAATTCCTTATTCATTCAAAGGACTTCTTCAACAATCACTATTCTTCTTGTCTATGTTGATGATATCTTGGTAACAGGTAGTAGTTTTTCTCATATTGCATCTCTTATTGCTCACATGCATACTGCCTTTGCCATGAAGAAATTAGGGAACATTTCCTATTTTTTGTCTCAACACAAATATGCATATGATATTCTTATTCGGGCTGGGATAACTAATTGCAAGCCTTGCAATTCCCTTATTTTTTAAGCCTTCCCTACCTTCAAATTCAACTCTTCCCTTTGCTCAACCTGAACTTTATCGCAGTATCGTTGGGGCACTCCAATACCTTATTATCACTAGGCCTGACTTGTCTCTTTCAGTTAACCAAGCTTGTCAACATATGCATGCTCCCACTATTGGGCATTTTTCTTTAGTCAAGAGATTACTCTGGTTTGTTAAAGGGACTTTATCTCATGGTCTTACTTTCAGTCCTAGTTCTTTTGAATTACAAGCCTTCTCTGACTCTAATTGGGCTGGTGATGTTCATGATTGTCACAGCATTTCCAGCTATTGCATGTATCTTGGTTTGAATCTTATCTCTTGGTCTGCTAAAAAGCAACCAACTGTGTCTCAATCCTCTATGGAAGCTGAATACCGATCTTTAGCACACACTACTGCTGAGCTCACTTGGTTGCAAATGTTACTTCGTGAGATTCAACTTCCTTTCTCCATGTCCCTTATTCTTTGGTGTGATAACCTTTTGTAGACACTCCATTTTTGACCGATTTCAAGACTTTGACGTCATCAGTTGTGCACTCGATGATTGCGCATGTTTGTGTTTGTTTTGAGCGCCCGAAGGTCTTGGCTGAGTGCTTTGTCTTTAAGTCTTTTAACACTTTGCGTTTTGGCCTTGTTTTTGGGCCAAACCTTGGTCCCTTTTGCCTGGGGGAGGGAAAGGCCTTGCCGGCCACTTTTCTCTCTTGTAGGCCACTTCAAGTGCTCGGCTGGCTAGGGGAAGTGGCCGACAGGCCACCTTAACTGGCCGGCGGCCATTTTTTCTCCTTTTTAGATATTTTCAGATATTTTGAGCCAGTTGTTGCTCACTAACTCGTCCTCCATACACGTGTATAGAGGGATGGAGCAAGCTTTTTGCTTGCTTGCTCTATATAAGGGAGGTCCCTCCCCCTTTAGAGAGGTTCACAAAATTTCAGAGCTGAAATTTCACTCTCTCTCTAGAATTCTCACACTCTCACTCTATAGTGTGCTATATTGAGCTTAAAAGTGTGTTTTCTTCACATTTGCACTAAGACACCTAGTCAAACACCTTTACTTTGGAGCTGAGGTCCATTGAAGCTTGATTTGAGGTCTTAGACTTTGTTTTGGCTTAGAATTGTTGTTGTCTTGCTGCTGTTCTTCAAGGGTAAGCTTCTTCCCCTTTTAAGCTTGTTTTTGTACACTAGTTTGGGCCACCTTTGCATGTTGTTTTGGCCTATTGTCAACTACAAAAACCTCTATTTTTAAGTGTTAAAAATGTTAGTTTGAGTCCTTGTTGGAGTTAGGGGTGGTCTACCCTCTTTCATTACTTACTAAGCTTTGTGCCATTCTTTAAAGCTTTTGAAACAATCTTTTTTTGGCCCTTTAACCACTGAATTCCAAAGAAATTTCAGTGGTGGAAAGGTGGTCTTGAGGTCCAAAATGGGAGGGAGTGGTCCCCTCTCCTCATGTCTTGTTTGCATGTGTTGATGGCCTACCAAGTGAGCATGTGTTTCTCCATTTTTGAAGCTTAGTTCAAGCATGTTTTTGTGACTTTTTGGACCTACTCTAACTTTGTTTTTGGCTGGTTTGGCCACTTGTTGCTTATATCTTACACTTGTAGTGTAATCTTGCTTAATGGCCTTGAATGCCTAATGAGTTAGTCCATCATTCTAGCATGTGTTAGCTTGCTCCAGCACATTTTTGCTAATGTTTTTGCATGCTCTAACTCTGTTTTAAGTGGTCTTGGCCCTTTGAGGCTTGCTTTGCATGGTTGTAGTGCAAATGGCCTTGATTAGCTTTGAGTCTTGAGGCCTTTAACACGTTGTGTACGTGATGATTACATGTTTTGGCATCATTTAGCATGTAATTTTAGTGTATATAGTGTAGTCACACTCTCACATATTTCACTCTTTCATAGCTTTTGAGAGTTGTGCTTTATGCCTTGTTTATGAGCTAATACATGACCATAATTTTCTTGCTTTTCATGCTATCATCTCAGCACATTTTAGCCTTTGTTTTGTCATGTTTGAGGTCTGTCCAGAGTTGGTTTGGTTCTTTGAGTTTGATATTGCATGCTTCTAGAGTGATGCTCTTTACTAGCTTAGTGTATTTGGCTTTTGAGCATGCATTACATGAGTTGTTTGCATTGTTTTTAAGTCACTTAGCATGCTATTTCAGTGCTGAAATATGTGTCATTGCACTCCACTGTTTCAATCTTTCATTCACCTTGAAAGTGGCCTTAAGCCCCCTGTTGGCTTGAGCATGAACTTGAGGCATTCATGCCTATTGGTTTTAATCCTCCCTTGAGGATTTCTACTAACCAATAGCATGATACTTCCTTCATGCTCAAAGCACTCGAAGATTAGGTCATCTTTCAAATTAGAGGACTTTTCACAATTGAACTTAACCGGTTAATGGACTAATTGGTAAGTTAAAATGAGTAAACAAGAACTGAATCAAGTAAAACGTGCCAATATAACATATGTGTGTTGCATTGCATTTGTTTGGATCGGACGTTAATTCAAACACAAGAAATGTGAGACATTTCATATTCAAAGTGATGAAACATGTCGCATTCCTTGGTCGTTGTCACCCTTGAGCATGCATGATAGGTTGACAACACTTTGAGTCTTATGTGCGCATTCACTAAGCTTGTACAAGCTTGGTTCTTGGGCCATCATGCATTGAGATGCTTGATTGGTGGCTTGAGAGCCCAGTACCACACTCCTTTGAGCTTGAGACATGATGAGGAGGGTGGTAGTACACACATTTCAAGCCAAATACATTGCCTTGGCTTTGTTGATCTCTGTTGCAGCAAAGGCAGAATTCTGGAAAGAAAAGTGGCCGGCCAGTCACTTGCACTAGCCTGCCGACCACTTGTACTGGCCGGCCGGCCAGTTAAAGTAGCTTACCGACCAGTTGAGGTGGCCGGCCACCTGCAGAAGAAATTGTTCAAAATGTTCCTGTGTTGGGACAGATGCAACCTGCAAGTTCATATGATGTTCTGAGATCACCGTGAGTACAAACAGAGGCAACTTACGGCAAGGCAATGCGTTTTCAGGCGAAGCACACCGAACATGCATGTCTCTCTCGCCTCGAGGCCATTTTACTACTTTACTTAGTTAATTAATTTGCTAGTTTAACAATTAATTAGTTAATGTGTTTAGCTAATTTAATTCATCTTTGTAATATTCTAATTAGCTTAGATTAGCTAGTTAATTTAGTTTCAATTGAGTTGTAATAAGTAATTAGCTAAGTTAGTTAATTAGTTGGTTTGTAATAATTAGCTTAGCTTAGCGTAGCTAGTTAGCTTATTTATTCGGACCCTCCTTCGCAAGGGCAATGTTGTAATAAGTGTGCGTGTGTGTGTGTATGTATTCCAATCCCACTTCTTTCTCCCTTTTACTTATCAGCTTTCGATGGTTAGTTTAGGGCATATTTCAATTAACATCCTTATGCTTGCATGCGTGCATCATTCATTTGTCTTGCATGCACCAGGCTCGGGGCATCATTCAAACTACATTGTATTTCAATACATTTACTTGAATACGTGTTTCAAAGCATGTTATCAAGTGTCGCATTCATATGCCACCTTAGATAGCCGAGCCTATTTAGTTGCATTATTGCATGTATTAGGATCATGCATTGATTTCTAACTAGCTTCTGTTTTGGCTCGGAGTACACTGTAAGTATTTACGCTTTAGCATTCTTTCATGAGTGTGAGTGTTGCCATAATAGTATGCTTGCCATGAGGCTATTTGCTTAAATGCTTAACTGAGTGAATGCTTGTGGGTGGAGGCTTGATTGCCTAAATTGGGGCAATTCATCAGATGCGAGTTTTAAGCCCACTTTGCGAAGTGGCAAAATCTTGATTTCAAGCCCACTTGAGAGTGGCAAATCCGCGCTTTAGCCTACTTGCGAATAGCACTTTCAAATCATTTTTGAAAACAAACATGAGTTGTTTTGTTCCAATTCTCGTGATTGAGTCTATACTTGTATGTTGTGTGCATCACATAGTAAGTTAGATAATAACTAGAATAAGAACACATGTGTTTATAAAAACAATATATCATGGTAGTAGAGGCCGATCCTTTGATCGGGCGAGCGAGGGTGCTCATTTCAGGACATTCCCCTTTCGTACCCAAGTTTCCGAGCCGAGGCAACTTTGGTGATGATGGACACGTGGCCTTTGGCACGAGTCAGGGTTTCCTAAATTTTCCAAAACAAAATATTTAGGTGGCGACTCTATACTCTGGCAAAGCAGTCCATGTTTGGCGCTTTTTTATTCAAAATTGATTTTCCAAAACCAATTGCCGGATTTGGACTCTTTGGTGTTTATTAGTCTCGCATTGCACTTTGTGAGATTAGATTCAAAACCGTGAAAGGAGTTCGAACTGTAGTAAGACTCAATTCGCGCCCTTTCCGAAAGGGGGGCAAGCGGAGAAAGTTGGGTCTACACCTTTCTGCTATTGCCTTAGCATCCAATCTTGTGTTTCACACCCGTTCCAAACATATCGAAGTGGACTGTCATTTTATTCAAGAAAAAGTTGCTCATAAACAGATACTGCTATGCTATGTTCCTTCTATTCTCGATTCAATTACCTTCAAGCCAAGCTTCTGGTCTCTCCCTTTCCCATCAGCTTGCAGAAGGGTGATAAGGATATCTTAGACTCAGTAGCCACAGCTTCAGCTGTGGCTTCTCAATCTGTAACTACCACAGCTTCAACTATAACTTCTCCAGCTATTACATTAAGAGCATTGTGTAGTTAGTTAGGAATTGGTTAGGAAGATGTTATGAATTAGTTACATGCTTAGCTCAACATGTATATATCATACAGTTTGTACCTAATAATTGCTTCAATGAGAAATAATATTGGTTCCACAATAACCAAAGGATTCTTTAGACTGCAATTTAATGGGAAAACCAAGGAAATAAGTCCAAATTAAAGGTCTCTTCCAATTTCAAACCATCCAAACAATACAAAATAATGAAATCCCCATATTCATTTTTCGAATACATTTCTCTCTCTTTAAAATTTAACCAACTCTTTAACTGTCCCATCTATCTCTTCCTCTCATTTCCTTCTTATCTTCTCAGTAAATCCCCTTGCCTTATTCCTTATACCCTTCCCATTTTCCTCCACCATAACTTTCCTAATAATTTGTGCTATTTCTTTTCCATTAAACCTCTCATTCTCATCTCTCATGACCTCTAAACCAATACCAACCTCCTTTACCAACCTAACATTCAATGGCTGATCAAGTTGTATTGGCATGGTTATAATTGGAACACCAAAATTCATACTTTCCACCAAAGAACTCCACCCACAGTGACTCACAAATCCACCATGCCTTGAAATTTTAGCCTGTGGGGCCTAACCCTCAACAATCAATCCCCTCTCTCCAACCCTCACAAGAAACCTCTCAGGTAGTGTTTCTGAAACACTAATTTTCTCTCCCAAAGGAAACCTAACAACCCATATGAAATTAACCTCACTAAACTCTAACCCATGAGCCAACTCTTCAATCTCATCCTTGGATAAAAAACCCTCACTCCCAAAAGAAAGAAACACAGTTGAGGACACATCTTTCTTGTCAAGCCAATCAATGATCTTCAAATGCTCATCTTTGTTGATGGTGTTTTCAACAAGTGAACCCACAAGGACAATCTTTTTCTCAGCTAAAACTGATAAATAATCGATATACTTTCCCTCTAGATCTCTAAAACACTTGATCAAAACAATCTCACAAGACTACTTCATGGCCTCCAAGTATCTATACTTGTCTTTCCTCACTTCTTCAACTGATGACTCGACCATATCGCGGCTCATTAGAGTCTTGAAACCCCCAAAAAAGATTTCTTTGACCGGGAAAGGCTTGCCCAGGTTCTTGAACATGTGAAGGGTGAAAAAAGAAGACATTACTCCAAATATCAAGAATTGAACGGCTGGGATGTTATGTGAAGAAGCAATCGTTGCAGCCCAAGGCTGGTTATGGTCGTAGATTACTAGGTCTAAATTTAGGGTTTTGAGGATATCGGAGAAGATCAGAATGGACATGTCGAAGGTGGTTTTTAAGGTTGTCATGAGGTGGGTTGGGAGGCTATTGGTGGTGTGGTAGTGAGGAGGGAGGTTTGGTGAGGAGGGTAGGTGAAATTCTACTAGTTTTATTGAGAAAGAGTTGTAGTTGTTGTTGTGACCTAGCTTTTTCTTGATAGAATTGAGAATGATGGGTGTTGAACAAAAGTATATGTGGAAGTTTCTGTGTGTTAGCTTTTTGGCTAGCTCTAAGAAGGGAGATGTGTGACCATGAGCCAACCATGGTAGCATTAGAACAGTGATCTTCCTCTCTCTGCTATCCATGGTCTCTCTCTTTCTCTGTAGGTTGAGGTTGAACCCTTTTATTTGATGATATATAAGGAAAATGATATACTAACAATTTTTTTATATATATTATTATTATTTTAATCAAAATGATATGATAAGTTGTATTTTAAAAATTATTAGATAATTTTTGAAATATATGTGACATTATTTATATTATACTCTCAATAAATGAAGAGTAAATATGTCATTTGTTATCTCCTAATTACTTAATTAACAATGTGCGACTATTGTCTTACTCATAAAATAGATCTTGTGAATCATGTAAGTTGGTTCAAACATCCCGTTATTAAAAAAAAAAATTGTGAATAATGTCACATTATATTTTAAGTTTTCTTTAATAATTACGTGGTATTTTTCAAAATATAGTCCATCAATGCTCTTTTTAATTAAAAAATGTCACATTATTCTATTTTATATATATATATATATATTATTGTGGACAAATAAGCTAAAGTCACTGTTTTTGCACAACAAGAATTCATTGTAATATATTCTCAACCTCTTTATTTTGTAACCAATGACAAATGTGGGATGCTATACCATGTGTAGCCAACTAAATAATTTTTATCTATAAAGTTTGCTTCTTATATATATATATACCTTTCCTAACGCCACTCCACATTTAATAAGGGTGGCCTGTTGCAACTTGCTCGGGAGGAATTTCAAGATGGGCTGGGATAAGATAGTTTATTAATGGGCAAATTACATTAATAGTCCCTATAGTTTGGGACTTGTGTCACTTTAATCTTTAACTTTTTAATTGTAACACATTTGACCCTAAATTTTGAATCTTGTTCTAAATAAGGACAATTGAAGATACCATTGTTTAATTTCAAGGGTAAAATCGTCAATTTAATAAAATATAAACTAATTTGACAAAAATAAATGTTAAAAAAATATTTTTAATTTTTTAAAAATTATTTCTATCCACTAAATATAAAATTATGTAAAATTGATCAAAATTAATAAAAATTACATGATTAATTTTTAAAAATTAATATTACATGATCATCATCCAAACACATAATAAAAATTAATTTGTAAAAAAAATAAATAAATGTCTAAAATATTTATCAAATTTACATAATTTTATCTTTAGTGGGTAGAAATAATTTTTAAAAATTCAAAAATATTTTTTTGACATTTATTTTTGTCAAATTAGTTTATATTTTATCAAATTGATGATTTTACTCTTGAAAAATTTAATGATATCTTCAATTGTTCTCATTTGGAACAAGATTCAAAATTCAGGGTCAAATGTGTCACAATTGAAAAGTCAATGACTAACTTGACACAAGCCTTAAATTATAGGAACTATTAATTTAATTCACCCTTTATTAATAAAGGGCCAAATTGTACGAATGCAATTTTCATACATAAGTTTAATGTAAAATAATTTTTATGACTGTTTTATTTTTATTTATTGGCTCACATCACATTATTTCATATATATAATTCTAATTGTTATAATTTTCATTAATAAAGCTATTAGTTGGTCGGTGGTTTGGACTCATTCGTAATCACTATAATAATATATAAATTCAACCATACAATATAATAGCAGTGACAGCTAATTTTTTTATTTTGTAAAAATATGTAACGAAACCCGTCAATGAGATTTATAATTAAAATAAAATAATAAATAAATAAAAGTGAAAGTGATGTTTGACCTTAGTGTACTTGCACGTCATTTGAGATTTATTAAAAATATATAAGAAATTTATATTTTTAATAAATCACTTTTATTAAGCATCTCTTTTATTTTTAATAATACATATAAACATTACTTTTATTTATTAACCCATGATCAAATCTTAATTGTTTTTAAAAAAATTATTAAAATCATGTTAATCGTTCATTTTTTAAAAAACAAATGTGCTCTTATTATGAGACTACAAATGTCTAATTTACTTGATTTTTTGTATGAATGATCTATTCAACGAACCTTACAATATGAACGGTTTAAATCATCGAAAAAGATTCAGAATATGGCCCCAGTGGGCCTCACAAAAACTTATTATGCCTTAAGGCACAGCAGGAACCCCAACTCCTAAATTTTTTTTATAAAGTTTGAAAATTACATCTTAATTTTTGAGATTTTCAATTACATAAAAAATAGCATCTTTCATTAATTAACCGTTAACTCATTAACAAAGTGTATAATGCAAGTAATAAATTTTTTTCTTGAAAAATACCTATATTAATCTTTATGAAATTGAACATTTTCTACTTTTTGACTATCTTACATTCTTTATTCCTCATTTTTTCTCAACTAATAATATCACTTTGTCTAATCAACGCACCACCGTCTCTATTTAGAGTGTGTGTATAATAAGGCAAAGGATCTTCATTGTTTAATTTAATGTGTTTTGGACAATAAATTTTTTTTTTTTGTTTTGAATTTTAAAATTGGAAATAACTATGTGATATATAGTTATTATTTGAGAGAGAAATAAACTACCATTACAAAAGGTATCAAATTTCTCTTCATAGGAGTTCAACTTGTCACCTCACACCACAAAGGGTGTTACATGCACAATCACTAGGTCATATGCCCTAATTTTGACCTGCTTAATTTTGAAAATGTACCAAAACATCCATTTGGAGATACTTTGAAATGGCGAAAATAATACAATTTCATAACTAAAATGGTCAAAATATATAAATTTATAGATGAAGAGGGTAAACTAATATTTATTAATAATTGATAGAGTATTGATGTAATTAATCGTAATTTTTTTTTCCATATAATATGTTATTCATCAAAGTCATCGAGATCACAATGTACAACAACATCATCCATTTATGCAAAAATTTAAAAATAAAATAAAACAATCAATCATAAGATGGCACAACTGGATGTATAGGGGTGAGAAAAAATATTTTGTCACTTTCATAGATGATTATATTAGATATAGTTATGTTTATTTAATTCGAACCAAAGATGAAATTTTGAAAGCTTTCATTCAATATAAGAATGAAGTTGAAAATCAACTTAGTAAGAAAATTAAAAAACTTAGAAGTGATAGAGGTGGTTAATATGAATCAACTTTTGATGGATTTGTAAAGAATATGGAATAATTTATCAAACCACCGCTCTTTACTCACCTCAGCAAAATGGAATTGCTAAAAAGAAAAATGGGACTTTAAAAGAAATGATGAATGTTGTGTTAATAAGTTCTGAATTACCTCAGAACTTGTTGGGGGGGGGAAGCAATGCTTTCTGCTAATTATATACTTAATAAAGTATCCCAAAGAAAGTGAATCAAGCACCTTATGAAATGTGGCATGAGAGAGTATCATCTTACAAATATTTAAAAGTGTGGGGGTGTTTAGCTAAAGTGGTTATTCCTAGTCCTAAAAAGACTAAGATAGGTCCCAAAACCTTGATTGCATTTTCATTGGTTATGGCAAGAATAGCAGTGCATATCGATTTTTGATTCATAAATCAGAACATACCAAAATACATGTAAATACTATTATTGAATCTCGGAATGCATCATTCTTTGAACATGTATTTTCAAACAAGACTGGATAAGAGATTAGTATTAATAAAAGATCTTATGATGCTATTACTAGTCATGATCAAGAACAAGATCAAGAACAAGAGCAAAAGATAGATCAAAATGAGGAAGATGAACCTAAGCGTAGTAAATGTGCTAGAACCTCAAAATCTTTTGGTCCAGATTTTTTAACATTTTTGTTAGAAAATGAGCCTCTAACTTTTAAAGAAACTATGTCCAATCCTGAGGCTTCTTTATGGAAAGAAGCTATAAACAGCGAAATTGAATCCATCTTGCAAAATCACACTTGGGAATTGGTGGATTTGCCACCAGGTTGTAAACCTCTGGGTACAAGTGGATTTTCAAGAGAAAAATGAAAGCAGATGGATCAATTGACAAATACAAAGCAAGACTTGTGGTCAAAGGATATAGACAAAAAGAATGTCTTGATTACTTTGACACATACTCACCAATTACCAAAATAACATCCATTAGAATGCTAATTGCCATTGCATCTTTGTACAATCTAGAAATTCATCAAATGGATGTGAAAACCGCTTTCTTAAATGGTGAGTTAGATGAAGAAATTTACATGGAACAATCAGAAGGATTTTCTATTTCAGGAAAAGAAAAGAAAGTGTGTAAATTGGTTAAATCATTATATAGTTTAAAACAAGCACCAAAGTAATGGCATGAGAAATTTGACAAAGCAATGATGTAAAATGGATTCAAAATTAATGAATGTGATAAATGTGTTTATATTAAAAGCACAAGCGAGAGTTATGTTATAGTATGTCTTTATGTGGATGATATGGTCATCATAGGTAGTAATAATGACATAATTAAAACTATCAAGAACTTGTTGAATAAACATTTTGACATAAAGGACATGGGGATTGCTGATGTAATACTTGGTACGAAAATTACCAAAACATCAGAAGGTTATGCTTTGTCACAATCACATTATATTGAGAAAATACTTGACAAATTCAGCAAAGATGATGATCATCTTGCTAGAACAGCTGTGGATGTTAATTTGTCTCTTTCTAAGAATGTACAGGAAAGTATTTCTCAATTAGAGTATGCCAAAATTATTTGAAGCTTAATGTACTTGATGAACTACACTCGCCCGGATATAGCTTATGCAGTAAGTAAATTAAATAAATATACGAGTAATCCAGGAGTAGAACACCGGAAAGCAATTATAAAGGTTCTAAGATATCTCCGATTTACTCGTAACATTGGGCTAAATTATATTAGATATCCAATAGTACTTGAAGGGTATTGTGATGCAAATTGGATATCGGATACTAGAGACTCAAAATCCACTAGTGGGTATGTCTTTACTCTTGGTGGGGCGGTTGTATCTTGGAAATCTTCCAAACAGACTTGCATTACTAGATCTACTATAGAATCAGAATTTATAGCTTTAGATAAAGCCGGGGAAGAAGCAGAATGGCTTTGCCACTTCCTTGAAGATATTTCACTATGGCCAAAACCAGTGCCTACTATATGCATATATTGTGATAGTCAATCAGCAATAGGTAGAGCACAAAGTCATATGTATAACGGTAAGTCGCGACACATTCGTTATCGACATAACACCATGAGACAACTACTCTCCAATGAAATTATTTCCATTGAATATGTGAATTCTAAAGATAACATAACATAGCAGATCCACTAACCAAAAGGTTAGCAAGAGAGTTAGTTGAAAATTCATCGAGGAAAATGGGACTTAAGCCTATTAAATAAGAGTTACCACAACGGCAACCCAACCTAGTTGACTGGAGATCCCAAGATCTAGGTTCAAAGGGACAACCGAGTTGTGTATGACTCAGAAGGATCACTGGGGAGTCAAACTCCTACCCATTTCTATGACGAAATAGTGATATTTGCAACGTTTTAGGTTAAGTAATATTTTTAATGATTCTTATATCTAGGAATACCTAGTGGAGTATGACATAATACTCTTTATAAGATTCACCTATATGAGTGTGAACTAGGCCGGTTCTATGAGATTTGTGAAGGGCTATAATTCTCTAGAGCACTCATGAAAGACCAGGTTGTTCAGGGCCAAAATGAACAATAGTAAGAACTAAACTGTGTCTGGTAATATACTGTGTAAGTTCTATTGTCTTGGTTTACACAAACGGCTGAACAGTTCAAGACATCATGTTCACCGGTTAGCTAGTAAATCCGATAGTGTCTCACAAGGGAAGCTTCAAAGCCAAAAGCTACCTATCTTTTGTAGAATATTTTTAATTTATGTACTCTCTGTAATTAGATCATGTTGTTGCATTTTCTCTCCGTCAAAGTCCATTCATATAGGGGATTGTTGGAATTTTGGTTTTTTATAGGCTTATTTTGGGCCAACTTTGATCCCAAAATTGAGTAGGTCCCACACGTCTTTTGAGATGGGTCTAAAGAGGTGACGTGTTCCTTGTCACATGGCAAGTCACATGGTGAAGACGGTTCGTCAAAACCATTTATGAGTGAATGGAAACTTGACGTCGTTTTTGGGTTCGTGGAATGGACAATTCAAGAAGTAAAATGTGGGTTTCCTTGAAATGGGTTGTCTCACATTGAAACTTTAAGAGAGCTTGTGTTTGTCTATAAGCTCTAGGTGACAACACTTGGATTGGGCCCCAAAGGGCACCCCAAGTTTGTAGAAATGAGGAGTTATGGACAAAGTGAACCTTGGCTCAAACCACCACACACGCAAGCGCCGCCGCCGTCGGTCTAGTTGAGCCGTGTCGGGCGTAGGTGTGGGTTGTGGGTTGGGTCAATTCTAACATTAATTTTTTAGACAAAATTTATTTTAATTTTTCCAAATTCTTGCAAGAAATTATTTGAATTCAATTTTTTTTATCCAGAAATTATGCCTCTTCCGAATTTTACAACAGATTTATACTAGTTTTTGACAGGTTTAAAATTGCAAGAAACTGCCAAGCAGTTACAGGTTCAAAACTGCTGCAGATCTGTTTAAATTTGAACTGTATCTGTTCATTCAAATTTCATACCTGTTCAGACAGATCTATTGGTCACCATTTTGCCTGTAAATACTAGCATATTCCAGCAATTTACGGCAGCCAAAAATATCTAGAAAAAATCCTTTCTTCTTGGTTTTGCTCTTTGGTTGCATTATTCTTTATATTATTTTTTAGGAAAAAATTCAGAGAATATAGAACACAGGTTTGGTTCATTGTACAAATTGTTTGGAATGCTACTACAATTTGTGAAGATCATTGTATCTTGAGAGATAGATGCCATTTATCTGTCAGCACCGTAGCGGGGCGACTATGTCTTAAGGACAGAGTGTCACATACTCGACTTGATCTTTTAAATATTAATTTGGTTCGGTAAATAAATTCTGTAAGTAATTTATTTTTATTTGTTTCAATTTATTTATTGTTCCAACATTGGGACTTTATGAATTGGGTCCAACATGGCCTTTTCTCTGGCCAGCACTCACCTGATGATGTGAATGTTCAAGGGCGAACTCAGGATTCGTCGATGGAGTGGACTAATATTAAGGTAAAATTATACAATATATTTTAAGTATAACCACATCAGAAAAAAGAGAATTATACAATATCTAAATTTATTGATTAGAAACAATGTAATTAAGTTGTGCTCGACGAGTCCTTAAAGATTCGAATTCATCGATTACAAAATTTAGATTAAGTTTCAAAGTAAGTCTCATTTAAGATAGAGAGACAAGCAATTGGCAAGAAACTCATCCTCCATTGAATTGTGAATGCCAGTTTTAACATGGTTCATACTCGAAAATGCTCTTCTCGTAGTCGTCATAGAAACAGGAAAGGTCGACGCAAGACAAATCAATTTGTAGATCATGGTCTAATGCTCGAACTTTCTTGTCACAAATGATTTTCGGCACAAATCAGCAAGGGTAGATATCTTATGAAACTCGGGATCACAAACAATATCAAGCTTATAATGCATTAATTGACATCTCAAAGTATGGATGTCTTGAGAAGTGAAATCTTGGGGATAAATTTTTTTGGCAAGATTGAAAATATTATCCGCATTAAAAGATCTAAAATTGCCACTAGGATCCAAAACCGAGCTAAGAGAAAGAAGTTACACTACCCCATCATTAAATCTATGTTCTAACTCTATCAATTGAAAATCAATTTTAGAGTTGAATATGTCAAAGTGATAATGATGCTCAATTGTAATGTGAAAATTGACATCTCAATAATTTTTATTTAGGCTTTCATTATTTTTATATATGTCCAAAAAAACTCCTTCAAAGTTTAAAAACTAAGAGCAATATAGAACATTGAACAAAGCAACATCATAAAAAAAGTAAGAGCAATATAATATTTGTTGCGTAAAGACAAAATTTTAAAACCATTGTTAATCAAATCCATTCTCAACCAACGAAATAAAATAATTGGTTAATTACACTTACAAAAATTGTTAAGAAAGTAAAGCTGTTGCAGGTTGCTGGAGACGATGGAGAGAGGACCACTACCTATCTATTGGAAGATGTGAGGATTGTTTTAGAAGGTTGTTCTTTAAACAAATACAAACCTATTGGGTTGCCTATCTATTTTTTGGGTAAGTATTGGGCTGCTATTGGGCTAACTATCTAAAAACAAACAAAAAAAACTGTTGGCCCTTATTTGGGGCTGGGCTGGGAGAGATTGAAAGGCTGGGCTGGGCTAAGAGGCTGGGTTAGGCTGGGCTGGGAAAAATATTTTCTACAGATTTTTTAATTTGTGGGTTGGGCTGCAACCACCTATACCCAGGCCTAGGTCCACCCTTGTTAATGTTTCTATTTTTATTTTAGCTCTTGCAAAACTTATAATATGTTGACAAAATTTATAGCCATAAATGTTTTTTTAACTCATTATTATTTAACGTTGAAAAACACACACAAAAATTTAAAAAAAATAATCAAAATAAACCAAGCCTTGTTATGTATAAAATCTAAAACAACTCTCTCCAATCGACCATTTCAATTTGTGGGCTCTTTGTGGATTCTATTTCAATGATTAATATGTTCATCTTTTGTGCGCAAACAATTATACTAACATGAATTTGTCACATTTCTATTAGAAAAAAGAAAGACTATTTTTAAAATCACACCTATTTTATTATTTTTTGAAAATAAATATAACAAAATCATGTGGTTGTAATTATCACATGAGATACTGGAATGATCTACACAAAAAGGTCAAAAATAGCAACGAATTAGATTATCAAAATGGGATTAGCTTTAGACCCATGGGCCTAGATTGGTGATGTTTTCACTGCTCTGTTTTAGTTGTTCTTCTGGGCGAAGTGTTTTCTCAAAAGAGTAGGGGTTTGGATGTTATCTTTTGGTTTCTCTTTTCTCTGTTGTGTTTATGGTTTGGGGTTTGGTTGCCATCTTTTCGACCATTTCAGCTTTGTTCTGGGTTTCAGATTGCATAAAAAAAACAAACAAACAAACAAACAAACAAACAAACACATACCAAAACAATGCTTGTTAGTATATATCCTTAGAAAGTTACAAGAACAAAAATGTAACAAAAAAAGAAACAAGCTTTATAATGCAAAAAAAGAAAAAAGAAAAAAGAAACTCATCATCTATCCTTACAAAGTTGAAGCAACTCTTTAACCACCTTATCTATCTCTTCCCCTCCTTTCATTCTTATTTTCTCACTAAATTCTCTAGCTTTAATTCTTATATCCTCCCTACTTTTTTCCACAACAATTTTCCTTACTACTTGTGCTATCGCTTCTCTGTTGAGTCTGCCATTCTCGTCTCGAATGACCTCCATAGCCACACCAACCTCCTCCACCAGTCTAGCATTTAATGGCTGGTCCAAATGAATTGGCATTGCTACAATTGGTATCCCAAATGTTAAGCTTTCCAATACTGAATTCCATCCACAGTGACTCACAAAGCAACCGGTGCTTGAATGGGCCAGAATTCTTGGCTGTGGTGCCCAACCCTCTACAACCATTCTGTTGGGTATACCTCCTTATTGGAGTGTGGGACCCAATTGGTTTTGGTTAAAGAGTTTTAATTTGGTTTGGTTTAGGTATAATATATTTTAATATATTATATCTAATTTTAAGAGACCTAATTCAATTGGATAACAACTAAGGATTTGATAAAAAAAAAAAAAAAAAAAAAACCCTAGATTCACAATATATATATATTGTTTTGTGTGTGCCGTAGGAGAGCCGAAGTAGTGGCTTGATATTGATGTTGTTTTTCCCAAGGAAAAAAGAGGGGCGGCTGCTATAGACACAAAATTTGATTATTTGGTGACTTTGGTTTTGGTGTGTGAGCAGCAGGTTTACATCATATTTGGTGGAATCAAATTGGGTGAGTTAGTACTGTTTTTT
The DNA here is from genome assembly GCA_025200525.1 of Camellia lanceoleosa. Lineage (NCBI taxonomy): Eukaryota > Viridiplantae > Streptophyta > Magnoliopsida > Ericales > Theaceae > Camellia > Camellia lanceoleosa. The sequence goes on from CM045758.1 coordinate 22,124,721, forward strand.
GGCTGATCTTCGGAATTTCTCTTTGCTTCGTTTTTCGGTTCTTTGAAGCATTATCAGTGTGCTTATTCGATTAGTTGGTGAAGCTGATTTGGTCTATTATTTTGGGTCTTCTACAACTCTGGTTTTGAAGATTTTGGTTCATCTATTTGGTGAGGTCTTTCCTCTTGTTTATTTGTGATTATTTGGAATTCACCTAAGGGTGGTTTGTGAGACCATTAGTGTCTCGTTTGTAATCGTTTGGAACTTATTTGGTTGATAGTGGAATCGGATTTCGATCCCGTGGACGTACTTCACATTGAGGGAACCACGTAAAAATTCTTGTGTTGCTTCTGATTTAATTTTTCTGCATTAGTTTTTATTCCCATTGATTAATTTACTTGTGGGGAATCACATATTTTCCCTAACAACTGGTATCAGAGCTTACGGTTTATTGGGGTTTATTTATTTGTGTAAATCAATGGAGGGAAATGTGGGTCGTATGTCTAGCTTCAATAGAAGCAGTTGGGTAACTTGGAAAACTAAAATGGAGGACCTATTATTTTGTAAAGATTTGTATGGACCCATTGAGGGTGATAGTGGCAAACCCGAGGGTATGAAAAATGATGAATGGAATAGGCTTAATCGAAAAGCCGTTGGTGTTATCCGTCAATAGATTGATGACAGTGTGTTTCATCATGTTGCTACTGAAACTTCAGCACATAATTTATGGAAAAAATTAGAAGGCCTTTATGATAGGAAATCAGCCACAAATAAACCTTTTCTGTTTCGTAAGTTGGTTAATTTAAAATATAAATAGGGCAGCCCTATTCCGGAACATCTAAATGAAATAAAGAGTATTGTTAACCAACTTGCTTCTATGAAAATTGTTTTTTGATGATGAGTTACAAGCTTTGATGCTACTTAGTTCCTTACCTGAAAGTTGGGAGACTTTGGTTGTGACAGTTAGTAATTCGGCGCCCGATGGAGTTGTCACAATGGGCCAAGTCACTAGTAGCCTGTTGAATGAAGAAACCAGAAGAAAATCAGCGGGTTCCTCTCATTCAGAAGCATTTGTTGTGAGAGGCCGAAGCAAAACAAGGGGGAAAAGTAAGACTCCTTATGGTCATAATCAAAGCCGTGACAAATCAAAAGATGGTTCTTTTTCAAAGAAAGACGTTGAGTGCTATTATTGCCATGAGAAAGGGCACATGAAGCGGGAATGCCGAAAGCTCAAGAACAAGGAGAAAAGGCGTGACAAAAGTGTGGATAAGAAACAAGAAGACACAACGGCAGTTACTACCGATGATATCATGGTTGTTTGTGAAGATGATTGTATCAATTTTGTGGGCCAAGAGAGCAATTGGGTGATTGATTCCGATGCTTCTTTTCATGTGACTTCTCGAGTTGATTTCTTCACTACCTACACCGAAGGAGATTATGGTTCTGTTCGAATGGGCAATGAAGGTTTGTCCAAGATTATTGGTATGGGTGATGTTTGCTTAGAAACAAATTTGGGCTGCAGGTTGTTGCTTAAAAATGTGAGGCATGTTCCCGACATTCGCCTCAATTTGATCTCTACTGGGAAGCTAGATGATGAAGGCTTCAACAATAAATTTGGTGATGGAATATGGAAGCTCACAAAGGGTTCTTTGGTGGTGGCTAAGTGCAAGAAGACTCATACACTTTATTCGATGCAAGGAAAAATTTGTAAAGGTGTTGTCAATGCACTTGAAGATGATACTTCTACCGAATTGTGGCACAAGCGGCTTGGCCACCTGAGTGAAGAGGGGCTACAAGTTTTGTTCAAGAAAGAGCTTCTACCCGGTTTGAAAGGTACACACCTTAAAACTTGTGTTCATTGTTTGGCGGGTAAACAGCATAGAGTTTCTTTTCATAAAAATGTTGCTTCTAGAAAAGAAAATGTTTTTGAGTTGATTTATTCGGATGTTTGTGGTCCTTTAAAAGTTAGAACACATTGTGGTGCACTTTATTTTGTTACTTTCATTGATGATTATTCAAGGAAAGTTTGGGCTTTTCTACTAAAAACTAAAGATCAAGTTCTAGAAGTATTTAAGCATTTTCAGGCCATGGTTGAAAGAGAAACAGGGCAGAAATTGAAGTGCATCCGATCAAACAATGGTGGTGAATACACTGGGCCATTTGATGAGTATTGTTGCAGCCAAGGTATTCGTCACCAAAAAACAGTTAAGAAGACTCCTCAACAAAATGGCGTTGCCGAGAGGATGAACCGCACCATTGTGGAAAGAACAAGGTGTTTGCTTTCACAAGCTAAATTGGCAAGATCCTTTTGGGGTGAGGCAATGAGTATAGCGGTTGACGTGATCAATTTATCTCCTTGCTATCCTTTGAATGGTGATGTTCCTGAAAGAGTTTGGACTGGCAAAGATGTGTCTTATGAGCACTTGAGAGTGTTTGGTTGCCAAGCTTTTGTTCACATTCCAAAGGATGAGAGGTCCAAGCTTGATAGTAAGTCAAGACAATGTATTTTTCTTGGCTATGGGCGTGATGAGTTCGGGTATAGATTGTGGGATCCGGTCGACAAGAAAGTCATTCGAAGCCGTGATGTTGTGTTTCTTGAAGACCAAACAATTGAAGACTTTGGCAAAGGTGATCAACCGAAGCCAAAAACTAGTGATCTCATTGACATAGATCCATCTCCTTCATCTTCAGTTGATGATGAAAATGGGAGAGATGTGCAGCCACCTATTGAAGATGTAGAGAATGATGCTAATCCCAATAAAGTTGAGCCAGAAATTGAGGAAGAGCATCCAACTCAAAAACCACCACCACAACTTGAGTTGAGGAAATCTACAAGGGACCGACAACCTTCAAGAAAGTATCCTCCCAATGAATTTGTGTTGATTTCTGATCAAGGAGAGCCGGAGAGCTACTAAGAAGCAATTGAGCATGCAAAGAAAGGTGATTGGAAAAAGGCCATGGAAGAGGAGATGAACTCCTTACTTGAAAATCACACCTATGACTTAGTGAAGTTGCCTAAGGGGAGGAAAATTCTGAAAAATAAGTGGGTTTTCAAATTGAAGAATGATAGGAAGAATCTAAGGTACAAAGCATGTCTTGTTGTGAAAGGCTTTGGGCAAAAGAAAGGTATTGACTTTGACAAGATTTTCTTACCGGTTGTAAAGATGTCTTCTATTCGGGTTGTACTTGGCATGGCTGCAAGTATGAACCTTGAAGTTGAGCAACTTGATGTGAAGACCGCATTTCTTCATGGTGATCTTGAAGAATAAATTTACATGGAGCAATCGGAAGGTTTTGTGGAAAAAGGGAAAGAGAAATTTGTTTGCAAATTGAAGAAAAGTTTGTATGGCCTCAAGCAAGCTCCACGGCAATGGTACAAAAAATTTGACTCTTTCATGATGAATAATGGTTTTTCTAAAACCACTTCGGACCATTGTGTGTTTGTGAAAAATTTTCCGGATGGCAAATTTATTATTCTTTTGCTTTATGTTGATGACATGTTAATTCTGGGTCAAGATTCTACCATGATTAACAGGTTGAAATTGGAGTTGAGTAAATCTTTTGCTATGAAAGACTTGGGAACGGCAAAACAAATTCTTGGTATGAAAATTGTTCGTGATCGCAAAGAGGGGCTGATTTGGTTGTCTCAAGAGAGCTACATTGAGAAAGTTCTTGAGAGGTTCAACATGGATAAAGCAAAGCCGGTTGGTTGTCCACTTGCAGGTCACTTCAAGCTTAGTTCGAATCAATGTCCTACAAGTAAGAAAGACAAGGAAGAGATGCTGAAAGTTTCTTATGCTTCAACAGTTGGTTCTTTGATGTACGCCATGGTTTGTACAAGGCCGGATATTACTCACGCCGTTGGTGTGGTGAGTCGTTTTCTCTCTAATCCGGGTAAAGAACATTGGGCAGCGGTAAAATGGATTCTAAGGTATCTTCGAGGGACTTCGAAGGTGTGTTTGTGTTTTGGAGATGGTAAGCCGATGCTTGATGGGTTCACGGATTCTAACATGGCCGGTGATGTTGATTCTAGGAAATCTACTTCGAGGTATTTAATGACTTTTGCAGGGGGAACTGTGGCATGGCAATCTAAATTACAAAAATGTGTTGCTCTCTCAACTACCGAAGCTGAATTTATTGCCATTACAGAAGCTTGCAAAGAAGAGTTATGGTTGAAGAAATTTTTGCAAGAGTTGGGTTTGAAGCAAGAAAAGTATGTGCTTTATTGTGATAGTCAAAGTGCTATTCACTTGAATAAAAATTCTACTTTTCATTCGAGATCAAAACACATTGATGTGAGATACTATTGGATTCGTGATGTGTTAGATTCGAAATTGTTGCAACTAGAAAAGGTTCACACTGATGATAATATTTCGGATATGTTGACTAAGACGTTGTCGAGGGATAAACATTTGAAGTGTCAAACTTTGGCGGGTATGGTTGATGTCTCCACATAAGTCGGTAGAGTGCGACCCAATTGGTTTTGGTTAAAGAGTTTTAATTTGGTTTGGTTTAGGTATAATATATTTTAATATATTATATCTAATTTTAAGAGACCTAATTCAATTGGATAACAACTAAGGATTTGATAATAAAAAAAAACCCTAGATTCACAATATATATATATATATTGTTTTGTGTGTGCCGTAGGAGAGCCGAAGTAGTGGCTTAATATTGATGTTGTTTTTCCCAAGGAAAAAAGAGGGGCGGCTGCTATAGACACAAAATTTGATTATTTGGTGACTTTGGTTTTGGTGTGTGAGCAGCAGGTTTACATCATATTTGGTGGAATCAAATTGGGTGAGTTAGTACTGTTTTTTGGCTGATCTTCGGAAGTTCTCTTTGCTTCGTTTTTCGGTTCTTTGAAGCATTATCAGTGTGCTTATTCGGTTAGTTGGTGAAACTGATTTGGTCTATTATTTTGGGTCTTCTACAACTCTGGTTTTGAAGATTTTGGTTCATCTATTTGGTGAGGTCTTTCCTCTTGTTTATTTGTGATTATTTGGAATTCACCTAAGGGTGGTTTGTGAGACCATTAGTGTCTCGTTTGTAATCTTTTGGAACTTATTTGTTTGATAATGGAATCAGATTTCAATCCCGTGGACGTACCTCACATTGAGGGAACCACGTAAAAATTCTTGTGTTGCTTCTGATTTAATTTTTTCGCGTTAGTTTTTATTCCCATTAATTGATTTTCTTGTGGGGAATCACATATTTTCCCTAACAACTCTCTGCTACCCTCTCAATAAACCCCTTTGGTAGTGCTTCGTCAAGCTCAACTTTCTCTCCTACAGGAAACCTAACAACCCATATGCAATTAACCTTGTTAAGCTCTAACCCATGAGCTATCTCTTCAATCTCTTCCATAGACATAAAATACTCACTCCCAAAGGAAACAAACAGAGTGGAGGACTCATCCTTGTTATCAAGCCATTGTATGATTTCAGAGTGCTCGTTTTCATCATCGATGATTTCTTTCACAAGAGGACCAACAAAGACAACCTTCTTCCCACCTATATATGACAGATAATCGATGTATTTTCCTTCAAGCTCTCAAAAAGTGTTGTACAACACAATCTTGCAAGGTGGTTTCATTTCATGTTGATCATTTACAGGGGCATCTTGTTTGTCTTTGGATTTTTGTTGTCGCATTCTCGATCATATGGTGAAACCGTGTTTCATGGAATCTAGAAAGCTAAATAGCCGGAAATGGGAATTCAACACCACTGCCAATCTTGATCTTGTGTGTTCCATAAGAAACTACAGCAGCTCTAGAAGTCATGAATAACAAGGTCTGGGGTTAGTGTGTTGAGGATGGTGAAGAAGCTTGGGCTTGCCATTTCAAAGGTTGTTTTGTGGTGTGGTAGTGAGGAGGAAGCTCAGGCGAGGATGGAAGGTGGATTTCTACTAGTTCAATGGAGAGACAGTAGTTTTCAGTGATTCTTTTCTTGATGGAACTGAGATTGATTGGGGTAGATCACAAATATATGTGGAAATTTCTGTGTGAGTTTCTTTGCAAGCACTAGGAAGTGAGAGATGTGACCATGGGCCAACCATGGTAGCATTAGGACATTCATTTTGCTCTGTTTTGTATCCATGATCTCTACTCTCTCTCTCTCTGTGTTTTGCTCTGTTTGGTGATGATCAATATAACAAATACGATCAATGCTATATATTGATTTATGTAAGGACGTTGATTCATGAAGATACCAATCAGGGCCGGCTTTTGGGCACAAGCCAGCAAAGCCGAGTCCCCAAAAATTGACTATAAAAAATACTCTAAATTTTTGTTAATTATTATATTAATCTATAAAAAAAAAATCTTACTAAAATTTAAACGGACTTAACAAAATTCAATTATAATTTAAAACTAATATATGGTTGATATGATAAATTATTTAAAACTACTAGATAGTTATTTTTTTATCGGATGTGGTAAATTATTGAATGGTTATATTCCAAATGTATAGAATAAGACTGATTATATTACATGTAGTTACTATATTCAAATTAAAGTTGATTAGATTTTACTTTTACTCAACCGTGTCAAATGAAAGATTAAATGAATTAGCGATTTTATCCATCGAAAATAATTTAACTTATAAGTTGGATTATGGGAACTAGATTAGTAATTTTCTAATTAAAAATGATAGAAGAATGATATTTAAGTAATTTTTGTTACAGTTTATTTACCTTTTGTTTGATACTTCAATTTAGATCATTTTAATTATTTTCTTAATATAACCTTTAATGTATATTTAGGTAAATTTTAATATATATATATATATATTCAAAATAACTTCTTCTTCTTCTTCTTCTTTTTTTTTTTTGCTTTACCCGTACATTCTATTTGCGAGGTCGTCCAGATCTGCTGCTGAGAGTTGATCGAAAAAGTCATCCCCATCTCCCATGGGCGGTTCATCTTCCTATTCTTGATTCTGTCCTTCAATTTCAGGTGACTCATGAGAGACGCCATGTCGATAGTTAGGGTACTGACTTTCTTCGACAAATGTCTCTTGGCTGAATGGATATCCTGGGATGGCTAAATTACAATGTATCTTCTGATATCTATCTTCACAAACTAGATGTCCAGAATTTCCATTATATGCTAATAGAGAGTGGCTGGCAAATTTTCTCCATTTGTTGAGCTGGTCTTTGAGTGGAAATCTCCTACATGGCCAGGATCTCCTATTGGGAAGTGTTGGATATCTTGAGGTTCCTCTGAGATACATTTCATGCTTAGCTGGGTTGCACCATATTCCCTTCCAATCTGGTAGTTTGCTATCTATCAATGCTTCTACATACGGATGAAATTCTTCCATTACACATAGTACTGCATGAGCAAGCTTGTGTCCAAAGTTATCTGTCTGATCTGGTTCTGTGAAAATTAATCTAGAGACAAAGCCAAAATCTAACAATTTTAGGGCTGTTAGATAACGAATTTCGCCTCTGATTTCTATCTCCAATGGCTCGAATGTAGCTAAATTTATCTGGCAAAGGCACATACTGAAATCTAGGTTACACTCACATCTTCCAAAATGCTCGGATCTCCTGTTGCATTTTTCTTCATCTAAATAGGGCTGTTCTTCATCTTCATAAGTATAGGTCCATTGATAAGCTAAGCCGGGGCAGTCTACTCTTGCTATGGAGAGGTCTTGAAGATATTGCTGAATAATGACTAGCTCGCTATTTCTGCTATCTTCGACTAGGGTGTAAATATAGGGTTTTAGGTCTTCTATTACTTGGCTTTTCTCACAAAGAGATCGAATGATAGAATGCCTGAAGAAATACATTCTAGCACTCAATTAATCAAATTCCTCACTGGTGAGTTGTTTGATTTCTGGGCTAGGTAAGGAGGTAGGTGTTCTTTCTGGAGCTAATTTTTTAAGCTGATTGGTTAGGGTTCGAACGGTTGCTCTCAATTGTTTTTCTTCGTCTCGGAGCTGGTCTAGCTCTTCACTGACTCTTTTGCCTTTATCCATAATTTTCTTGAAATTTTTGGAAAGGCCTTCACAATGTCTGCACATCTGGAGAGGATTCTGAAAATCTGTCTGAGGGTTAGAACTACTACTACTGCCTGAACTACTGCTTCCAATTATCTGGCTAACTGGAACTCCACTAGTAGCAAGGATGGTTGACCTCATCTTGCTCAATGTGTCCAGGTAATCTTTAGCTATCTGACTAATAAAGTAGCCGGTTCCTATTTGTCTTCGGGCATAGGTACTGCTGATTCAAAATCATAAAATCCTTTAAACTGGGGTGTAGGAAAAAATTTAACTAAAGGGTCTACTTCTACCCAATCATGGTAAATACCAGGCTTGGTTCCTTTAACCACTACATAAAAAGAAAAACTTTTTGATAAGGGTTTATTTTGGATTTTTGAAAAATATATACTGAGAGAGTTTAGGGCTGAAAGGCGTTTAGCTGGGTGGTTCTGGCAGGTCCAAAGGTTATCTAAAAGACACTGTTGAACTGGGTCTAACTCGATCCCTGTTAAAGGTCTGAATTTGGTTCTGCCTTCATGAATGGGAAGAGAAAATCCCCCAAAGTTCATGGTCTTGCTGTTCTCCATTATCTGCACAAAAATTAAACTGGTTATCATCTTTTTCTAAATAAATTTTCCTACTTAACCAATCTGTTAATCTATTGTCACTACCTTTGATATGCTCGAATTCTACTTTGTATCCTTGCCCTACTATACAATCTAAAATTTTTGCCCATCTTCTAGTGCTTAATTTACGCTCATTGAGTTTGTTATGGAATCTAACTATAGCTTCACAATCTGTTCTAATTGTAAAAGGTTTGTGCAAAAATAATCTAAATTTATTTATTGCATAAACTACTCCTAATATTTCAAAATCTAAGCTGGTCATGGTTGTATCTTTTTCTTTAAACTTTCCGGAGCTGTATCTACAAATGCGTTCTTTATTTTTACTATCATATTTACTAGGTTTGGCTAATAATATTGTTCCCCATCCTAATTGACTTGCGTCTGTTTCTACAACTATATATTATGATTCTAAGGGGAGTTGTAGGTCTGGTAGCTTTTTACAAATATCCTTTATTTTTCGGACTAGAGCTATATCTTGCTGATTAAAATATTTTTGTCCTGTGGGTGTGGTTTTACTGTAAAGTGGTCCTACTATTTTACTAAGGTTAGGAATATACATTCGTGCATAATTCCTAAAAAAGACTGAAGTTGTTTTGTATCTTCTAGTTTATCTGGATATTCTAAAATTTTCTTGACTATATGAGGTTGTAATCTAATTTTCCCGTCTCCTAACTCCATTCCTAAAAATTCTATGTGAGGTTTATTTAATACCATCTTCTTTTTGCTAATTATTATTCCATTATTTATAAATTCTTCTAAGGCTATATACAAATGATCTATATGACTATTTTTATCTGGACTAAATACTAATATGTCATCTATGTATATCAGTATAAAACTATATTTATTAAATATACTATCCATTTTACGCTGAAATATGGAAGGTGCATTTTTTAATCCAAAGGGCATAACTAGCCATTCATAGTGTCCTTGAGGGCAAATGTATATCGTCCATGGTATGCTTTCCTTTTCCATTTTTATCCGCCAAAACTCGACTTACAATCAAATTTACTAAATATTTTTGTCATCAGTATTCTATTTATGAGTTGATCTTTATCTGGTATACTATATTTATCTTCTTCTGTATTGTCATTTAAACTTTTATATTTTATAACCATTCTAGCTGTTCCTCTTTTTATCTCTACATGATTTCTAGCCATAAATGTTTGCTTCTATGTGGACTATTACTAGGTCTAATTACTCCTAAATCTAATAGCTCTTTAACTGGGTTCTAAATTCTTCTATATCTCTGGCGTATGATCTATTTGTCCGAGGTAATCCTATAATCTATATTTTTATATCTAAACTGGCTAAAATTTTATTTCTCTCCCAATATTTCATGGGTTGTTCTCCTAAAATTTCTGTTGTTTCAGCTAATCTTATTATCTCATCTAAGTCATTTTCTGTTCTCTTGTATTTTGGTTTTTTCTTTATTTTTCCTATTTTTGCAAAAATTAATTCTAAGTTAGCTATTTCTTGAAAATCCTCTAAGTTCCAATAATCTCCCTTATCTTCAAAATGAACCTCTTCAAAATCTTCTAACTCATAATTTTCCATATCTAATTTTTCTAAAGAAGTGTTTTCTACGTCATTAGGTATGTATGTTTGGGCTAGCTTTGGAAAAATATTTCTACTTGGAAATAGAAAACTAGCAGGAACTGAATCAACTCCTATGGTACCACCACGCTTTGCACGCAACTCTGATGAATGGGCGATGGTGCTAAGGGCATAAGCTGTTGGTGTATTGACGGTTCGTTTGAAGAAGCTGACGTTGTGTTGGCTGATAAACATACCACCTTGTAAACTAAGTATAAAGTTAAGTCCTAAAATGAAAGGATGATTCTGTCTGCTATTTCCTATCCAAACTTGGGGTAATGGGAACCATTCTATGTGCTGATCTTGAGAACCTAGATGATGAAAACTAATCTGGGCACCATTAATGCAATGTGTATATGTCTGTTTGGTGCCATCTGCTATGCTGACTAAGGCTGGGGTTGGTAAAGCTGTGCTCCATCCGGGGGGAATTACATGTTGTTCAATATATGATTTACTAGCTCCTGTATCTATCATTGCATCTATACTAAGGGTTTTTTTCTACAAATTTAATTACACAAGAAATTTCAACTAAATTTGACTTAGGTATAACAGGATAATTAAATGGTAAATAGGTATTATCTGGTTTTATCTGAGAGTATTGGCTAAAGGGTTGAGAATCAACTAAGTTGACTAATTCTAAAGAGTTCATATGATCTTCAACTAGTTTATCTTTTAAGGGGTATTTATTGTGAAATTGCTCTAGCTACTGTTTAAGCTGTCTATTGTCTAATTCTAAACATTCTATGTCAAAGCTAGTCTTAGTTTCTATCTCTCGTATTTGAAGTTTTAGTTCTCTCACTTGTACTTCTAATTCTCTATTTGCTAGTTGTAATTCTCTACTTTTTATACTGTTATCTTCTCTGGTATTTTCTAATCTTATCTTATGTGTCATATTTAGTTTTTCTAGACAAATTATACAATAGGCTATGCTACATAATAAACACTGAGCTCTCTTATCTTTAGCTGGAAACCAATTACAGTAGCTGCATCTAGTAGTATCAAATCCTAGTCCTATTTGAAAATTATGTTGACATTCTGTATCTGCATTACATTCCATCATATAAAAAGTATCTTGGGAAGGATTTATTCCTATTTCCTGGTTAAGTTGTCCTAAAAGATTATCTATATCTGTATCACTTTCTGAATTACTATCTGAACTATTTGCTTCAATTTGATATTCATAATCACTAATTATGCTATATACCTCTGAGTCATCACTATTTATGCTGACTATATCTTCTTCTAAGTCTTCTATAATATGTAGTCTTTCTATCTGTTTATTGGTATTAGGTTTATGTCTTTTTGGGCAGGCTTTTGCAAACTGATTGGGTTCTCCACATATAAAACAATTGCATTTTTTACTATTGGGTTTTCTAACATAACTTTGTTTTTTTTTTTTTTTTTATCTTTTTCATCTTTGGGTAGTCTCTTATAATTTGTCCTATTAAAGGTTCTGCTTTTCCTAATGAATTTTTGTTTTTTCCATGGTTTTCGATATTTTTTCTTCCAATATTTATCCTTTTTATATTTTCCATATTTTTTGTATTTTTTCCTATTATATTTATCTTCATATTGCTGAGGAGTATATATTACACTGCTACAAAAACCATAACTTTGTTCTTTCAAGTCTTTCTGTATTTTAACTTCTATACATTTTTCTCTAAGTCTGTGGAAAGTAAAAACTATTCTAGGTCCTATTCCTAAGGTTTCTTTTATTTTTACTTCTCCTGAGGCTATTTGGGCTGGTAATTTTGCATAATAAGTTAACCATTTATTTTCTATTTCTCTCCCTAGTTCTCCGGGTAACTTTCTAAAATATTTATTTCCTATTTCTTCATCGAAACTTTTTCCGGTTCTAGCTGCTATGGCTAAATATTCTTTACTGAAAGGTACTATATATTTCCAACTTCCTAATGTCATTTGATCTAATTCCGTTAATGCTATGCTTTGAGTGTAAGTATTTCGTCTAGAAGGGTCATATCCTATAAGTATTTCTTTTATAAAACTGGTGAAATTCCATGGGTTATCTCCTAGTTCTTTAAGCTGTCTAATTATCTCCTCATATTTTCCTTTAAATGTTAAGTATATGTTAAAAGCCGAATCTCCTAAAAGTGTCTCCATATATTCCCACATGTCTATTGATTCAAAGGGATTACTCATCCAAGCTTTTACTGCATCTTTTTCCCATCTTTCTATTACTTCCTGCCATATCTGAGGGTCGAATCTGGCTAAATCTAAAAGGGTTCCTTGGTTATTAGCTGGCTGTAATTGTATACTCATATCTGGTTGTCTACGCTTTCCATAAAATCTGTAACTTTTATTTGGGTCTGCTTTACTATGTCCTGAACTGGCTAATGGTCTTCTTCCTCCTACTGCATAATGCATTGGTTCCACGGGATCTTCTACAGTTGGTTGGGTGTTACTAGTTCCTGTGTTCTCTGTATTCATATAAAAAGTATCTTATAACTGAGATTGTTCTAATATTTTTGTATTTTCTACCTTAGATTGTTTTGGTATTCTAAATATTTTACTAGGATGTATTATATTTTCTATGATATCATCTACATATTCTGTATGGCATTCTTGATCTAAAAATGATACTGCCTCATCATGGGTATCTCCTCTGGCTAAGTATTCAAAATATCTAGCATCTAATATCTTGTTCATGTCTTCTAGAGTGAAATTATCTAAATCTATTTCATCAATATTATATATTTTATTTTGTGATATTGTTTTTTCATCTGTCATAACATAAAGATGATTTATTTCACTACGATTATCTTGATTTTCTTCTCTGTCCATACTACTAAATTCATCATCTTCGGATTTTTCTAGTGCTACATAAGTATACTGAGTAAATCTAACTGCATAATTTCCATCTGCTGCTTGATGTAATAAATTATCTTGAGGGGCTAATCTTTTTTGTCCTAAAAAATCTCCTAATTTCCAATCTAGGGCTGCATTATCTTTTGAATTAAATTTTTTAGCTGGTAATGCTTTTATTCCTTTTGCTCCTAATAATTTAACTATCTGGTCATTTGTAAGTCTATAGTGAGTATTGCTTTCTGATACTGCTAAACCAAAAAATCCTGTGCAGACTAATAAATTCTTTTCTCCTTTTTTCATTTTATATCCTCTACTCTTTATGCCTATTTTTATCTTTTTATGAAAAGGTCGAGGTTGGTAATAAGAAATCTAGTGTAAAATAAACTATTCCTCCTTTAGAATTCATATCTAATTCATAGCTGCCTAAAAGACTTTGTCCTACATCATTAAATCTATCATCATAAAGGCATACAAAAACTTTGGTTCCTAAATTTTCTCTGATTAAAGCCTTAACTCCTACCACTACTAATCCTAAGTGCGTCATTTTAAGATGTTCACTTACTGCATATTTATAGCTTTCTCTTTCTATTAAATTTAGTTCTACCTTCTCGTCTTCTTGAGTTACACTAATCATCTGTTCAGCATAGTGTTCAAATAAATATTGTTTTTTATGAATTTTTCCTAGCTTATACACATATTTGGCTGGAATTAATTCTAATTTTTCTTTCTTAAATTTTTCTATTTGTTGTTCTACATCTATAAACTCTTCTACTTTGATATCTTCATCATCATTACGCTTTTTGCTACTACTACCCTTAATTAGCTGTTTAAACATATTTATTTTCTGTAAGTTCCACAAACAGGTTTCTTTGGTAATTTAAGCTTTTCAAAATATTTGGCTATGTCTTCCTCGTTTATCTGGGATTGAGGTTTATTTACTGATCCTTCTATTCCTTTTCCCCTTTGGAGTATTATTTTTTCTAACGAAGCTAAACAATTTTCTAAACTGTGTAGCTGTTCTGATAGTTCTTCAAATTTCTCACACAATCTTATTAAAAATAAAATCTCTATATTATTTTGTCTTACTATTATTTTATCTGATTGACTTACACCCTGATAGTTACTGATTCCTTCTGGGTTATTATGAAAATCTTCTGCTTGTTTTAAAATAGTCTGATCATCTCTATTAGCTTTTTTATCACTACTCATAAACTAAGATCTTACTAATTGTTCTAAAATTTCTAATTTCTGTTTTAAATTATCTTGAATTTGATTAATTTGTTCTATTTGTCTAGCTATTTGATTTGTAGCTGAAATTAATGTTTCTATTTCTAGCTTAGTGGGAAATTTTTCTAAATTTAAATCTATTCTCTTTTGTAGGAGAGAACTACACTGATCTTGGATATAATCTAATTTTTTATCTTGATCTTTAATTAAACTGCGATTATTACGGAGATGTTCTATGGATGAAATAAAAAGATTACTAATTTTATCTATGTCCTTTTTAATATTTTCTGCAAAATTAATCTGATAATCTATGATACTATTTAGCTGAGGATTATTTTCACTATGAAGCAGATGTGTAAAATTATTTTCAAAATTACAACGAAAACTATTTTTATTTATGCTAAGACGATGGCTATGGCTGCTGAGTTCTAAATCTAGATACTCTACTCTTTTCATACACAAAATTAACTCCTAATTTAAAATTATTAAAAGCTACTATAATATGAAATTTATAACTAAAATCTCCAAAAATAAAAACTACTCTATTACCATAAGCAAAATGCATAGACTAACTTAAACTGTCCTAAAACCGAACACTGCTCTGATACCAATTTTTGGGGGTTGAGTTAGTGGTCTACCACTATTTGGAATTGGGCTGAGAATTATCTAATTAATTCTACAGTTATGCTAAAATATCTTCAAGTTGTTGTATGGCTAATTTTAAGGCTTTTTGTTTTATAGTTAGCTGTCTATTTATCTGAGAAATTTTTAAACTGTAATTTTCTAGGGATCTGCCAGGGGCTAAGGAGAAAAGAAACTGATTTTTTAACTTGTAATTTTCTAGAGATCTGTTAGAAGCTAATGATAAAAGAAACTGATATCTAAATTTTGGATCTTCTAATTCTTGTATTAGTTCAGTACTAATTTTAATTTTATTCCTAAGGTCTTCGTCTAAGGGCATATACTTTTTTGATTTTTGAAATTTAATTTTTACTTCTACGTTAGTCTAAAGGCATACAAATTTTTGATTTTTTGAAATTCTTATATGGACAATATTTCCTTAATATTTCTACTCGGGTTGCTCTCCTTTATTTCTAAAATTCTTTTCTATGGCAAAAACTATTTTTAGGCAATGTTTGTTTTCATTACATGTACTCCCACCTTGAGACTAAGCCTCGTTCAACATAGTATATTTTTATTTTCCATTTTTTACTTTTCCCTTTCTGCCTACAATTCGCCCTCCAACGCCTAACCACGGCTCACACGGGCTCTTCAACTAAGGTCACTCAGTAACAAAATAGAAAACTGAAGATACTACGAAGGTTCAAAGCATGTAATATTAATGAGCAAACAAGCATTCCATAAACTTAGTTTTTCCAAAAAAAAAAATAAATTTTTAGAATAAAAGAGTTACCCTTTCGAAATATTTAAGGAAAAAGAAAAACTACTCACACTTCATATTAATAAGAAATATACTTACAAAGATTATATTACAGACTCTAAAACTCTGAAAAACTTAATACACTTAGAGGTTTTTGAGAGGGGTTGGAAAATTTACAACGCAGAGTGAAGTGGTGTTTTTCATTCTGCTCATTCCGTTGGCAAGCATGCCAATTTATACAACTCAAAAGAAAGATGAAAACAAAACTCTAGGCTAAGCTCTACGTCTAGACTCTTTCTTATTTCAAAATCTATAAGCCTAGACCCTAGGCTTTTTGACTTCACTTCTAAACATGTGCAAAAACTTCTTTACATATTGACGCAAAGTTGAATACACATTTTCCTAATAAAGACAAAACCATATATATATATACTTGACTTGAATAACTATTATAGATAAATTTTATCAATAAAGGATTAGGATAATGATATCGTTTACTGCTTTTGAGCCCCATCGCATATCATTCAATCCTCCTTTTTTGACAAAATTTTAACACTACAATTTATTACAAGACACGTATAAAGATTTTCACATCTTTTCTTTAATAAAGCAAGATAAGAGATATCCACTTTATTAAAGTAGTGAGTGAAGGAAAATCCTTATCTGACAGACTCAAATAATTACAGACACAAAATATCTACAAAAATCTTTTTTGTCTTTTTCGTGCATTTTTCTGATATCTGAGGAGAATCTTTATCTTCTAAGGATTTTGTCTTCTTTTGGTGGAGCGCCAATTATTGATGCTGATCCATAGATTTTGTCTTTTTTTTAAAAAAATAAAAATCTCCAAACTCCATGCTGATCCATGGATCCATAGTTCCCGCCAATTATTTTTTTAAAAAGACAAAAGAAGACAACATCCATGGATCAGCATCAATAATTGGCGCTCCACCAAAAGAAGACAAAATCCTTAGAAGATAAAGATTCTCCTCAGATATCAGAAAAATGCACGAAAAAGACAAAAAAGATTTTTGTAGATATTTTGTGTCTGTAATTATTTGAGCCTGTCAGATAAGGATTTTCCTTCACTCACTACTTTAATAAAGTGGATATCTCTTATCTTGCTTTATTAAAGAAAAGCTGTGAAAATCTTTATACGTGTCTTGTAATAAATTGTAGTGTTAAAATTTTATCAAAAAAGGAGGATTGAATGATATGCGATGGGGCCCAAAAGCAGTACCCGATATCATTATCCTAATCCTTTATTGATAAAATTTATCTATAATAGTTATTCAAGTCAAGTATATATATATATGTTTTTGTCTTTATTAGGAAAATGTGTATTCAACTTTGCGTCAATATGTAAAGAAGTTTTTGCACATGTTTAGAAGTGAAGTCAAAAAGCCTAGGGTCTAGGCTTATAGATTTTGAAATAAGAAAGAGTCTAGACGTAGAGCTTAGCCTAGTGTTTTGTTTTCATCTTTCTTTTGAGTTGTATAAATTGGCATGCTTGCCAACGGAATGAGCATAATGAAAAACACCACTTCACTCTGCGTTGTAAATTTTCCAACCCCTCTCAAAAACCTCTAAGTGTATTAAGTTTTTCAGAGTTTCAGAGTCTGTAATATAATCTTTGTAAGTATATTTCTTATTAATATGAAGTGTGAGTAGTTTCTCTTTCTCCTTAAATATTTCGAAAGGGTAACTCTTTTATTCTAAAAATTTATTTATTTTTTGGAAAAGCTAAGTTTAAGGAATGCTTGTTTGCTCATTAATATTACATGCTTTGAACCTTCGTAGTATCTTCAGTCTTCTATTTTGTTACTGAGTGACCTTAGCTGAAGAGCCCGTGTGAGCCGTGGTTAGGCATTGGAGGGCGAATTGTACGCAGAAAGGGAAAAGTAAAAAATGGAAAATAAAAATATACTATGTTGAACGAGGCTTAGTCTCAAGGTGGGAGTACATGTAATGAAAACAAACATTGCCTAAAAATAGTTTTTGCCATAGAAAAGAATTTTAGAAATAAAGGAGAGCAACCCGAGTAGAAATATTAAGGAAATATTGTCCATATAAGAATTTCAAAAAATCAAAAAAGTATATGCCCTTAGACGAAGACCTTAGGAATAAAATTAAAATTAGTACTGAACTAATACAAAAATTAGAAGATAAAAAATTTAGATATCAGTTTTTTTTGTCATTAGCTTCTGGCAGATCCCTAGAAAATTACAGTTTAAAAATTTCTCAGATAAATAGACAGCTAACTATAAAACAAGAAGCCTTAAAATTAGCCATACAACAACTTGAAGATCTTTTAGCATAACTGTAGAATTAATTAGATAATTCTCAGCCCAATTCCAAATAGTGGTAGACCACTAACTCAACCCCCAAAAATTGGTATCAGAGCAGTGTTCGGTTTTAGGACAGTTTAAGTTAGTTTATGCATTTTGCTTATGGTAATAGAGTAGTTTTTATTTTTGGAGATTTTAGTTATAAATTTCATATTATAGTAGCTTTTAATAATTTTAAATTAGGAGTTAATTTTGTGTATGAAAAGAGTAGAGTATCTAGATTTAGAACTCAGCAGCCATAGCCATCGTCTTAGCATAAATAAAAATAGTTTTCGTTGTAATTTTGAAAATAATTTTACACATCTGCTTCATAGTGAAAATAATCCTCAGCTAAATAGTATCATAGATTATCAGATTAATTTTGCAGAAAATATTAAAAAGGACATAGATAAAATTAGTAATCTTTTTATTTCATCCATAGAACATCTCCGTAATAATCGCAGTTTAATTAAAGATCAAGATAAAAAAATTAGATTATATCCAAGATCAGTGTAGTTCTCTCCTACAAAAGAGAATAGATTTAAATTTAGAAAAATTTCCCACTAAGCTAGAAATAGAAACATTAATTTCAGCTACAAATCAAATAGCTAGACAAATAGAACAAATTAATCAAATTCAAGATAATTTAAAACAGAAATTAGAAATTTTAGAACAATTAGTAAGATCTTAGTTTATGAGTAGTGATAAAAAGCTAATAGAGATGATCAGACTATTTTAAAACAAGCAGAAGATTTTCATAATAACCCAGAAGGAATCAGTAACTATCAGGGTGTAAGTCAATCAGATAAAATAACAGTAACACAAAATAATATAGAGATTTTATTTTTAATAAGACTGTGTGAGAAATTTGAAGAACTATTAGAACAGCTACACAGTTTAGAAAATCGTTTAGCTTCGTTAGAAAAAATAATACTCCAAAGGGGAAAAGGAATAAAAGGATCAGTAAATAAACCTCAATCCCAGATAAACGGGGAAGACATAGCCAAATATTTTGAAAAGCGTAAATTACCAAAGAAACCTGTTTGTGGAACTTACAGAAAATAAATATGTTTAAACAGCTAATTAAAGATAGTAGTAGCAAAAAGCGTAATGATGATGAAGATATCAAAGTAGAAGAGTTTATAGATGTAGAACAACAAATAGAAAAATTTAAGAAAGAAAAATTAGAATTAATTCCAGCCAAATATGTGTATAAGCTAGGAAAAATTCATAAAAAACAATATTTATTTAAACACTATGCTAAACAGATGATTAGTGTAACTCAAGAAGACGAGAAGGTAGAACTAAATTTAATAGAAAGAGAAAGCTATAAATATGCAGTAAGTGAACACCTTAAAATGAGCCACTTAGGATTAGTAGTGGTAGGAGTTAAGGCTTTAACCAGAGAAAATTTAGGAACCAAAGTTTTTGTATGCCTTTATGATGATAGATTTAATGATGTAGGACAAAGTCTTTTAGGTAGCTATGAATTAGATATGAATTCTAAAGGAGGAATAGTTTATTTTACACCAGATTTCTTATTACCAACCTTGACCTTTCATAAAAAGATAAAAATAAGAATAAAGAGTAGATGATATAAAATGAAAAAAGGAGAAAAGAATTTATTAGTCTGCACAGCATTATTTGGTTTAGCAGTATCAGAAAGCAATACTCACTATAGACTTACAAATGACCAGATAGTTAAATTATTAGGAGCAAAAGGAATAAAAGCATTACCAGCTAAAAAATTTAATTCAGAAGATAATGCAGCCCTAGATTGGAAATTAGGCGATTTTTTAGGACAAAAAAGATTAGCCCCTCAAGATAATTTATTACATCAGGCAGCAGATGGAAATTATGCAGTTAGATTTACTCAGTATACTTATGTAGCACTAGAAAAATCCGAAGATGATGAATTTAGTAGTATGGACAGAGAAGAAAATCAAGATAATCGTAGTGAAATAAATCAGCTTTATGTTATGACAGATGAAAAAACAATATCACAAAATAAAATATATAATATTGATGAAATAGATTTAGATAATTTCACTCTAGAAGACATGAACAAGATATTAGATGCTAGATATTTTGAATACTTAGCCAGAGGAGATACCCATGATGAGGCAGTATCATTTTTAGATCAAGAATTCCATACAGAATATGTAGATGATATCATAGAAAATATAATACATCCTAGTAAAATATTTAGAATATCAGAACAATCTAAGGTAGAAAATACAAAAATATTAGAACAATCTCAGTTAGAAGATACTTTTTATATGAATACAGAGAACACAGGAACTAGTAACACCCAACCAACTGTAGAAGATCCCGTGGAACCAATGCATTATGCAGTAGGAGGAAGAAGACCATTAGCCAGTTCAGGACATAGTAAAGCAGACCCAAATAAAAGTTACAAATTTTATGGAAAGCGTAGACAACCAGATATGAGTATACAATTACAGCCAGCTAATAACCAAGGAACCCTTTTAGATTTAGCCAGATTCGACCCTTAAATATGGCAGGAAGTAATAGAAAGATGGGAAAAAGATGCAGTAAAACCTTGGATGAGTAATCCCTGTAAATCAATAGACATGTGGGAATATATGGAGACACTTTTAGGAGATTCGGCTTTTAACATATACTTAACATTTAAAGGAAAATATGAGGAGATAATTAGACAGCTTAAAGAACTAGGTGATGACCCATGGAATTTCACCAGTTTTATAAAAGAAATACTTATAGGATATGACCCTTCTAGACGAAATACTTACACTCAAAGCATAGCATTTACTGAATTAGATCAAATGACATTAGGAAGTTGGAAATATATAGTACCTTTCAGTAAAGAATATTTAGCCATAGCAGCTAGAACCGGAAAAAGTTTCGATGAAGAAATAGGAAATAAATATTTTAGAAAGTTACCCGGAGAACTAGGAAGAGAAATAGAAAATAAATAGTCAACTTATTATGCAAAATTACCAGCCCAAATAGCCTCAGAAGAAGTAAAAATAAGAGGAACCTTAGGAATAGGACCTAGAATAGTTTTTACCTTCCACAGACTTAGAGAAAAATGTATAGAAGTTAAAATACAGAAAGACTTGAAAAAACAAAGTTATGGTTTTTGTAGTAGTGTAATAAATACTCCTCAGCAATATGAAGATAAATATAATAGGAAAAAAATACAAAAAACATGGAAAATATAGAAAAGAAAAATATTGGAAGAAAAGATATAGAAAACCATGGAAGAAACAGAAACTCATTAGGAAAAGCAGAACCTTTAATAGGACAAATTATAAGAGACTACCCAAAGTTGAAAAAGATAAAAGAAAACAAAGATATGTTAGAAAGCCCAATAGTAAAAAATGTAATTGTTTTATATGTGGAGAACCCAATCATTTTGCAAAAGCATGCCCAAAAAGACAGAGACCTAATACCAATAAACAGATAGAAAGACTACATATTATAGAGGATTTAGAAGAAGGTATAGTCAGCATAAATAGTGATGACTTAGAGGTATACAGCATAATTAGTGATTATGAATATCAATTAGAAGCTATAAGCTCAGATAGTGATTCATAAAGTGATACAGATGTAGATAATCTTTTCGGACAACTCAACCAAGAAATAGGAATAACTCCCTCTCAAGATATTTTCTTTATGATGGAATGTAATGCAGATACAGAATGCCAGCATAATTTTCAAATAGGACTAGGATTTGATACTACTAGATGCAGCTATTGTAATTGGTTTCCAGCTAAAGATAAGAGAGCTCAATGTTTATTATGTAGCATAACCTATTGTATAATTTGTCTAGAAAAACTATACATGACACATAAGATAAGATTAGAAAATACCAGAGAAGATAACAGTATAAAAAGCAGAGAATTACAACTAGCAAATAAAGAATTAGAAGTACAAGTGAGAGAACTAAAACTTCAAATACGAGAGATAGAAACTAAGACTAGCTTTGACATAGAATGTTTAGAATTAGAAAATAGATAGCTTATGATATCCTGGGATGGCTAAATTACAATGTATCAGAAGATACATTGTAATTGATATCCTGGGATGGCTAAATTACATGTATCTTCTGATATCTAACTTCACAAACTAAATGTTCAGAATTTCCATTATATGCTAATAGAGAGTGGCTGGCAAATTTTCTCCATTTGTTGAGCTGGTCTTTGAGTGGAAATCTCCTACATGGCCAGGGTCTCCTATTGAGAAGTGCTGGATATCTTGAGGTTCCTCTGAGATACATTTCATGCTTAGCTGGGTTGCACCATATTCCCTTCCAATCTGGTAGTTTGCTATCTATCAATGCTTCTACAAACAGATGAAATTCTTTCATTACACATAGTACTGCATGAGCAAGCTTGTGTCCAAAGTTATCTGTCTGATCTGGTTCTGTGAAAATTAATCTGGAGACAAAGCCGTAATCTAACAATTTTAGGGCTGTTAAATAACGAATTTCGCCTCTGATTTCTATCTCCAATGGCTCGAATGTAGCTAAATTTATCTGGCAAAGGCACATACTGAAATCTAGGTTACACTCACATCTTCCAAAATGCTCGGATCTCCTGTTGCATTTTTCTTCATCTAAATAGGGCTGTTCTTCATCTTCATAAGTATAGGTCCATTGATAAGCTAAGCCGGGGCAGTCTACTCTTGCTATGGAGAGGTCTTGAAGATATTGCTGAATAATGACTAGCTCGCTATTTCTGCTATCTTCGGCTAGGGTGTAAATATAGGGTTTTAGGTCTTCTATTACTTGGCTTTTCTCACAAAGAGATCGAATGATAGAATGCCTGAAGAAATACATTCTAGCACTCAATTGATCAAATTCCTCACTGGTGAGTTGTTTGATTTCTGGGCTAGGTAAGGAGGTAGGTGTTCTTTCTGGAGCTAATTTTTTAAGCTGATTGGTTAGGGTTCGAACGGTTGCTCTCAATTGTTTTTCTTCGTCTCGGAGCTGGTCTAGCTCTTCACTGACTCTTTTGCCTTTATCCATAATTTTCTTGAAATTTTTGGAAAGGCCTTCACAATGTCTGCACATCTGGAGAGGATTTTGAAAATCTGTCTGAGGGTTAGAACTACTACTACTGCCTAAACTACTACTTCCAATTATCTGGCTAACTGGAACTCCACTAGTAGCAAGGATGGTTGACCTCATCTTGCTCAATGTGTCCAGGTAATCTTTAGCTATCTGACTAATAAAGTAGCCGGTTCCTATTTGTCTTTGGGCATCGGTACTGGCTGATTCAAAATCATAAAATCCTTTAAACTGGGGTGTAGGAAAAAATTTAACTAAAGGGTCTACTTCTACCCAATCATGGTAAATACCAGGCTTGGTTCCTTTAACCACTACATAAAAAGAAAAACTTTTTGATAAAGGTTTATTTTGGATTTTTGAAAAATATATACTGAGAGAGTTTAGGGCTGAAAGGCGTTTAGCTGGGTGGTTCTGGCTGGTCCAAAGGTTATCTAAAAGACACTGTTGAACTGGGTCTAACTCGATCCCTGTTAAAGGTCTGAATTTGGTTCTGCCTTCATGAATGGGAAGAGAAAATCCCCCAAAGTTCATGGTCTTGCTGTTCTCCATTATCTGCACAAAAATTAAACTGGTTATCATCTTTTTCTAAATAAATTTTCCTACTTAACCAATCTGTTAATCTATTGTCACTACCTTTGATATGCTCGAATTCTACTTTGTATCCTTGCCCTACTATACAATCTAAAAATTTTGCCCATCTTCTAGTGCTTAATTTACGCTCATTGAGTTTGTTATGGAATCTAACTATAGCTTCACAATCTGTTCTAATTGTAAAAGGTTTGTGCAAAAATAATCTAAATTTATTTATTGCATGAACTACTCCTAATATTTCAAAATCTAAGCTGGTCATGGTTGTATCTTTTTCTTTAAACTTTCCGGAGCTGTATCTACAAATGCGTTCTTTATTTTTACTATCATATTTACTAGGTTTGGCTAATAATATTGTTCCCCATCCTAATTGACTTGCGTCTGTTTCTACAACTATATATTCTGATTCTAAGGGGAGTTGTAGGTCTGGTAGCTTTTTACAAATATCCTTTATTTTTCGGACTAGAGCTATATCTTGCTGATTAAAATATTTTTGTCCTGTGGGTGTGGTTTTACTGTAAAGTGGTCCTATTATTTTACTAAGGTTAGGAATATACATTCGTGCATAATTCCTAAAAAAGACTGAAGTTGTTTTGTATCTTCTAGTTTATCTGGATGTTCTAAAATTTTCTTGACTATATGAGGTTGTAATCTAATTTTCCCGTCTCCTAACTCCATTCCTAAAAATTCTATGTGAGGTTTATTTAATACCATCTTCTTTTTGCTAATTATTATTCCATTATTTATAAATTCTTCTAAGGCTATATACAAATGATCTATATGACTATTTTTATCTGGACTAAATACTAATATGTCATCTATGTATACCAGTATAAAACTATATTTATTAAATATACTATCCATTTTACGTTGAAATATGGAAGGTGCATTTTTTAATCCAAAGGGCATAACTAGCCATTCATAGTGTCCTTGAGGGCAACAGAAGGCTGTCCATGGTATGCTTTCCTTTTCCATTTTTATCTGCCAAAATCCTGACTTACAATCAAATTTACTAAATATTTTTGCTGTCTGTATTCTATTTATGAGTTGATCTTTATCTGGTATACTATATTTATCTTCTTCTGTATTGTCATTTAATCTTTTATAATTTATAACCATTCTAGCTTTTCCTCTTTTTATCTCTGCATGATTTCTAACCATAAATGCTGCGCTTCTATGTGGACTATTACTAGGTCTAATTACTCCTAAATCTAATAGCTCTTTAATCTGGGTTCTAAATTCTTCTATATCTGCTGGCGTATGATCTATTTGTGCTGAGGTAATCCTATAATCTATATTTTTTATATCTAAACTGGCTAAAATTTTATTTCTCTCCCAATATTTCATGGGTTGTTCTCCTAAAATTTCTGTTGTTTCAGCTAATCTTATTATCTCATCTAAGTCATTTTCTGTTCTCTTGTATTTTGGTTTTTTCTTTATTTTTCCTATTTTTGCAAAAATTAATTCTAAGTTAGCTATTTCTTGAAAATCCTCTAAGTTCCAATAATCTCCCTTATCTTCAAAATGAACCTCTTCAAAATCTTCTAACTCATAATTTTCCATATATAATTTTTCTAAAGAAGTGTTTTCTACGTCATTAGGTATGTATGTTTGGGCTAGCTTTGGAAAAATATTTCTACTTGGAAATAGAAAACTAACAGGAACTGAATCAACTCCTATGGTACCACCACGCTTCGCACGCAACTCTGATGAATGGGCGATGGTGCTAAGGGCATAAGCTGTTGGTGTATTGACGGTTCGTTTGAAGAAGCTGACGTTGTGTTGGCTGATAAACATACCACCTTATAAACTAAGTATAAAGTTAAGTCCTAAAATGAAAGGATGATTATGTCTGCTATTTGCTATCCAAACTTGGGGTAATGGGAACCATTCTATGTGCTGATCTTGAGAACCTAGATGATGAAAACTAATATGGGCGCCATTAATGCAATGTATATATGTCTGTTTGGTGCCATCTGCTATGCTGACTAAGGCTGGGGTTGGTAAAGCTGTGCTCCATCCGGGGGGAACTACATCTTGTTCAATGTATGATTTACTAGCTCCTGTGTTCTCTGTATTCATATAAAAAGTATCTTCTAACTGAGATTGTTCTAATATTTTTGTATTTTCTACCTTAGATTGTTCTGGTATTCTAAATATTTTACTAGGATGTATTATATTTTCTATGATATCATCTACATATTCTGTGTGGAATTCTTGATCTAAAAATGAGACTGCCTCATCATGGGTATCTCCTCTGGCTAAGTATTCAAAATATCTAGCATCTAATATCTTGTTCATGTCTTCTAGAGTGAAATTATCTAAATCTATTTCATCAATATTATATATTTTATTTTGTGATATTATTTTTTTTTCTGTCATAACATAAAGATGATTTATTTCACTACGATTATCTTGATTTTCTTCTCTGTCTATACTACTAAATTCATCGTCTTCGGATTTTTCTGGTGCAACATAAGTATACTGAGTAAATCTAACTGTATAATTTCCATCTGCTGCCTGATATAATAAATTATCTTGAGGGGCTAATCTTTTTTGTCCTAAAAAATCGCCTAATTTCCAATCTAGGGCTGCATTATCTTCTGAATTAAATTTTTTAGCTGGTAATGCTTTTATTCCTTTTGCTCCTAATAATTTAACTATCTGGTCATTTGTAAGTCTATAGTGAGTATTGCTTTCTGATACTGCTAATCCAAAAAATCCTGTGCAGACTAATAAATTCTTTTCTCCTTTTTTCATTTTATATCCTCTACTCTTTATTCCTATTTTTATCTTTTTATGAAAGGTCGAGGTTGGTAATAAGAAATCTGGTGTAAAATAAACTATTCCTCTTTTAGAATTCATATCTAATTCATAGCTGCCTAAAAGACTTTGTCCTACATCATTAAATCTATCATCATAAAGGCATACAAAAGCTTTGGTTCCTAAATTTTCTCTGGTTAAAGCCTTAACCCCTACCACTACTAATCCTAAGTGGGTCATTTTAAGGTGTTCACTTACTGCATATTTATAGCTTTCTCTTTCTATTAAATTTAGTTCTACCTTCTCGTCTTCTTGAGTTACACTAATCATCTGTTCAGCATAGTGTTTAAATAAATATTGTTTTTTATGAATTTTACCTAGCTTATACACATATTTAGCTGGAATTAATTTTAATTTTTCTTTCTTAAATTTTTCTATTTGTTGTTCTACATCTATAAACTGTTCTACTTTGATATCTTCGTCATCATTACGCTTTTTGCTACTACTACCTTTAATTAGCTGTTTAAACATATTTATTTTCTGTAAGTTCTACAAACAGGTTTCTTTGGTAATTTAAGCTTTTCAAAATATTTGGCTATGTCTATAGCGATCCCGGGTTTTACCCCTTATTGTACAGTGATCCGGACATGTGTCCGTGGATGTTAATAGTTGAGCATTGTCTTGTTTACATCCTTTTCTACATTGTATTTGAGTTATAGGATGTGTTGGGCAGGTTTGTTTCAGGTTGGTTGTGTTTGGGAACCAAGGGTTGCTGCCCAGAATTTTTGTCCTTCGCTCGAGCGAGTAGTTGGTCGCTCGAGCGAGCTTTGAGTTTTGTGTCTGGTGGGTCGAGCCAGAGTGGCTTCGCTCGAGCGAGCGATTGCGTCTGGTACTGGACCTGAACACCATGATTTTTGGCTCGAGCGAGCTTTTCTTCGCTCGAGTGATCTGGTTCGGTCTTCGCTCGAGCGAGCAGTTTGTCGCTCGAGCGTGCGTCTAGTTGCAGACCTGAAGGGTCGAGTTCCTGGCTCGAGCGAGCTTTCCTTCGCTCGAGCGAGCTTCTGGGTTGTTGGCTCGAGCGAGGCCTTCTTGGCTCGAGCTAGTGTTTTCTGTGTCTGGTCGCTCGAACGACCAAGTCTTCGCTCGAGCGAGCCTATTTATATCAGTTCGCAGCAGCGATCTAAACTTCACTTTTTCAAAACTTTTACATCTTTAAACCCTAAATCTGAGAGCCTCTCTCTCTAGACTTACCTTCTCTCTAAGAAATCATCTCCCTAGAGTGTGAATCTCCCCTAAGTGCTTTGTTAAAAAGATAGAGGGTGACTTGGGCTTCAATCTAATCTGAAAATATTTGGTTTTGGAGCAAGTTGGGTGTTGGGTCTTCATCTCCTTTTGAGCTCAAACTTTAAGGTAGGGATATCCTACTCCTCTTTATGGATTCTGTCTTTGAATTTTAGCATTTTGATGTGTTGGAAGTTGTAGTGTAATTTTGAGAAACTTTGGGCCTTTGTGTAATTTTACAAAAGTTGGGGTTTTATTTATAATAAACCTAGAGGCATGTTTGGTATAAAAACATGCGATTAATGTTGAAACATTGATGAAAATGGAACCTTAAGGGTTGTAGTGTCAATTATGGAAAAATGCCCTAATTACATTGATTAATTAATTGATATGATTAATTATAAGGAATGAGGAATTGAAGTGGAAATGTTGATTTAAATATCCATTTTGTGCATTTATTTTCTGTTTAGAAATATCTGCCTTGGGCTATCGGTGGAGGATAGTCTTGATTGTTGTAGACAATGCATGATGATTAGGCAAACTAAAACCAATCATTGAAATGTGTCATTGAGTATGACAGTTGAAGAATACATTAACTTTGTGTATTGATTTGTGATGTGTATAATTATTGTTTATATGCATTGTGTTATGTTGGAGAAGATAGGGGATGTACTCCACGGTTTAGGGGAAGATAGGGGATGTACCTCTAAACCGGATGTTGTTTGGGAGAAGATAGGGGATGGACTCCGTAGATAGAGCTCATATGCTTGTCTAGAGACGTGTTGACAGAGCTCATATGCTTGTCTTGGAAATGTGATATAGCTAATATGCATGTCTGTGGAAGTAATGAAATTGTAAGTGGTTAATATGAGTTATTGTCTCATATGAATTGTGTGGCCAGGTTCTGAGCCATGAATTATGAATTGAGAATTAAATAAAAATGGAGAGTGAATTGAACATAGACTTGAAAGTCTTAGAATTGTAATGTGTTATGAAAGAGTATAAAAGTGTTGACCATCTATCAACTGTTAATCTTTTAGTCATTATTCATAACTGGTTTAGTATATTTCTACTAGGCTGTGGCTCACCCTATATGGGAATATCATTTTCAGGTACAGGCAGCATGCCACCTCCAAGGACATAGCTTGGGAGGCTAGGGGCGGGGCAGACTTTTGTTGTCTTACTTTTGATGTATTACATGTAAATTCAAGCCAAGGGCTTAATGTGTAAATGAGTTAGCACTCTATCTTTTTGTAACCAAGTGTTGACTTGGAAAGCTGTAAGCCCTTAGGGCATTTGCTTTTGTTGTTAACATGTAATACGTTTGTAAGCAAACTCTGATAATGGAAGAATGTGGGACTTTTATATATATCAATGCATGTCTATATTGTTGGGTTTTGTGTTGTCTTTTTTTGAGGGCGTTACAATGTCTTCCTCGTTTATCTAGGATTGAGGTTTATTTACTGATCCTTCTATTCCTTTTCCTTTTTGAAGTATTATTTTTTCTAACGAAGCTAATCGATTTTCTAAACTGTGTAGCTGTTCTGATAGTTCTTCAAATTTCTCACACAATCTTATTAAAAATAAAATCTCTCTATTATTTTGTCTTACTGTTATTTTATCTGATTGACTTACACCATGATAGCTACTGATTCCTTCTGGATTATTATGAAAATCTTCTGCTTGTTTTAAAATAATCTGATAATCTCTATTAGCTTTTTTATCACTACTCATAAACTAAGATCTTACTAATTGTTCTAAAATTTCTAATTTCTGTTTTAAATTATCTTGAATTTGATTAATTTGTTCTATTTGTCTAGCTATTTGATTTGTAGCTGAAATTAATGTTTCTATTTCTAGCTTAGTGGGAAATTTTTCTAAATTTAAATCTATTCTCTTTTGTAGGAGAGAACTACACTGATCTTGGATATAATCTAATTTTTTATCTTGATCTTTAATTAAACTGCGATTATTACGGAGATGTTCTATGGATGAAATAAAAAGATTACTAATTTTATCTATGTCCTTTTTAATATTTTCTGCAAAAATAATCTGATAATCTATGATACTATTTAGCTGAGGATTATTTTCACTATGAAGCAGATGTGTAAAATTATTTTCAAAATTACAACGAAAACTATTTTTATTTATGCTAAGACGATGGCTATGGCTGCTGAGTTCTAAATCTAGATACTCTACTCTTTTCATACACAAAATTAACTCCTAATTTAAAATTATTAAAAGCTACTATAATATGAAATTTATAACTAAAATCTCCAAAAATAAAAACTACTCTATTACCATAAGCAAAATGCATAAACTAACTTAAACTGTCCTAAAACCGAACACTGCTCTGATACCAATTTTTGGGGGTTGAGTTAGTGGTCTACCACTATTTGGAATTGGGCTGAGAATTATCTAATTAATTCTACAGTTATGCTAAAATATCTTCAAGTTGTTGTATGGCTAATTTTAAGGCTTTTTGTTTTATAGTTAGCTGTCTATTTATCTGAGAAAATTTTAAACTGTAATTTTCTAGGGATCTGCCAGAAGCTAAGGAGAAAAGAAATTGATTTTTTAACTTGTAATTTTCTAGAGATCTATTAGAAGCTAATGACAAAAGAAACTGATATCTAAATTTTTGATCTTCTAATTCTTGTATTAGTTCAGTACTAATTTTAATTTTATTCCTAAGGTCTTCGTCTAAGGGCATATACTTTTTTGATTTTTGAAATTTAATTTTTACTTCTACGTTAGTCTATAGGCATACAAATTTTTGATTTTTTTAAATTCTTATATGGACAATATTTCCTTAATATTTCTACTCGGGTTGCTCTCCTTTATTTCTAAAATTCTTTTCTATGGCAAAAACTATTTTTAGGCAATGTTTGTTTTCATTACATGTACTCCCACCTTGAGACTAAGCCTCGTTCAACATAGTATATTTTTATTTTCCATTTTTTACTTTTCCCTTTCTGCCTACAATTCGCCCTCCAACGCCTAACCACGGCTCACACGGGCTCTTCAGCTAAGGTCACTCAGTAACAAAATAGAAAACTGAAGATACTACGAAGGTTCAAAGCATGTAATATTAATGAGCAAACAAGCATTCCATAAACTTAGTTTTTCCAAAAAAAATATATATTTTTAGAATAAAAGAGTTACCCTTTCGAAATATTTAAGGAAAAAGAGAAACTATTCACACTTCATATTAATAAGAAATATACTTACAAAGATTATATTACAGACTCTGAAACTCTGAAAAACTTAATACACTTAGAGGTTTTTGAGAGGGGTTGGAAAATTTACAACGCAGAGTGAAGTGGTGTTTTTCATTCTGCTCTTTCCGTTGGCAAGCATGCCAATTTATACAACTCAAAAGAAAGATGAAAACAAAACTCTAGGCTAAGCTCTACGTCTAGACTCTTTCTTATTTCAAAATCTATAAGCCTAGACCCTAGGCTTTTTGACTTCACTTCTAAACATGTGCAAAAACTTCTTTACATATGGACGCAAAGTTGAATACACATTTTCCTAATAAAGACAAAACTATATATATATATATACTTGACTTGAATAACTATTATAGATAAATTTTATCAATAAAGGATTAGAATAATGATATCGGGTACTGCTTTTGGGCCCCATCGCATATCATTCAATCCTCATTTTTTGACAAAATTTAACACTACAATTTATTACAAGACACGTATAAAGATTTTCACAACTTTTTTTTAATAAAGCAAGATAAGAGATATCCACTTTATTAAAGTAGTGAGTGAAGGAAAATCCTTATCTGATAGACTCAAATAATTAAAGACACAAAATATCTACAATTTTTTTTTTTTGTCTTTTTCGTGCATTTTTCTGATATCTGAGGAGAATCTTTATCTTCTAAGGATTTTGTCTTCTTTTGGTGGAGCGCCAATTATTGACGCTGATCCATGGATTTTGGTGGAGCGCCAATTAGACACATAATTATTTTTTTGTAAAATATGTATGAAAAATGCCCGAGTTAAAAGTTCACATTTATATCCGAAAAAATCAGAACTGGCCTGATACACCAATGAAAACTGGAAGCCAATGCGTGAATTCAATAATATAAACTGAGAGAGAGAGAGAGAGAGAGAGAGAGAGAGAACTCTGGCTTTGCGTATGGAGTTATGGTAGATACTCCGCAGGTTACAATTGCTGATGACATTATCTAAGTTCTTGCCATTTTTCATTGTTGAACAATGACTCAAAAAAGGTGCCTCGTAATTTTTAAAACAAGTGGTGGGAGTGTTTTGAAAAGATGATTAAAAATTACTTTTTGACTTTTTTTGATTTTTTTTTTTTTGTGAAAACACCCCTATTATACTTTTTTTTAAGTCCCACTAGAAGAAAACAGTGAACTTAAAAAATAAATTTTTATTTTTATTTTTATAATAAGTGTCCAGGTAATTTATGCATATCGAGCAAACTTAAATTAAATATCGAACAAACTTCTAATAACTCCAAAATTTGAAATGTTTCACTGAGTTAAACCCCTTGAAATTTAAAAAATAAAAGGCTTTGTGGACTTAAAAAAAAAAATTCCTCCACCCAACATTAACTCTCATTCACTCTAACATCAATTATTCTAGTTGGTTTCATTTTCATTTTTTCAAAACAGAACAACACCAATGAAAAAGAGGAAGCAAAACCCTGCTTGTGAAAAACCTTAAGAAAAAAATATAAGACTTCTTCAATCACACGCATCCAGCTTTATGATCTTAAGCAGATAAATAAGTTAGGATTTCTGCATTCGATTTTTAGAAGAAAAAGTTTAGGAACACAAAAATTGATCACAGTTCTAGAAGGTAGGCTGTTAATCATCTGTTTTCTAACATCTTAAGAATGACAATATTTATGAAGATATCATATATCATTTTGAGATATTAGCAAAACAGTTTTTCTTTCTAACACATAAATTAATTACATAATCCGACATAAAATACATAAAAATGACAAAATTTGACAAGTTTGTTAGTGAGGTCCAATTTTAGAAAATCTTATCCGTCCATTGTTCAATAATTAGTTTTTATGTTTAGAAACTTGTTGATTATTACATGCGGGAGTATACAATATTTTTAGTTCATTTCGGGTGTATGAACTACTTGCAATAAAACAAAACACTAGATCCATCTAAAATAAACATAAAAAAGCAGACAACAAAAATTGTGAGCAAGATGCAAATCAACGAGGTCGGAATAATAATTCTATAGAAACTTTTAACACGAAAATGACACTCAAAACAGGAAAGACCAAATCACATTAAAAAGTATATTACCTAATCACCCAAACATTTCAATAAATTTGAGATTCTAATCTTTGAGAGATTTACAAAGTTGCATCAACTCTTCTACAACCTCATTCATCTGTTCATCTCCTTTCATTTTTATATTCTCGCTAAAATCTCTTGCTTTAGTTCTTAGTTCCTCCCCACTTTTCGCCACCACAACTTTCCTTATTACCTGGGCAATATCTTCTCTATTGAGTTTTCCATTGATGTCTCTGTTGACCTCCACAGCCACACCAAGATCCTTCACCAGTCTAGCATTCAATGGCTGGTCCAAATGCATTGGCATGGCAATAATTGGAACCCCAAACTTTAGGCTTTCCATTATAGAATTCCATCCACAGTGACTCACAAAGCCACCAGTGTTTGAATGGGTCAGAATTCTTGCCTGTGGAGCCCAACCCTCCACAACCATTCCTCTCTCCCCAACCCTCTGAAGAAACCCCTTAGGCAGTGCTTCTTCAAGCTCAACTTTCTCTCCCATAGGAAACCTAACAACCCATATGAAATTAACCTTGCTAAGCTCTAGGCCATGGGCTATCTCTTCAATCTCATGCTTGGACATAAAATACTCACTCCCAAAGGAAACAAACACAGTGGAGGACTCACCCTTCTTGTCAAGCCATTGCATGATCTCAGAGTGCTCGATTTCATCGACAATGTCTTGAACAAGGGGACCAACTGGGACAACCTTCTTCTCATTTATAACCGACAGATAATCAATGTATTTTCCTTCAAGCTCTCTAAAAGTGTTGAACAGCAAGATGTTGCAAGACGGTATGCCATTTACAGGGGCATCTTGTTTGTTTTGGGGATGATTTACTGCAGACAACAGCGTATCGTGATACTGCTTTTCATGGAATTCCTGAAGCTTAATTTCTGGAAATGGGAATTCAACACCGCCATGGTTCTTAATGAAATGAATGCTATAAGAAACCACTGTAGTTCCTGTAGTCATGAACTGAACTACCGGAATATTAAACGGGGATGCAATGGTTGGTACCCATGCCTGGTTGATGTCGTAAATAACTAAATCTGGGCTTAGTGTTTTGAAGATGTTGGAGACATTTGGGATTGCCATATCGAAGGCGGTTAGGAGGGTGGAATTGAGATGGGTTGGGAGGCCATTTGTGGTGTGGTAGTGAGGAGGAAGCTCAGGCAAGGATGGAAGGTGGATTTCTACTAATTCAATGGAGTGAGAGTACTTTTCAGTGATTCTGTTCTTGATGGATTTGAGATTTATTGGTGTAGAACACAAATATATGTGGAAATTTCTGTGTGAGAGTTTCTTGGCAAGCTCTAGGAAGGGAGAGATGTGACCATGGGCCAACCATGGTAGCATTAGGACATTGATAGTGCTCTGCTTGGTATCCATGGTCGATCTCTGTTTTTGGGTTCTGTATTTTTTGGTTATTGATGCTAAATATAGCAATGTTGATGCACTGAATGATGTATATATAGGAATTTATATAACAATGGGTTTTGATGCATCATCGACAGCGGTGAAAACTAGAGGCCCATACCAGAATAATTTAATAATATATATATATATAAGGAATGGCTTTCTTCTAGTTCAATCACGGACTATTAGAGTAGAGGGTATTGTTAGACTCGGGAAGGTTATCACGGATCTTGTTTTGATAATCCAAACCTTTTAACGTGTAGAACTCATCAAGTACTATACGCCTATAAAAAATCACATTGATCGGATATCGATAGTTATGTGATCAAATCATTTTTGTATGAAAAAAAGGACGGTAAAAAAAAAAACAGCTTACGAAAATCTGATTTGATCACATAGCTATCGATATGCGATCAATGTGATTTTTTATAGACATGATATTTGACAAGTTCTATACATAAAACAGTTCGAATTATCAAAACGAGATTCATGACCCACGCGGACTGAAAGAAGCCATTCCCATATATATATATATTCGAAGGGAAGGTCTGCTGTGAGTGCTTGCGGATGGACTTTTGTCATATGCAGATAAAGATATATTAGATACTCCGTATTGAGTCTGACGTCGAAAAGACAGAGAATTAAAAATAAGCAATAGAATAAAACAAAGCAAACATTAGCTGAGGTTTCCACATTACCTTCCAACTTTTAGTGAATGATACGAAGATCTTATTTCATAAAATCCAAACCCTAAACTCTAAAATAAAATCTGTAAAACTCAAATTTTGGTTAGAAAAAGAATTTACCTAGGAAGCTCAATACGGGGAAGAACAATGGACGAAAGTGAGTAGCCGCTGTTTGTCTTGTTTTTTGATCTGAACCTTAAAAAAATAAAATAAAATAAAATTAGAGCAACTATCACTAGCTGATGTTTCCTCAGTCACTATCATATTATTGCTTTTTCCCTTTCAAAACCATTTTAGCTGGTTCGATGTTAAGTTCAAGCACATCTCAATCAGACAAATACAATATTTATTTAATTCATTTCATCAAAGTTAGTGGAAAAGAATTGCTCAATCAAGATCGCTTCTGGAAGCTTATCCAAAATAAATAAATAAAAATCTCTTCTGGAAGATCATTTTAATAGTAAGCAATAATGGGTTGTTTTAGAAAAATAGTTGAAAGTTTGTTTTTTGATTTTTTTTTTTTTAAAATGTGTAAAAAATATAAGAGATGATATGATCTAAAGAGTGATGATTCAGAGCTCTAGAGTTGGGGCTTTAAACCAACTCTAGTGATGTGAAAAATAAAAAAAATAAAAAAACATAAACACAAACTTAAATATCACCATCACTTAGGGCCCACACAATTAGAGCTCCTTTAGACCTCTCAAACATTTTTGACCCCCCAAATAGCAAAATGTATTTTTTTCAAAATTTCAATACAAAATCATTCGCCAATAAGAAGTATTTTGTGTTTTTTTTTTGTTTTGTTTTGTTTTTTTTTTTTTTTTGGTTGCCTCTCCAGTGATAGATTAACAAATTTGTCATATCATTCTATATATATTTGGGGTACTTATGTGTAAATCCTAATAAGTAAACTTATTGTCTAATAAGTCCTATGAGAAAAAATTTGTCATAAAAAAATGTCACTAATTGTAAGTTTTAGCGACAATTTATAAAAATTATAACAAAAAAAAAAAGTCACTAATTATCAATTTTAGAGACATATAAAAAATTATCACAAAAAAATTATTTTTAGCGACAATTTTATCAAATTTTATATATATCATTACTTATGCTATTATCAATTAATAAAAAAAATTGAGTATTTGAACTATAAATCTAATTTTTGTATGGATAAGGTAACAACAATGCCAGGACTCCATAGCTTTCCCGGCAAAATGACTAGAAAAAGTACTTTATAATTGAGATTCATTAAGTGTGAATTTCATCATAAAAAAATTAAATTCAGACTGCGCTTCACTTTTCTAATAAAAATTCAGATAACTCTTCTAGATTCTTAAAAGAATTTCAGATAACTCTTCCAGATTGCTAGCTTTTCTGATCTAGGCCAACATCATACTACAAGACAAAGCATTGCCTCCATCATATCTCTCTCCATCCACAGGGTGCTAGAAGGCCAAATTCAATATATATATATATATATGAGCTATATTCATTATGAATGTGAGTCATCTCAATAATTTTAAATCTACATTAAATATTTAATTTTTAATGTAAATTTCATGATGAAAATTTATAATATTATTTTTCTGTTGGTAAAAGATGCCTTTAAAATTTTGTAGCTAACATTGAGATTTCAAAACTGGTACTCCAATAATAATGGAACTAGTAAACAAATAATTAACTAAAAATAATCTTAAAATTTGACTCTTATAACAAATTAAATTCCGGGATACAGGAGGATGCTATGTGCACCAGAAAGAAACAAATAACATAAAAAAGATATGTTCTAATCACCCAAAGTTGCAACAACTGTTCTACCAACTCATCTATATCTTCCTCTTCCTTCATTCTTATCTCTTTACTACTGAGTCTGCCATTCATGTCTCTCTTGACCTCCACAGACACACCAACCTCCTCTACTAGTCTACAATTTATTGGCTGGTCCAAATGCATGGGCATTGCTACAATTGGAACCCCAAACTTTAAACTTTCCATTATAGAATTCCATCCACAGCGACTCACAAAGCCACCGGTGCTTGAATCGGTTAAAATTCTTCCCTGTGGAGCCCATGTTAAAATTAATGCCATATTTACATTAGATACATTATGTGCGTGTCAATTTCCGACCACACTGCCAACTCAGTATTCAACTGGAGAGTACTGGCAGAATAGATGACACCTGGCTGACCTGCAACAGAAAGAGAAGATTCCGGTGGTGGTTCGTCCACGCGGGGGCACTCCGACGATCAAGTCAGTATATCTCTCAAAGATAATCAATAGTGCTAAACTCACTATTCAGAATGTAAATTGCGTACCTTAGACCCATCGGGGGTGCCTTTCTTTTATAGTTAACTCAATCCTTGTCCCAACAGAAGCCTAGCTTCAATGGACTTTTGCTCAGTGCTTATCCTGGACTCTTCAATAGATAGAGATAAACTCCCTAAGAGCTTTATCCTTATCCAGGCTGAGTTCCCTCATCATTCAAGGACTCTTGTGCCTTATCCGCTTATCTCGGATTCTGATGTCTTCGGAGATAACCTCGGCCTTGCCGAGATCACCTTGGCGTCATGACCAGGACACG
Source organism: Camellia lanceoleosa (assembly GCA_025200525.1). NCBI lineage: Eukaryota > Viridiplantae > Streptophyta > Magnoliopsida > Ericales > Theaceae > Camellia > Camellia lanceoleosa. The sequence continues at coordinate 22,162,348 of CM045758.1, forward strand.
TGACACGTCGGCTGACACGTCGGCTTCACCTTGGCCACGTGTTGGTACTCATAAAATATATCCCCACAACCACCCCCTAGGTTCTATTACCTCGGCATTCTGAGATGATGGAACCTATGTTGGAACTTTCTGCCAATACATCGGTTTAATGTCTTTCAGCCGAGATCATCATATAAGCCTTAAAGATTAAAGATCCCAAGATCTCTTTTACGTGCATGAGCTGTCATGCAAAATAACTCAACCGTTTTAGCCACGCATCTTCCCTTTACTGAATCGTACACTGTACGCGCTTGTAAGTCATCTCGTGCCTGTATGCTGTCTGACATATTCGTTGTTCCAGGCGCATTAATTGCCCTTTTGCCGCCGTTTCAAGTTTTTGACAAAAACTCGTTTCTTTCCTCCGTCTATTCACTTTTCACTTTCGCGTCTGAAGCTCTTTTCTCTTTCTAATTTTTTCCCTTCAAGATCCTCCATTGTTCAAGCTTTCAAGCTCTACCATTGTTGTTGTTCACTTCCTCCGGCGAGACTCTTGCTACCATTTTCCGTTGCCGTCGTTCACCAGACTTCGGCGAACTCAACACCGGCTTCCATTACTCTGGTAAGTCACCGTTCTTCCCGATTTCAGTTTTTTGTTACCTTACTAAACTTTACTGTTTTACCTGCTGTCTTTGCAATCTTGTCCATATTTTTTATTTTTCATCTTGCATCTTGTTTTCCACCATAAATTTGAACATGTTTGTTTCATGATTCTGTTTTTACCCAAATCATCTATTGTTCACACAACTATTGATTTCTGCCACTGCTCTTGGCCTTGTCACACTCTGTCACAGTGTTCTTGGTAGTTCACCCTTGTTCTTGATTCTGAAACACATTCTTGTTTTCTGTTTTCTGTGTCTTTTTTCAAATTCCTGCCTTCAATCTTTGTTCCCATAGACTTAGGTTTTGGGATTTGTTTGCAGAGCCCACAATTTTTAGGAAAAACTGAAACGAATCCCTTCTAGATCCATACAAACCCTTACCATAGTGCATTTTTAGGTTTTTAGCCGAGGTCCTTTAAACCCTCCAAAAATACTTCTTCTTGAAATCCGATACCTTCATTTAAGCCGACGTTATGGGTATGTGGAAGTATGGGGTAGACACCCCATCCAAATTAGAGTACTTTAGGCAAGAGTTTGACATCCCGGCCGACGTCCATCTGAGGTTGGCTGGAGAGGATGACTCTATCATGCCTACAACTGATTCTATGCCCTTCCCTGTGGTAGCCTTTATTGAGTGCGGACTTTGGCTCCCACTCAACACCCTTTTTCGCGAGATACTTCACTACTACAAGTTGAACCCGATGCAACTCGCCATCAATTCCTATCGAGTTATTTATGGTATCATAGCCTTAGCCAAACAAGAAAACACTAGGATTACCTTAGCCGACATCCAATATTGCTATACCATGTACGGCCTTAAAAAAGATACGGACTACGTTTACTACCTTAAGCCAAGGTCCACAGAGTATAAAATCGTAGCCGACCTCCCAGACTCTAACAAGGGAGTTGGAGACGATTACTTCATTACCTCGGGGAACTGGGAGTTTACTCCAGACTAGGACCTCCAACTCTACCCTCTTCCTCGTTTAGTTTTTGTAGAGGGCAATGGTAAGAGCCCTGTGTTCATTGTTACTTGTTTTTAAGGTCTCCAATACTTTGTTCGTTTTCTAATATCGGTTTTTTCTTGCAGCTCTTCCTCAGCCACCAAAGGGCTTTCGTCAGTCTTTCTTTCCCAGCAAAGACTTAAGGAAACTCTTGGACTTTCCAGTCCACAAACGGAAGGCCCCTCTGCTTCTCAACTTCATCCCCACCTATAAGTCAGCTCTTCCCGACATCCCAAAAAAGAAGAAGAAAATCCTTTCTCCACCTTCTGCCACAACTCCACAAGTTGCTTCCACATCTCGGACAGACCAAGGATCAACTTCTGACCCAGCCGAGCAGCCGTCAACCTCGGCTCCATATCTGATCCCGATATCGCAATGCCAACGCCGGCGACGAACCGTTTTTTCTGCCGAGATGGGCCGTCAGAAAGCTGTTGCAAAAGACCTCTTAGCCAGCATCCCTTCTGACGTTAACGCTCAGCCAACACAAACCCAGCCTCCACCAAAGCAAAAAAGAATAAAAAAGGCTCAGTCCAAGGCAAAGGTGACTCAGGTTGAGACTGAGGACACCTTGCCAATTTCGAAATTGGCTCCAAGTAAGAAAACCTCATCCATCCCCGAGAACAGGTCTGCTGAAACACAACTATCTGAATCCACCAGATCAAAGAGGCCGAGGTCATCTACTACAACCACCTCGGGGTACTCAAAGCACGATGCCCCCTGGGCCCCCCAAATCTCTCTGGAGGACAAGCCAGTTATGGCCAATGATAATGCCGATGACATCAATCTCAGCGTTGCCCTTAGTACCGCTCTGCTGCTTCCCGGCGATCTTGATCGAAACGCCGAGTTGAGCGAGTATGAGAACTATGCTCTAATGCTTCAGCGTTCTGTTCAAATGAGTGCCTTTATTTGGTCATTTTTCGTTCTTTCTTTTTATACTTTAGAAGGTTTTGTAATAATCTCTGCTTTGATTTATTTTTTCGCAGGCCATCCAGCATGCCCATTCTTTCTTAGTACAATCTTAACCGGGAGAAGCTGGCCGAGAAGAAGAGGGAGATCTCCAGTCTTCAGAAAATTAATAAAAATTTGCAGTCAAAGATGAAGAACCTAGAGGATCAGGCTGAAGTCGCTATCAGAGAGAAGGACGGTGCCGAAGAAAAGGTTTGTGCTGCTAAGGCGATAAACAAAGTCCTTCAAGCCCAGCTGAAATAGGCTGGGGACAAGATGGCCGAGGCCTAAAAGGAGCTTCAAGATGCCCTGGCCACCAAAGAGGCCGAAGTCAAGGCCGCCGACGAGAGGGCATATGCTAAGGGGGTGGCCAACGTTACGGCAGACTACAAAAAGCAGGTGAAGCAGGCATGCAACAGGGGCTTTATCCTTGGCTAGATGACCTTGCTGAAAAGGCTTGATGTCCTCGAGGACTCCCCCCTCAGGAATGCCGATGTCCTTCCTCAGCCATTCCCCCCAACTCCAAGCCAATCCGCCGACGACGACTCTGAGTTCAAGGAGGAGGTTTTGGTGAGGAAGTCAAAAGATGTTGCTGGGGTCAAGTCTCCTCCTAAAAATGAGCAAGTCCTAGACTTGACTCAAGATGAGGAGGTTAAGGAGGTTCCCAAGGGAGCTACCCTGAGCAGGCATCATTGGACGTGCCTCTCGCCGACAAGAGCCTTGATCAGACCCTCTATGAGATTGATGTTGAGCTTGCGGCCAAGAAGGTGGCCGAGATGTCTTCCCAGCAGTCTTCCGAAATCTAGACCTAGCCTGCTGCTGATGCTGAGGAATCTTAGTTTTGATATCTTTTTCCTTTGTTTTTTACACTTTGTACTTATTTGTTTTTGAGACAATGTAAACTCTTCATATGGCCGACGTGCTTTTTAATGAATACAACTTTCTTCTTTCTTGAATGTTTGTATGTTTGTCTTCCCTTTGTTGCTTCTTGTATGACTTTTATACTTAGAATAATTTTGTGTCTTCAAGAAGCACCGTAGTCTTGTGCAACCTTCTCGGGGTGAAACACCTTAGTTTACATCAGCAAGTACATAAGTACTTAGCTTAATACTCCCTTGGTTTAACTTTAACTTGTAAACTTTTCTCAAGTTTCAACAAGTGTTAAACATCATATCAGTTTAACTTCAACTTGTAAACTTTTTCTCAAGTTTCAACAAGTGTTAAACATCATCTCAATTTAATTTGAACTTGTAAACTTTTCTCAAGTTTCAACAAGTGTTAAACATCATCTCGGTTTAACTTGAACTTGTAAACTTTTCTCAAGTTTTAACAAGTGTTAAACATCATATCGGTTTAACTTCAACTTGTAAACTTTTCTCAAGTTTCAACAAGTGTTAAACATCATATCAGTTTAACTTCAACTTATAAACTTTTCTCAAGTTTCAACAAGTGTTAAACATCATCTCGGTTTAACTTCAACTTGTAAACTTTTCTCAAGTTTCAACAAGTGTTAAACATCATCTCGGTTTAACTTCAACTTGTAAACTTTTCTCAAGTTTCAACAAGTGCTAAACATCATCTCGATTTAACTTCAACTTGTAAACTTTTCTCAAGTTTCAACAAGTGTTAAACATATTTTTCTTCTCTCTGCCCCCTGATGTGAACCTGAGTTCCACTTGGGTTCTCATCATACATGTATTCCAGAAGCAACGTTATGAATCGTTATTAGTCTCAAGTGTATAAACATATATAAACAAGCTAAAAACTTTATTTATTTACTTCGGCAAAATGACAAAAAATTCTTAATGATAGAAAAATTTCAAATTGCAAGTGTTCCAAGGTCTTGACAACTCTTTGCCCTCATTATCTTCAAGCCGATATGGCCCATTGCCCAATACCGAAGTGATTCTATAGGGTCCTTCCCAGTTTGGGCCAAGCTTGCCCTCCCTAGGATCCTTTCTGTTGCCGACAACTTTTCTCAAGACTAGGTCATCGACTTGGAACTCTCTCGGGTTAACTTTTTTATTGTAAGCCCTAGCAAGCTGCTGCTGGTATGCTGCTAACTGAATTGCAGCTCTTTCCCTTCTTTCTTCTAGTAGGTCCAGATCTCGGGCTAAGAATACATCATTAGTCCCGTTCTCTACTCCCTGGGTTCTAATCCCAGGGATGCCGACTTCCAGCAGAATGACAGCTTCTGTGCCATAGGCCATGGCAAAGGGGGATTCCCCCGTTGATCTTTTCGGCGTAGTCCGATATGCCCAGAGCACACTTGGTAGTTCATCCACCCACTTTCCTTTTGCTGCCTGCAGCCTCTTCTTTATCCTATCTAAGATAACTTTGATGGATGCTTCTGCTTGTCCATTGCTTTGAAGAAAGCTTGGGGTTGAATAATAATTCTTGATCTCGAATTTTGCACAGGAGCTTTTGATTAGCTTGCTGTCAAATTGTGTTCCATTGTCGGCAACTGTTGCTCTTGCAATCCCAAATCTGGTGATGATATTTCTCCATATGAAGTTCTTCACGTCCACATCTCGGATCTTAGCTAGGGGCTTAGCTTCTATCCACTTGGTGAAGTAATCTGTTGCTACCAGCAGGTACTTCCTTTATCTAGTTGCTTGGGGCAGTTACCCACCGAGATCCATGCCCCATTGGGCAAACGGCCAAGGGCTAGATATTGGGTTCAGGTATGCTGCTGGTTGGTGTATCAGAGGCGCAAACCTTTGACACTTTTCACACTTCTTGACATAGACCTCTGCATCTTTCTGCATGTAGGGCCACCAATACCCCTGGGTAATGGCCCTATGAGCTAGTGATCTGCCCCCAACGTGGCTTCCGCAAATTTCTTCATGTATTTCATATAAAAAATCTTCAACTTGTGAGGGATGTACGCACCTCAAAATGGGTCCAGTGAAGGATCTTCTGTAGAGATGTCCTTCTGTTGTCAGACTGAATCTTGTTGACTTCAATCTGACCTTGTGTGCCTCCTTGTGATCATATGGCAGCTTTCTTTCTTTTAGGAATGCAACAATTGCATCCATCCATCTTGGTCCCATGTCCACACACATTGCTTCACGCTCTGTGGTCAGTGGTTCAATGCTCGGTCCCGACAAGTAATCGACTATTATCGTCCTTGCTTTTCCAGGTTGTATTGCACTAGCCAGATTGGCCAGTGCATCGGCGTGACTGTTATCATCTCGGCTAACCTGATGTAGTCGGCAATTATGAAACAAGGCTACTAACCTGTTGACTTCCTTTGCGTAGGCTAACATCCTTTCATCTCGAGCTGTAAACTCGCCCGTTGCCTGGTTGACTATGAGCTGAGAGTCGCAGAAGACTATCACTTCATCTGCTTATGCTGCTACTGCTAGCTTTAGTCCTGCAATTAATACTTCATACTCTGCTTCATTGTTTGAGGCTTTGAACCCCAATCGAATGGACTGTTCCAATACCTCTCCGTCTGGAGATACCAGTACTATTCCTGCCCCTGCTCTTTGTCGATTTGAGCTCCCTTTGACAAACAGTCGAAAGGAGTCACCGATGTAAATGCTGCAGGGTCTGAGTTTTTTCTTTTTCCTCTGTTTTGCTGCAGTTGGCTGGGCTTCTCCCTACTTGCTTGGGCATCGTTCACCTCGGCTCAACGGAGCCCGATGTGCAATGGATTCTGGTGTGAACTCGGCCACGAAGTCGGCCAAAACTTGGTTTTTGATTACTGTTCTGGGTCTAAACTCCATGTCGTATTGTCCCAAGGCCACTGCCTATCTGGCTATTCTGCCTATCAGGTCTCCTTGCTGTAGCAAGCACTTCAAGAGGTGTTCAGTTAACACTACAATCTTGTGGGCTTGAAAGTAATGGTTCAACTTCTTTGAAGTCATTACTAAGGCCAGTGCCAATTTCTTTAAGGGTAGATACCTTGTTTCTGTATCGACCAGGGTTTTGCTTACATAGTAAACAGCTCTTTGCTCCCCCTTTTCTTCTCGGATTACTACTGCACTTATCGCATGTTCTGAAACTGCTAAGTACAAAAATAACTCATCTCTAGGTTCTGGATTTGAGAGAACTAGAGCTGTGGTTAGATATTTCTTCAGGTTGGCCAAAGCGGCTTCGCACTCCTCGGTCCATAGGAAGTCTGTGGCTTTCTTTACTAAGTTGAAGAAAGGTTTGCACTTGTTTGAGCTTCTACTGATGAACCTATTCAGGGCTGCGACCCTTCCTGTTAACATTTGTACTTGTTTTGCCGATGTAGGGCTCTTCAACTCCAGGATGGCCTTGATCTGATCTGGGTTGGCCTCAATGCCTCTAGTCACCAGGTATCCCAAGAACTTACCAGATCCAACTCCAAATGCGCATTTAGATGCATTGAGTCGAAGCCAATATGATTTAAGGATTTCAAAGACTGCTTTGAGGTCGGCCAGATGACCTTTAGGTTCCTTGGTCTTCACGACCATATCATCGATGTAAACTTCCACCGTTCGGCCAATCAGGTGTCTGAACATCTTGGTTACCAACCTTTGGTAAGTTGCTCCTACGTTTTTCAACCCAAAAGGCATCACCTTGTATCAGTATAGCCTTTTTGGGGTGATAAAGGGAGTCTTCTCTTCATCCGTGGGGTACATGGCTATCTGGTGATACCCCTTGTAGGCATCCAGGAAGCTCATCCTTCCATGCCCTGAAGTGGCGTCCACTAGCTAGTCAATCTTGGGTAGAGGGAAGCTATCTTTGGGACAAGCCTTGTTTAAACTGGTAAAGTCTACGCAGACCCTCAATTTACCATTCTTCTTTTTCACCACTACTGTGTTTGATAGCCATGTCGGGTAGTTTACCTCACGAATAGCCCTGGCTTCTAGTAGTCTGTCTACTTCCTCATCCACTGCTTCGACGTGTATCAACGTCGGTCTTCTGGCTCGTTGGATTACAAGTTTAGCCGACCTGTCAACGTTTAGCTTATGGCAAGTGACCTCGGCGTCAATGCCAAGCATTTCGTAGGGTGTCCACATGAACACCTCAATATTTGCTCTCAAAAAAGCTTCTAACTCTTTTTCATCGTCTTCGACTAAACTCGAGCCAAGAAAAAAGAAGCGTTCTTTATCCCCCTTCTGGATGAGGATTTTCTTCAGTGCTTCTTCACTCTTCTCGACTGGTTCCTTGCCGACATCCTCTAGGACCTCCACATCCTCGTCTTCGATCTCTGCTTTCTCTGGTTCTCGAATGCTGCAGGTGGATTTCATTGCTGCCATGGAGCAATTCTTTGCCTGCAGCTGTTCTCCTCTGACCTCCTCAATCCCATGCTTTGTTGGGAACCGCAATAGTTGATGCAATGTTGAGGGAATGGCCCCCATTGCATGTAACCATGGCCTTCCCAAGATGATGTTGTAAGGGGAGGGTGTGTCGATTACGGTGAACTCTGTTGCTATCTTCTTCGTGCCAGCCTATACATCTAAGCTTACTACGCCCAGTGGCCATGTCGGTGTTTCATTGAACCCACCATTGGGCCACTAGATTGTTCCATATCGTCTGGGTGAAGGCCCAGCTCTTTGTAACATCTGACATACATGATGTCACAAGAGCTGCCTTGGTCAATCAAGATACGCTTCACTTGGCATTCCCCAACCCGGAGGGATACTACCAAGGCATCGTTATGTGGATGCTGCACCATCTCAAGGTTGGCTTCTGTAAAGTACACTACTGGTCCCTGGCACTCCTCTACCCGATGTCTCTTCTCCCTAACTTGGTAGGCATGCTGCAGGTGCTTTACCCTCTGAGTTTCTCCCCTTATTTTTTTCTCTTTGACCTTTGAGTGAATTACATTAATTACCCGAGGTTCTCCTGCTTGAGGTTACTGTGCTGGGGGAGGCAGAGCCGTTGGTGCCTGAGGCAGTCTTGCCTGCTCTTCTCTTGTCCTGGCTTCATCGACAAGGTCTCTCAGATGGCCTTGCCTTACCAGGTCTTCTAAGTATGCTTTCAGGGCTCTGCAGTCTTGAGTCATATGCCCATCTTGATCGTGGTAGGCACAATGCCTGCCAAGGTTTCTTCCCATAAATTCCCCTGGTGCCCTCGTTGGTGTTCTGAAATAGGATTGACTCTGAATTCGATCCAGGACTTTGTGGATTGGGATTCGGAACACAGTTGTCACTGCCTATTATAGACACCCCATTTTTGACCGTCCTCAAGACTTGGACGTCACCGTCTGAACACTCGGTGATCATCCATGTTTGTGTTCGTCTTGAGTTCCCAGAGGTCTCGGCTACGCGCCTTGCCTCAAGATCTCTCGACTCGACTGTTTTGTGTCTGGTTTTGCACCAAACACTTGTGTTTTGCCTTTGAGGGGCAGGGTAGGGCTTGTTGACCATCCCCACCCATCACCAGCCATGGCTTGAGGCCATCGGCTGTGTTTTGTTGCCACCGGCCAAATGTTTGGCTGGCTAGCACTATAGATGGCCAGCCGGCTATCTTTTTTTGGTCAATTGCATTTTTGGCCGGCCGACTACTGTGCATCTACTTTTGCAGATATTTTTGGGCAGCTGGCATACACTGTTACCCCCTCCATACATGTGTATGGAGGGATTGCCCTCTTGTTAGCTTCCTTTGGAAGCTTTACAAGACAAGATTGTCTATAAAAGAGGGGCTCTTGTCTCTTGTTTTAGGGTTAGACATTTTAAACAACATTTTTCTAGAGCTTTGAGTTCTAGGGTTAGGGTTTGCATATATCCTATCTCTATATCTCTCTCTTTGTGTATTTTGTGTGTGTTTTGTCTTACTTTTGTGCACAAACACCCACCATCACACCTTTTCTTGGAGCTGAGGCCCTTGAGGGTTGTTTTTAGAGTTTTGGAGCTGGTTTGAGCTTGAAGAACCAGCTGGTCCACCATTGGTGAAGAGGGTCTACAAGGGTAAGGAACTTGTCCCTTTATTCTCCATTTTTGCATTGCATTTTTGTCTACCTTGCATCTATTTTTGGGCTTAGTGCATAACATAAAAAAGTTCTATTTTGTAGCCCTCTAAATAGTTGGTTAAGGTTTCTTTAAGCTTTGGGGTTGTTTGACCCCTCTTAAGCCTTGAAAGGCTCCATTTTGTGCCATTTTGGTTGAGCTCCGGGGCCATTGAGTTTGGGCTTCCTCACCACTAAAATCTTGAGGGATTTTAGAGGTGAGGATGGTGCCTTGAGGTCCTAGGAAGGAGAGGGCCACCCCATCTCCTTGTTGTCCTTGAAAAGGGCCTTTTCTTGCCTCTTGAGGGAGCATCTAGTCTAAGTGTGTGTTGGCCATGCCTTAGCTGATTTTCATGCTTATTATGTCATAATATGCCTCTATTTTTAGTTGGTTTTGGTACACCATGCTTGCTTAGCATACATGCATTGTAATGTCATGTTTAGGCCTTAACATGCATCTAGGTTTTAACCCTTGTTCAAGCATGCTTTTGGCCTAGCTTTGTGAAGCTTTTGTGTTTGTTTTAGCATGCTTAAGCTCTGTTTTTGGTCGTTTTGGTTGACCATGGCATGCTTAGTATAGCCTCTTTGTATTCTTGGCTTGTGAGCCTTAAGTGCATGAACCATGAGCATGCATTATTTGCATTATTTCAATGGCTTGGAACCACTTACCATGTTATTTCAGAGCTTACAATGCATGCCATATGCCCATGTTTAGCCTCTTTTAAGTGTGCTTGAGAGTTGCTCTTTGTGCCTAAGTCATGGACCATGTTTGCATGCATGCTTGTATGTGCATTTGGCCCCATTTCCATAGTTTATGGCCACTGTTTTAGGCTTGTTTGAGGGCTGCCTAAATTAGTCTAAGTCCATCCTTCATGTGTTATAGCATGCTTGCCTTGTACATTGTTGCATACTTGGCCTATTACATGTTATTTCTTGCTTGAAATCGTGGTGCATTTGGCATGCATTTCATTGGTTAAGTTGCTTTGCATTGCTCCTATGCTTAGTCCACTTTACATGTTGTTGCATGTTTTCCACTAGCATAGTTGTCACATGCCTTGCAAGCTCATTTTGCATACTTAGCCTCCATGTCTAGGTTGCATTCCATTTGTATGCATGCTTGGCTTCTTGAAATGCTTGTGATAGAGGTTGAGTTCCATTGGTTTGTTTATGTGCATTGCATTCCATATCAAGATGCACACTTGATTCTTTGGGCCATCATGCATGGAAATGCGCAATTGGTGGTCCAAGAATCGAGGCCCATCCTCCTTTGAGTCATACACATGATAAGGAGTGTGGTTGGTGCATACATTGCTTGAAATGCATTGCCATGCCAAGTTCTGTCCTCTGCTACTGTCAAACCAGTTTCTGCAGGAAGATTTGGCCGGCCGGCCATCTTTAGTGCCAACCGGCCACCACTTTTGGCCAATGGATCATTTTGTGGCCGGTGATCATTCTCCATGGCCGGTGGCCAATCCCTTCAGCTGGTGGTGTTCTACAGCACTCAAAGAAGCAACCTTGGGACTTGTGCAGTCTTCAGAGGAGGATAACAGCCAAAGCAGAGGCATCTTGTGCATGGCGGTGGATTTCCGAGCAAACCCAAACATGCATGCATTGGACCCTCTTCCTGAGGCCCTTTACTGCTTTCTTAGCTCAATTGATATGCTTAGCTAATTTAATTGATTTGTAATATTTAATTAGCTAGTTGGTTAGTTAAATTGTATTATTCTTTCGGTCCCTCCGAGCAAGGGCAAATTTGTAATAAGTGTGGGTGCGTGTGTGCATGTCTTCCAACCCCCACTTCTTTCTCCCTTTTACTTACCTGCTTTCGATGGTTAGTATTATGACATATTTAAATTAGCATACCTTATGCTATGCATGCGTGCATCCATTCATCAGTATTGCATGCACCGGGCTCGGCGCATCATGTTAACTGCATAAGCATTTCAAATCTAACTTGAATACATGCTATTTGTGCATTTTCACATGTCATTTATAGACTAGCCGAGCCTACTCTAATGACATTCCGTATGCGTTGCATTAGCCATTTAACATGGACTTGGATTATGCATGATTGCTAACATCTTCTTGTTTTGGCGCGGAGTACTAGGTGAGCTCTTTATGCTTTAGCATTTCGCATGAGTGTGAATGTTAACATGACAACATGCTTACCATGTGGCTAGATGTTTATGTGATATAAACTGTCTGAATGCCTGTGGGTGAAGGTTGGATTATTTGAATTGGAATAATTCATTGAAATCCGTATTTTAGCCTACTTGCGAGTAGCAAATTCCAAAGCGTTTTCCAAACAAACGGATATGCAATGTTTTGTTCCAAATTAGGTGATCTGGTCTATACTTGTTTTGCTGTGCGCATAACATAGTAATTCTAGACTAATAACCGGAACAAGAACACATAAAGTTTTCAAAATAGGATATCATGGTTAGTAGAGGCCGATCTTCGGATCGCGCGAGAGGGGGTGCTCATAGCTGACCTTCTCCAATCGTACCCAAGTTCCCGAACCGAGGCAACTTTGGTGATGACGGACACGTGGCCTTTGGCACCGAGTCAGGGTTTCCTAAATTCCCCCATAAAAAATATTTAGGTGGCGACTCTGTATCTGGCGAAGCAGTCTATGTTTGGCACTTCTTTCAAAAATCTATTTTCTCAAAACGATTTACCGGATTTGGACTCTTTGGTTCAAATTAAGAACCGACAACAAATCGAGTCCGAACTGTAACCCCACGAGGTCCCTCGCGGGCTTGTTACACCTATGCAACCCTCAGTTATGTCTCTTGCTTGCTGGATCCATTGTTTCCTCAGCCTCGCTTCGGCGAGCCGTTTCCTTTCTCTTGTTTTGTCTTCTTAGCCCCCGATGTAACTTCCTCGACTCTGGCATACTTCTCGATTCTTGCCATGAGCTCCTCCATGCTTTTTGGCAATGTCTTTGCCAAAGATTTTCGTAGTGGACAGTTGTCTTTTAGGTCGTTTTTGAAAGATACAACTGCCACCTCTTAATTACACTCTGGTATTCGGTTGAACACCTAATAGTATCTTTTTGCATAGGCCCTAAGGCCTTCATCCTTACTGATCTTCAGAGCCATCAATGCGTCCACCCTTAATGGCTGCAGCTTGTTTGTCACGAACCTGGCCACAAACATCTTGGCCAAGCCTTCCAAGTCTTCACGCTTCCCTTTGGTAGTTTGTGGAACCAATTTGATGCAATCTCCCCGAAGGATGAGGGGAATACTTTGCAGAGCAACGGCTCGTTCCCAGTGTACAATGCCATTGCGTTCAGGTATAATCCGACGTGAAAGTTGGGGTCCGACTTCCCATCGTATATCTGGAACCTCAGCATACTGAATCTCTTCGGGACCTCAACTTTGTCTAGCTCTACCGAGAATGGTGTTCTTGGTTTAATAGTTGAGGTTACGTCGGTATGACCTTGCTTCCTCTTGAGGTAATCTCTCAAGTCCTCTTTGGTCCGCCCAGGAGCTCGGCTATCTCCTGATTTCAGTCTCTTGGGTGCACTACTTTCAGCTTCGTTGCGTGCCCTTTTTGATCTTTCTCCGTTGGTCGCATCGAAGCACAACTCCTACCTCTGAACATGCCGATGTTCTCCGGGGTCTACCTCCTTGGTGCGATGTGTCCTTTGAGACTCTTCCCTTCCTGATTCTTCATGCCTGACCTCCCTTGAAGGTTGGTGAGAATGTCTTTCGCTTCTGGGGTGCTAGGGGGCTATTAAGATAGTTTTCTGTTCTCTCTTCTGGGCATTGGCCGCTGGAATCGGCGTGTCATGCTGCGGGAATAGTGGCTGCACGACATTGTTTTGCATCATGAAGTTGACGACCGATTGTAGGTCCGCTAACTTGTTCGCCATCTTTTTAACCTCTTCGTCCCTACGCAGGCATCTATCCTTCCATACCTGGAAGTCATCCTCTTTGTAGTACCCACTTCGATCTGGCTTCTTTGGTGCGTCGCCATCCTAGCCGACATCTTTGTTGTTGTGATTCTGGTCTTGAGTTTCTGTGTTGCAGTTGTCTCCTTCGACGTCAAGGTCGATAGGTCTGCCACTCCCAGCAGGAGCGTCATCCCCAATCTTTTCCTTTTGTCTGTTGCTGGCCATCTATTCTCCTTTCTTTCCCATACACGGTACCAAATTGTGTGTGTCAATTTCCGACCACACTGCCAACTCAATATTCTGCTGGAGAGTACTGGTAGAATAGATGACACCTGGCTGACCTGCAACAGAAAGAGAAGATTCCGACGGTAGTTCGTCCACCCAGGGGCACTCCGACGATCAAGTCAGTATATCTCTCAAAGATAATCAATAGTGCTAAACTCACTGTTCATAATGTAAATTGCGTACCTTAGACCCATCAAGGGTGCCTTTCTTTTATAGTTAACTCAATCCTTGTCCCAACAGAAGCCTAGCTTCAATGGACTTTTGCTTAGTGCTTATCCTGGACTCTTCAATAGATAGAAATAAACTCCCTAAGAGCTTTATCCTTATCCAGGCTGAGTTCCCTCATCATTCAAGGACTCTAGTGCCTTATCCGCTTATCTCGGATTCCGATGTCTTCGGAGATAACCTCGGCCTTGCCGAGATCACCTCGGCGTCATGACCGGGACATGTGGCACCTCGGCTGACACGTCGGCTTCACCTTGGCCACGTGTTGGTACTCATAAAATACATCCCCATACATTGGATACATTGCATGCATTGGATACATTGAGTTCATACATTCTTTGTATTCATGTATTTTTATATTCATATATTTTATATTTATTAAGTACGTTGTCTAGATTATATTCATGTACCTAGTTAATTGCAAGGTTGTTTAGGTTTATGAATCTTATTCGTTGAACTTATGTATAACCTTCTCTATAAAAGGATGTAAGCCTATGGGCAAAGTATATAAATAATAAGAGAGAAAAATTCAATACAAAATAATAGTTCATTCTAGAGAGAGTTTTATCAAAAGCTAACATAAGTGGTATTAGAGCTTTGGTTGGGTCAAGAATAAGCTGGGTGTAGAGATCGGATACGGGAAAACAAGCCCCGAAGAAGAACAAACCGACGTCCACGGCGAATCCCAACAATCAAAATGTATCTACTCCTATCTTTAATGGTGAAAATTTTAATTTTTGGTATGTGAAAATGAGAACTATTTTTGTTTATACGGATCTTTGGGATCTTGTTGAAAATGGGTTCAAGGAACCTGAAGATGAAGGAGTTTTGACAAATCCCCAAAAGAACCAATTGAAAGAGCAAAGGAAGAAGGATTCAAATGCTCTCTCTTTTATTCAACAAAGAGTTTCAGAAGCTATCTTTCCAAGAATTATTAATGCAACAAAAGCGAAGGAGGCATGGGATATTCTTTAGAAAGAGTATAGAAGGAACTTGAAGGTAAGAACCATCAAACTTCAATCATTGAAAAGAGATTTTGAAAATTTAAAGATGAAGGATATGGAATTGTTGAAGGATTATTTTTCTAGAGTTATGGAACTTGTAAACCAAATGAAAATTTATGGGGATAATATTACTAATCAAAGAGTTGTTGAAAAATTTTTGATGAGTTTGTCGGAGAAATACAATCCTATTATTGTTGTCATTGAAGAAACTAAAGATCTTGCCGATTTAAGTATTGAAGATTTGATGCATTCAATTAAAACATTTGAGCAAAGGTTGAGTAGGCAATCTAAAAAGTCAATTGAAAGTGCCTTTCAATCCAAGCTTAATGTTAATACCTTTAATTCCCAAGGAAGAGGAAGAGGAAGAAATGCAACCGGAAGAGAAAGAAATGCAAGAGAAAAAGGAAGGTCTAATTTTCAAAGAAAGGAAAATGAAGAGTTCACTCAACAAAAGTGTGGAATTTGCAATCAAAGCAATCATGTTGATAAAGATTGTTGGTTTCGGGGAAAGCCAAAATGTTACAATTGCAACAAATTTGGGCATGTCAAGAAGGATTGCCAAGCCAAGAGCACTCAACAAGCTAATTTTTCCGAGGAGGAAGAAAATGAAGGGCACATGTTCTATGCTTGTCACAAGGCATCAGATCAAATCAAGGATGTATGGTTTCTCAATAGCGGATGTAGAAATCACATGACAGGAGATGAGAGCATTTTTGTGAAAATGGATGCTTTCTCCAGTTCTCAAATAAAAATGGGGAATAGTGCCTTAGTCCAAACAAAAGGAAAATGTACTATTGCTATAGAAACCAAGATGGGTACAAGATTCATTTCTGATGTTCTCCTAGTTCCAAACTTGGAGCAAAATTTGCTAAGTGTTGGACAACATATGGAGCATGGATATCTTGTTCACTTTGAAGACGATTTTTGCAAAATTTTGACAAATGGGGGAAAAGCCAAGTTGTAGCAAAAATCAAGATGGAGAAGAATAGAAGTTTTCCTCTCATTTTCCAGTATAGCAAAATGCGGCTTTGAAGATGGATGTGATTGATAATTCATGGCTTTGGTATAGAAGATTTGGGCACTTGAATTTTCAAAGCTTAAAGCATCTATAACAAAAGAATATGGTTTTTGGGTTACCAACCATTCATGAAGTGCAACATATTTGGGGAGGTTGTGCACTTGGAAAGCAACATATTTGGGAATCATTTCCAAAGGAGAAACCATGGAGAGCTAAAGCACCATTGGAGCTTGTCCATACCGATGTGTGCGGACCCATGGATACATCAACTCATGGAGGTAATAAGTACTTCATTATCTTTGTTGATGATTTTACTAGAATGACTTGGATGTATTTCATGAGATAAAAGAGTGAAGTTTTCTCTATCTTCAAGAAATTTCAAAATCTTGTTGAAAGACAAAGTGGTTGTTTGATGAAAGTATTGAGAAGTGATAGAGGCGGTGAACACAACTCAAATGAGTTTATGAAATTTTGTGAAGATATTGGAATGGAAAGGCGATTGACTGTTGGGTACACTCCACAACAAAATGGTGTGGTGAAAAGGAAGAATTGAACCATAGAGGAGATGTCCAAGTCTATGCTACATGAGAAGGGGCTACCCAAAACTTTTTGGAGTGAGGCCGTGTATACAGCAGTTTACTTGATGAATAGATGTCCTACAAAAGCTCTTAAGGACAAAACTTCATTTGAAGCTTGGAGTGGAAGGAAACCATCGATGAATCACTTGAAGGTGTTTGGTTGCATTTGTTATGCTCATGTTCCAAAAGAAATGAGGCACAAGCTTGATGAAAATAGTAAGAAATGCATATTGTGGATTATAGCGCGAAATCCAAAGGCTATAGACTCTTCAGTTTGGATCAAAAGAAGGTGATTATTTGTAAAGATGTTCTCTTTGATGAGAAGACGTCTTTTGATTGGAAGGAAAAGAAAGTCTAAGATCAAAGCATTGCTTTCAATGAAGAATCAAAAATTCCACAAGTTGAAGATGTTGCAACTCTTGAATCTCCACAAAGAGGGTCACCAATTACTAGTTCACAATTTTCTCAAAGTTCAAGTTCAAGTTCAAGTTCTTCATCTCCAAGTTCAACTCCAAGAAATATAAGGAGTTTTAGTGATGTGTATGCAAGATGCAATTTATGCATTGTTAAACCTGAAAATTTTGAAGAGGTAATTAGAGATGAAGCATGGAAAAAAGCTATGGAAGATGAAATTCATGTGATTGAGAAGAACAAAACTTGGGAGCTAGTGGAGAAACCGAAAGAAAAAGAAATAATTATTGTGAAGTGAATTTTCAAAACAAAGTTCAATCCAAATGGCTCTATTCAAAAGAACAAAGCAAGACTTGTGGCAAAAGGGTATTCACAACAACCTGGAATTGATTTCCAAGAAACTTTTGCCCCTGTGGCTCGACTTGATACAATTAGAGCTATCATTGCTTTGGTGGCTCAAAAGGGTTGGTTCTTGCACCAACTTGATGTAAAATCAGCATTTTTGAATGAAAAATTAGAAGAAGATGTGTATGTTGATCAACCTCAAGGCTTTGTTGTCAAAGGCAAAGAAGATAAAGTGTACAAGTTGAAAAAGGCTTTATATGGCCTAAAGCAAGCACCCCGGGCATGGTATAGTGAAATTGATGCTTACTTCAATGAAAAGGGTTTTCCAAGAAGCAAAAAGTGAGCCAACTTTGTACATCAAGAGGCAAGGTACAACTTGTATTCTCATTGTTTCACTTTATGTTGATAATTTGGTTTTTACTGGTAGTGATAAAAAAATTGATTGAAGATTTTAAAAGGGAGATGATGAAGAAATATGAAATGAGTGATTTGGGACTATTGCATCATTTTTTAGGTATTGAAATCTAACAAAACAATGGTGGTGTTTTTATTTGCCAAAAGAAGTATGCTCAAACACTTCTTGAGAAATTTAAAATGAAGAATTGTAAAGCAGTTGCTACTCCATTGATTGTGAATGAAAAATTGTCAAAGGAAGATGGAAGTAAAGAAGCTGAAGCATCTTATTGTAGAAGTTTGGTTGGAACTTTGTTGTACTTAACTGCTACAAGACCAGACATCATGTATGCTACAAGTTTATTGTCTCGTTCATGCACAGTCCAAGCCAAATTCATTTTGGGGTTGCAAAAAGAGTGTTGAGATACATTCAAGGTACGCTTGATTATAGAATTTTTTATGAGAAATTTGTTGATGCAAAGTTACTTAGATTTTGTGATAGTGATTGGGTTGGATGTGTTGATGATATAAAAATCATTTCTGGGTATGCATTTTCTCTTGGATCGGGTGTAATTTCATGGTCATCCAAGAAACAACAAACTGTGGCACAATCGTCTGCTGAAGCCAAATATATTTCAGCATCATTGGCAACTACACAAGCAATTTGGCTAAGAAGAATTTTGGAAGATTTTAGTGAGAAGCAAGGTGAAGCTACTCCAATTATGTGTGATAACAAGTCTGCTATTGCTATGGAAAAAAATCCCATCTACCATTCTCGTACCAAACACATTGCTATCAAACATCATTTCATTAGAGAAGCTGTGGAAGATGATGAGATTCAAATCAAGTATTGCAAGACTGAAGATCAAGTTGCAGACATCATCACCAAAGCTCTACCAAGGGGCAAGTTTGAATTTTTTAGAGAAATGTTGGGTGTCACACAATATGGCATTAAGGGGGAGTGTTAAAATTAATGTCATATTTACATTAGATACATTGGATACATTGCATGCATTGGATACATTGAGTTCATACATTCTTTGTATTCATCTATTTTTATATTTATGTATTTTATATTTATTAAGTACTTTGTCTAGATTATATTCATGTACCTAGTTAATTGCAAGGTTGTTTAGGTTCATGGATCTTATTCATTGAACTTATGTGTAACATTCTCTATAAAATGATGTAAGCCTATGGGCAAAGGATATGAATAATAAGAGAGAAAAATTCAATACAAAATAATAGTTCATTCTAGAAAGAGTTTTATCAAAAGCTAACAACCCAACCGTCCACAACCATTCTCTCTTTCCTACCCTGCCAAGAAATCCCATTGCCAAAGCCTCTTCAACCTTAGCTTCCTCTCCCCTAGGAAACCCAACAACTCATATGAAGTTAACATTGTTAAGCCCTAGACCATGAGCTATCTCTTCCTTGGACACAAAATACTAGCTGCGAAAAGAAACAAACACAGTGGAGGACTCATCCTTGCTATCAAGCAACTCCATTGTCTGTGTGCTTGTTTTCATTAACAATTTCTTGAACAAGTGGACCAACTGGGACAACCTTCCTCCCATCTAAAACGGACAGATAATCGATGTATTTTCCTTCAAGCTCTATAAAAGAGTTGAACAACATAAAGTTGCAAGATGGTTGATCATTTACAGGGCAACTTGTATTCATTAGCAGAAGTCTCAACCATTCGGCGATACGGGGTGTCAAGGAATCCCTGAAGGTGAATTTTCGGAAATGGGAATTCAGCACCACCATGGTCAAGGTTCTTAATCATGTGAAGACAAAAGGAAAACACTCTAGCTCCAGTAGTCATGAACTGAACTGCTTTAATATTATAAGAGGATGCAATCATTGGTGTCCATAAGGGCTGAAATGATTAATATGCAAGTCTGGGCTTAGTGTGTTGAGGATGCTTGACACACTTGGGATTGCCGTATCAAAGGCTGTTCTGAGGGTGTAATTGAGATGAGTTGGTAGTCCATTGGTGTTGTGGTATTGAGGAGGAAGCTCAAGCATTGATGTGAGATGGATTTCGACTAGTGTGATGGGGAGAGAGAGAGAGAGAGAGAGAGAATACTTCTCAGTGATTCTTTTTCTTGATGGATTTGAGATTGATTGGTGTGGAACGCAAATATACGAAGAAGTTTTTGTGTGCGAGTTTCTTGGCTAGTTCTATGAATAGAGATATGTGACCACGGATCAAAAATGTTAGCATTAGGACATTAATTTTTCTCTGTTTTGTATCCATGATCTCTCAATTTCAGGTTTAACCGCTGTTCCGGTGATCAGTGATCAACACAACAACTAATGTTGATGAGCTCAAAAACACTATATAAATTTTATATAACGATGTTGACGCATAAGCCCATGCGTGAACTCAATACTATAAACTCGAGAGGCAGAGACAGAAACAGGGAGGACTCTGGTGATTGCTTGCATATGGAATTTCGCAGTACGCCATTCACTAGACCAGACAAACAGTTAAAATTCAAAAACTTTAGAGTGGCATCAGTCATCAATCCAATAGGAAGAAGAAACAGTTCCGCATTATTGGTATTGGTATTAGCATTTGTGCCTCAAAAACCAATTTGTTAACTTTATTAATTGATTATATAAAATTGCTTGGCATTTTATTTTTCATTTTGTATATTATTATGGGTAATGTTATATTTAATGTTACATATGAAGTGAACATAAGGTCCCTTGAGTGACATTGTAGAAAAACAGGCTAATGGTTAATGAACCAAAAGCTGAGAGTTATGATTTTTCGGTGCCTTGTAGACCTAATTAATATTCTAGGCTATGGGTGTTGATTGGGTATCGCACTACTATGGCCTACACCAATTTTGCTGCTATATGATAGAATGATTAGCTCCATCATTGAGGTAGTGACCTTAAGCAAATAGGTGGGTGTTATGCAATAAGTATATGCATTGAACATGATCGGTTTTGAGAACACTTATGGAATGATCACTGTCAGTTTAAAAGGTAGTTCTATTACAATACACTTATTTTCCTTTGGCCTGAGAGGCTTGTATAAATTAATTAACTATTTATTTAATTTTGATATTGTTAATCGGTGATGCCGAACCAAAGGCTATATACAGACATGTTGGGTTATATGAGTGGTAATTGATTTATATAGGTGTTTAACATAGAATCCACCATTCTCAAAGTGAGAAAGTATATTCAAGCAATTTTTCCTATTAACATTGAACCAAAAGAATACCGGCCGGTAACTTTTTCACAAAAATATTTCTATGCATATATAATTACAAAAGTACTATTTTTGAAAAATGCTTTTGGGGTCCAAATAGAAAAAGCAAAAATTTAGAATTCGGTTACATGAGTTAGGGTTTTGATAGTGATAAATTTGTCCATACCTATTAGCTCATGTGGAATATAGTTTGGTGGAAAAAAGTTTATGACTAATTGTAAGAAAGGACCTCACTTGTAATTCCCTACTTTTAGGAGTTTAATTGCAATGTATTGATAGACATTATTGCAATTAGTGAAAGTTCTATATTATCTATTTAAAAGATAATTAATGAAAATTTGGATAAGTTATATCTTGCATATTTAAGATAAAAGATACATCTTGTATTTTATCCCTATAACTAAAAGATAGAGATCCCTAAGGATCTCACCTACATGCAAACTCATATGTATTTAATACAAAAATTGGCCATCGGAATTTTTAAGGTATGTAGAAAAATATATATAAAATAAACTCAAGAGGGTGCAAGGTAAATCACTTTGAAGGCGAGACACTTGAATCGCTTGGTGAGGTATTAACAAACACTTGGATTGAGGTATTTTAGATTGTGTAATTAGGTGGTATTTCTTTGAAAAATTGTTTTCCAAAATAAATTATTTTTCCACAAACTTTCATTGGTATCAGAGCCACACCACTTTGATTGCATGAATTTATTTTTATTTTTTTTGTTTTTCATATTTTGATTAAAATATTGAATATTTAATGTTGTCCTGCATAATTGAAGATTAATTATATAATTTGTGAATATATAATATGTCTCTCTTGTACTAACTCTCTTGTATTAATCGTTCAATTAAAATAAATAAATAAATAAATAAATAAATAAATAAATCTATAGGCTTGCTGCATCCACACGTAATGTTTGACGACCCTGAAAAAAAAAAAAAAAAAAAAAAAAAAAGGTTACTGTTTAATTGGTAGTAAGGGTGCACCCCAAATTTTGTTTTTATTGGTGGATTGGCCTAAGGCAAACTTAATTATTTCAAGGATCAGTTTGTATACCATACCAAAAAAAAAAAATCTACTATTTCAACCCACCTAAATATTTCAATAAAATTACTCTACTAATTTTTGAGCAACTTCACATCCTTACAAAGCTGCAGCAACACTTCTACTGCCTCGTCTATCTCTTCATCTCCTTTCGTTCTTATCTTCTCCCCAAAAATTTTCGCTTTAATCCTTATGTCTTCTCCACTTTTCTCTATCACAACCTTCCTTATTACCTGTGCTATCTCTTCTCTGTTGAGTCTTCCATTGATGTCTCTGTTGACCTCCACAGCCACACCAACCTCCTCCACCAGTTTAGCAGTCAATGGCTGCTCAAACTGCATGGGTATGGCTACAATTGGAACCCCAAACTTTAGGCCTTCCAATACTGAATTCCATCCACAGTGACTCACAAATCCGCCAGTGCTTGAATGGGCTAGAATTCTTGCCTGTGGAGCCCAACCCACCACAACCAGTCCTCTTTCTCCTAGCCTGTCAGCAAACCCCTTAGGAAGTGCTTCTTCAAGCTCAACTTTCTCTCCATTAGGAAACCTAACAACCCATATGAAATTAACCATGCTAAGCTCTAACCCATGAGCTATCTCTTCAATCTCTTCCTTAGACATAAAATACTCACTCCCAAAAGAAACAAACAAAGTGGAGTACTCACCTTTGTTGTCAAGCCATTGTATGATCTCAGAGCGCTCATTTTCATCATCAACAATGCCTCGAACAGGTGGACCAATAGGGACAACCTTCTTCTCACCTATAACCGGTAGATAATCGATGTATTTACCTTCAAGCTCTCTAAAAGTGTTGTACAACATAAAGTTGCAAGATGGTTGATCGTTATTTACAAGGGCAACTTGTTTGTCATTGTATTCTTTTACAACAGTCTCAACAAAATGGCGAAACTGCGTTTCATGGAATCCCTTAAGCTTAATTGCCAGAAATGGGAATTCAACGCTGCCATGGTGCTTAATCATATGTTGGACAAAAGAAACCACAGTGGCTCCCACTACGCCAAAACAGGACATTAACGGTGGTTTTTTTAATGGCGGTAACGGAAACCGCCGTTAATGTATCATTAACGGCGGTTTCGTTACCGCCGTTAAAAAAACCGCCACTAAAAGTATCTTTAACGACGGTAATGAAACCCACTTTTAATGGCAGTAATGAAACCGCCGTTAATGCCTACTTTTAACGGCGGTAACAAACCTGCCGCTAATGCCCAACCATAACCGCCGTTAATGACAGTGGTCTTTGCCGGCGGAGCTCCGGCAAAACTCCGGCGAGTTCCGGCGAAACCATCTACAATAAAGTAAAAGTAATGTTTAAATATTTATTTAGGGAATATATTTTATGAAGAATGGCTGTGGCAGAGTGGTTGGTGTGGGTGGATGAGAGGTCTTGGGTTCAAAACTTGGGGAGTACAAGAAGAAAGAATTATTTTTTGAAAAATTTAAACCTATTTACGGCGGTAAAAAATTGCCGTTTTTAGTCGACTTTTAACGACGGTAATTTGCCTTTTTACGACAGTTTCACTTTTTCTGACACGCGCATAAACGGCGGTAACGAAATCGCCGTTAATACCACCATTAAAGGCTTTAACGGCGGTTTTACAGCCTTTAACGGCGGTAAAAAACCGCCGCTAAAACCCAATTTTGGCGTAGTGTCCGGTAGTCATGAGCTGGACCGCAGGAATATTAAAAGACAAGGCAGTGGATTGTGCCCATGAGGGGCCGACGTCATAAATTACAAGATCTGGGCTTAGTGTGTTGAGGATGGTGGAGAAGCTTGTGCTTGCCATCTCAAAGGCTGTTCTGATGGTGGAATTGAGATGGAATGGGAGGCCATTGGTGGTGTGGTAGTGAGGAGGGAGCTCAGGCAAGGATGGAAGGTGGATTTCTACTAGTTCAATGGAGAGAGAGTACTTGTCTGTGATTCCTTTCTTGATGGATTTTAGATTGATTGGTGTTGAACACATATATGTGAAAGTTTCTCTCTGAAAGTTTCTTGGCTAGCTCTAGGAAGGGAGAGATATGACCGTGGGCCAACCATGGTAACATTAGGACATTGGTTTTGCTCTGTTTTGTATCCATCATCTCTCTCTCTCTCTCTCTCTCTCTCTCTGTTTGTTATTGTGAATTGCTATGTTGATGCACTCAATGGTATATATGCATTTATATAACATGCTGTATTTTTATTTTATGTAATTTTTATTGACAATGCATGTGCTGGAGAAAAAAAGGCTGCAGCTCGCAGGCTACATTTGCGTAATTCTTTGACAGCTGCTTGTTGTGTTTGCCTAATTCTTTGACAGCGCTATTACGTGTTGGTTGTTATGTGCATCACAAATTTGTTGCTTCATAGTATGTATTTTATTACGGGGCTGGCTTCCCTCCAATCCGAGGTACTGTTGGACCCGTGAGAATCTATCACGGGTTCTGTTTCGATAATCTGAACTGTTTAATGTGTAAAACTCGTCGAGTAATATATGTTTGTTAAAAAGTTACGTTGATCGAATATCGATAGCTATGTGATCAAATCAGCTTTGAATAAAAAAATAGACAGTGAAAAAATAAAGAGTTAACAGAAATCTGATCCGATAAGATAGCTATCAATATTCGATTAACGTGATTTTTTACAATAGTATAATACTCGACGAGTTTTACACATTGAATGGTTCGGATTATCGAAACGGGATCCATGATGGGCCCACATAAGTCCAACAATGCCCTCCAATCCGATCACATACTGGAAGGAAGCCCAGCCCTTTTATTATTATTAGAGGACATCATCGCTTCAAATGAGACCACAAAATTTATGGACCAGAGGGCGTTCTTTGAGCTTGTGGGACTTAGCACATGTCCTATTTCAACAATTTGAATAATTCATTATGTCATTGACTTTGTATATTTTATTTACACGAAAAATTACTTCGATCCAATAATCTTAACTTATTCAAATGTGTTTGTCCGTAAAAACATAGACTCAGATCGATCTAATTTTTTTTGCAAGTAAAATACACGAAATATTCAATAAAATGAACAGTTTAGATCATTGAAATAAAACCCGTGATAAGTCTCACGAGTCCAAATAACGCCGAGCTGCCTCTTTAAAATAGTAGTAAAAAAAGTAAAAATAAAAAGTTGGCATTATCTTTTTAATTCAAATCTCAACTTTTTGAATTTGATCGTTATGTTAATGCGGTCGACTAAAGCAAGCAAATAAATTTATTCGTGTTCTGTTTATAGACCATAAAACAATTAGCAAGAGGTTTTTCATTTCCAGAACCTTGTTACACTGTTTGGTTCATAAATTTGAGTAGAAATTTTTTAAAAAATAAATATAAATAAAATATAATTATATTTTACACACTTCTTTTTTCTTTCCAAATCCATCAACCTAGCTTGGCCTTAATGACACTGGTTGAGAGGAGTAAACAAAGTCTTTGTGCTGTTTCTAATTGCCTTGAATCCTTGATATAAACTCCCTCCGTCCCAATTTGTTGGTCTCTTTTGGAGATTCTAATTTTTAAAGGGGAATACAATCATTACACTAAAATTTAAATTTCAAAATATTTTTTCATTATTACCCCTATCTTTCAATTTTTTAATATATTTATAATCACTCAAAAGGATAGTTTTGAAAAATCAAATATTTTTTACTTTGACTTTTCAAATGGATTTATCATTTTGAGACATTCCAAAATGAAATAGTAGACCAACAAAATGGAACAGAGGAAATACTATATATATATTAGTATATATAAGGCCCGTGCAAGGCCCGGGCGACTTGCAATTATATATATATATTTTGTTTTCTTTTTTGATTTTAAGGTTTTTTTTAATGGTAGCGAAATATAATGGAATGATTATTTAGAGAAATCCTCAACATTTAAATATACTTTTTTTTATAATATATATATATAATATTACGAATTAATACGGTAATAGCATATCAAAAAATTCTATAATACACATCCCATTTTGGGATGTGTGATATTGGTGGTCAAATTGGAATGTGTACCATGCCCCAATTATAATGTTTGTGATTTTTGGTTATAACCTATTATACTATTAATTATGACTTGATTATGTTGTGTGGTTAGTTATAACTTATTGTAATTATTATTTTAGTAATAATAATAAAAGAATCTTTAGATAATCTTCAAAATGGTTACAAAATAGACCCTTAGTTATGATGTTTTTTTATTTTTTGGGAAAATTATTTAAAAGTCCTATTAGGGGGACTTGTGCTACATTTCAATATTAGTTGTTAATATCATAATTAATAATAAAATCATATAAATTGATATAAGTGACGTGACGTGACACCGAACGTGACACACCTATACATAACGTGACATACGCATAGACGACAGCGCGACATATATACATAAACGCAACGAGACACCTATATATAACGAAACGCACCTACCTATATATAGCGTAACGTGACATATATATATATACGACGCGTGGCGTGACGTATACATACATATATACAACGCGTGACACCAACTACTAAAACGTAACGTGACACCAATATGAGCGTGGCGTGACACCTACATAAAACGTAATGTGACATTTATATAACATAAACGTAATGTCACACTACGCTTCGCAAACTTAATAAATTTTATTTTTTAATCCGTTTGTTTTGAAATAAATATATAATCTTAATATATTTTTATTTTGTATTAATAATTATAAAATTTAAAAATTATCAATAATATATGTGAAATCTAAATTAATTAATAAAAATTATAATTTTATATGAGGAGGTTTTTGATTTAATTAATAAAAATTTCTTCTTCACTCATTAGTTTCTCATTAATCACACAAATAAAGTGTAATTTTTTTGATAGATATGTTTGTCAACACCCAAACCTCTCTAAAAAAAAAAGCGCGCCATTTTTGAAGCACCAAACAAATACACATTAAACACACCCTATTTATTGTATTCTCTCTCTATCTCTCTCTCTCTCTCTCTCTCTCTCTCTCTCTCTCTCTCCACCATTGCTATAAAACTAGTTTCTGGATTCTATTCCTTCCTACCTCTTGCCTACTCCTTTGAATCTCATCAAATAAGATAATCGAGTTGAGAATGAATACATTCTTATGAAAATAGGACCTAAGACTCTATAAGAAATTACACAGGACTTAACCTAGTATAAGGTTCTGAAAAAGGACTTATAAATAAGTCTCCCTTATTTTTTATTATTTTAATTATGACTAAAAAATATTTAATTATAACATTTGTGATAATTAACACCATAAATATCATAATTTGTATCAAATGACCTATAAGATATCATTTCATATTTATCAGTAACAACAAATTACTCCTTTCATCTCACATTCATCATAAAATATCCCTTATTTATAGTAAATAGATAAGTACTTGGATAAATTACAATCACTCTTTGAGATTTGTTTAAAAAAATCAATGGTTTATTGTGGTTTTAAAAATTACATTATGTCCTTTCAATTTCTAATCGCATAACAAATAATTCATTTTATTTAAAATCGTCAAGTCAATTAAAACTTTTAATAATCTCATAAATATATTTCAATTGACAATTTTAATAATTTTATTATTACATAGAAGACAATAATTTAAAATTTTGAGAAAATAATTATTTAAAATTCAGGAAATAATTCATATTTTAAACATATCGTAAGGGTATATTTATAATTTGTTCTAAATACATTAGCTAGAGATAGAAGACATTTGACCGCAGTTTTCTTCATACAAATGGGGGACAGTTTGGGTACAGAAGAACAAAAAGCAAGCCTGGGCAAACCAAAACATCATAGATAGATATATACCGCAAGTATAATTCTCCTGTTAAAAAAGCAACTATCAACTCTTCTACAGACCACGAACTATTAACAAAGAAATTTGTCACCATAGCACAAATTTAGTACTCGCTCAAAAAAAAAAAAAAAAATGTGAAAACTTTTCGTCATCACCAAACTTTCTCAAGCCAGCACATCTATCTATCAAGAAAAAAAAAAACAAAAAATACCCAGAATATGAAATCCAGGGCCAAGAATCATTCATGGCCTGGCCTCACAAGGAGAGCAAACGTCCACCTTATATGTGAAATTTGAGACAATTTGTCTAGGTGGACAGACTTTTTGTTCTCGAACAACTGTACTTGTGTCTAGTTGTATTGATCTTTTAACTCCTTGTCGCATACAACCGAATCAAGGCTCAGTTTGAATCAAGGTTTTAAAAAGCAGTTGTAACCGTTACGTAATGTCGTTACGTAACAGTTTTGACGGTTACCGCCACCCATTACGGCCGTTTTTGCAGTGTGATTGAGATTCACAGGTGTGTCGATTAAATGCATTCTTTATGTGATAAATGTGATGCCGTAATAGCCGTAACGGCCTGTTACGCACCGTTACGTAACGGTTCCAAACTGTTTCTTTCAAAAAAAACACACAAAAAAAAGCTAAAAATGAAGAAAGATGGATAGAGAGAAGAAGGAAGATAAAGAGAGAAAATAGAGGAGCAAGAGATAGAGAGAGAGAGAGAAAGAAGAGGGAAGATGAAGAACATGTTATTAATTTGTTGAAATTATAAGACCTATGCTATTCTATTCAGCTGCTACCACTAAACCATTTTGTTAGTGTGTGTCTATCTATATATTGTTTGAAAATAATAATAATAATAAGTGTGATCATTGTCTATTTGGCTTGGTTAAAATATGTATATATATATATATAGATGTTTAGACTCTTATTTATTCTCTTTTTTTTTTTTTTTGTCATTATTTATCTTATATATAATAGTTAGTGATTAATTTTTTGTAAAATATAAAGTCATTAATTGTTAAAATAAAATGTAAAAAACTCAGTTTATAGTGATTAAAAAATATGAAATGTATTGGATCACACTTAAAAATTTACAAAAATTGATCAATATTTATTTTTAACCCAATAAATATGATCATCGAAAAAAATATGTGTATCGGTAAGTTTTTTTCAAATTGTGCGAAAAGTAAAAAAAAATTCACGGTTTCAGTTTCCGCAACCGTTACACTACGGCCTTTACACCCCGCAACCATAACCGCGTCACCGCCACCATTACGGCAACCGCAACCGCTTTTTAGAACCTTGGTTTCAATACATATGAAAATAAGAACTAATACAACAAGAAACAATTCACAACAAAAGGATATCTTCTAATCACCCAAATATTTTAATAAAGTTGCTATACTAATTTTGGAGCAACCGGCTATCCTTACAATTGAAGCAACTCTTTTACAACCCCATCTATCACTTCATCTCCTTTCATTCTTATATTCTCTCCAAAATTTCTTGCTTTAATCCTTATGCCCTCTCCACTTTTCTCCACCACAACCTTCCTTAATGCCTGTGTTATCTCTTCTCTATCGAGTCTTCCATTGATGTCCCTGCTCACCTCCACAGCCACACCAAACTCTTCCACCAGTTTAGCATTCAATGGCTGCTCCAAATGCATGGGTATGGCTGCAATTGGAACCCCATAAAATAGGCTTTCCAATGTTGAATTCCATCCACAGTGACTCACAAAGCCACCAGTGCTTGAATGGGCTAGAATTCTTACCTGTGGAGCCCAACCCTCCACAACCAATCCTCTCTCTCCTACCCTGTCAATAAAACCCTTTGGCAGTGCTTCTTCAACCTCAACTTTCTCTCCCATCGGAAACCTAACAACTCACATGAAATTAACATTGCTAAGCTCTAGACGATAAGCTATCTCTTCAATCTCTTCCTTGGACATGAAATACTTGCTACCAAAGGAAACAAAAACAGTGGAGGACTCACCCTTGTTATCAAGCCATTGTATGATCTCAGAGTGCTCATTTTCATCATCGACAAAGCCTTGAACAAGTGGACCAGCAGGGACAGCCCTTTTCTCACCTATAACCGACTGGTAATCGAAGTATTTTCCTTCAAGTTCTCTAAACGTGTTGAACAACACAAAGTTGCAAGGTGGTGGTTGATCATTATTTACAGGGGTTACTTGCTTTGAACCCTTTTATTTTATTTTTTTCACCTCCTCTGTTTTTTTGTCCCTCATTTGCAAAACACATATCCATTCCATCTTGTTTAAAATTTATTTAAAAAAAAAAAAATGGTTTCGAGCATGATTTAATGCAAGGTTTTATCTGTACTCAAAGTTACTATGAAACACTATCTAAACTTTTGAATCAAGTATTTGGCTATCTTTCTTGTACTTATTTTTATTTCATGCCTAAAATTGGGGTAATTTACATTTGTGATGACATTTGTCTTTGCTAGTTTAACCTTTCATGTTAAATTTCAAAGTTTTTTTTTTCCAAAAGTCATTTACATATTTTTGCATATTACAAATAATTACTAAAAACTTATATTTATGGTTGCAGGACAAAAACTATGTCCTATGTGCGATCAAAATGAAGCGTTGCAGGGCAGAAATCAAACAACAAGAGCAACCAGTTGATGATTCCGACATTGATCATTACTCCGTCAAAGACGACCAACCTACTCTAGTTATACAACAAGAAGAGCAACCTACTGCAGCAGTTATACAGCAAGAAGAGCAACCTATTTTAGTAGTTTTACAACAAGAGCTAGCTCCAGCTGATGATGATGACCATTTTGATTGGGACCAGTTTGTTTGGGATTCCACTTTGAATCGGAAAATTATAATTTTTTTTAGAAAAAATTCAAAAAAGATAAAAATAAGCCAAAAATAGCAATCTTTTTTGTCTTATTTTCGTCATTAGTGATTTTTTTCTAAAATTTTCCAAAAACAAAATGTACTTTTTAGATTTTCGACAAGACGGACGGGAAAAGCAAAAAATTTAGACATAATTTAAAAAAAAAAATCACTAAAGACAAAACATCGAAAAAAGAGGTGACTATTTTTTGTTGCCAAAATGGGCCTTAATTCAAACAAACTTTCAACTTGAGGAATAAGCACACACATAACGATAATATTAGGTGACAATATTACCAATTAATGAAAATCCCATCAAATTTCATTTAAAATTTCTTATTAACACATTTTTTGGGTCCATAAAAAAACATCTTTGGTGATGGCATAGAGTGGTTGGAGAATGGGTAAAGGGTGTTGGTTGTGGCAATGGTTTAGCTCATATGTAAATAATTCCTTGTCAACAGAAATAAATACATAACTTTTTGTAATTTATGAACTGAAATGCACTATCAAGCCTGTTAACGGTTTAAATTAAAGGACTAAAATACTTTTATAATCATATCATCAATACCAATACATATTTAGACAATCGTTATTTAAACCTAAGTTGACATCATACATCACACCTACTATTGTTTCACTTCCCCCACAATTGACCATGGTTCGAATTCCCAGACTAAAATTCATCCTACTACAATGTTTCGCTTCCCCCACACCACAACTGACCATTGTTCGAATTCCCTAACTAAAATTCATCCAACAAGAGCCAGTCCAAAAGTCCTTTCTTAGAGAGGTTCCTCGTTAAATAGAATTTTAAGCAAACAAAAAACACCTAAATGCATCAAGCACTCTCTTTGTTTATTTTTTCCTTTTTAAATTTATTGTTTCTGCCAGAGAGGCAGAGCATGAGAGGAATCACCACTATAACCACCACTTCATACTTAAAAGCATTTAGATTTGGACAAATATTGGGTTTAATGCTAAGTGACTTCACAGATTATCAAATTAGAAACAAAGAAACACTGATAAAAAACATTGTCCCATGCCTAAATAAGCAACAACATATAACCATGTAGCTACAAATTTCCCCATAAAACATTACTCAATATAGCTCAGTTTCCTTATGGGTGTGAATCACACAATCTGAAGTTGAGTATGAGATACAAGTCAACACATACCCCTTCTTCTTCTGTTTATCATCGAGGAACGATCCATCCGATTGGTCAACCAATCCAGAAACCATCAGCCCGGCACACGTAGAGCATGCCCCTGCCCTGCACGTGTATGGCAACTCAAGTCCTTCATTTTCAGCTGAGTCAAGGATGTATGCATCGTCAGAAGCCTCAAACTCACTCTTTTGGCCATCCGGTCCAATTAGCTTCACTTTGCACATTGCCATGGCCGATGCTCTGAAGGAGGATGAGGATTTTAAGCCAAATGCTTTAGAAACAGTCTTAAAGGAACACAAAGACAAGGGATTCTTAATCAATGCATAGGATTTGGTTGTGGGTGCACTTTTGAACATGCAAGGAGAAGAAATTGTCATAGTCGACATGTTTACACCTAAATTTGCAGCAAAAATACTTTATTAGTCAAAATATCAAAACATATAACCATGTATTAATTGTTACACTGCAAACAAGGACTGAGGCCATTGGCTGATATAAAGTGTGAAATGTGCTCAAAGAAAAGGAGAAAAGGTAGTGGTTTATGGCTCTTCACCAAGCTTCCATCTTTAAGTTAATGAAAACAGTACAAAACCAGGTTGATTACTATACAGAGGTGAATCTCTGTTTAATCCGATGGAATGAAATACAAATCTGTGTATCCAATGAATTGAGGGTTGCCGTGGACAGAAATCTAGCTACTACAAGTGAATTGGAAATTTATGCTGGCAAGTGCCATTAGAACTGGCCCACAGCACAACAAGTGAATTGCTTCCACATTTACATAGAACTGTGAGTAACTGTAGAAGTGTCACCATGTCAACTTAAAAGGCTAACTACGACACTAACTCAAGAAAACAATTTCACCAAAGTGAATTGGATATTAAGGATATGCACCAGAGTGTTAACTCATATGCATAGAACAAACATGACAGAGAATACTACTACATGAAAACTCGTTGGAAATTGGGGTTTTTGTCATCTCCGAGAGCTTTGACATCACAGACAAGCTAGTCATGCATACAAGAACTTTCAAGACACGAAGCAAAGAGATGAAAGAATATGATGTGTATGACTGGGTGTGAAAGACAGAGAGATTGAGATTGAAATTTCAGTAGGAGTTACCAAAAAATGCCTACACTCAAGTGGTTTACATTTGGGAAATCTTGTTTATAAGTAGGGTATGATTTCATTGCAACTTTGACTTTGTATACACACGAAAATGTAAGATATCGGACATTAGTAAGAGTTGCCAAAATTTGCCAAGACTCGCAGTGGTTTACATTTTAGAATTCTTCTTTACTAATACGTTACGACTCCGTTGCAACTTCTAGTATACTAAAATGAGCAATTCCTAAAACTTTTTCCCACTTTTCTTAATTTTTCTTTATTCAAAAGAAAAAGAAGAAAAAATTGAATTCAAAGTAGACCTCGATCTAATAAGGTACAGGTTCCTAGGAGAAGATTGGGGAAACAAGGTAGGCAACAAAATTGCTAGATTTATAAGCACATGATTTAGGCTTTGGGCAGCTCTACTTCCATACTTCAATCGACAGTTTTTCTATTGTTCTATTAGATAAATATGCGCCAAAAAATATTTTCCAAATCAATACTTTAGTAACCCCAATGGGAGATTAGGAAAGACCCAAAACACAAACACAACGATTTTCAAAGGAATTCAATTTGGCCACCATCTTATTTTACTGACCTAACTCAACGCCTTTCTGCAACATAAACTGTAATGACCCTCACCACTGATTACCGATTAATTACCGATTATTGCTAAATTGAGACTGATTATGATTGATAACCGAAGTAATTGAAATACTGAACTGACTGACTGAAATCTGAAACTGAATTGATTAAGTATATCTGTCATATTGCATTTCTATCTGTTGCCTGTTTGATTATCTGTTCATGTTTTTATGTTTGAACTGCAAATTGAAAGCCTTATCGGCGGCCAAACCAGAAATTAATTAACGTTCTGTGTTAATTAGATTTTGTGTGATTTTATGGCATATTTATCTGAAATGTGATTTGGTACGATTAAAACAGATTAAAATAAGCTTAATATCAAGAGTTGGCCTAATTACCATTTTGCCACTTGAGTGGCCCACTACCTAGATTATATTTGAGCCTCATTATACACTTAGGCAACATTTCTTCAGCCCATTTTCTTGTTCTTGCCGACTTGAGAGAGAGAGAAATAAAGAAGTTTGGTTCTATCTTGGTTTTGCTAAGAAATTGAAGGAATTGAAGTGTAGATTGCTCAATTAAGCTTCCTTGCCTCTAATTTAAGACTTAGGTAAGGAGACTCAACCTCTCATTGTTGTGTTTAAGTGGATTCTTGCATGGTTCATGTCTAATTAAGAAACTAAGTCATGTTTTAGTTCTAACATGTTAAATTATAGCTTAATTGTTGCATGCATGTTTATATATTGAAGTTTTGAGGTTGTAGTTCATAATTCCTCACATGCATGTCCATGTTTTGAGAATAGATCATGAATTCATCTTGATTTTGTAAGATTTGGCTCTTTAGAGCATGAAATTGAAGCTTGAAAGTAGTTTAAACTCATGCATGTCATGATTGTAGCATGTTCATGAAATTTGGCTGAAATTGGATTTAATTAAACTACCCTTGGGCTTTGATTTTACAAATTGAGCTTTGAAACATGTTATCCTATGTATTTACAAGTGTTTTCCAAGAAATAGGCCCAAAGGAATCGATTTTGATACATTAAAACTTGATTTGAGCTTGGAAGTTCAAATCTGGAAATTCCAGATTTTGGACTCCCGCTCGAGCGGGGAAAGTGGCGCTCGAACGGGACCTTGTGTCTTACGCTCGAGCGGCTATTGAGCGCTTATCGAGCGTGATTTTCGAGCATCCAGTACTTTTGCCATGTTTGGCATTACGCTCGAGCGTAGGAAGTGACGCTCGAGCAGAAACCTTTTTCTGCATGTCCACTCGAGCAGGGAAACCTATGCTCTAGTGGGAGCTTTGTTTTTTTAAAAATTCTGAAAATGTTTTTAAAGTGCATCTTTGCATCCTCATTCCATCCTAGGCATTCTTAGGCCTAGTTTAAGGCATCTTAATGAGGATATAGATGTAGAACACACCGAGGCAATTAGGGATCAAGTTGTTATCTTTCCCAACTGTGTAGCTTAGTATGTGTTCGTTCTGTAAACTGTGTAGGGTTGGCATCTGGAGACACGCTCTAGCCTAACTGTAACCCAGAACTCTGTGAGTAACAACTGTGTTAAGATATGTTCAAAAATGATTATCTTCTGAATAATTGAACTGTACTATTTTCAATCGCCATCATAATCGAATGAATGTATGTCCTATATTCTCGAATCAGACAGTGGCATCCTTAGCAATCGTTGTTATTCGATCGTTATCATATAGAGATCTCTGTCGGTTCCCTTGTTGGAACCACTACTGTTTACTGATTGATGGCTATCATTGACTGTTCGGTCTTTCAAGACCTATTGTTTACTATACTGCTATGCTAATGGATGTACCACATATGACTGAATGACTGATACACTGAATAAATGAATTGTTTTCATTACTGTAAGGACATTCATTCTAAACCACTTTACGCATTATATTATTCACTGGGTTTTAGCTCACTATTTATATATATATATATATATATGTAGGTGTTCAGGCACCAGACCGGAGCTAGGAGCGTGGGTTAGTCTCCTTTTTGTCAAGCCAGCTACTGTGCCTCACTGCGAGGTTCCGAGCCTGCCAAGTTATGGCTTAGGGGTGTTTTAGTCCCCTGTCTGTCTCAGATCTCTCGTCTCATGTATATATTGTATAGATCGTATATCGCTTAATAGTCCCTGAACTGAATGATTGTATATATGTACATACTGTTTTGTCACTGACTGTATGTATCTATGAAAAGTCTTTTTGCATACAGACTGTCACAGTTCATTGGACATCATTTATTTACTATATTGGCTTCCGCCATGCCCCTGTACTCTGTATTACTTTCTTACTGTTAAGCAGGCCTTCGGTAATCTCGGATTACTAGCCAGTTACGGTGCTAAACCCATAGGAGCGGGTTTGGGTCGTGACATAAACTCAACCAGAAAAATTCATTGGAATTTCAATATGAAAATGTATAGGTTTAAAAGTTATCTAAACTAAGAAAATTGTCAACTTACCAACAAGAGAATAGGGATTGCATAACAATTGTAGATTGAAAATTGGAAGCATTAGCATGAGCAACCCCAACAACACTTTTGAGGTTGTGAATACAAATTGATGTTTATGTGCTCATTTTAAAAAATAAATAAATAAATAAATAGGGTAAAAAAAATACCATTAAGCAACCAGCAGGAATTAAAGCATTACTTTGCTGCAGTTTTTCATGCATAAAACTAATAGAATATTCTACCAAGCCATGTCTAAACCAAACATCATATCCAGTCCATTGTATGACCACAAACAAAAAACTAAAGTTCATAGACATGAACAACAACAATACAACATCATCTTTAGTTTTCAATTTAAGAAATTTTTTTTATACTTGTTCTTAATGCATTAAAGTGTTATTATGAGGGATAATAATTATATGTGTTGGGACTTTTCAAGGAATTCATATGTGTTGTGTAACAACCCAGATTTTTAATTATTCTGTAGAATTTATACTAATATTATTTAATCTAAGTTCGGAAAATATATAATTTATTATATATTATTATGTGTAATTTTGTAAAATAATATAATTATTAAAAGTTTAGAGATCAAAATATAAATAATAATAATATAGATAATATAAATAATAATAATGGATGTGGTATTAAAATAAATAATTAATTTTCTGTTAATATAAGATAAAGTGTAATTTAATTAAGAATTATTTTATTTATATAATTATATTAAGACATTGGGTCAAAGGGTAATTATCTAAAATATTTATTAAACGATAAGATTAAATCTACGTAATTAATGAATTGAATCCGGAGAGAGACGCGTGGCTGGACACCTGTTGGCTCGGGATTGGGTTTTCGTCCGTATATATGGGGAAGACTGATCAACCTAGAGAAGAAGAAACAGAAAAGAAAAGAGAGAAAGAAAAGAAAAAGAAAAAGAAAAAGAAAAAGAGAGAAAGGAAAGGAAAGAATGAAGGAAAGAATAGTGGAAGTTAAAAAGGGTCTTTGATAATAGAAAGGAAGAGTAAGGTATTGAAATTAAGGTGAGTTATATTATACCTTGAGTCACCAAAATATATTTTACGTACATTTTGACTTACCAAAATCTGTTTTATGTAAGTTATGTTATTAATAAAAGTTATGTTTCATAAACATTTCAGTTACGTGGTTTTATTTCTGAACCCTATTTGCTTAAAAGGAAACCCATGGATATGTTTGTTTTACTTTTAAAGAATATTTGGCCATGACCTTATATACAATTATGTTTTGTAAGTACCACCACGGGAGTCCCACGCCTTTGGGGACTTAAATAACCATTAGCCTCTGTTTGACCACTTTGTGGTCCTCTGTTTGTCATGGATCCACTGACCTCTGTTTTGTGCGGACCAAAGTGTTGTGCGGAACTAAGTGCTACACTATTGTGGGAGCCACCTCTAGAATCCGTACGAGCCACCTCTTGAATCCGTATTGCTCATTACGATTGTCACTTCGTGACCTCTGTTCTATTCATTACATCAGTGGTTATGGTTATATATTTATATAATATCTGTATTTCAGTTTCTGCTACTTAACTGATTTGTTTATATAAATGTTTTGGCCTAACTAACGATCCATGGTTATTTCGTGTCCCTTATACTCTTGGTATAATATTTCTCACTCTGCCATGTGCTTATAGTTGTTTACCAATTTTCAGGAAATAGCTTTTGGAAAGTCTTAGATGCGGGGCTGCGGAATAAACGCACGGCATTTTTATGATATTTCTTTATGTAAGTAATGACTTTTTTGGTCAATATAATTTTGTAATAAAAATAGAAACTCCAATGATTTTTTTGGTATCCTTATTTAAATATTTCTTCCGCTCGCATTTATTGATTTGTTTTAGAATTGGCCGTAGGTAACTTCAGTTACTGGCCATCACGATGCTTAACCCTTAGGTACGGAGAGCGGGTCGTGACATGTTGGATTTCGAAGAATTTTTTTTTATACTTGTTCTTAATGCAT
Organism: Camellia lanceoleosa; assembly: GCA_025200525.1. NCBI lineage: Eukaryota > Viridiplantae > Streptophyta > Magnoliopsida > Ericales > Theaceae > Camellia > Camellia lanceoleosa. The sequence continues at coordinate 22,200,333 of CM045758.1, forward strand.
TAAAGTATTATTATGAGAGTAAGACTTGGAGTTGGGAGAACTTAATAAATGCCAAGATTTTTTTTTTTTAAATAAAAAAATCAGGAAATTTAGATTGGGATATTAGATCTTCCACAAAGCTTTGGGTTAAAAACTCCATTTTGCTTAATATATAGTACTAGCCCATCACCCGTGCTATATACGGGATAATTATAAATATTTATATTTGTTTTAGATTTTTTTTTAATATATAAATTATATTTTTTAAGATTTTTTATAAAAATAATTCAACAATCTTATCACTAACCATAATGTATGGGAGAAGTTAAAAAGGGTACTGTAGTAATTATACATAGATTGTATCTATAATTATTTTTATGATGAGATTTTAAATGCTGATTAGGGGATTTTGACCAAATCAATAAATGCAGGCATGTGGAAAGACATGTGGATTGAAAAATTTTAATAAATGTTGATCAGGGAATTTTGATCAAATCAATAAATGCTGAGATTTTTTTTAAATAAAAAATAAAAAATATAGAAAATTCAGATTGGGGATATTGAAGCTCTCATAGGCCTTGGGGGTTAAAAACTCTCTTTTGCTTAATATATAGTATAGACTAGCATATCACTCGTGCTATGCACGGATTGTATTTACAATTATCTATATATGTGAATTGCGATTTTTAAATGTCTTTTTTTTTTTTTTTTAAATGCCTTCTTTTTTTTTTCCTTTTTTATGTTATATTAAAGTTTAATATTTTGATAATAATCATATGTGTTAGACTTTTCAAAGAATTAAATGTCTCTTTTTTTTGTTGTATTATATTAATGTTTAATATTTTGATAATAATCATATATATTGGACTTTTCAAAAAAAAAATTTTATGCTTATTCTTAATGCATTAAAGTGTTATTATGAGGGATAATAATCATATGTGTTGGAACTTTTCAAAGAATTCATATGTGTTGGATTTCAAAGAACTTTTTTATGCATGTTCTTAATGCATTAAAGTGTTATTATGAGGGTAAGACTTGAGAGTTGGGAGAAGTTAATAAATGCTAAGGTTTTTTTTTTTTTAAATAAAAAAATTAGGAAATTTAGATTGGGAGATTGGCGCTCCCACAAGACTTGGGATTAAAAATCTCCTTTTGCTTAATATATAGGGTAGATAGTATATATGGAATTTTGAATGCTGATTAGGGAATTTTGACCAAATCAATAAATGCAGGTATGTGGAAAGACATGTGGATTGAAAAAATTTAATAAATGCTGATCAGGAGATTTTAACCACATCAATAAATGCTGAGATTTTTTTTTAAAATCAAAATAAAAAATTTAGAAAATTCAGATTGGGTTATTGAAGCTCTCATAGGCCTTGGGGGTTAAAAATCCCATTTTGCTTAATATATAGTATAGATAATATATATATATATATATACAGATTATAAGATGAGAGAAATAAAGTGCTATATCTTATTATAATGGAGGAGATCTTATAAAAAAAAAACGTGTAAACATGAATGTCCTCCTATTTTATTGTGTTTACAATTATCTATATATGTGAATTGTGATTTTTAAATATTTTTTTTAAATGTTTTTCTTTTTTTCCCTTTTTTATATTATATTAAAGTTTAATATTTCGATAATAATAATATGTGTTGGACTTTTCAAAAAATTAAGTGTTTTTTTTAATTATATTATATTAAAGTTTAATATTTTGATAATAATCATATGTGTTGGATTTTTCAAGAATTTTTTTTTTATGTTTGTTCTTAATGCATTAAAGTGTTATTATGAGGGATAATAATTATATGTGTTGGGACTTTTTAAGAAATTCATATGTGTTGGATTTCAAAGAATTTTTTTTTATACTTGTTCTTAATGCATTAAAGTGTTATTATGAGGGTAAGACTTGGGAGTTGGGAGATGTTAATAAATGCTAAGATTTTATTTTTATTTTTTAAATCAAAAAATCAAGAAATTTAAATTGAGAGATTGGAGCTCCCACAAAGCTTGGGGTTAAAAATCCCATTTTGCTTAATATATAGTATAGATTTGAAAACCAAAAAACAAATATTTTAAATTTTTTTAAAAAAAATCATAAAAAAAAAAGTTCAAAAAATGTGAAAAAGAACACTAAACAAAACATTCAAATTATTTTTGTACTTACATATTCAAATTTTTTTTTTTTTGGGGGTTGCAAAGGGGCATAAATATATACATTGGAAATAGAACCCAATAAAAAGAGTTTGAACCTATCACATAATAAAATGAACCCAAAATCGAAACATAAATACCGTAAGTTTCCAAGAACTAATCGAACTTCTAGTATAAAACGAAAATTTTTAATACCAATCACTGACTGCCACTATAGAAATGATCATGCCAAAAATAAATAAATAAAATTTAAAATAAATCAAAAGAAAACAACAATAATATAGAGATCAAACAAGTCCAGAGATCAAGAAAAAAGGTAACAGAGAAAACTTTACAAATAGAGAGGTGATCCAGAGAGAATCCCAGATCGGAAAAGTTCGAGAAGAGAGAGGAATCAGAGTGGCCCAAGTTCGCAACTCGTGTCATGTGCAAATAAATAATGTTATGCATATGGAAAATTATTTGATGATTATGATCATGATTTTTTTTTTTTTTTTTTGATTAGCAAAAAAGGGAGACCTTTATTGAAAATAAACCATACAATGAGACGATTTTACATCAAAAATGACTGGAAGAGCAAAACGCATCATAGGAAACTAACTCAATCCCAACTAGGTTGGCACCGAGAAGAGAGCCCAATCATCTACAAGCTCGACCACAGAGGGTTGGAGAGAGACAAATCCCTACAGGAAAACAACACGAAAGACCAACCCAAAGCAGCCAGAAGCAGAGCATAGACAACTACAGCAGAGACAACTACAGAAACAATTCAGAAGCATAGCATAGACCTACTACAGCAGCAGAATCACCACCAGAGACAATTCAGAAACAATACAGAATCACCAACAATAGCCGCAGCAAAATTAGGATCACAGCAGCAACCACAATACAGTAACAAAATAAGGATCACAGAGACAATACTAACAAAGGCAAGACTGAGAATCACAGATGCAAGACCTAGCTCCCATTCCAAATACAATATTGAACCTGATGCAAATTAAAGACTATATCATTAACAGAGAACTCCATTTTGGTTGGGGATGATTTGATCCACAAAGCTATTCTTGTTTTGACAAGCTCACATAAATCTTCTAAATTTGGCCGAGAACCATTAAAGACACAGTCATTTCTATGCTTCCATGTTGACCGAAAAATAGCCAAAGGCACAACCTTTCATATCAGCTTCTCAATCCTTTTTATCTTACAATGTGAGGACCGGTCATGTTATTCATCTATTCCTCTATGTTTAACCTCGATTTACTATTGTACTAGCGTCAGATTTTAATGTAAGGCTTTGGTTTGACTGTTGGATTGTTGTTTTGAAAACTCCCTCTTAAAATTTCGTATTTTATTTGGTTTGATTCCGTGAGTTCCACTTGTTCCAGAGGGTGCGAGATTAGGCCCGAAATGTTTGGAGATGAGCCGAGAAAATTCTGGGCTAGAGAACCAGGGCCGCACGTGCATGAGGTGAGACCACACATGCGGAATGCAGGGGAAAATCTGGGTGCACATTGAAATAAAAGCACGTGAAGCAATAGGTACGTGGAGGAGGCAGCCGCACGTGCGCGGATGAAGGTTGCACATGCGGGGGCAAGTGCCGCACATGCGGGACAGGCTGAGTCTGAAAATCAGCTTTTGTCTTCTTCTTTTGTGCACTTTTGGGACACTTCTCTGTCACTCTAAATGTCATTTGATCCTCCTTCTTTCTAAAAACTCTCACCAAACACCAAATACCTTTGATTTCTTGTCATCCATTGAGTTTTGATCCATCTTTTTACAAATCTTGGTGGTCAAAGCTAGAACTTCACTTGCAGTGGTGGAGATCGAAAATTTCTCCAACTTTGGATTCTCGAGTTTCATCAAATCTCTTCATCAAGTTTGAGGTAGAGATTTCTTTGAGTTATATATGTTTGCAAGGTTGATGTTGATTTAAGGGTTTTCTTGAATTTATTATGTTGGTTTTGATTTTTGACTCAAAATGTAGAGGTTTTCAAAAGTGGGATTTAAAAATCTCAAATCTTTCTGAGATAGTATCTTGAGGGTTGAAATCATCTTGGGCAAGAAAATAGTGTCTTCTTTAGGGTTCCTTTCAAGTATTTAGAGTGTGTGTGTTGTTGTAAAGAAGAAAACCTATTTCCTTAAATAAAAGAAGATGAGGGTTTATGGTTGATATTGTGTGTGTTTATATATATACATTGTTGTGTGTCATGATAAGTAAGGAAAAAGGAGAAATTTTTAATACAAATGCATAAATATCGATGATGGGTTTCTTGACATATAAGAATTATTGAGATTGGAAGTTGTTGTCCAAATTTTGCTATAGCTTTGAAATGATTAAAATGATCGAAGTGCATGAATTGTGGGCATGTTGTTATATTTTGACTAATAGTAGCAAAACTTTTGGCTATTTCTGGAATGGCATTGAAAAGAGAAAACGGAAATTTTGGTCATTATAGAACATTTGTTGAAGTAATGTTGAAAATGGAGAAACATGGCGTAGTGTAGGTAATTGTTGCATTGGCTTCTCTAAAACTTTGCATGCCATGAACATTGGATTTAGAATTGGAACTTTCATTGAAAATGAAATATTGTGAAATGAAATCATGGAAATGTTATGGGGGTAAATACATTGGTAAGTCCTGATAGGAGGTGTAGATGAATTTGATAAGTTGGCCTGAGTATCTAGGGTGAAAGACCTTTCCCGTGGAGGAGGTACCACTTCCCTTTTGGTTAGCAACCAATAAAGTGCGGTTTTTGGTAGTGTTAGTTAAGCCTACTTGCAGACACCAACTTAGGGATTACCTTAGTCGTATTTACCGCCCCATCGAATAAGATTGTAAATTTCATAATTTTTGAGATTTCAAGCTTGTTAAACATGGTGATTTTTTTTAAAGGACATGTAAATGAAATATTCTTTTAAATGGCATTGTGTGGCATGTGCATTTAATATTGGAAATCTTGCATAACTATATATACTTTGTTGAGAATTCTCTACTGGGCTTTATGCTCACCCCTATGGGATTTTGGTGCAGGAAAAGATGTGGTGATCCCGCCGAGTTGAGGGCGTGGATATATTTTGTGAAAAGTAAACGACTCTATTTTGTTGAGATTTATTTTGTAAGCCAAGGGCTATTTATGTGTGGGCACGAGAGGCCATTTTTGTGTAACCGGGCTTGAGCCTTGGAATGTGTAAGCCCTCAAGGGCATTTTAATTTAATTTTGGTAAATGGTGTTCTACATGCTATAGATTCATGTATTTCTATATCATTGAATGTATAATTTGCATGTGAAACTTTTGCATAAACCTTGTTGATTAATGATGTAAAGGTTGGAGAATCGTTATTATTATTTAGTGGATATTGGTTGATGTATTTAATGTATGTTGGTTTATTTTCGGGGCATTACATACAAAATGACCACCACTACAACAGCCCTTCCACTAACTTTGGCATAACCCACTAAAAACCCCACCATCTCATAACATGAGACCACAATAGCCAAACAAATGGACAGAAAAGCAAGATATGGTTAACCGTTTCCACCTCATCTTGGTAGAAAACACATCCCACATTTGCGGACTCATCCAAGATCCCAATTCTTTGCAAGAAGCTAGACGTTTTCACCTTGCCTTGCCAAGTCAATGTCACACCCCAAAACCAGGTATGACCGGTCGTGGCCCACAGGGCCTTAGCCTACGGCACAGGTAAACCTAAACACGAATCCATAATCACATTGAACAACTATACAATAGTCCAGTAATAAATAACCAAACTCAATCTAGTGACATGCCACAAGTATAAACGGCAAACCAATCATAATCAATACCATCCAAAATTATGGGATATAAACAACCTACATATCAAAATAATCCTAAATGAACCTCAATAAAAATAAAAAAAATAAATAAGAAATGTGCACAAACTTGACATAACAATCTAAAACAATATAAATAAATGTCCTAGAGGTCCATGCAATTGAGTACCCACTACGCCATGAGTCCACTCTAAGTTCTTCTAACACCTGGAAATGATAAACAACTAAGTCAGCTGATAGCTCAATGAGTAGCAACATGGATAGTATATGCAGTTTTGAAGATGGGGATCAATTCCAAGATAAGATATATATCACAGAAACTAGATTGGCATACAGTTTTGACAAAGATAATCCGTTTAAAAAAAAAAGGTTCCACAGTTCAACAATTAAAATACTCATGTCTCTCAAAAACATGATAAATGACATTTTCCACTTAAAATAGATTACAACATGAACACCAATAATTTTCTAGATACTAAGAATAACAAATAACATGCCACACAGTTCTCAAGGCAATAAGCCCGTTGGATCCAATATCGAACCAAGAGTCATCCTCGAGGTGTCCTTTTCTCTAAGACGATCGGATTAAAGGTCACCTAGCCTAGCCTAGGTCTTTTCCTTACATTCGTTGAGCACTAGAGTCATCACGGTCCAACCTAGATATGTTCCCTAGTGGCCAGAGTCACCACACACAGTGGAATAATTTCCCTGGACTAAAATACACAGATGGTCCCAATAATCAATACACATCATTTTCGCAAAACATGGTAGTTCACCATTATAAACATGAGACCATAAAAAATAGTTTACAGTATGCCAAGTTTACACATGTGTTAGAAATAATTTAATTCCATTGATAATATAATAATTTACCAAAACAGTTTAGTCCTGAAACAACAATTTAATTTTCTAATAGTTTAGGGTAGGAGAACATTTATAAAAATATGTAGCATGCAACTACTCACCTGAAAACGAAATAATATAATCCTCGAATAGAGAATGAAAGTCCAACTAGCACTACAGGAAATATGGGGTTAGGTGGTGTTTTTCTGACGGCGTTTTTTAAAACGCCACTGGTTTTTAATATTTAACGTCATTTATAAACGTCTTATTTTTCTTTAATTAAAACGGCGCCGTGTTATGAATATGAGGCGTTTATAAGCGTCTTCAAATGCATGTTATCTCACGCGCTTCCTTTTTCAAATCTGAGAATCTCAACTCTCAAATTGAACCGATGCACTCGCAAATACTCTCTCTCTCTCTGTTGTCTAAACCCTAATTATCACAGAGATTTAGTTGCTTATCAATGGAATCCTCAGAAATCGAAGTTCTCTCTCGAAATCGAAGTGATTCATCAGAGTGATTTCGAAGTTCATCTCAGTGATTTAGATCAGTCTCAGCGATTCAGATCTCGAAATTGAAGTTCATATCTCAAAATTTTAAAATTTTGAGTTCATATCGCTTCGATTTCATATTGCGATTCAAATCTGAGTTCATATCACTTCGATTTCGATTTAGATCTGAGTTCATATCACTTCGGTTTCGATTCAGATCGTGAATCAGATCTCAGCGATTCAGATCGGTCTCAGTGATTCGTATCTCAAAATCGAAATCGAAGGTCATCTCAGCGATTCAAATCGGTGAGCTCCATTCTCTCTCTCTCTGTGTTGTCTTGCAGAGATTCCCTAATTATCGCAGAGATTCAGCTTGTTGATTCAGAGGTTCAAATCGATCTCAGCGATTCAGATCGGTGATTCATTAGAGCGATTTCGAAGTTCTCTCTTGAAATCGAAATCGAAGTTTATCTCAGCGATTCAGATCGGTGAGCTCCACACTGTCTCTCTCTTAAGGTGAAATCGATCCTTTGATATTCTATGAATGGTTTTGATGTTTGATTTGAAATGATCCTGTCATATCCCTCATTTATCAACCTATATGTATTGACCCTTTCTCATCTATAAAAATTATACTAATGCCCATTCTAAAAATTATGGGTAGGTAAAAAACCCCTGGTTCTGATTTCTATATTGAATGATTTGCAGGAAGAGATAGAGCTTGGACTTTCCAACGTAAGAGTTCAATCATTTCCCATATCATTCTCTTCTCCTTCAACTTTATTAGTGTTTCTAAAGATACAAGCACAAGAACCTTATTCTTGTTTTGTTGATTTATTAAATATCATGTCGTTGCAACTTTATTACTTTTGTTTTTGTAATACATCCTTTTTCAATTGTAGTAAAGTTATTATCAAGTATATCCATCCTTAATGTGCTGCTAGTTGTCTATATCTACTATATCTGTCTGCTGCCTAACATTTGGCCAAGATTATTTTCTAGACATAGGCATGGTTATGTTGTGCTAAAATATGTTCTTTCGATTGGGAAGACTTCTTAATATTCCGGTATGAAAACTATGTGCAAAATGTAATGTTTTTCAATAGGAGGACGTAATGTCCTGTGGTGATGTTCTATGAGCTTATAGTTTTGAGGGTTTATGTGTCGAAACAAATGGCAGTTGATGCCATTCTTGACATGATAGAAAGATGGCTTCTTATCCTCTCATTGGTTGGTTCGAGCCCAAGATCGCCACCATGGGTATTTTTTTGGTGATTTTGATACGATTTCTTATTGATCTGTTTGTGATTCCGTGTTCTGATGTGGTTTCTATTGATCTGGTTATTGAAAAAATGGAAATCAAATGCTATTATGTTTTTTTATTTTTTTTAATGGGGATCGCTAGAACTTAGATGTTAGTTTTTGCGGGTGTTGCGATTGATGGAAAATATATTATTAATACTTGAATTTTTGGCACATGATGTAGTAACGGCTGGATTGGGGGCTTTGTTGAGTGAAGAAAAGAAATTGAGAGAATAAATCTCTCATCACTTGTTGAATGATTAAAGAGATGAGAGAACTATTGAGAGAATGATGAGAAAGAGCAATATTTTAAAACTTAAGTTTTATTGACACCAAAATTGCTCTGTATAAATTTTTTTTACAATTATTCTAATACAAAATAAGTAAAATTTTATGACATGTGTCCTTTTTATTTATTTATTTATATGTTGATAATTAGTGCACTATGCCAAAGTTAGGTGTGACCCCAATTTTTCCTCTCATGAGCACACATTAATGTATAGTAATTATGCCTTGTTTTTTTTTTTTTTTTTTTTTTTTTTTTTTTTTTTTTTTTTAATGTTGATAAATCACAATCATTTATTTTCTTTTTTCAAACTCATTTATATGTTATTTTTCACTTCCCTATCCAAATGGGGCCTAAATGGTGTATTGGTAATTTTGTTATACTAGATGATGAATAGTTTTTTGTTTTTTGTTTTTTTTTTGGGTAGATTTGCATTATATAAACCCAGTAGCAGTGATTTGGTTTTAAATACTTGTCAGAAACAAAAGAATACATTACTTAACATGGACTAAAGTTTTATCATAGTTTTGTGCTGAATTTTCATGTTTTTTCTTTTTCTAGTTGCTTCAAAGTTATTGTACTCAAAGATTTTGGATTTTGAATTAGGTTATAATGCTACTGGTGCAAAACCATTTGAGGTGGTATTTGATCTCATTTTACTGCTAACCATTGGTTTTTTTAGTTTTGGTTCAAATGAGTCACTTTTAAAAGTTGTGTTCAGCATCTGGGAATGCTTTCAAAGGAATTCTGACCAGTCTTCCCAAGGCAGGAGGTGGTGAGTTTGGAAAGTTCTATAGCCTACCAGCACTGAATGATCCAAGGATTGGTAATTTTCTTACTATCTTTTTAAGGTTTTGATCAATATAATTTTTTTTTTTTGGTTCCTTTGCTGATATTCACTGCATGAATAAATATAAGTTGCTCATAAAAGGAAAAAAAAATTGAAAAAAGGGAAAAGAAAGAAAGAAAGAATAAGTAAATTACCTTTTATTTTAAAGTCAGTTGCCAACTTGCCATGTTGCATAAGATTTTATTTTTATTTGAAATGATTTCTTCTTTCCCTGTTTCATTGTAGTTTTATGTATAATTTTGAGCCATTTTTTATATTGTTTTTGGATTCCCAACTAAAATTGATTATATTTATATAATAAGTCATAAGATTTATATAGAGCAATGAAATCTTTAATTAAATATACTTTTTAAGACACTTTCTCACAGTTTTTGGGTTATGAGGTCTTCTTTTTGTTGCACAAATGACTTACCAAACATTTCTTTGTTGCCCCTGTATCATAACAGATAAGCTGAAATGTGACTAACTGTATCGTAGATGCTGACCTGATTATATCTTTTCTTGGCATTCTATAGTGCACTCTGTAGCTCCAACAATCTAAAATGCTCACCTAAGCAAACAGTGATGCATTAATCGGGCTGCTTTTCATTACTGATTATTAATGATATTTGATCTTGTAGGCTTAAGTGTTACCCAGTTGGACTCCCAATCTTTATGTCAGGGGCACAAGTCCCCTTGATCCTACGCATATAAAAAAATATATACAGTCATTATTCTAAATTCATTCGTAGTGCTAGTATGCTTGTTTATGTACCTATGATTTACTGACAATGATTTAACCCTCATAGTATTCGGAGACGTGCTCTTGATCTGCTCTATGGCATGTGTGATTTTTCAAATGCAAAGGACATAGTTGAAGAATTATGGCAGGTACCATATTCTTTGTTCACAAGCAGTTAAGCATCTTTGATTTCAGTTGACATCTACTTAAAATATATATAGTTGGGCAAATGATTCTAAAAAAGTTCCTAACCAAAACACAACAAACATGTCACTGACAATTTTTTTAGAAAGAATGGTGTTTGCCGAATTGGAGAGCATCAGATGGTGCCATCAATTATTATTATTATTTTTTATTGTCAATTAAAGGTCAAGATTTGTTCATCATAGACCTATTCAACATTGGCCAGATTTTTGGTTGGATTCAAATTTGAATTTGTATGTGATGGCAAATCTCAATTTGATAAGGTTATACACATTCTAAAAGAAAAAATATGTTAAAGACCCTTCAGAAGTCTTGCCTAATTTGATGAGTACGAGTTAGATCAAATGGCCTCTAAATTTGTTTATGCTATGAAAGCATTATTTATTTAATTTGACACGATTCTCATATGTGTCTGTATTGTCTTTGGGTATGCCCGTTTCTTTATATGTATTTAGTGCTTCTTGGTATGTGATAAAATCTTCTTGTTAGTGCTTTTTCAAGTTTTAAGTATTGTTTATAAGTATTAGGTACAAATTCTTCAATTTGTGTTTATTTTGGTGAATCTGATTGCAGTTTATGTTCTGATGTAGGCATGTAGACCAGTGAAGACTATGACTTTAATGCTAAGACATGATTTTTTGATATATGTTAGTTTGTGGTTAATGTTAAAACATGATTTTTGGATTTTGGATATTTTAATTTTGTGGGTAATGGGGATTAGATATTAATTGAATGAGAAAGTGAATTAATGCTTCATTACAGCTATTTGAATGGGAGTTATTATTTTATGTTAGTGCTATTACAGGTATTTTTTTAGTTCAATCAAATAAAATTAGCACAATTTCAAAAAAGAAAAAGAAAAAGGGGATATGACAGCATTTCTACGAACGCCTCTTAAACCCTACTCACTAATGGTCATATTTTTTAAAAAAGATATGACGGCGTTTTTTCAAAATGTCGCTAAATATCGTCAGTGACATCAGCATGTGTTTAGTAGGACATTTCGCGGCGTTTTTAAAAACGCCACCTATACCAATATCATGACGTTTTTAAAACGCCACAAAGCTATAGTGACGACCGTGTCCTTGGCGTTTGGTGCTAGCGTCACAAAAGGAATTGGCGGCGGTTTTGACACTTATAGCGGCGTTTTTTAAACGCCACTAAAAATTTGTTTTTTAGCAGTGTAATACCCTGAACCAAGTATGAAAATTACACGTCACTACTAATTTAAAAATACTAAAGAATAAGAATTAAGTAACCCCAAATTAAAGTGCACTAACACGGCTCAACCCAACTCACCGTTGCTCATAAATATTACCTAAGCTCATGTTCTTCAAGGTTTAAAATTATCCCAAGACATGGGTTCAAATCAAAACTTAATTAAAAGTAACTTTAAGATAAAACAGAGTTCTAAACAAATTTTCCCAATCTATTTACTTACTTTGAAAATTACAAAATCTACTCCACGCTGTTTGAAAAATACCAAAACTTTCCAAATATCAACTAATATATCTTAAGTTTCAAACCCAAATGGTTTCACTTGATTTGCTCATCAAAATAATTATTTACAATTAATTATACCTAAATAGGTTGTTTTCTGCAGCACTTTAAAGAAATTAATGGTTCTCTTAGTATACATGAGCAATCAATGTAAGGCCAAAAATGTAAGGAACTAGACTCATAACCGGTTCTAATGACGCTGATTTGATAATTTTCGGATTTATATCCAAAGAGAACGACACTTTCGAAGTTACTGTTTTACACTAGTTTTCTGGATAGATTTGAACGCACCAGTTAATATAGATTTTGACTCCCAAAAATTATGAGAAAATTCTGATATGCAATTCAATATGTAATTAATCTATTGTAAAATTTTCATTTCAAAATTCATCTATTTGATATGATTCCTTGATTTTTAAAATTTGTGGTTCTGTGTAGAATTCTTATCTAACGACTTTAGCTTTTTAATTCGCTTTAAAATTTTGCATGATAATAATATACACAGAATACTATCTGAATCAGCCAATCCATTCCTTTTTCTTCCAACAACTCACAACACCCACATGCTCCATAACTATGTAAATAACATACTATAATAGAGCAAGAATAGATTTATTGTTACCTTAGAATTGTTGAGCCACAAAGGTGCTTCCTCTCCCTCTCTCTTTTCTATCTCTTGCTCTCTCTTTCTCTCTCACTTTGCTACTAGCTGCTACTGCTATAGTGTTGTTAGGAACCCTAGGGTTGTTATATATATATATATCTAAACAAAACTCTAAATAATTATCCTTTGTTTTATATTATTTTTTTTCTCTCACCATTAATTTAAAAAAATATAACTATTATTATATCAAAATAAATTGACTAACTTGCCCCCTATATTTTTATTTTTTAAATTATTTTTTTATAATAAATCTTGCCTCTAAATTAAAGACTTCCACCATAAATTTATTTTAGGTTTAAAATTAATTAAAAGACTCTCCAAATATTTAATTTGCACCTTAGGATTCACCATCAAAATATTTGAGATTGTAAAATTGATATTATTTAATTATTTACTTTATTTTTATATTCGGGTTCTCACAACCAACCACCCAAAGAATTTAACTTTAGGTGGAGCACAATTATTCCAAACTTCCATTGCCATTTTCCTAATAGGCCCCAAGGATAATTCACAACTTTTATACATAGATGCAACAAAGAACACCCCAGATGGGTCAACCTTCCACTTCCATACATTTGAGCTTGTGCCCCTAATTGCTGGAACATCCCTGGTTAAGGCTTGTAACCTGCTAGCCTCCACATCTTCCCAAGCTAGCAGACGTCTCCTAAATCCCAAATTCCAATCCTGAGTCCCTCATCTTCTGGTATAAATGTCAACAACTGTTCCAGTCTTATCAGTAGATAGAGAGAAGAGTCTGGGAAATTCATCCTTAAGACACAACTCCCCAGCCCATTTATGGAGCCAGAATTGAGCTCCCCGACCATTTCCTAAATGAATTGCAGAGTTTTCAAGGTATAAATTGTGAAGCATAGGCTTAGAGATAACTGCACTAATTATATCGGATTAGATTCTTGAAACTTTGTTATTTCCTTCCATGTATGGCAACCAACTTCCACCCCCCAAATTATACTTTGAACATATAACTACATTCCACAAAGTGTGATTCTCAGCCCCAAACCTCCACCACCATTTCAGCAATAAGCAAATATTCATATTTGTGGAGCTTTTGATGCCCAGACCTCCCAAATTTTTTTCTCTTGGTAATGGCTTCCCATCTAACCATGTGGACTTTCATTCTAAGATCTGTTCGCTTCATAGAAAATTTGATTGGATTTTGTCAATTTCTTTTGCCACCCCCACTGGTATTTTGAACAAAGACAAGTAATAAATAGACAAATTACTCATAACAGACTTAATCAAAGTCAACCTCCTAATAAATGATAGTAACCTTCTCTTCCATGTGGATAGTTTATGTTTAAACTTATCCAAGAGTAGCATCCAAGTGCTTTTCCTACCACGGTTAGCTCCGAGAGGTAACCCAAGGTACTTTACAGGCAAGTTCTGATGTGCACAATTTAACTTACAGGCAAAACCTTGCAGCAACCCTTCTTCCACTCTAATGCTAGCAAACACACTCTTATGATAATTAATTTTTAGTCCCGATAGAATTTCAAAGCACCGGAGAATTCTTTTGATAGTCACCACTTCCACCCATTCAGCTTCACAAAACAATATTATATCGTCTGCAAATTGAAGGTGCGTTACTTTTACCCCATTATTTCTAATGTGAACAGCTTTGATTAAGCCCATTTCCTTGGCTCTATCAAACAAGATATTCAAACCCTCAGCTACGATATTGAATAGGAAAGGTGACAGTGGGTCACCTTGTTGTAGCTTACGCTGTGGGCAGAACTCCTCGGTAGGCGAACCATTCACTAAAACTGACACTTTTGTGGATGTTACACAAGTTTTCATCTATCTCACTCATCTATCCTCAAATCCAAAGTTGGATAACATATTGAACAAGAATTCCCAATTGACTGAATCATATGCCTTCTAAAGTCTAGTTGCAACACCAAACCTTTATTATTCAATTTTCTCCACCCATCAACTATCTTGTTTGCAATAAGAATCCCATCCAGAATGTGCCTGCCTCCCAGAAATGCTGATTGGGACTCGCTAATAACCTTTGGCAACACTAGTTTCATCCTATTTGACAGGACTTTAGCCAGAATTTGGTATAAGGAACCAATAAGACTTATGGGCCTATAGTCGTTCAAGCTTGATGGACTATCTACTTTTGGGATTAAAGCAATGAAAGAGCTACTTAAACCACTAACCAGAGTGGCATTCTGATGGAACTTCCTAAAGAATTGCATTACCTTAGGTTTGACTATTCTCCAGCATTTCTTAAAGAAGGCTAGGTTAAAACCATCAAGCCCAGGTGCTTTGTTGCCTTCACAACTTTTAATAACATTTCTGACTTCCTCTTCTGTAAACTCTACTTCCAGCAGATCTGCTGCTAGGCTATCTCTAATATTTTTGAATTGGCCAGACAGTTTAGCCCTAACAGCCCAAGTTTCAGAAAAATGATTTATGAAATGAGTCTTCACCGCATGTCTGACCTCCAAAGGTTCCTCAAACCATTCACTAGTACTGAACACTAAAAATTTCTGCTATTTCTATTGTACAATATTATGTGGAAATACCTTTTGTTCCTATCTCCTTTTGTGGCCTAATTAATTCTGGACTTTTGTAGCCAAATCCATTCCATCATTTTGTTCAACCTCCAAATTTCACCCATTAATTCTTGTCTTCTGGCTTGTTCATTCCCCAAAAACGATCTTTCCTCTACAATTAATTCAATAGAATGGGCTTCCTCTTCAGCAGCCTTCAGTTTATTGTCAATCAGCCTAAACACAATTGTATCCCACACTTTTAACTTCTGTTTTAGGGCTTTAAACTTCATAAGACATTTGAATCCAGCCCACCCTTCCACCTGATATTCTGACCAAGTTTTCTCCACCAAAGATACAAACTTAGGGTGTAGAGCCCATGCATTCAGGAACCGAAAAGGTCTCGGTCCCCAATCTCTTTCATCCTCCATCAAAATTATAGTACAATGGTCAGATAACAACCTGGGAAGTCCCCATAACTTGAGATTGAAATTCTCTAGCCACTCCAGATTAAGAAAAAATCTATCTATTCTACTCCAGTCCTCTCTTGTTTGTGAGTTGCACTAGGTAAATTTCCTTCCAAGCATTGGTAAGTCAATCATTTCTAGTTGTTCAAACATGGTATTAAAATCGCTTATTCCTCTGTCACGTCTATAGCAACCAATTCTTTCAGAAATATTTCTTATTTCATTAAAATCACCCACATACACCATGGCCCGAAAAAATTATTCTTCAACCGATCAAAAATATCCCAAACTTCTTTATTTTTAGCCACATCTAATGGACCATACACATTAACAACCACACAATTAAAAGAGGAGAAAAAAGGACTTGACAAGAGGATGAAATTATGATGACCACAGCAAGCATATACCTGGAACACCCTTGGATTCCATATACATAGCAGCCCACTAGCACAGCCTTCCGTATCCACTGCCATATACTCAAAGTTATCCTCATACCAGATAGATTTTACTACTTCGGGAGTGATTGATGAACTCTTTGTTTCTTGAATCAACACTAAACTGATTCTCATTTATGCTAAACTTCTTTTAATCCTTCTCATTTTCTTAGGTCTTCTAAGGCCTCTAACATTCCATGATTGTATCTTCATTACCAATTTGATTAACACTCAAAAATTCCTTGAGCTGTACTGCTCAAATATCTACATCTCCCCTTCTAACCACTTTTCCTTTGTCTTCGGCCTCTAATTCCTCTAGCTTGCTAATCACCTCTTCCTCCTTGCCATCACAATCTACACCAAACACTTTCCAATTTGAAGTGATGCCACTGCCTCTGATAATTGTGAACGACCTCTATTAGACTTGTTAGCCATGGAAAGTGAAAATAGCAGCTACAACAGATCTAAAAACTGCTCCTTTTCCAAGATTCAGTTTTGACTTCATAGATTTCCTACCTACTTCGTGCTTCCATTGCTTCAGAAGATTCTACCTATTACTTGCCCCTCTTTTCTCCTTCATCTTTTCCTTTCGCACAAGGGCTGTGTGTACCCTCATATGCATTGATTTGGGCTTTTCCTCTCCATTGATAGATTCACTAATAGAAAAAATGCAATTCTCAACCCCATTGCCTGATTTTACAACCCAATGGGCTAGCCCCTCCTTACTTATACGCAATTGGGCCCTATTTAAAGCCACCTCCAGGTTAATTCCTTATTGAATCCCTACAGAGCCACTCAAGCTTTTTTATAAAACCTGGTGTGAACAACTCATCATCACCTCTACAACTATCCTCATTGCGTGCTTCACCCACCTCTGACGCTCCCTTACGGAGCCTCTTTTCAGAGCCCCCCTCACGTGCGGCACCTGCTTCTGACACTACTATCATCATTTATGTCTCTTCCACCACAAAAACCTCCCTCAATCTTTCTTCCTCCTCTACGTCATTACTAGAGGCATGTACTAACTCCCTATCCCCTGCATCCATCTCACAGCCTTTATCCATCTCAGTACCCACTTGGGCTTCTGCCTCAACATCTTCTTCCTCTTGCCTACTACCTCTATCTGCAATAGTCTCATTTTCTTCATCTGAGCTGTAACTTTTCTCATTATTCCTCATAAAAGATTGACAAATGCACTGTTCTTTCACTATTTTTGAGATTATGATTTGTTCCTCACAAATCCTTACCGGGTAGATTGAACCTTTGCATTCCAGGTTGATTGTGTGATATTGATGGTTTCCATGCATCTTGTTTCAATCTTCACTTTTCCACAGTGAAAAGAATTCAGATTAATTGTGCCCTCATCCATTTCAATCACCTCACCCCACTCTCTACCTATGCTACAAAAAGTGTTGTTATTCCACAGGATTGGTGGCACATAGGGGTGCAATTTGGGCAAGCTCAACCCGAGCACCCCGAACCCAGCCCTAATTTTTTTAGGACTTGGACAAGATATTTTTAAATTTGGTATGGGCTTGGGAAAAAATTCAGAAGCTCGAATTAAATTTGGACAGGCTTGGGCAAAGATATCAAACAACCTGAGCAACCCGAAGCTCGAATTATACATATATAGATATATAAAAATATTAAATATATATATAAATTATTAGCCATTACATGCTATTAAAGTAATTTAGATTATTAAATCATATTGAATATATATTATATATACAAATAACCTAAAATCTTTTTCTTTTTATTTTCATTCATAAATTGTAAAGACTACTATAACGGCATCTCTCATACATTATATAAAATATTTGTTCTGACGGTATTAATGATTTTCTATATATATATATATATATATGTAAATAGAGTCAAATTTTAATAATTTAATAATGTAGCTACAAAATATATATATATAATTCGGGCAATTTAGGTTTAACTCGGGTCGGGTTTGGGCAGGCAACCTCGGGTTACAATTCGAGCTTGGGCGGGCTTGGGCAAATCTCAGCACAACTTGGGCTGGGCTTGGATAACCTCTCAACCCGATTGAACCAGCCCGAGTTGCACCCTTAGTGGCACACCATAATAGCTTAACCACATGTAACGCTCCCAAAATAATACAATAAAGATAACTCATATGCGGAATAAATATGAGAAACAACATACATTCATACATCAGACTCCATTGTATAACAAACAATCAAATGCCACGAAGGCTTACATCTTTCCAAGTCATTACTTGGTTACACAAATAGAGTCTCGCTCTTTACAACTTAAGCCTTTGGCTTCACAAATAACAAACATACGCACATAAAGCATAAATATGAAGCTCTTGTTTCCCAAAAGTCCATCCATGCTATTGCCTTGGAGGTAACACCTCACCTGCACCTGAAAATAATATTCCCGTATAGGGTGAGCCAATAGCCCAGTAGAGATAGTCTAACACAATTTATGAAATTTAGCAAAGGTATAAATACCACGTATATAAACAATACCAATATGGAAGCATCCACAAAGCCCGCATATTTATATGCCACTAAGTCCAATCTTATTCCGTTTTCCTTCAATTCATTTCCAGTTCATATATACTACTCAATTCATGAGTTAAATTTCATTATCTTTCAATCAATCAAAATGAGACTACAACTCAATGGTTCTCCAATTATGCAAAACACACGTAAACACTTCAAACTTTGCCATTTTACGGAAATTTCATCCGACGGAACCGGCATCCATTTATATATAAAATTTCAGATTTTTCACCCAGGGCACTCCTGCCAACTTACTTTAAATGGAGTCCATTCCCTTTCTCCTCCCAAACAAATATACATATGCAATGTATTTATAAACATAATCATATATGGAGTACATCTCCTATCTCCTCCCAATAAACATACATATACAATGTATTTCTAAATATAATCACATATGGAGTACATCCCCTATCTCCTCCCAATAAACATACATATACAATGTATTTATAAATATAATCACATATGGAGTATATCCCCTATCTCCCTCCAATAAACATACATATACAATATATTTATAACATGGTCATATTATGGAGTACATCCCATTTCTCCTCCCAATAAACATACATATACAATTTGTTTACAACATGGTTATATTCAATGACACTAATCATAAATTAGCGTTAAATCGCCTAATCCTCACACAATTTCTACAACAAATAGTGATATCCTCCACTGATAGCCCAATACAATTATTTCCAAGATATATTCAATATCGGGTTTACTAGTTTATTCAAAACTTCCCTAGGTGAGATAATACATATCCAATATCACCATTTATATCAATAATCATCCAATTTAACATATTCAATGTTAATTTCAATTATTCATACAAAATAATCATCTTATCAAAATTTGGGCAAAAATTCCCCTTTTTCCAATATTGACCCAAACACCCAAAATCAACTATTTTGGTACACCAAGATCTTATTTTCAAACCTCATACTCATTTATCTCTCATACATTAAAAACCCCTCTTTTCATTTTACACCCAAATCTTAGATTTGTCCAAACCACAACCAAATCTCATCATCTATATACAATAGCAAATAACTAAGCTAAAAACCATACTAGAGTGTAGAAAATCCCTACCTCAAGTGTAGAAAACCCAAGCAACAAGGTGGAACTCCAAAGATGATGAAACCAACCTCTTCTTGGATCAAAACGAAGCTCTTGAAGCCCTCTACCTTATTCCCAAAGACACTAGGGTCAAGAACACAACGGATCTAGATGAAATCCTAGAGAGAAGGTGTATTCTAGACAGAGAGTAAGAACACCTGTGTTTTTGGAGAGTTTTAGAGAGAGAATGGGCTGTTGAAAGTGACCTAAAATGTCACATTCACGATCTGATATGAATAGGCTCGCTTGAGCGAAGGAGTTCTCGCTCGAGCGACCAGACACAAAAAGGTCGCCTCGCTCGAGCGAAAGAATGCTCGCTCGAGCGAAGAACACCAACCTTTAGCTTTTACAGAGACGCAAATGCACGCTCGAGCGAAGAACAGTTTACACAATGCTCACTCGTGCGCAAGAAGCCTCGCTTGAGCGAAGAAGCCAAAATTTGGACAACAAAGTTGGAAAAACAAGTAACCAACTGATTCCAAACACTCAACTACAACCCAATGACCAACATTAAGGGGAAGGCAAGGGAAACAAGACATAAACTACCCTCCAAACCATACAAACCCGAGTCCAGAACACGACAAGAGACGGGTCAAAACCAGGGTCACTATAACCTTGCCCCCTTAAAGAATTTCGTCCCTGAAATTACAAATCATGCTCCAAAACCATGTTACTCCCACAAGTTCAACATCACGACGCATTCTCCAGTCATCTATTCATACCGACTCAATTCACAAGTCCCGATATAAAAATGAAATTTTTGATTTCCCAAAACATTTATAATGTTTAACCAAAGTCCAAATTTTCAAAAATCGTACATAGCATATACAATGCTTACAAAAATGATACAACATCATCAATATTCCAAATTCTCAAAACATATACAATGTTTATATTGAGTCCATATTCTTCCCAAACAATTATAACATATACAATGTTCTTGCAAATTAAACACATACAATGCTTATACTTCTCATTAACAAAAATTAATTCTCAATACATGCTCATGCATCAATAAACAAATCCGGATATTTTTCTCGGACTTCTAATTCACATTCCCAAGTCGCTTCTTCGACTCCATGATGTTTCCACAATACTTTTACCAAGGGGATTGTTTTGCCTCGCAAAACTTGATCCCGTCTATCCAAGACTCTCACCGGTCTCTCCTCATACGAGGCATCCTCATCTACCTCTAAGTCGGTTCAATCCAACACGTGCGATAGATCCGGCTCATATTTCCAAAGCATACAAATATGAAATACGTCATGAACCTCGAAAATTTGTGGCGGTAATGCCAAACGGTAAGCAACCTCACCAATTCGTTCAAGGATCTCAAAAGGGCCAAAAAACCGAGGGGACAACTTCCCACTCTTCCCAAACCTCATCAAACCTCGTCTAGGTGATATCTTAAAAAAGACATGATTTCCCACCTCAAAAGACAAAGGTCTCCTCCTACGGTCGGCATAACTTTTCTGGCGACTCTGAGCCGTAGCTAGCCTCTTACGGATAAGTATTACTTTCTCCGTCGTTTTCTGAACCAACTCTGGACCTATCAAAGGTGCATCACCCATCTCGGCCCAACACACTGGAGATCTACACGGTCGACCATACAAGGCCTCAAACGGTGCCATACCAATACTCGATTGGAAACTGTTATTGTAGGCAAACTCCACTAAGGGTAAGTGTCTCTCCCATGAGCCCTTAAAATCAAGGACACAGCCTCGAAGCATATCCTCAAGGATCTGAATAGTACGCTCGGACTGCCCGTCAGTCTGAGGATGATACATAGTACTAAAAGTCAATCTAGTGCCCAAGGCACTCTACAAACTCTGCCACAACCGAGCAGTGAAACACGGATCTCTATCCAAAACAATCGTCACAGGGACCCCGTGCAACCTCACTTTGTCCCTAATGTACAAGTCGGCCAGATAATCTATCGAGTCACTTACGCGCATAGCAATAAAATTTGCCGACTTAGTCAATCGGTCAACAACCACCCAAATGGCATCACCATCCCGTTGAGTCCTTGGAAGGCCCACAATGAAGTCCATCGTAACATGCTCCCACATCCACTTAGCTATAGGCAAGGGTTGCAACAAACCCGCTGGCCTCTGATGCTCAGCCTTCACTTGTTGACAAGTAAGACATTTCGATACAAACACAGCCACATCCTTTTTCATACCCCTCCACCAAAACTGACGACTAAGATCATGATACATCTTTGTGCCTCCCGGATGCACCGCAAGGCACGAATGATGAAATTCTCGAAGTACTTCCTCTCGGCAAGACTCTGGCACAAACAAATGATCACGATATCTCACACTTAGGTCAGGATACACAATCAAATGTCATTCTACTTTCCCATTGGAGATCTTCTTCTGAAAGGATTCCACCTCAAGGTCACCCCTCTGCGCTTCCAACACTCGGTTCACAAGTGTAGGTTGTGCAACTACTGAAAACAAAGCTGCGGATTCCACAGACTCGCCCAATTGTGAGTCAAACTCATTAAGAGTACCTAACATTTCCCATTCTCAGATGGCGAGAGAAGCCACACTGTTAATTGGCTTTCTACTCAAAGCATTAGCCACAACATTGGCCTTCCTGGGATGATAATGCAACTCAAAATCATAATCCTCTATGAATTCCATCCATTTCCTCTGCCTCAAATTCAAGTCTTTCTGTGTAAACAGGTATTTCAGACTATTGTGATCAGAGAACACTTCAAATTTCTCACCATACAAATAATGCCTCAAAATCGTCAAGGCAAATATCACTGCTGCTAACTCTAGGTCATGGGTGGGATAATTCCTCTCATGCATTTTCAACTGCCGTGAGCCATAGGCTACCACTTTACCCTCTTGTATCAACACACAACCTAGACCTTCTCGTGAAGCATCACAATAAACTGAGTAACTCAAACCCCTCTCCAATATAATCAATACTGGAGCAGTGGTGAGTCTAATCTTGAGTTCTTGGAATGACCTTTCACAAGTCTCACTCCACACAAACTTGATTTCCTTTCTAGTCAACTTAGTCAAAGGTGAAGCTAGTCTAAAGAAATCCTTCACAAACCACCGGTAATACCCGGCCAACCCCAAAAAACTACGAATCTCGAAAGCATTCTTAGGTTGTGCCCATTCTTGCACTGCCTCTATCTTTGATGAATCTACAGTCACCCCTTCCCTTAACACTACATGCCCTAGGAATTTAACCTCTTCCAGCCAAAAGTCACATTTTCCAAACTTAGCATACAGCTTATGGACTCTAAGTAACTCAAGTACTACTCGTAAATGTTCCTTGTGTTCCTCCTCAGAATGTGAATAAATCAAAATGTCGTCCAGAAAGATAACTACAAAATGATCTAAGAATTCACGGAAGATTCGATTCATTAAATCCATAAACACAGCTGGAGCATTAGTTAACCCAAAAGGCATCACAAGAAACTCATAATGGCCATATCGCGTACGGAATGCCGTTTTCGGGATATCCTCCTCCTTTACCCTCAACTGATGATAACTCGATCTCAGGTCTATCATGGAGAAACAACAAGACCCCTTCAACTGATCAAACAGATCATTTATACGAGGCATTGGGTACTTATTCTTAATAGTAACCCAATTCAACTTTCTGAAATCAATACAAAGCCGTAATGCTCCATCTTTCTTTTTAGCAAAGAGAGCCGGCGCTTCCCAAGGTGAAGTACTAGGGCGAATAAAACCCTTATCTAATAATTCCCGGAGTTGAATCTTCAACTCACTCAATTCAGCAGGTGCAAATCTATAGCCATAGAAACCGGTGCCGTACCAAACACTAAATCAATAGAGAACTCGATCTCTCGGTGAGATGGTAAACTGACAAGATCCTTGGGGAAAACATCTAAGTATTCATAAACTACTCTCGGCAATTCAATCTGAATTTCGTCACACTCACCACTCAAAAAGCTAGCAAGGAGACAACTAAGTTCACTCCGCCCATGCGGATCATATACCGGTGATAAGACCCTATCCACACGGTCACCAAAGAAATAAAAGCAATCACCACTCAAGGTACATACAGTAACCTTTTGACGGTAGTAATCTATAACAGCCCGGTATGACGATAACCAGTCCATACCTAATACGACATCAAAACTATGCATGCCAATCAATACAAATGCAAAAGGTAATCGACGACCAGCAACCTTGATGTCACAACCCTGACATCCCTGTCTCAAGACAGTCTGACCACCAATAGGTGACTCTATACAAATAGGAGATGCTAACTGTGCCAACTCCAAACTCAAAACTGATGCAAACGCATACGAAATAAAAGAATGGGATGCACTCGTATCAATCAACACATGAGCAACTGAATTGCAAAACAAAAAGGTACCTTTCACTACAGAAGGATCAGGTACAAGATCTTGCCCTACTACTGTATACATACGTCCAGTAGGCCTCTGCTCAACCTGCTCACCCCTCGGAACATAAGCCTGATGCACAGACTGAGCTGAAGAGACTCCCTAATTGGCTCTCGAGGCCTGTGCTGACTGTGCTGGCTAGTAACTTTGTGTTTGTCTCGAACCAGACACACCAGATGCACCACCTGACTGTAGGCAAAACCTCTTTAGGTGCCCCGCTTGCCCGCACTGATAACAAGTGAGCGGCTGGCCTCTTTCCTGACTCTGGCTCTGAAAACGAGCCAAAGATGATGTTGCTCGCTGTCCTCCTCCTCTCTGAGGACAAGCTGGAACTTGTGGCCTAACTGACCGCACTTATAACAAGTAAAATCTCCTTGCCCACCTCTCCTAGAACCTGAGCTCGGTATTGGAAAAGTGGACCTCGATTGAAACCCCTGGGACTGCTGAGAGTTAGAACCCCTCTGCCTCTTACTGTCCCCCTGACTATCCTGACACCTCCTAGAGCCCCTCATTCTTTCTTCTTTAGCCTGCATAATGGTCTTAAAATGGGCTACAGCCTGCGCAAGGCGCCCATACTCCCTAGTCATGGACCCGGCCACTCGAAACATGAGTCCGGTCCTCAATTTCTTCTCAAACTCTAAGCAGCGGCGTTCCTCAGTCGCCACTAACTCAGGTGCAAACTTGGATAGACTAGTAAAGGTGGCCTCGAACTCTGCCACTGGTGTATTCAGCTACTTGAGCTGACAGAACTGATCTCTTAATTTCTCCCTAACAGTGGGAGGCAAAAACTTTTCTTGAAAGGCATCAACAAAAGCCTCCCAAGTCTTTCCAATGCGTCCACGCATATACTTCCACCACTGACCTGTATCCTCCTTCAACTGGAAAGACGCCAAGGTCACTTTCAGCTGATCATCCTCGATGCCAAGCATCTCGAATGTTTTCACTAACTGTTCTAGCCACTTATCTACCTTCAGTGGCTCCTTAGGATCACCAAAAAAACTCATCCGGATTCGACCGGAAGAACTCCCTCTTCAGAAAAGATGGCCCTGCCTCAGCTACATGGGCTTGGACTTAATTCTCAGCCCTGAGAATGTCCATGGATTCCCTTAAAGCTCCTGCCATCTCGCGGGCTAAGGCGCCCATGGCCTGCTGTCCTACTGGCTCGGCCATATTGGCCTGACCAACTCCCTCCTGCTGTGCCGGAATTTCATCTGGTATAGGCATCTCCTGCCTCTTAGGCCTACCACGCCTACCACCACGTGCTCGTCCTGACATCCTAATAAAGGTAACAACATGATTAGCACATTTATAAACGTGCCAAATTTAACTCACTTATGGGGTAATACATTAGACAACAATAAATCACTCCACATAAACATGTAATCACATAAACACATACAAATTTCCTTCCTAGATAATGACCGTCTCACGGCGTTACTAGAGTTCCAATTAGAAATAGCAATGATCAAGTGCTCTTCCAATAGGACTTCCACAAACCCGTAGACCTAATCAACATCTTAGGAACTAAATTCCATACCCACATAATCACATAAACATGTTATCACATAGGCATATAATACATGCTAACATCTTAATCAAACAATTGTGGTACTAACCACTTCCCACGTACCCAAAGTATTCAAACCCGTTACGCTCTGATATTAAGTTGTAACGCCCCCAAAATAATACAATAAAGATAACTCATATGCGGAATAAATATGAGAAACAACATACATTCATACATCAGAGTCCATTGTTTAACAAACAATTAAATGCCATGAAGGCTTACATCTTTCCAAGTCATTACTTGGTTACATGAATAGAGTCTCGCTCTTTACAACTTAAGCCATTGGCTTTACAAATAACAAACATACGCACATAAAGCATAAATATGAAGCTTTTGCTTCCCAAAAGTCCATCCATCCTATTGCCTTGGAGGTAACACATCACTTGCACCTGAAAATAATATTCCTGTATAGGTTGAGCCAACAGCCCAGTAGAGATAATCTAACACAATTTATGAAGTTTAGCAAAGGTATAAATACCACGTACATAAACAACACCGATATGGAAGCATCCACAAAGCCCGCATATTTATATGCCACTAAGTCCAATCTTATTCCTTTTTCCTTCAATTCTTTTCCAGTTCATATATACTACTCAATTCATGAGTTAAATTTCATTATCTTTCAATCAATCAAAATGAGACTACAACTCAATGGTTCTCCAATTAGGCAAAACACACGTAAACACTTCAAACTTTGCCATTTTATAGAAATTTTGTCTGAAGGAACTGGCACCCATTTATATATAAAATTTCGGGTCTTTCACCCAGGACACTACGGCCAACTTGCTTTAAATGGAGTTCATCCACTTTCTCCTCCCAAACAAATATACAAATGCAATGTATTTATAAACATAATCATATATGGAGTACATCTCCTATCTCCTCCCAATAAACATACATATACAATGTATTTGTAAATATAATCACATATGGAGTACATCCCCTATCTCCTCCCAATAAACATACATATACAATGTATTTATAAATATAATCACATATGGAGTATGTCCCCTATCTCCTCCCAATAAACATACATATACAATGTATTTGTAACATGGTCATATTCAATGACACCAACCATAGATTAGCGTTAAATCGCCTAATCCTCACACAATTTTTACAACAAATAGTGATATCCTCCACCGATAACTCAATACAATTATTTCCAAGATATATTCAATATCGGGTTTACTAGTTTATTCAAAACTTCCACAGGTGAGATAATACATATCCAATATCACCATTTATATCAATAATCATCCAATTTAACATATTCAATGTTAATTCCAATTATTCATACAAAATAATCATCTTATCAAAATTTGGGCAAAAATTCCCCTTTTTCCAATATTGACCCGAACCCCCAAAATCAACTATTTTGGTACACCAAGATCTTATTTTCAAACCTCATACTCATTTATCTCTCATACATCAAAAATCCCTCTTTTCATTTTACATCCAAATCTTACATTTGTCCAAACCACAACCAAATCTCATCATCTATACACAATAACAAATAACTAAGATAAAAACCATACTAGAGTGTAGAAAATCCCTACCTCAAGTGTAGAAAACCCAGGCAACAAGGTGGAACTCCAAAGATGACGAAACCAACTTCTTCTTGGATCAAAATGAAGCTCTTGAAGCCCTTTACCTTATTCCCAAAGACACTAGAGTCAAGAACACAACGGATCTAGATGAAATCCTAGAGAGAAGGTGTATTCTAGACAGAGAGTAAGAACACCTGCGTTTTTGGAGAGTTTTAGAGAGAGAATGGACTGCTGAAAGTGACCTAAAATATCACATTCATGATCTGATATGAACAGGCTCGCTCGAGCGAAGGAGTTCTCGCTTGAGTGACCAGACACAAAAAGGTCGCCTTGCTCGAGCGAATAATGTAAAGCTTCAGGTCTGCAACATAGAAGCACGCTCGAGTGAAGGAAAGCTCACTCAAGCGAAGAACACCAACCTTCAGGTTTTACAGAGATGCAAACGCACGCTCAAGCGCAAGAGTTCTCGCTCGAGCGAAGAACAGTTTACACAATGCTCACTCGAGTATAAGAAGCCTCGCTCGAGCGAAGAAGCCAAAATCTGGGCAACGAAGTTTTGGAAAAACAAGTAACCAACTGATTCCAAACACTCAACTATAACCCAATGACCAACATTAAGGAGAAGACAAGGGAAACATGACATAAACTACCCTCCAAACCATACAAACCCGAGTTCGGAACACAACAAGAGACGGGTCAAAACCAGGGTCACTATACCACACTTGTCTTACCTAATCAAAATCCATTCCTTCTTCCTATTCCACAATCGATTCACACGAATCTTGGAGCCAGTTCCTCATTAGCAATAGTTGTTCCCTCATAGCTTCCACTGATTGAAAAGAGAGAAGTAGCTATCATCCACCTCCTACTCGAACTGTGATATCTCCATAACCTCATTGCTATAACTCATCCTTAAGATCTTCAATCGAGAGATGTAATTTTAGTCTTACCACTGCACTTTCATATAGCCAGCCATTCCCTTCTCTCTGAACCTTAATAATATGAACTGAATTGGGTTGAAGAACCGTGCCTCTTATCCTATCAGCATATGACTTGCTTCCCTGATAAGTGACATTTTCAGTTTGGTTGCCCTCCTTGTCCCACCTCTGATGTGGTGGAGGAGCCTTGCTCTGCTTTTTCTCATATTCCTTTCTGAACTCAGCCATTTTGAGCTTTAGTGCTTTGTCATCACACCAAAGTCCATGTGCTTTGTACTGAGCCATATCTGCTGCTACCGGACAGTTATACCGTATAAAGCCAAACCTAGACCCTGTGGATCTTCTTCTCTTATTTGGGATGTACACATCCAACACAACTCCATAGTTAGAGAAGGTTTTAGATAGCCCTTTCACCTCTATAGACTCTGGAATGTTGTCCACAAAAACAAAGTATATGTTATTCGCCCTTAAAGCCCCAACTTCTCGACCGCCATGTCTACGAACCATCGGTTACAATCCTCCATTCCCATGTTACCTGATCTCCATGGACGCCTGGACTCGCCCATGTTGAATTCTGTTCAAGTTGATTGTAAAGCAAAATAATATGTAAGCACCCAAGAAAACACCTAACCCTGGGCTATGTTTGTTTAAAAACAAATTTTTTGTACCACTATGATATAATTGCCCATTAATTATTCAATAATTTATGCTTAGATAGTCATGGTTTTGCCGGTAATAGAGTTATTTTGGAAAGTAGATTAAAAATTAATTTTTTTTTGATTTTTTATAATATTTTTTTGAAAAAACATGTAAAAAAGTAGAAAGATAATGTGATTAAAAAAAAGATTAAAAACCAAAAAAGTTACTTTTAACCCCTTGTCAAAAGAGATCATAGATGAGAGAAAAATTATTAGATACTCTCCTAATATTTGGGTGTTTGGAAACTTTGTGTATTAGTTAAAAGGGGTTATTACTTGACAGTGTCACAGTGGTATTAGGGGAAAAAAATATAAATTCAGGAAAAAATTTATAAATTTAATTTTTAATATATATAAAAATTTCTCCTTAATTTGTAATTTTTTTTTCACACCCCATTGATGTGATATTTTTCCTAATTAAAAATGTTATCATTTTTTTAATTTTTTTTTTAATGATTTCATTTTTAAAATTATCGTAAACATTTTTACTTATCAAATTGATACCAGAGATAAATTATAAACTACATAGCAATTTCTTCTAAAATTTAACAATTGAAACTTGATGTGCATAAATTATAAACTACATAGTAATTTGTTCTAAAATTTAGTTAGTTATATTGCCACAATAATATAATATGAGATTTTCACTAATTGATAATATTATTGCCTAATATTATCTTATATTCAACATTTACTTGTATTAACAGTCTGGTTAACTTGTTGGCTAAAATCCTTAGAGCAATTCCACACAAACCTTCAATCTTAGAGATGTCAAATTTTTTTAAAGACTTAGATGGCAAATTGACATATGGAAGCTCTTTAGCTAATATGTCATCTATTACTCTATTATTTTTAAAATTTTAATACTTTTATTTTACTAATTAAAATAAATTTATTTTTAAAAGAGGTTTGTTGCCATTTAAATAGTATTTTATTTTTTAAAAAATTCTATAGTTATAAAATAATTTTTTAACAAAATTACAAATTTCTATTCATTGCTACTTAATCATTTTTTTTTTTATAAATTTGGTGAAAAAAGAATAATTACAATACATATTTAAATATTTTTTTTTTGACAATACATAAATATCATTATAAATCACATGCTACGATTGTCCCTGAAAATGTTATAGTGTGAATGATTAAAAAGATATTTTGCTCAACTCCAAATTTATAGATGATAAAATAAAAACTAATTAAAAAATATTTTATTTACAACAGTAATTACTGTAGATGACAACATAGGTTGGTTTTCAAATAATAGCAAAGATTCAGAGTACTAATTTGGTTGCTCTAATGGAGCATTAATGACATGGCAAGGAGGAAAAAAAAAATCAAGACCAAAACATTACATCACAATAGGTGGGGCCCACTCCAGCTCCTTAGAGCTGGCTTTAGAGCTCAAGCATTAGAGTTCCGAAGCATTTTTCTTCAAATAATATTAATCGTTAGTAAAAAAAGCCCCACATGATGTGGGAACTGATAACCACAAGTTGTGTATCGTAACACCCTCAAAATACAATATAAGACAACCATTCATATAATCCATAAATATGAAAGAAATATTATATTTTCATCCATTAGAGTCTTCTTTACAACGGATATCACATGCATTACATTTTCATTGATGTTTATCCTGAAACCATAGCATGTGACTCTAACTTCTACCAACAAAATAAATGCCCTACGGGCTTACATCTTTCCAAGCTATTGCTTAGGTATAACAAAAAGAAGAGTTCTAACTCTATTACAAATAAAGCCCTCGGCTTGAGTTTACATTTAACATCAACACAAATAGACAAAATGGAGTCTTTAGCTCCTAAACCTTCCAAGCTAAGACCTTGGAGGTGGCATGTCACCTGTACCTGAAAATGGTGTCCCAAGTAGGGTGAGCCAAAGCCCAGTAGAGATATGCTAAACCAAATATGAGAAATAACTAAAACATTGGCATTCGATAAATGGTTAATACTTGTAAACCAAATTACACCCTTTCCATAACCCATCAACGTTTACATCTATATTCCAATCCACTTCCATTTATTTATCTAACTCAATTCATAGACATGTTTCATCATTCATCCAAACAAATCGAAATGAGACTACAACTCATATAATCAACACTTCAATCAACAACATCATTCAGATGTATATAAGGTTTCGGGACTTTCACCCTGGACACTCCGGCCAACTTAGTTATTAATGGAGTCCATCCCCTATCTCCTCCCAAACAATGGAGTACATCCCCTATCTCTTCCCAAACAATATACATATACAATGCATTTAGACAAGTTGTCATATATAATGACCAATTCAATCACATGTTCAATGTTATTATCCAACCGTCATATTCAATGACATATTCAAATTGATTAGTTTCAATTCATCTAATCATCATGCATTTTCTACAACAATCATGGCTATCCTTCACCGATAGCCCAAAGTAGTTATATCTAAACAGATAAATAAATCTATCAAACAGATAGATTACCACATTTTCCATAGGCGAGTGATTTACCAATCCAACTACACCATATAATCATAATTTCCTTCAATTTCACAATTTCCAAACCAATTTCATATTTCCACAATTTTCTTTATTTACCAACAATGTATGTAATTAAAAATTAGGGCATTCTTTCCTTTTTCCATAATTTGTACCCAAGGCCAAAATTTCATCAATTTTATACACACAACACATTCTCAAGACCCCCCAAACATATGGAACCCAACATTTGAAAACCCCTCTTTTATAAATTCAAAATCAAACCCTAATTTCATCCAAATTTTCCAAACACCTCCATCTATACAAAATGACCAAAATTTATGTTAAAACTCATAATAAGGAGTAGATTATCCCTACCTCAAATGAAGAATCTCGAAGGAGAAGGAAGAGAAACTTGAAGATGCTCCAAAACCAAAAATTTTCGGATCAAAGTGAAGCCCACGCAATGCTCTAGCTTTCTTAGAAAGAGACTAGGGTAGAGAGACCCAAGAACAATGTGTATTTGTAAAGAGAGAGAGTTTAGAGAGAGAGAAAGAGAGTCGGATCTAGGGTTTAGATTGAAAAAGGGATGAAAAAGTGAAGAAGAAGACCGCTGCTACGATTTGCTATATACAAGGCTCGCTCGAGCGAAGAAGTCATCGCTTGAGCGACCAGACACAAAAGAACCTCGCTCGAGTGCACAATTCAAAGCTTTAGGTCTGCAACGTAGTGTAGACACCCCATTTTTGACCGTCCTCAAGACTTGGATGTCACCGCTCGAACACTCGGTGATTACCCATGTTTGTGTTTGTTTGGAGTTCCCGGAGTTCTCGGCTACGCGCCTTGCCTTAGGACCTCCAAACTTGACCGTTTTGTGTCTGGTTTTGCACCAAACACTTGTGCTTTGCCTTGGAGGGGTAGGGAATGCTTTGTGAGGC
The DNA here is from genome assembly GCA_025200525.1 of Camellia lanceoleosa. Classification (NCBI taxonomy): domain Eukaryota; kingdom Viridiplantae; phylum Streptophyta; class Magnoliopsida; order Ericales; family Theaceae; genus Camellia; species Camellia lanceoleosa. The sequence continues at coordinate 22,232,795 of CM045758.1, forward strand.
ATCCTCACACACCACCGGCAGTGGCTAGAGGCCACCGGCTAGTTGGTGTTGCCATCGGCACTATATTGTGCCGGTCGGCACTATTTTGTGCCGGTCGGCACTCTTTATGGCAAAATGACCATTTTGCCCTGCCGACTCCTATACAGTTGTTTTCTGAGATATTTTCAGACAGCTGTATGCCTTTTGTTTCCCCTCCATACACGTGTATGAAGGGATGAGCCCTTTGATGCCTTAGCTTGTAAGCTTTGCAAGCTTTGCTTGCCTATAAGAGAACCACTCCTCTTCTTGGCTTAGGGTTACAAAATTTTGAGACATTCTTAGATAGACCAAGCTCTGGTTTTTAGGGTTAGGATAGATACACATCCTATCTCTCTCTTTTCCTTTGTGTTCTAGGTGTTTTAGTTCATATTATTGCACCTAAACACCTAGTCTTTCACCTTTTCTTGGTGTTCTCAAAGATCAGAGCTTGTTCTTGAGATTTTTGACTGGTTTGGAGCTCAAGGAAGTAACAACATCAAGCTTGGTGAAGAAGTCTACAAGGGTGAGCCAACTAGTCTTTTTTTCCCCATTCTTGCATTCCATTTTTGCCTAGTTTAGAATCGTTTTTGTGCTTAGTGAGTAAAACATAAAAGTTATGATTTTTAACCCTCTTTATTGTTTATCAAGAGTGTTTTGCACTTTGGGGAAGTTTGACCCCCTTTAGGCCTTGAAAAGGCCCCATTTTAGGCCATTTTGTGAGAGCTCCGAGACTTTGGTGCTTGGGCCTCTCCACCACTGAAATCTTAAGGGATTTTAGTGGTAGAGATGGTTCCTTGAAGTCTCCAAAAGGAGAGGGCCACCCCCTCTCCTTGATGTCCTTGAAAAGGGCAAGATTTGGCCTCCAAAGGAGCACCATGTTTGGTTGTGTGTTGAACATGTTTTGGCTGTTTTTCATGCCTATTATGCCATGATTAAACTCTATTTTAAGTTGGTTTTAGCACTCATTGCATGCTTCGCATAGATGCTTTGTAATGCCTTGTATTGCCTTAACTTGCTCTAGGTTTGTATGCCTTCTTTCTAGCATGTTTTAGGCCTAGATCCATGAAGCTTGTATGCTTATTTTGACATGTTTTAGCTCTGTCCATAGTCATTTTGGTCAATCTTAGCATGTATATTGTAGCCTCTTTACATTTGGCTTGTTGGCCTCAAGAGCATGAATGTGTAGCATGCCATGCTTGCTTCATTTTTGATGGTTTGGAACCACCTAGCATGCTATTTCAGGCCCTTTGGTATGCTTGCATGCTCACCTTAGTCGCCTCTTTAATGCTTTGAAAGCATGTCTTGAATGCCCCCATGTTTTGGCCATTTTGCATGCCTTTGATTTCAAACCTCTTAGATGCCATCTAAGTAGCCTTTTGGCTTTTTTTTGACATACTAAAAACCTATTTTTAGTTGTTTAGTGCATGCCATAATCGCCTTGCATAAGTTTAGTTCAAAGCCTCTTTGACTAGCTTTAAGCTTTAGACCATTTGCATGCTTTGTTTGGTCTATCTTCGACTTGGTTTGGCACCATGTTTTGCATGTATTTCAGAGCTTTACAATGCATGCTCATTGTCTATGTTTGGTCTCTTTAAGTGTGCTTGAGAGTTGCCATGTTTGTGCTTAAGTGTTGGACCATGATTGCATGCATGGGTGTGTGCATTTTGGCCCCCCATTTCCTTGGTTTTGGCCATTGATTTTAGGCCTATTTGAGTTGCCTAAGTCATGTATAAGACCATCATTTCATTGGTTTGCATGCTTGTCTTGTATGCTTGCATAAGTATATTGCATAGTCCATGTTGCATGCCTAGTTGACATGTCTAGGGTTGCATTTGTATTGTGCATGTTTGGCCTCTTGAAGTGAAGTATGATGGAGGTTGAGCACCCTTGCTTGCTTGTTTGCATTGCATGCATTTGAAATCAAAGTTGCATTCTCGGTTCTTAGGGCCATCATGCATGGAAATGCGCGATTGGTGGTCCGGGAATCGAGGCATATGCCCTTTTGAGTCAATAACATGACAAGGGATGTGTTTGGTGCATAAATACCTTGAATCACATTGCCATGCATGTTGTTGTCCTCTGCTGCTGTGGGTTGCAGGTTCTACAGGTGTTAAGTGCCGGCCGACACTATTTAGTGCCGACCGGCAGTCAATTACCAGCCGATAACTTCATCTAGTGCCGGTGGTCTTCTTCTTCAGCCGGTGGTGCTCTACCCGGCGGTGGTACTCCCGGTGCGAGAAGCACTCACGGGACTTTGGCAATTTTCGAGGAGGAGCAGAGAAACAGAGGCAATCGTGCATGGCGGTGCGATTAAGGCGATCCGAGCGCGTCTTTGCATTGGGCCCTCATCCCGAGGCGATTTACTGTTTAATTAGATTAATTATTTTATTTAATTAATTTAGTTAATTTGTAATAATTAATTGGCTTGCGTAGTTAATTAATTTGTATTATTCTTTCGGTCCCTCCGAGTGAGGGCAAAATTGTAATAAGTGTGTGTGAGTGGGTGTATGTCTTCCAATCCCCCATTTCTTTCTATCCCTTTTATTTACCTGTTTTCGATGGTAGATTAGGGCATACTTATTTTAGCACACCTTGTGCAACGCATGCGTGCATTCATGCATTTGTTTACATGCACCGGGCTCGGTACATCATACAAACTGCATTGTAATTTTCAATTCCAAATTGAATACGTGCTACTCGCGCATTTCACGTGCCATGTTTAGGGTTAGCCGAGCCTACTCTAGATTGCATCTATGCCTGTGTTGCATTAGCCACTTAACATGAACTAGGTCATGCATGTTTGCTAACCGGGTTATTGTTTTTGGCGCGGAGTACGATGTAAGTATTTACGCTTTAGCATACTACATGCATGTGAATGTTGCCATGACAGTATGCTTACCATGCGGCTAAGTGCTTATGTGAGATAAACTGTTTGAATGCCTGTGGGTGGAGGTTGGATTGCTTGAGTTGGAACAACTCATTGAAATCCGTATTTTACCCTACTTGCGAGTAGCAAAATCTAACACGTTTTTCGAGACAAAACGGATATGCAATGTTTACTTCCAAATTAGGCAATCTAGTCTATACTTGTTTGCTACGCGCATAACATAGTAATTCTAGGCTAATAATTGGAATAAGAATGCATAAAGTTTTCAAAAACGGATATCACGGTTAGTAGAGGCCGGTCTTCGGACCGGGCGAAAGGGGGTGCTCATAGCTGACCTTCCCCGATCGTACCCAAGCTCCCGAGCCAAGACCACTTTGGTGATGACGGACACGTGGCCTTCGGCACCGAGTCAGGGTTTCCTAAATTCCCCATTTTAAAATATTTAGGTGGCGACTCTGTAATCTGGCAAAGCAGTCCATGTTTGGCACTACTTTTCAAAAATCTGTTTTTTCTTCAAAACGATTTGCCGGATTTGGACTCTTTGGTTCAGATTTAGAACCGACACAAATCGAGTCCGAACTGTTAGATGGAAGCCCACGGGCGCGTCTACACGTAGAAGCACGCTCTAGCGCAAGAGTTCTTGCTCTAGCGAAGGAACACAAAACATAGAGCTCGCTCGCTCGAGCGCAAGAAAGCTCGCTCGAGTGAAGAATACCAACCTTCAGGTTTAAAAGAGACGCAGACGCACGCTCGAGCGCAGAACTGCTCGCTCGAATGAAGAGACACAAAACATAAGGCTCACTCCAGCGCAAGAAAGCTTGCTCAAGCGGAAGCTGCGTCTGAAAAGGAAACTTGAAGGCCCACAATACTTGCTCGAGCGCACAAATCCTCGCTCAAGTGAAGAAAAAAATACCCAAGGCTCACTTGAGCGAAAAAGCAAAAACCTGGGCAGCAACCATTGGTTTCAACACACCACCAACCTGCTTTAAACATACCCAACACGTCCCAAAACTCAAATACAAGGAATTAAAGGATGGAAACAAGATATAGACAACAACCAACAACTACGGAACCTAAGTCCGAAACACAATATATGATTTATTTTAAAAAAAGAAAAGAAAAGAAAAGGCATGAAGTGGGGAACATGTCAAAATTGACATGAAGATGTGATGCCAAAGCCATGTCAGCTTTTGACATATCGGGTTGAGTTCATTCTCGCAGCCAAAATAGAATTGTTGGACTGCCATGTTGAAATTGACATGGAGATGCTCTTACACCTCATTAGGAGGTTCATGATTCAAATATTCTCACATTGCAACAATTTACACTTTTGGCAATCAAAATTGGCGATTAAAAGAAATTTAGCCAAAAGTTGTACAATAGACGACAAAAAATTAAATTGGTCAGCGTTGTTCAGGATTTAGCTACTAAATTCTTTTAATCAAGGTATGTTAATTATTGACGACTAAAAAAATATTTAGTCACCAAATATGCCACAATAAAAGACAAAAAAATATTGGGCAGTGTTAGTTTAAGGTTTAGTCTACTAAAACTTTTAGCGACCAAATATTGATTTTTGGCGACAATTTTTTTTTTTAGTTTACATGTGTCTTATTCCTCAAGTTTGGAAGTTTATTTGTATTAATTGTGTTGTGTTTCATTTTCATAATGATTTTTTTTTCTTAGATAGGCATAATAATTATTATTAAGGCTAAATTATAAATAGGTTTTAATAGTTGGATTTAATTCATATCATGTCCTATTAAAAATAAGGCATAGTAAAATTGTTGCTAAAAATAATTTTTGTGATGCTTTTTTGCATATGTGGCTAAAAATTAACAACTATTTATTTATTTATTTATCATGGTTTTATAATTATTGCTAAAACTTACAATTAATGATGTTTTTGTGATGAATTTTTGAACCTGTTACTGAAAGTTAAAAATTAATGACTTTTTTTGTGACCATTTTTTTAAACTGTCACTAAAACTAATAATTAGTAACATTTTTTTGTGACAAAATGTTTAAACTGTCGCTAAAAACTAACAATTGCTGACTTTTTTAATAGTGTTTGATGAAAAATGCTATTAATTATCATAAGATCTATTGAATGATAAGTCCACAATTAGGACCTACACGTAAGTCCCTTTATTATTAATTTTAGTCAAAACCTCTCAATTGGATCCTTATTTGATGAAAATGATAATTCAATTTATTTTGTTTCATAAACCCCATAAGGAGGAGGCGCATAATTAAGTACGAACATAGTAAAATTTTCTTCTTTTTTTTTTTATTAGACAATATTGCCCATGCATATATATATGTATCACATAAATCTTTTGACAAAGACCATTTTTATTTTATTTTATACGAGTATATTTTTGGTTGCACTACTACAAAATCATAAATAGATCACACTTTTTTGGTGTGATGTATGTTATTTAATCACAGCTTTTAAGGTTTATTAAAATGTGATCTTTGGGAGTGTGATTAAAATGGGTCATTTTTAATCACACATTTTAAGTGTCATTAAAAAATGATTCCATCACATCTTTTAATTATGATTCATAATATTTAGATCACATCTTTTAAGTGTGATTAATAACATTTAGATCACAAATTTTAAGTGTGAATAATATCTAATAAAATCTATGATTAATAATGAGATAAGATCACACGTTATATATATTTCTCATCATAGTTAATGATGTGATAAAAAAGGGGTTCGACATATTTGAAGAACATTCAATATTATTTTTGTATGAGCATTTGAAGAATGTAATACACACTATATACTATCTTTTGAATCACAACCACATATTGAATGGAATAACGTCATATATTTCATAAATGAAAGTTGAATGTTCAAAAGTATATGCAAATGAATTAATAAAAAGTTTTTAACTGTGATTACATATATTAAAAAATGAAAAAACTTGAAGCACAAAGTTCTTGAATTTTTTCGACCATTTTTTGCATCTCTCCAAGCAATTTTTGACCTAAAAAAATGAAAACACAAATTAATTCAGAGATCGCTAGAGTCATATGAATAAACTTACTATTTGTAGAGACTGTTCTAGTCTTAGAAAAGATAAAGTTAGACATTTTCTCATCGCACTGACTCTTTATCTCCCGCATCAATAGAAAATGAAGAACCACTTTGACTGTTACTAGTATAAAATGTTTGGATTACCATATAGATATGACATGCACGTAGAATCAACAAATCCAAAATGAAAATCTTCAGTGCATAGCCAGATATTTTTAAGTCATAAAACTAAAATAAAAGCCAACTATAGTTTAAATATAATAAGTGGGGAAAAAATGTGATGATTGGGTGTGTCACTAATTTTGCTCTTCCTTGTTTGACCTTGGGTTTACCTTAATAGAGCGTTGGGAATGACTTGGGGCCTCGTTGAGCGTTTGGGGTTTGTGGAGTCCAGAGGGGTTTTTTTCAATTGAGTTCTTGTTCTAGTTTTGTTCGGTGCTTGGTTGAGTCCGAAGTGCCCGGGGTTTGAACCAGAAAATTCTGGGTTGTTGGGCCAGGGCCACACGTGCGGGGCCCTAAGCCGGACGTGAGGGGTGGGGCCGCACGTATAGGGAGGGGTGAATTTCAATGGCTTACACACTGCTTAAATTGCAGGTACAGGTAAGGAGGTGCGGAGGTGGCCGTACGTGCAGGGTTCATAGCTGCACGTGCGGAATGCCTGCTTCGTACGTGTGGGGGCAAGTGGCACGTGCAGTCGGCCAGAGTCCGTGAAACTCTATTATTTTCTTCTCTTTTGGGTTGTGTGTATCATTTTTCTTATCTCTCTCTCTCTCTCTAAAAATACATTGCTCTCACCTCTCTCTATATTTCTACCTCAAAACAAGATCAAATTCTTGATCCTTCATCATCCATTTGAGATTGGTCCAAAGTTTCTTCATCAACATTGTAGAGCCTCTTGAGAATCGCATTGTGTGCAGTGGAGATCTCTCTTCAACACCATCAAATCTAGGGTTTCATCTTCATTTCTTCATCAAACCTTGAGGTAGGGATTTCTTGAGTTATATATACATGTTTTGCCATATTGAGATTTATTTTAAAGTTTTCTTGAAGTTTTTGTGTTGATTTTCATTTTGAGATTAAAAAAAAAATGTAAAGAGTTTTAAAAGTGTGTGGTTTAAATCTCAACCCTTGTTAATCCATGAGGATATTCCTTTTATTAAACTTAAGAAAGATGATTTTGGTAGTGTTTCACCAAGGAAAATGGGAAATGTTTGGTTTTTGATGAAAAACCCTAGAAATTGGGGATTTTGGAAAACATGGAGATGCCTATGGATTTCTTCTTTTTTGTGTTAAGTGAATGAATGAGTGTAGATTTCATGATGTGTTTTGCAAAATGGCAATCTTATTGATATATGAGAATGGAGAATTGGTTTTAAAAACTATTGTTAAATGCATGAACATATATGGTTGTGAGATGTCAAGTTGTTGTGTACCATGGATCATGAGAAATAGGAATCTTGGAAATTGATGTTCGGAAACATTATATATAGTCTTGAAGGGACTAAATTGTTAAAAATTTTGCATAAAGAGAACACATTGCTATGTGTTGATAGCTTGGTTGTGTACATGGTTGTTTGTGAAACAAGATTAGATGGAGGGAAATGGAGAAATGTTATAATGCATTAGTTATTACATCATATGCTCATTCGATTTATTATTATCACTATTATTGTGCATCTTGAATTGAGTTGGAACACGTTACATTGAGAGTGAAATATTTTGAATAAGAATTGTTTTAATGTTATGGGGTAAATACGTAGGTAAGTTTGGTTAGGAGGTGTAGATGAATTTGATAAGTTGGCCTGAGTGTCCGAGGTGAAAGACCGAAAACACGCGCGAAGGAGGTACCACTTCCCTTCAGGTTAGCAACCGGTAAAGTGGGGTTAGTGGTAGTGCTTGTTGAGCCTATTGCAGACACCAACCTAGGGATTACCTGTCTCGTATTTATCACCCCTATTGATTAAAATTGGAAGTTTCGGAAATTGTTGAGATTGCAAACTGTTAATGAAACATGGTGTTTTTTTAAGAAGAGCATGAAATGAAAGTTTCTTTAAATTGGCATTGCATGATATTTGCATCTACATTTAACATTGAGAGTTTGCATAACTGTATATACTTTGTAAGAATTCGCTACTAGGCTTTATGCTCACCCTTATGGGATTTTGGTGCAGGAAAAGACGAGGTGATCCCGCCAAGTTGAGGGCGTGGATATATTATGAAGAGTAAGAACTCTATTTTGTTATGATTTAATTGCTAGACAAGGGCTATTTATGTATGGGTCTGAGAGGCCACTTTTGTGTAATCGGGTTTAAGCCTTGGAATTTGTAAGTCCATGAGGGCATTTTATTATTTTTGGGAACATGACGCTCTACATGCTATAGATTCATGCATTCATTTATCCTTGAATGTATAATTAGCATGTGGAACTTTTGTATAAACTTGTTGATTGACGATGTAAAGATGGAAGAATTGTTGTTATTATTTTGTGGATGTTAGTTGGCGTAGATAATTTATATTGGTTATTTTCAGGGCATTATAGAAAAAGCACTTCTCAAGGCTTCTATCCCCAACTAGTAATAAGGTAAGCTTACTTGAGCCCATGGTTCCTTGCAATTTTGCATTTCACAGAGTTGGTCAATCTAGTATAATTTAGTGATGCATTAACAATGGACAACAGAAAAATGCCAAAACAACGAAAACACCAATCAAATTGCTGGTTTTATTTTCATGCAAACTGTAAGAAAAGAGTAGAAAACACCATATGACTATGCTAAGAATTTAATCATCAGAACTTGTCAAGCATAAAAACAGATTATCTTGACCATACTCAACCTTAAAAGTCTCCACATCATCTGAAGCTATACCAAATTTTGGACTTTGTATATAGTCAAAAAAACTTCTTCATATGCTTTGACTCTGAGGTGTACCTGTGAAAACAACCATTTGAAATCAAATCTAAATTACTCAATTTGCATGTGTCAACAAAGAATATTTTTGATGAAAAAGGATAAACCAAAGACAAGTTTTTTGGACTAGTTAAATTGTTATTTTGCTTTGACTAGGCACTAGCTTATGAAATGAACACAAACATGCATAAGCAAATGAATGAATATTATTAACAAGGAACTTTTGCTTAACTACCATGTTGGTCACTATAGAAAAATGCAACAATCTATTTAACATTCTACAGTTTAGATTAAGACATCAAGATGTCAGAGATTGCGAACTGAAATCCCATGCTCTATGTACTTAGTTTTGCAAGTAAAGACTCGAGATTCAAGGACACAATTGTAAGCCAAATAATGTAACAATTGTTGTAGCATAAATAGCATAGCAGTTAGCACAAGAATAACAATATGATGACCACATCACATGATGGACATCTTTGAAGCATCTGTAGAAATAGGCTGAGGTTAGTGGTTGATATTTTCACATCAAGAGTTAAAACATATACAATGTTAATCTAGTTTATTTTACAGAAATCATGATGATGGTGTTAAGAATCACCATTGACTTCTCTTTACCTGTAACGCCCCCAAAAATACAAATACTTCAACTCGTAAGAGAAGTGAGCATAATAAGATTGATAACCTTTCATTTATCAAAATTCGTATTACAAAAGATAATACATGCAATATACATTCATAAATGTACATCCTGAATTTATAGCATGTAACACCAGTTAATGATAACAAAATAAATGCCCTATGGGCTTACATCTTTCCAAGATATTACTGGGTTACAGCAAAAGAGAGTCATAAGCTTTGTACACATAAAGCCCTTGGCTTAAATAAACATTTAAACAATTACATAACAAAATAAAGCCTCCAGCTCTTAAGTCCTCCCAAGCTACGTCCTTGGAGGAAGCATATCACCAGTACCTGAAAATAGTTTCCAAGTAGGGTGAGCCAAAGTTTAGTAGAAACAATCTAACACAATATATGAGATTTAACTAAAATATAAGTGTTAGATATATTCTATGTTTATGACAGATTCACATTCTTCACATGATCACACGATACCGACATTCATATTTAGATCCATTCCCATTTATTCATTTCAGATTTGTTCATTTCATTTCAACTCATAGACCACATTTATACTTTTCCGAATAATCCAACTGAGACTACAATCCAATGGTTTTCAATCAACATAACTATCACATAACACTTCAATCTTGCTATTTTATGGAAATTTTGTTCGCGAGATCGGCGCCCATGTATACATAAGATTTCAAGGTTTTCACCCTGGACAGTCTGACCAACTTAATTTTCAATGGAGTCCATCGCCTATCTCCTCCCAAAACATGGAGTACATCCCATTTCTCCTCTCAAAATGTTATATATATATACAATGTATTTACAAGTATTGTCATATTCAATGACATTCAATTATACATATTCAATGCCTTAACATACCGTCATATTCAATGACATAATTAAGTGATTAGTTTCAATTTACCTAATCCTCATGCAATTTCTACAACAATCATAGCTATCCTCCACCGATAGCCCAATACAACTATTTCTAAACAGATATACAATCCTTATAACAGATAATTTATCAAATTTCCATAGGTGAGTGATTTAAACAAATCCAACTACACCATTCTTTCATACATCCTTCCAATTTCACATTTCTCATATCAATTCCATTATTTATACAAAATAAATTATTCCAAACATTTTAGGGCAAAACTCCCCATTTTTCAAATATTGACCCAAATGCCAAAATTAGTCATTTAAACACATGATAACCTCATATCCAAAACCCCATAATCATTTAGGTAACACAACATAAAAACCCCTCTTTTAAATTTGAATCCCGATCCCTAGATTCTCTCAAATCAACCCAAAATCTCACCATTTATACATAACAACAAATATCTAGGTTAAAAATCATATTAAGGTGTAGAATATCCCTACTTCAAGTTAGAAGACCAAGCAAAGCAAAGGTAAAGCTCCAACAATGCTGAAACCAACTTCCAATCAGATGAAAACAAAAATCTTAAGGAGCTCAATCTTTTAATCGAAGAAAGGAGGGTGAGGAGATCACTAGATCTAGGTGGAAAAGTAGAGAGAATGTGAGATTTAGAGAGAGAGAGGCTCTCAACTTTAGGGTTTAGGATGAAAAGATATGAAAAAGTGATGTAAAAAGTCACTTTTGCGATCTGATATACGCGCAGTCCGCTCGAGTGGAGAAGTTGATGCTCGAGCATCATATACAACATTTTGTTCTACTCGAGCATAAAAGTGGCCCGCTCGAGTGCATAATACACACATCCAGAACTTTGTAGACAATAGACAAACTGCTCGAGTGTACACCCACTCGAGTGTAGGAAATGCTGCTTGAGCATAGAAAATACTCCTCTAGTATTTTGCAAACATGCAAAGTATTGAGTGTTTGCAAACCCCGCTCGAGCGCAAGAAAGACCGCTCAAGTAGAGGACCAAAATATACACAACCCGCTCGAGCACAATAAAGGCTTGAGCAGCCGCTCAAGCAGAGGACCAAAGTACTGAGTGTTTACAGTCTTCCCCCCTTAAAAGAGTTTGGTCCTCCTAACTCAAATTACCTTCATTCTGGAACAACATTGGGTCCAATGGGAACAAATCTGGATATCTCTTCGGTTTTCCAGGTTGCATAGGTTCCTCCGTGGTTTTGCTAATCAACTTTTACCAATGGTATTTCTTTGTTTCTCAATCTTTTGACCCTACGGTTCACAATCTAGATAGGTCTTTCCTCATAAGTGTAGTCGTCCTTCAAGAGCACATGTGTTGGTTCAATGACATGGAGCAGATCTCTCTAATATTCTCAAAGCATCGATACATGAAATACATTGTGCATATGCTCCATCACCGGTGGTAAAGCTACCCGATACGATACTAGATTGATCTTTTCAAGGACTTCATAAGGTCCAACATACCTTGGTGCCAATTTGGCCTTAACACCAAACCGAGTTTGACCCTTCATCGGGGTCACTTTTATGAGCACATGGTCCCCAACTTCATATTCCCTATCTCTTCTTCGGACATCAGCATAGCTTTCCTGCCGACTCTGTGTAGTTTTCAGGCGTTGCTGGATCAGTTTCACTTTCTTGGTTGTTTCTTGCACAAGTTCTGGTCCCAACAAAGGTCTATCACCTACTTCAACCCAACATATCAGAGAACGACATTTTCTTCCATACAAAGCTTCGTAAGGAGCCATTCCAATGCTTAAATGGTAACTGTTGTTGTACACAAATTCAGCTAATGGCAAATAGGTCTCCCAATTTCCCTGGAAGTCTAACACACATTCTGAGCATATCCTCTAAAGTTTGGTTAGTTCGTTCAGTTTGTCCACCTGTCTATGGGTGATAGGCACTACTCAACCTTAGTTCTATCCCCAACGATTGTTGCAAACTCTGCCAAAATCTTGACACAAACTTTGAATCCCTGTCAAATACAATAGATACCAGTACACCATGCAATCTCACAATTTCGTTCACACACAAGTTAGCCAATTTATCCGCATTATAAATAGTTTTGACAGGCAGAAAATGGGCAGACTTAGTTAAACGGTCTACAATGACGTAGATAGAGTCCATACCTCGAGAAGAGCGAGGCAATCCCCCCACAAAATCTATGGTAATATGCTCCCATTTCTATTCCGGTATTGGGAGTGGTTGCAACAAGCCAGCAAGTCGTTGATGTTCAGCTTTAACCTAATGACAATGTAGACACCTAGCCACAAAATCTGCAATACTCTTCTTCATTCCAAGCCACTAGAAATTCTGTTTCAAATTGTGATACATTTTCGTGTTCCCCGGGTGCATGGCAACCTTACTGCTGTGAGCTTCGATCATCACACGTTTTCTCAAATCACAACAATCAGGTACACAAAGACGGTTTTGAAATTTCAACACGTCATTCTCAAACACAAATCCTAGCCTTGGCTTTGAATCAAATTCCTCTATGATCTTTTTCAAATATTCACCTTTGCATTGTTTTTGTTTGATCTCGTCAAGAATTGTAGGTTGAGTGGAAATAGCAGTTAAAATCCCACCTTGTTCTCGCACGTCAATCTCAGTCTCCTTCTATTCCAAGTCATCTAGCAGTTCTTTTTGATTGGATAGCAAGCATGACAAATTTGCACTGGATTTTCAGCTCAAGGCATCTGCTACGGTATTAGCTTTCCCTGGGTGATATAAAATCTGCAAATCATAATCTTTGATTAACTCTAACCATCGCCTCTGTCTCATGTTCAATTCCTTTTGGGGGAAGAAGGATTTCAAGCTTTTATGATCTGTATACACCTCACAAGTTACCCCATACAAGTAGTGACGCTAGATTTTCAAAGCAAACACCACAGCTGCTAATTCAAGATCGTGCGTCGGGTAATTCTTTTCATGAAGTCGGAGTTGTCGAGAAGCATAGACAATCACTTTTCCATTTTGCATTAATACACACTCCAAACCTTTGTAGGAAGCATCACTGTAAACTTGAAACCCATCAGTACCATTGGGCAAAGTTAAAATTGGTGCAGTCATTAACCTGGTTTTCAACTCTTGAAAGGCTGCCTCTCTTTGTTCATTCCAATCAAATGACACATTTTTCTGAGTCAACTGGGTCAATGGCATGGCAAGCTTGGAAAAGTCTTTCATAAATCTTCGGTAGTAACCTGCAAGTCCCAGAAGACTTCTAACTTCTGTCACATTTGTCGATTTAGGCCAGTCCACAGTAGGTTCAATTTTCTGAGGGTCAATAGAAACACCATCCTTGTTGATTACATGGCCCAAAAATGCCACACTGTCAAGCCAGAATTCACATTTGGACAATTTAGCATATAATTTCTTTTCTCTCAAGGTCTGTAAAGCAATTCTCAAGTGGTTCTCATGTTCTTCCCTGCTTTTGGAGTAAATCAGGATGTCATCAATAAACACAACAATAAATTCATCCAGATATGATTTAAACACTCTGTTCATAAGGTTCATAAAGGCAGCAGGTGCATTGGTCACCCCAAACGGCATTACTAAAAATTCATAATGTCTATATCTAGTTCTGAATGCAATTTTCTCTATGTCTTCGGTCTTAATCTTTAATTGGTGATACTCAGATCTGAGATCAATTTTGGAAAATACTCGGGCTCCCTGAAGTTGGTCAAACAAGTCATCTATTCGGGGCAAAGGGTATTTGCTCTTGATAGTCACTTTGTTCAGTTCTCGATAGTCCATACACAACCTCAAGGATCCATCCTTCTTTTTGACAAACAAGACTAGAGCACCCCAAGGTGAAGTGCTCGGACGGATAAATTTCTTATTCAACAACTTCTGAAGTTGAGCTTTTAATTCTTTCAATTTTGAGGTAGACATTCTATAGGGGGTCTTGGAAATAGGTTGTGTTCCCGGAAACACCTCAACAGTGAATTCAATTTCTCTATCAACTAAGTCCCCAGGTAAGTCATTCGGGAACACATCAGGAAATTCACAAGCAACAGAGATAGTTTCTACATTAGTACCGTCAGATAATGCGGTCAATATACAACACAAATAACCCTTACATCCCTTCCTAGGCAGTTTTCTGGCTTTCAGAGCTAAAATCAGATATGGGGAAGGAGCTACCCCATTTCCAGTAAAAGTAAATTCAGGCATATCCGGTGGTCTAAACACAACAGATTTACTTGCACAGTCAATGGTAGCACATTATTTAGTCAACCAGTCCATTCCCAAAATCCAATCAAAATAATCAATATTCAAGGGTAATAAGTCAACATATAACATCATATCGCCAATCATAATATCACATGCTGGATAAACATGAGCACACATCATAGAACCCCCAGACGGCGTAGATACAGATAACACATATGTCATATGTTCTAATGGTCTAGTCAATTTCTGAGAGAAAGCATGCGATACAAAGGAATGTGTAGAACCAGAATCTATCAGTACACATGCATTTTCAGAACATACAGAGAATGTACCTGACACCACAGTATAGGTGTTTTGTATGTCACCAGGCACTAAGGCGAACATTTGGCCTTGTCTCAGAGGTTCTTTCCCAGTATTGGCTTTTGCATTTACTTTGGCCGTAGAGGCAGATCCAACTGAACTTGCCGTAGGACGGCTAGTATTCTCAGACCTGAGTGGGCAATCCTTCACTACATGACCTGTCTGGCCACATTGGAAACAAGCACAGGATACTCGGTAGCACACACCCCTATGCCTTCTTCCACAATCAGAACAGACCGGGATAGACCCACTACTCTGACTCGAGCTGCTTGTAGACCCTGTGTTTTGCTTTTTACTGACAAAAGACTGGCCTCTTCTAAAACCAAACCCAGACCTCTTTACTTTGTTTCATAGCGGCTATGGTGGTTTCCGCCATTAAGGATCTGTCTAAAACTTCCACATAAGTAGGCAATTTCAATACGCCTACCCGATCAAACACCTCTAAATCCAATTGTAGACACCCCATTTTTGACCATCCTCAAGACTTGGTTGTGCTTGCAGGTACGTCCAGCCACAAGTTCGATTGCTCGTCGGGTACTCGACTTTCGCGGCGAAACATCACAAGTTTGAGTTTACCAAACCCTGTTTTCTTTCTGTCTTATTTTTGGACCATGTGTTGGCCCTTTCTGCATGCTTCTTGGGAGGCATTGCCGACCACCTTTTGGCCCTGCCGGCCATGATTTTATACCTGTCTACTACTGATGATGCCTGTCGGCCATCAGTGAGCCACTGCCGGCCACAACTGATGGCCGACAGAAGCCTTTGTCTCAGCAGATTTCACACCAAATCTTTTGAGCCAGCTGGTTTTCACTTATCTCTCCTCCATACACGTGTATGGAGGGATGAGGCTCTTTCCAAGCTTGTTTAACAAGCTTTGCATTGCCTCTCTTCTATATAAGGAGAGGCTCCTCCTCCGTTTGAGAGGTTCATAAAAATTGGCTTTGAGTTATAGATATAGTTTTGTATCTATCTTGCCTTGGTTCTTCATTTTTGTGCCTTAAAGTGTGGTTTTGTCTCACTTTTGTACACAAACACATACTCAAACACCTTGCTTGTTTAGCTCAGGCTTCTTGAGGTTGTTTTTGATGTTCTTGGACTGGTTTCAGCTGAAAGAGGCTGCTGGAGTTGCAGTGGTAAAGAAGGTCATCAAGGGTGAGTCTTTAACCTTTAGATCCCCCATTTTTGCTTAAGCTTTTAGCCCTTCTTGCATATGTTTTTAAGCTTAACTCTTAACTAGAAAAAGTTCTATTTTTGCATGCTTGAGAAGTTTGTTTAAGGTCACTTTTTCATTTGGGGTGATCTCCCCCCTCTTAGGCCTTGTTAGGCCTTCTTTTGAGCCATCCCTTTAGGCTCATGTTGAAGCCTTTGCATGACCTTTCTACCACTAAAATTCAGAGGATTTTTAGTGGTGGAAAGGTGGTTTTGGAGTCCTAAATAGGAGAGGGTCATCCCCTCTCCTTATATTGTGTTTACTAGCTTCATATGCCTCATGTTTGAGCACCTTTGTTAGGCTTGTGTTAACCACATCTTAGCTAGTGTTTGTGGTTATTTTGCTGAGGCATGTCACTATTTTTTACTTGCTTTGGTCACTCCATGCATGGTTTATACACTTGTAGTGTAAATTTCATAAACTAGTCTTGTATGCTTCATGAAGTAGCATGTCATTCTAACTTATTATGAGTCCATTTCAGTAGGTTTTTGGTGATTTTTTTCTATGTCATACCTCTGTTAGGATTTGGTTTGGCCACCTCTTGCTTGCTCCATGCACTTGTAGTGCAATCCCATGAATTAGCCTAACATGCATCATGCTTTAACATGTCATTTTAGCATGCTTTTGGCTTAGCTCTGAGAAGATTTTGTTCATGTTTTACCATGTTTAAGGTCTGATTTTGGTTGTTTTGGCCATGCACGACATGCTTTGTATAGCCATGGTTCAATCTAACTTGTTAGCTTTATGCACCAAGTCCACTAGCATGCTTTACTTAGCCTATTTGAGTGATTTGGCATCACTTGTTATGTGATTTCAGTCCATGTTTCATGGTCATGTACTTGCATTTATCACTTATTCAATGCGTTGGAGGGTTTCCCCTTTATGCCTTAACATGAACCATTGTGTATGCCTCCATGCCTTAGCTTGCGAGCCATCATTTCAATGTGTTTTAAGGGTTATCTCGCAATGATATAACTTTGATTTTTGTTGGATAAGTCATCCCATGCTTGGTCTTAATAGGTGTAGTGTAATCTATCTTGTTTGCCTTGTATGTATCATGCCTTATGCCCCTCATGCTAGCTTGTTTTGGCTTTCTTCCATGCATGTTTTAGACTCATTTTGACATGTTTTAGGATTGTTTTGGGTTGCCTTGGTCACATGCTTCATGCTTTGTAGAGCTGTAGTGCAATTGGCCTTGCTAGCTTTGTGTTTTGGTTGACTCATGCATGCTATCTTTGAGCTATTTAGATGATTTGGCATCATTTAATATGATATTTCAGAGCTTATAACATTGTCATGTTCCCACTTCATTCACTCTTCAAGTGTCTTCGAGTGTTGTGCGTTGTTGCCTAGTTTATGGCTTAGCTTGTATGCTTGCATGCCTAGGTCTTTCAGCCTTCATCTTTGCATGTTTCGGTGTTTGTTAAGACCTACTTGAGCTCTGCCATGCTTAGTTTATGTACTATTTTCCATATATTGCATGCCCCCTTTGTAGTCCTCTTTACTAGCTTTAATGCTTAAGGATCATTGCATGCTTTACTTGTGTTGATTAAATGATTTGGCATCATTTCTAACCTCATTTCAGTGCACTTAGTGTTGCTACAAGTAGACACCCCATTTTTGACCGACCTTAAGACTTAGACGTCTTCGATTGAGCGCTCGGTGATTGTGCATGTTGTGCTTGTTTTGAGGTTTCGGAGTCTCGGCTGAGAGCCTTGCCTCCGGACTTCGGGATTCTCTTGTGCTTTGCCTCGATTTATGAACCAGGTTCTGTTTTCTCTTTCTGAAGGGAGGGAGGTCTCGTAGACCATCTCTTAGTGGCAGTAGGCTACGTTTCGTGGTCATAGGCCGCTTTTCCCGTTTAGAGACTAGTTTTTGGTTTTAAGAGCCGTCGACCGTGCGCCTCGGTTCGGGACCGTTTAACTTTCTCCATTTGCTCTGGTTTTTGGCAGACACCTTGTTTCCTCTCTCTAGAGGAACACTGTGGCCCGGGAGACCACCTTCGTGGTCGCATGCCACTTTCGATGCTTAACAGTCAGTTTTCGGGGCACCCGGCTGCGCGTTCTGGCCCTCGAACCCTCGTTTTGCATCCATCTTGGTTCATTTTTGGCGTGGACCCTATTTTCTTTGTTTGGAAGGTGGTACAAGGGTGGACGACCACCTTTTCTCTTGGAGACCACCTTTTCTCCCGCCGGCCGGTTTTCTTGTCAGGAAGCTGGTCTCCTTGATTTTTGAGCCACATTTGCTGGTCTCCACCATACCACTAGCTTGCTTTCAGCTTGGAGACCACCCTAGAAGGCCACCGACCAGCTGAATCTTTTGACCCTGGTCGGCCGACCAGGGGGAGTGGTCGGCCGACTACCTGAACTGGTCGGCCAGCTTTCTTCTTTTCTGTCTCACTGAGTTGGTGCCAGCTGTGCCAGCTGGAAGCCACAGATTGCATCCTCTATACACGTGTATGGAGGATGTTTAACCTTGGTTTTAAGCTTCTTGGAGAAGCTTTAGACCCTTGGCTCTATAAAGGAGGGCCTTGCCTTCCTTGTAGAGGGTTCAAAAATTGTTTTGAGGCATACATACACTCTCCTCTCTATTTCTCTCCATTTTAGCTCCAAAGGTCCCTTGTTCTTGGCCTATTGCACACCACTTCCTATCCTAACACCTCCACCATCACTCTAAGCACCTTGGAGCTAGTTTTCAGAGGTTGAAGGCTTGCTGTTTTGGTCCAGAAGCTGCTGGAGTTCTTGGCTACAAGGGTAATACTCTATTTCCTTCTTTTTGTCATTGTCTTGTTCCATCTCTTAGCCTAGTTTGAAAGCATATTTGGGCTTTGTCATAAACTGAAAAAAGTCTTATTTTGAGCTTCTTAACATGTTTGTTTAAGACTATTTTTCTGTTGGGGGCCATCTACCCCCTTACATGCTTCATTTCCCTTTGTTTTAAGCCATGCATTAGGGCCTTTGTATTGAGCTTTGTTGGCCCTTTTGACCACTAAAATCCAGTGGATTTTTAGTGGTTATTATGCTATTTTGAGCACCAAAATCAGAGAGGGGTGACCCTCTCACCCCTTGTTTTGTTTTCTAGCATATTTGGCCTAACAAGGGAGCCCATGTGTGCATGCTTCCAAGCCATGTTTCAGGCCATTTTTGGTGAGTTTTAGGACCTGCATGAGCTCTATCCAGAGCTTTTTTTTTTTCCATATTAGGTGTCCCTCTTGCATGTGTAGAACAACCCTCTTCATGGCCTATCAAAGGGGCCTATCATTCTTGCATGCGTAGACCACATGTCAGTGGGTTTTGGGGCTTTATTTGGCATGTCATACCTTTGAATTTTGTTGGTTTAGTAACCTCTTGAATGCTCCATATACTTGTAGTGTAAACCCTCTTCACTAGCTTGTATTGCATGCTATTTGAATCTAGAACTTTTTGGCCATACCTTAAACTGATTTTGTGCATGTTTTGGACTACCTTAGCTCTGTTTTTATGCCTCATGGTCGAATGATTCTTGCTATTCATGGTTGTAGTTCAATACTCTTGCCCAGCCTTGTGTTTTGGGGCCTATTGCATGCTTATGTTGAGGTGCTTCCATGTTTTAGGACCATTGTGCATCATATTTCAAAGCTTACATGTATGTTATATTCCCATGTTTTCCACTCTTTAAATGCGTTTGAGAGTCGTGATAGTTTGCCTCGTTTTTGGACCATTGCATGAGCTTCATTTCTGTGCATGTTGAGCCATCCTTTTAGGCCATTTTCCCACTATCTTTGACCTACCTAGGGTCTGTTTGGGGCTAGTTTTTCCATTTGTGCATTGCTTTGTGTACCTCTAGTGTAACGCACTTCACTAGTTTTGGTATTCGGGCCATCTAGCATGCATTGTGTGACATATTTGCATGATTCGGGACCATCTTGCATATCATTTCAGAGCTGAAAAATGTATGATTGAATGCCATGTTTCATCCCTTGCCATGCTTTGGTAGAGTGGCCTTTGATGCCTTAGGTTCGGTCCCTTGCATCGGGCATGTTTGCATGAGTGTTCCTACCTTTCATTCCATCATGTTTGGCCACTAATTTGGGTGTGGCTGAGGCTCACCCATCTTGGTTTAAGTCCATCTTGCATTGTGTATGCCATTCTAATCATAGCATTGCTCATGCCATGTAGTTCGTTGCATCGAGTATGCCATTTGATATTCACATTGTGTATGCTAATCATATGTTGTCATATTGTTGCAAAAGCTGTCTTGCATCGAGTATGCCATGTAGTTCATAGCATTGTGTATGCTAGTAGCATGTTTGCATGTCATTTTTTGCATGTTTTCATCATTTAGTCACATTGCATTTAGGTTGCATAATCTGAGTCATCATGCATGCCATGTATATTGCATTGTGTTTGAATAGGGTTTAGTCCAAACATGGGAAACAAGGGGCGTTTCATACTCCAAGTAATGCGTGCCTCGATTCTCGGTCACCGACATTCCAGATTACCCATGATGGAGTCTAGGCCTTGTTGTGTTTATGTGTGCATCCATTTCATATTGAGTCGTGCAATTCGACTCCAACCATCATGCATCGGGATGCGTGATTGGTAACGAGGATCGAGGACTACACTCCTAGAGCTTATGCAATGACGGGAGAGTGGTCATGCAAACATATGTTGAAAATACTTTGCCATGCCCTTTCTTGCTCTGTTGCCAAATCGAAACCGGTAGTAAAAGCGGTGGCGACCTTACGGAGCTTTATGCGGTGTTAGGGACGATTGCAAGCGAGGCAAATCGGGGCATCGCGATGGATTTTCCGGCAAGGCGGCCCGAGCATGCATGCATCCCTATTATTCGGAACAGAGCTGAGGCAGTCCGTTTTTATTTAAATTTGCATGCTAGCTTATTTATCTTAGTTAATTTGTTAATTAATTAGGGTTATATAATAATTAGCTGTAATTCGTTATTCTTTCGGTTATGTATTATTTATTCGGACCCTCCAAGAGAGGGCAATGTTGTAATAAGTGTGCGTGTGTGTAATGTATGTCTTCCAACCCCACGTCTTTCTCCCTTTTATTTACCAGCTTATGATGGTTAGTTTTAGGGCATGTTTCAATTAGCATACTTATGCTCGCATGTTTGCATTCATTCATCTATCTTGCATGTACCTGGCTCGGCGCATGATACTAACTGCATTGTATTTCAATTCCAAGTTGAATACATGTTATCTGTTGCATTTCATATGCCATGTTTAGAATAGCCGAGCCTATCTTAGTTGCATTTTGCATGTGTTGCATTAGCCATCTTAACATGAACTAGGATCATGCATTGATTACTAACTAGTTTCTGTTTTGGCTTGGAGTACTCGGTGAGTGTTTATGCTTTAGCATCCTTGCATGCGTGTGAGTGCTATATGACATACTTACCATGAGGCTATTTGCTTATGTGATATAACTACCTGAATGCCTGTGGGTGAAGGTTGGATTATCTGAATTGGAACAATTCATTGATTACGAGTTTTAAGCCCACTAGATAGTGGCAAATCACCATGTTTTTCTAAGCCCACTTGAGGGTGGCAAAAACCATACTTTAGCCTACTTGCGAGTAGCAAACCGTTTTCAAAATGAATATGCAATGCTTTGTTCCAACTTAGATAATCTAGTCTATACTTGAATGCTGTGCGCATCACATATTAATTCTAGGTTAATAACCGGAATAAAAGCACATGTGTTTTCAAAAACAAGATATCATGCTTAGTAGTGGCCGATCTTTGATCGGGAGAGCGGGGGTGCTCATAAAATGACCTTCCCCAATCGTAACCAAGTTCCCGAGCTGAGGCAACTTTGGTGATGACGAATACGTGGCCTTAAACACGAGTCAGGGTTTCCTAAATTCCCCCAAAATAAAATATTTAGGTGGCGACTCTGTATCTGGCAAAGCAGTCCATGTTTGGCACTTCTTTCTAAAATCTATTTTTCAAAAATGGTTTGCTGGATTTGAACTCTTTGAGGATTCATCGGTCTTGCATTGCACTCTGCGAGATTAGATACAGGACCGCGACATTGAGTCCTGAACTGTAGTAACCCCAAATGAACAAAACGAGATTCTTCCCGGGACGTTCGGGGACGTCTACACTGCACTTCCACTTTTGTCATTCTTTGAGTACTCTTGAGAGTTGTGCTCTTAGGACTCTTTGATAGGCCATTGCATTGTGCATGCTTGTATATGCTTTTGGTGCCTTCACTTTTGTGCCAAGGCTACTGATTTGGGCATGACTGGGGTCTACCCCTTTTGGTTTAAGTCCATTGAGCATTGTGTATGCCATGTGGTTCATCACATTGTGTATGCCATGTTGTATCATTGCATTTGTGTATGCCATGTTCATAGCATTGTGTATGTTAGTTGTTGTTCTTAGCATTGTGCATGCCATTAGCCTTGTTAGGTTTGTTCATATTGCATTGCATGTTTGCATGCTCTAGTTGTATTACAAGTTTGCATGCTTGAGTTGCATTGCGTATGCCATGCTTGTGTTGCATTGTGTCTAGAATAGGTGTTAGCCCAAACCACGAAATGAGGAACGCGTTTCATACTTGAAGTGATGAAACGTGCCTCGATTCCCGGTCACCAACGCTTTTGATCCTACATGATAGAGTTTTAGGCTTTATGTGTTTACTTGTGCATTCATTTTTACATTGAATTGCACATGTTGGATCTTTGGCCATCATGCATCGAGATGCGTGATTGATGGTCTTGGATCCTATTATGCCTCTCCCTTGATGTTTTGAGGTGATATGGAGCGGCGTAGTGCGTACATACCCTTGAGAGACCCTCCATTTTCTCTATTTTGTGCTCTGTTGCAACTTGGTGTCACAGCACACCAGTGGTCGACACCTCCTCATCCTTGGCTAGCAGTGTACCATCTTTGGCCGGCATGGTGGTCGGCAGCTGCTCCTTATGGCCGGCAGGCCACTGGTGCATTCCCCAGCCTGGTTTTGGTAAGATCTAGCAGCTAATTCCCAAGGACACCCTGCAGACAGAGCCTCTTGAGAGCAACCAGAAGGTGTTTCGAAGCAAGAAACCGAGTGCAAGCATGCACCCTTTTCTTCCTCAAGCAATTTGAGCGGCATTGTTTCTTGCTTATTCCAAGATGAATTTGTAATTAATTAATTAATTTGTTAATTAGTTAAGTGATGTAATAATTAGTTGTAGCTAGTTATTCAATTTGGTTGTGTAATAATTAATTAGCTTGTTAGTTAATTAGTTAGTTGGTTTGTATTATTCATTCGGACCCTCCGTCGAGAGGGCGAATTTTGTAATAAGTGTGCGTGCGTGTGTGAATGTCTTATAACCCCACGTCTTTCTCCCTTTTACTTAACCGCTTACGATGGTTAGTTTTAGGGCATATTTTGTTTAGCATACCTTATGCTTTGCATGCGTGCATCCATTCATTTGTCTTGCATGCACCGGGCTCGGTGCATCATACTAACCACATTGTACTTTCAATACATTACTTGAATACGTGTTCAACATCATGTTATCAAGTTGCATTTCATATGCCATCTTAGAATAGCTGAGCCTATTTCTAGTTACATTTTGCATGTATTGCGTTAGCCATCTTAACATGAACTAGGATCATGCATTGATTGCTAACTAGTTCTCTATTTTGGCTCGGAGTACACTGTGAGTGTTTACACTTTAGCATACTGCATGTCTGTTATTGATTGCCATGTATAGCATGCTTGCCACGAGGCTAACTGCTTAAGTGTTTAACTGCCTGAATGCCTATGGGTGAAGGTTGGATTACTTGAATTGGAACAATTCATTGGAATCCCCGATTTAGCTTACTTGCGAGTAGCAAACTTTAAACCATTTTCAAACAAACGGATATGCAATGCTTTGTTCCAAATTAAGCGATCTAGTCTATACTTGTATGCTGTGCGCATCATATAGTAATTCTAGGATTAATAATCGGAATAAGAACACATGTGTTTTCAAAAACAAGATATCATGCTTAGTACAGGCCGATCTTTGATCGGGCGAGCGGGGGTGCTCATTGCGTGACCTTTCCTTTTCGTACCCTAGTTCCTGAGCCGAGGCAACTATGGTGATGACGGACACGTGGCCTTAGGCACGAGTCAGGGTTTCCTAAATTCCCCCAAAATAAAATATTTAGGTGGTGACTCTGTATTTGGCAAAGTAGTCCATGTTTGGCACTTCTTTTATAAAATCAGTTTTCCAAAACGATTTGCCGGATTTGGACTCTTTGGTGATTTATCGATCTCGCATTGCACTTTGCGAGATTAGATTCAGAACCGTGACATTGAGTCCGAACTATAGTAGTAGTCCAATGAACAAAACGGATTTTGTGCCATTTCGCGTGCGAAGCTCGGGACGTTCGGGCGCATCTACAGTTTCTGGCGACTCTGCTGGAGATTTAGAGAACTTGACTCGAACTCATGTTATCTTGTTTTGATTACACTTATGTTTTTCTTTGCATTGCATGTGCATTGGTGCGCCTAGGACACCATGTTTGCCGTATGCTATTCCTGAACGGTTTGTCAGAGGCCCGCTTCGAGAAGCGTGCCATAAGGCTGACCGGTTGCGGGCTTTGCCATGGTGGGAACACAAACCTCATTTTTTATCGAGGCACCCTTTTGATCATTCGACCTAGTGCGTATTGGAATCCGTAGTGACTATTCCAAACTAGTACATGTTACTTACTCAATTGTAGGTTGTTTGAAACCGCTGTGTGCACAGTGAAAACCTAGCTCCTGACAAAATAGGATAGGGAAACCTTACCCCGCCATAGGGGTGTTTTGGCTCTCACTTGCTTGTTATGTGCTTTTAAAGTTGGCCTCTACAGGGGAATGCATGTATCAGTTTACAAGTCTCGGTATTAGGCCTGAGGGCATCAGTATTTTGGCGGAATCAGTTTTACTTGAGGGTATTAGTTTACAGGCAGAATTTTTGGCAGAATTCAGTATTGAGTACAGTCATTCAGCTATGTTCATGTCTGTATTGGTGAAATTGGGCTAAGATGCTGCCGGTTTTCTCTTTTGCTAGGTAGTCGTGGAACTATAGCTTCAGAAGGCTCCAATATCCCCCGAGTACATTGTATTTGTGCTAATAGACTTTGTCAGGTCAGAGATTCAGTTCAAGAGCAGCCGGTATTTTCCTTCGCTGAGGCAAGGTAGAGAAAGGCCAATCAAGGCTCACTAGTTCATTTAATCCATTAGTCACCAGTCACATCACCTCTATTGATTCGAGACTTCGTGATAGTAAAATTGAAGAAATTGTGGTCATGGCGTGACATTAAACGAGGAATCGCTATGCAGGGTGAGACCGATGTTGAAATGCAACGCTCGCCCAGGTCACCTGCCACACATCCAACCTTGGAACCCCAATTATTTCAAACCCATGAGCCCACCACTTTTGAGCTAATGGGAATGATCAACGATCTTTAGAGATCTGTGGCTGATCTAGCCTTCGGAATGTCAGCCCCGCCATCGATCACATCATATGCCGAAAATTTCATGCCAGAGGAGCCCCCGCTATTAGGGTGAATTGTAATTGAACTCAACCAACCTGAAGCCATCCCAAACTTGGACAATAACATGTCAACAACAACAGGGCTTCGCACTGATATAGCAACCCAAACTTTCGACCAAGCTAAGATGAGAGGTAAGAACAAGGTGAGGGCAGACACTGATCCCTATTAACAACTTCTGCAGGCTATTGAGGCTTTGAAAGTCGAGGGACTGAACAAACAGTAAGTGCTCACAGTTGCTGCAAAAACTGTGGATGACACTTTTGTCACTTTCGAGCGAGGGCAATTTGAGCCAAGGGAAAAATGGGGAGAAGGGCCGTCATACTAGAACTATTCCTTCCAACCCTAATTCTACAGCCGGGAAAGATCAGTAGACCAAGCCAGCACCTGCTGACCCCTTTGCTAGTGCATCCAGTAAAAATCCACAAACCTCAAAGTATTTACCCCGAGGTCGTAGGGTCTTCCATGCCCTCTATATGCCTTTGTCCAAGGCTCTTCAAATCCTTGCTGAAAAGGGGCATCTCAAACCCCTTGAGCCTCGACCTCTCCCTAGTCGTCTTCCACCTAGTCATGACGCTACCCAGTACTGTGCGTACCATCAACAAACTGGTCATAACACCGACAATTGCTTTCGTCTTCGCCACGAAGTACAGGGTTTGTTTGACAACGGGGTCGTCCTTCCACCAAGCTCAGCAAAGTCTATCATCCTTTGGATTAGTGAATCGGAGACGATATGATGTGATCAAGGGATAAACCACCTACAGGGCGGTGCTTAGTTTACTCGGATGTGGCGTATGGCACGCACTATTTTGAGCATTCTGAATGCTAGTTTTTGTACTTTCGACTCGGGTATTGATTAGTTCTGTTGTGTTGTATAGAGTCGATCTTTTTGTCTTGAGTCAATCAGTGCATCTTGTTGTATCGAGTCAATCCTGTTTTGTTAGAGTCAGGTGATTTCAGGGGTGTTACCTCGGATATCACTTGCTTGTTTTGTGTTTGTCTTTTCGCTTTCTTTTGGGTCTATTTCGGCCATGAAGCCAGTTGTGCCAACAGATCTGAATGAAACAGTAGTAATTTTCACACTCTTGTGTTTGCTCCTGCCTTGCGCCAGTTGTACCAGAAGTTTGAATGAAACATCAGTGCTTTTCACCTACTTTTCTGCGCCTTTAAATCATTGCATTGATCTAAGCTTTTCAAAACTTTTTGAGCACTGTGATGAAAACAAAGTGGAAAGAATTCCTCAGGTTTTGCAAAATTTGACCAATTGAGAGAAAGAGAGGCATGCTAAGCCCATTAATGAATGAGATCATGTTTGTTAACGTGAGTACTGAGAAAGATCCTGACTTGATGCAGATTGGTTCTACACTGTCTTCAGCGCGAGCGATTTGTCGCTTTCTTAAAAGATTTCAAAAAAATGTTTTGCGCAGTCCTGCGAAAACCTGTGTGGAATCGCTCTTGAGATTGTGCAGCCTAGGATCGCTCTCAGCCTCGAGACTCAACCCCTTTGCTTTCAAACCTTGGACTTGGATTCAGAATGTTCAACGGTCAACCACAATGTGAGGCATATATGGCCAAAGTTGAAGCAACCCTTAAACTAGGGACAAGAAAGTCAGATCAAGAAGGTCAGACGTCGTCAAAAGAAGCTTGCAAAGCTAGATCAGAAGCACCCCTCGAGCTAGGGGCAAAGATGTCAGATGTGCTCGAAGAGTAAAAAATAAGGATGTTTCTCAAACTAACGAAGATCGGCAAGAATGCCAAATCCCAGAAGGAAGGAAAGAAGAAAGTATTGCTGAAGGACAACCGAGTTCCTATCCACAACACTAGGGGCAAATTCAGCCCCCGTTGGATGGACTCCTACATCATCATCGAACAACAGCCACTCTCCTGGATTCAGATGGCTTCAAGATCTCAAAACCATTTAACATGGACAAAGCTACACTTTTACCCTTGAGAGGCTCGCTGGGTCGAAAACCCGGAAGGGCAACCCAAGCAAAAGTTAAAGCAAGAAAAAGAAAAAAAATGAAAAAAAAAAGAACAAAAAGAAAAAAAAATGAAAAGAAAAGAAAAAATGCGAAGAGAAATGAAAAGAAAATGAAAAGAAGAAAAGAAAAGAATGAAAAGAAAAGAAAAACAAAGGTCGCAAGGTTGAAAACCCGGAAGGGCGGCCTTGGCAAAAGTTAGAGCGCAAAAGGAGAGGTTAAATACACGAGTGTACCTTAACCGGAACTACGTAAGGCTTGATTCCCATGTTTGGAATACGTAGGCAACTTCATTCTGAAGTCTAGCCATAAACACTTCCAAATTGATTGTGTCCATGTAACGGTTCTGATCATCTTTGTCTT
Organism: Camellia lanceoleosa; assembly: GCA_025200525.1. NCBI lineage: Eukaryota > Viridiplantae > Streptophyta > Magnoliopsida > Ericales > Theaceae > Camellia > Camellia lanceoleosa. Next base: position 22,260,809 of record CM045758.1, read on the forward strand.
CTCTGTATCCGAGAGTTCGGTTACTTTGAGAACTGGTTACAGTGTGCTGCGGTACTATTCAAACAAGGGGCAACTTGCTGTTGTCGTGAGTTGCCATTCAAACAAGGGGCAATTTTCCTTCGGATCTGAGATTGTGCATCTCAAGAGTAAGTTCCATGCTCGTTGAGCGGTGGCCGTTTGCAAAAACAATTTTTGAGAATTTTTACTAAGGTTGACTAATTCTCTCGAAAACTATTCCATCTTTCCAAAACTGGACCATTTCTTGGACCCAAAAAAGGAAAATTTTTAGTGCTCACAGCCTAACTTGCATGATTTTAAATCAAAAAGTCGAACAAGTATGTTAATCTAACTCTCATATTGGTCAAAATTGTTTTAGTAGAAAGCAAAAACAAAAAATGGTCAAAATAATGAACTAGGGGCACAGTTGAGTCAGGTGTTCTGCCTTTTCCCCATCGTCAACCAACTCGCCAGAAAAGGCACCTTGTTCGCCAGAAAGGGCATTGCTGAAGCTAACAGCAAAATGCCGAAAGCTATCTCATCCTCTGAGCAATGAGGTATCAAGCCAAGTGCGAAGCACGAGCTAGAATGGATCTAGATATTCCACTCCCTCATCTGGACAGATTTGATCACATCCAAACTGGCCAAGGGCATCGTCAACTAATGTCAATTGTAGATCTGCTGCGCATCTGGTCGCACTGCAATCCCTCTGTGGGGGAAGTTCACTGTTGTGAGTAGAAGAGGAAGAATCTAGCAGAATGCTAGGGGTAAGAGCTCGCAACCTCATGTTTATCCATTAATCACCCAGGGAAGGGATAAAAAATGAGAGATTGAAGAATAGAGAGATGTGCGCTGAGAGAAAAAGTAGAAAAGGGCTTTTTTTCAGAAAAATAGAGCCTGAGGGCCGAGTGATGTAAGAATCACAAATGAGAAAGGGTGGGAAACAAAACCCAGAGAAATAGGCTCCCTATGCACGTCTGCATGTCGTGTCTTTTTGTTTTGTTTCGATTCTTGTTTTGAGTCGTTTTGAGTGTTTCTAGATGTGAGTTGTTTGCCTTTTGTTTTTCTTTGTTGAGTCGTAGTGCGCTATGGTCAATTGTAGGCTCAATACCCAGTTGGGAATTCGTTTCTCAATTTCAATCTCAAAAAAATTGTTTTGTGCTCAGAGCGCTGTGCCATTCTCCACATTTGTGCAAAACAGAATTTGTTCTTTTATAAAACTGCAGCATTCATCCTAGGTTATGTGAGAATAGTAGAACTAGGACCTATCTGAAGCTATGCAAGTTCCGGGCTGCGAAGCAAAAGAAAAGAGGGAAAACTTGGAGCATCCGAGTTTGTTTCAACTTTTGCATGTTCCGTTTTCACATCCTGTCTATTTAGATTGAACTCTCTGTTCAGAATTCACCGTGTGCAGAATAAACTGAGTACTGTGTTATGAGCCGTGTGTTCAGAATTCGCCGTGTGCAGAATAAACTGAGTACTTTGTTAGGAGCCGTGTGTTCAGAATGAGCAGTGTGTTCAGAATTCACTGTGTGCAGAATAAACTGAGTACTGTGTTATGAGTCGTGTGTTCAGAATGAGCAGTGTGTTCAGAATTCGCCGTGTGCAGAATAAATTGAGTATTGTGCTATGAGCTATGTGTTCAGAATGAGTAGTATGTTGTACGAGCTGCGTGTTCAAAGTTAACCGAATACTGCGTTGACTGTGTGGACGTGCCTCGAGGACTCTCGAGAAAATCTCATTTTGTTCTCTAGCTACCACAGTTCGGACTCAATGTCACGGTTCTGAATCTAATCTCGCAAAGTGTGATGCAAGACCGATAAAACACCAAAGAGTCCAAATCCGGCAAATCGTTTTGGAAAACTGATTTTTAATAAAGAAGTGCCAAACATAGACTGCTTTGCCAGATACAGAGTCGCCACCTAAATATTTTGTTTTTGGAGAAATTTAGGAAATCCTGACTCGTTACCTAAGGCCACGTGTCCGTCATCACCAAAGTTGCCGCGGCTCGGGAACTTGGGTACGATTGGAGAAGGTCATGCAATGAGCACCTCCGCTCGCCCGATCAAAGATCGGCCTGTACTAAACATGATATCTTGTTTTTGAAAACACATGCGTTCTTATTCCAGTTAATTAGCTAGAATTACTATGTGATGCGCACAACACACAAGTATAGACTAGATCACCTAATTTGGAACAAAGCATTGCACATCCGTTCGTTTGGAAAATGGTTTGAAGTTTGCTACTCGCAAGTAGGCTAAAATACGGATTCCAATGAATCGTTCCAATTCAAGTAATCCAACCTTCACCCACAGGCATTCAGGCAGTTATATCACATAAGCAGTTAGCCTCATGGAAAGCATGCTTTCATGGCAACATTAACACACATGCAGTATGCTAAAGCGTAAACACTCACAGTGTACTCCGAGCCAAAACAAAGAACTAGTTAGAAATCAATGCGTGATCCTAGTTCATGTTAAGATGGCTAATGCAACACATGCGAAAATGCGACTAAAATAAGCTCGGCTATTCTAGAATGGCATATGAAATGCAACTTTGATACATGTATTCAAATAGGAATTGAAATACAATGCAGTTAGTATGATACACCGAGCCCAATGCATACAAGACAGATGAATGGATGCATGCATGCGAAGCATAAGGTATGCTAAACGAAATATGCCCTAAAACTAACCATCATAAGCGGTTAAGTAAAAGGGAGAAAGAAATGGAGGTTGGAAGACATGCATCACACGCACGCATGCTTATTACAACAATACGCCCTCTCGAAAGAGGGACCGAATAAGGAGCTAACTAACTAATCTAAGCTAATTAAACTAATTATTACAAAATAAATTAATTAACTAATCCTAGTTAACTAATTATTACCAAACAAATTGAATAGCTAACGCATTAACTAATTAAAGTACAAACCAAAGCAAAAGCAAGCTATCTAAGCATGGCGACTTAAGGAAAGCTTGAAATCGGGGAGCCTCAGAGGGAGAGGAATGCATGCAAGCCCGGTCGCCTCGTTCGGAAATCTAATGCGATGCCCTGATTTACCTCTGTTTTCATCTGTTCTCAAGAACTTGCACTAAGCTCCAGAAAGCTGAAACTTCACCTTGGGAGTCCTGTGGGAGGGTGGCCGACCACTTTTGGTCTCTCCAGACACCTGCCGACCACTTTTGGTTGTTGAAAAACCAGAAAAGTGGTCAGCCAGTTGTTGCTGCTGAACTACAATTGGCTGCAACAGAGAGCAAGAAAGGGCATGGCAATATATTTGCAAGATATGTGTGCACAACCACCCCTCCCTATCATGTCATGAACTCAAGGGGGTGTGGTTCTCGACCCTCAGGCCACCAATTGCGCATTTCAATGCGTAATGGCCGAGAGGCCAAGTTGCACAATTCAATATGAAATGCATGCACATGTAAACACATAAAGCCTAGAACTCTATCATGTGTGATCAAGAGCGTCGGCGACTGGGAATTAAGGCACGTTTCATCACTTTAAGTATGAAACGCCCCTCGTTTCCCGTGTTTGGACTAACACCTATTCCCAAACACATGCAACAAGAAACATGGCATGCACAATGCAAGGGACAAGCATGCAACAACATGTAATGCAACATGATCAAACTACCAAGGCAAATGGCATGCAAACAATGCTAACACATGCATGCACAATGCAATGTTACAAGGGCAACTTAGCAATGTTATGGACATACATGCTCAATGCAAGGGACAACTAGGCATGCACAATGCAAAGGACCACATGGCATGCACAATGCAATGTAAGATGGCATACTTAATGCAATGAAACAATATGGCATACTCAATGCAATATACATGGCATACACAATACAAATGTCAATTAGCATGCACAATGCAATAATGTAACCTAAGCATACACAATGCAAAGTATAAGGCATACACAATGCGATAAGCATGGCATACACAATGCGATGTAATACAAGCATGCAAACAACATGAAACAAACATACTCAATGGACTTAAACCAAAAAAATAGACCTCAGTCATGCCCAAATCAGTGGCCATTGGTGATAAAATTAAGGCACAAAAGGCAAGGTATGCATGCACAATGCATTGGCCATTCAACTAGGCCCAAGAGCACAACCCTCAAGAAGGCTCGAAGAGTGACAAATGTGCAAGTGTGACAGCACTAAGTGCACTGAAATAAGGTAAGAAATGATGCCAAATCATTCAAACAACGCAAGTATGGCATGCTAGGGTCCTTAAAGCATGAAGCTAGTAAAGAGGACTACAAAGGAGGCATGCAATACATGGCACAAATGCATGAACTAAGCATGGACAGAGCTTAATTAGGTCAAAACAAGGACCTAAACATGCTGAGATGGGGGCTCAAATACCTAGGCATGCAAGCATACAAGCTAAGGCATAAACTAAGCAACAATGCACAACACTCAAAGGCACTGAAAGCATGATTGAGGTAGGAATATGGCAATGCTAAATGCTCTGAAATGTCATGTTAGGTGATGCCAAATCATGTGCACAACACAAATGAAGCATGCAATGGTGCTCAAAGCTTAAGGCAAGCAAGAGCATTTGTACTACAAGTATACAAAACATGAAGCATGTGACTAAGGTAATCCAAAATAGTCCTAGAACATGTTAAAATGAGTCTAAAACATGCATGAAATGAAGCCAAAACATGCTAGCATGGAGGGCATAAGGCATGATGCATACAAGGCATGATGCATACAAGGCAAATAAGGTGGATTACACTACACCTATTAGGACCAAGCATGGAATGACTTAAAAAATAAAAATCAGAGTTAGATCATGGCATAATAACCCCAAAAACACTTGAAATGATGGCTGCAAGCTAAGGCATGAAGGCATACATAATGGTTCATGTTAAGGCATAAAGGGGCAAACCCTCCAACGCATTGAATGAGTGACAAATGTGAATGTATGGCCATGAAACATGGACTGAAATCACACAACAAGTGATGCCAAATCACTGAAATAGGCCAAGCAATGCATGCTAAAGGATTCAATACACAAGGCTAACAAGCTAGATTGAACCAAGGCCATACAAAGCAAGTCATGCATGACCAAAACAACCAAAATTAGACCTTAGACATGATAAAACATGAACAAAGTCTTCTTAGAGCTAAGCCAAAAGCATGTTAAATGACATGTCAAGGCATGATGCATGTTAGGCTATGTCATGGCATTACACTACAAGTGCATGAGGCATGCAAGGGCCAACCAAACCAAACCAAAATAGAGTCATGACATGGCAAAAAATACCAAAAACATACTAAAATGGAAAGAAAACAAGCTAGAATGGCATGCTACTTCATGAGGCCTACAAAGCTAGTTTGTGTGATTTACACTAAAAGTGTATTAACCATGCATGGGGTGACCAAACTAAGCAAAAAAAGTGGTATACCTCAGCAAAATAACCACAAATACAAGCTAAGATATGGCCAACACAAACTTAACAAAGGTGCTCAAACATGAGGCATATGAAGCAAGTAAACAAGACACAAGGAGAGGGGATGACCCTCTCCTATTTAGGACACCAAAACCACCTTTCTACCACTGGAAATCCTCTGAATTTGGTGGTAGAAAAATCATCTAAGGGTTCAACAAGAGCCTAAAGGGATGGCTCAAAATAAGGCCTAACAAGGCCTAAGAGGGGGTAAATCACCCAAAAAAAAAAAGTGACCTAAAACAACTATTTTAAGCACTTAAAAATGGAACTTTTTCAGTTATAAGTTAAGCTCAAAATAGCATGCAAATAGACTCAAAAGCTTAAGCAAGAATGGGGGTTTTAAAAGTCAAAGACTCACCCTTGAAGACCTTATTTACTACTGCAACTCCAGCAAGTTCTTTGAGCTTAAATCAGTCCAAGAACACCAAAACAACTCTTTAGCACCTCAGCTACCCAAGGATGGTGTTTGTGTGTTAAACTAAGACAAATCTATACTTTTGAAGCACAAAAATGAAGAACCAAGCAAGATAGATACAAAACTATATGTATCTCTCTAAGGGAAATTTTCTAAACCTAGAGGAGGGAGTAGGAGCCTCCCTCTTATAGAAGACAAAAGGAAAAGCTTCTCCAAGAACCTAAGCCTCAAACCAATCCCTCCACACACGTGTATGGAGGATGGTTCAAATGCCCTCCAGCTGTGCTAGCTAGCCCAAAATATCTCCAAAAAGGTGCCAAAAAGTAGCCGACCACTTCAAGTGGTTAGCCTGCTACTTAAAGTGGTCGGCCGACCACTTCAAGTGGTCTTCCAAGACAACAACTGGTCGGCCATGGTGGGAGAAGGTCCAGGGCATGAAAGCAATGCAATGGTGTGGTGGCCGATCAGAAAATGTGGCCCAAAGACCAAGCAAGCTAGTTATCCGACCAGAAAACTGGCTGGCAGAAGGAAAAGTGGTCTCCAAGGAGAAAAAGTGGCCTCCCACCCTTGTACCACCTTCCAAACAAGGAAAACAAGGTTTGTTCCAAAAACAAACCAAAGCGGATGCAAGACGAGAGATCGGGGAGCAAAGCACGCGGTCAAAATCGCCGAAAACTAGCTGACGAGAACCAAAAGTGGTATGCAACCACAAAAGTGGTCTTCCGGACCATAGTGTTCCTCTAGCGAGGCAACAAGGTGTGGCGCAAAATCACGCCAAACGAAGAGCGTTAAGCGGTCCCGAGACGAGGCGCGTGGCCAAAGGCTCCAAAAATCGAAAACTAGTCTCCAAACGAAAAAGTGGTCTATGACCACAAAAAGTGATGGTCTACAAGACCTCTCCCTCCCTCCGGGAAGAGAAACAAAGATTCGGTCCACAAACCGAGCCGAAGCACAAAGAGTTCAGAGGCCCAAGGGCAAGGCTCTCAGCCAAAACTCTGGAGACTCGAAACAAGCACAACATGCACCATCACCAAGCGCTCAATTGATGACACCTGAGTCTTAAGGTCGATCAAAAATGGGGTGTCTACAGACTGTTTCAACGCCAGAATGGCAATCAGAAGTGCTCTCCATGAGTACCGTTCCCCACCAGGGTTACCTTGGTTGTGTTTGCGATGAGTTCCTAGGAGATCAACTGCGATGGTGGAAACTAGAGTTCGAATGGCTAATGACTAGAACACAAAGGTTTGGAATTTTCGAGACTAAAGTCTGGTTTGAATACCCAAGGGTGTATCCCCGGCTTGAAATTTGTATGGAAGCCCCATTGGTTAAGGTAGCGGGTTTGCATCTCGATTCTGGATACTGAGCCAACCTAGTCTGTCACCTCGTTGGAGAATAAGGAAAGTTATGAGTATGATCAGGAAGAAAAGCGGCATCTGTGGTTTCCCCAGCAGATGTTGCTTCTTGTCAGCATTTCAGAACCTTTGTACTATGAGTTGAGGGTAAGAGTTCGAAGAACACAAGGGGAGATCTTCGTTAGAGTAGAACGGTTCTCCACCCCCTCACCCCGTGAGGTGCTTTCTAAAGCGTCGCTTTGTCTGTTTAATGCATTCCTTTAGTATCATGCATTGTATTGCATTCTATCTGTCGAGTTTCTTTCTCACTTATACACTGTATTGTATGTACGGTTCATTTGGAGAAGTTCCGGTCCAGTTTGATTGATACCTTCCTCCTCTTGCGTTTAGTGCGTGTTTGGATACCTTTCTCCTCTCGCGTTTGACACGTGTTTGGATGACTGCGCTTTCTTGCACAGTCCTTTCTTCTCTTACGTGTGATACGCTGAGAAGTTTATCTTTCCTCTCTCGCGTGTGATACGCTGAGAGATTTTCATTTTCTTCTCTTACGTGTGTTACGCTGAGAAGTTTACCTTTCCTCTCTCGCGTGTGATACGCTGAGAGGCTTTCCCTTTCCTTTCTTGCGTGTGATACGCTGAGAGGTTTACCTTTCTTCTCTTGCTTGTGATATGCTGAGAATTGTACCTTCTCTCTCGCGCGCGTGGTACGCTAAGAGGTGTGCCTTTTTCTCTTGTTGCATTGTTATGCACACTCTTTCTTCCGAGAAACACAGGGATATATCCCTATGTTTCTCTTTCTTTCAGGAAACACGAGGATACGTCCCTATGTTTCTCTTTCCTTTGGGAAACACAAGGATACGTCCCTATGTTTCCCTTTCCTTTCTGAAACACGGGGATACGTCCCTATGTTTCTCTTCCCTTTGGGAAACACGGGGATATGTCCCTATGTTTCTCTTTTTGTTCCTTCCTCACACGATTTCAGCGTGTTTGGAATTGTTTACCTCTTCTTACGATTTCAGCATGGTTAGAGTTTGTTCCTTCCTCACACGATTTAAGTGTGTTTGGAATTGTTTACCTCTTCTCACGATTTCCGCGTGGTTAGAGTTTGTTTCTTTCTCACACGATTTCAGTGTGTTTGGAATTGTTTACCTCTTCTCACGATTTCAGCGTAGTTAGAGTTTGTTCCTTCTTCTCACGATTTCAGCGTAGTTAGAGTTTGTTCCTTCCTCACATGATTTCAGCGTGTTTGGAATTGTTTACCTCTTCTCACGATTTCAGCGTGGTTAGAGTTTGTTCCTTCCTCACATGATTTCAGCGTGTTTGGAATTGTTTACCTCTTCTCGCGATTTCAGCGTGGTTAGAGTTTGTTCCTTCTTCACACGATTTCAGCGTGTTTGGAATTGTTTACCTCTTCTCACGATTTCAGCGTGGTTAGAGTTTGTTCCTTCCTCACACGATTTGGCGTGTTTGGAATTTATCTCATTGCGTTGTATATGCGCTGATTGTTTGTTTTTCCTCTTCTCATGATTCCAGCGTGGTTGGAGTTTGTCACCTGCACCTATTAGTGCATTGTTCGCACTATTTTGCACTCCTCACCTGCACCTGGTAGTCCATTGTTCGCACGATTTTGCGCACCTCACCTGCACCTGTTAGTGCATTGTTTGCGCTATTTGTGCATTGCGCTATCTTGCGTACCACACTGTTTTGTGCATTACATAGTATCATTCGCTATCTTGTGCACCTACATGCACTTGTTAGTGCATTGCATTATTATGTGCACTTCCGTTACTTCATTTGTTATGCACTTCTTTAACTTCTGTTATTCGCATGTTTCACTTCTATTTATTCGCACTTCATCTACTTGCGTTGTCACGCATGTTTTACTAACATTGTTATGCACTTTTCACTTGCGTTATCACGCACTTTTCACTGCATTGTTATGCATCACATTTAGGTTGCATTGTCTTGCATCCCTTTCGCGTTGTTATCGTCATACTTAGGTTGCATTGTCTTGCATTCATTTCCACATTGTTATCGTCACACTTAGGTTGCATTGTCTTGCATCCCTTCCGCATTGTTATCGTCACCCTTAGGTTGTGTTGTCTTGCACCCTTCCACCGCGTTGTCTTGCACACTTAGGTTGCATTGTCATGCACCCCTCCGCTTGCGTTATCACGCACTTTTCACTTGCATTGTTATGCATCACATTTAGGTTGTATTGTCTTGCATCCCTTTCCGCATTGTTGTCGTCATACTTAGGTTGCATTATCTTGCCTCCCTTTCGCATTGTTGCGTCACACTTAGGTTGCATTGTTTTGCACCCTTCCGCGTGTTATCGTCACCCATAGGTTGCGTTGTCTTGCACCCTTCTACGGCGTTGTCTCACACTTAGGTTGCATTGTCATGCACCTCCACTAACGTTATCACGCATTTTTCACCATTGTTATCGTCACACTTAGGTTGCATTGTCTTGCATCCCTTTCCGCATGTTATGTGTCACACTTAGGTTTCATTGTCTTGCATCCCTTACGCATTGTTATCGTCACCTTAGGTTATGTTATCTTGCACCCTTCCACCCGCGTTGTCTCGCACACTTAGGTTGCATTGTCATGCACCCTTCCACTTGCGTTGTCACGCACTTTTCACTTGCATTGTTATGCATGTTTCTAACGATGTTGTACATGTTAACTTTTCTTCTTTTACAGGCACGATATTGTATGTACGGTTCATTTGAAGCTAACGCGTCTAGGTGAACGAGAACCATCTTGCCTTGTCAAAAGGGTTGGTTGTCTATGGGCTTTGACATTCACTCCCATCACTTTGTGACTTTCGAGTTCTATCAAAGAGGGACAACTGTAGACACCCCAATTTTGACCATCCTTAAGACTTGGTTGTGCTTGCAGGTACGTCCAGCCGCAAGTTCGATTGCTCGTCGGGTACTCGACTTTCGCGGCGGAACGTCACAGGTTTGAGTTTTCCAAACCCTTTTTGGACCATGTGTTGGCCCTTTCTGCATGCTTCTTGGAAGGCATTGCCGACCACCTTTTGGCCCTGCCGGCCATGATTTTGTACCTGCCTGCTACTAATGATGCTTGCCGACCATCAGGGAGCCACTGGCAGCCATAGCGATGGTGCCAGAACCCTTTGTCTCGGCCAGATTTCACGCTGATCTTTTGAGGCGGTGGTTTTCACTCATCTCTCCTCCATACACGTGTATGGACGGATGAGGCTCTTTCCAAGCTTGTTTAACAAGCTTTACATTGCCTCTCTTCTATATAAGGAGAGGCTCCTCCTCTATTTAAGAGGTTCAGAAAAATTGGCTTTGAGTTATAGATATAGTTTTGTATCTATCTTGCCTTAGTTCTCCATTTTTGTGCCTTAAAGTGTGGTTTTGTCTCACTTTTGTACACAAACACATACTCAAACACCTTGCTTGTTTAGCTGAGGCTTCTTAAGGTTGTTTTTGGTGTTCTTGGGCTGGTTTGAGCTCAAAGAGGCTGGTGGAGTTGCAGTGGTAAAGAAGGTCATCAAGGGTGAGTCTTTAACCTTTAGATCCCCATTTTTGTAAGCTTTTAGCCCTTCTTGTATATGTTTTTAAGCAACTCTTAACTTCGTTTTTGCATGCTTGAGAAGTTTGTTTAAGGTCACTTTTTCATTTGGGGTGATCTCTCCCCCTCTTAGGCCTTGTTAGGCCTTCTTTTGAAACCATCCTTTAGGCTCATATTGAAGCCTTTGCATGACCTTTCTACCCTTGAAATCTAGAGGATTTTCGATTGGTGGAGAAAATGGTTTTGAGTCCTAAATAGGAGAGGTCATCTCCTCTCCTTATATTGTGTTTACTAGCTTCATATGCCTCATGTTTGAGCACCTTTGTTAGGCTTGTGTTGGCCACATCTTAGCTAGTGTTTGTGGTTATTTCTTTGAGGCATGTCACTATTTTTTACTTGCTTTGGTCACACCATGCATAGTTTATACACTTGTAGTGTAAATTTCATAAACTAGTCTTGTATGCTTCATGAAGTAGCATGTCATTCTAGCTTATGTTGAGTCCATTTGATGGGTTTTGGTGATGTTTTCCATGTCATACCTCTGTTAGGATTTGGTTTGGCCACCTCTTGCATGCTCCATGCACTTGTAGTGCAATCCCATGAATTAGCCTGACATCCATCATGCTTTAACATGTCATTTTAGCATGCTTTTGGCTTAGCTCTGAGAAGATTTTGTTCATGTTTTATCATGTTTAAGGTCTAATTTTGGTTGTTTGGCCATGCGACTTGATTTGTATAGCCATGGTTCAATCTAACTTGTTAGCTTTATGCACCAAGTCCACTAGCATGCTTTACTTAGCCTATTTGAGTGATTTGGCATCACTTGTTATGTGATTTCAGTCCATGTTTCATGGTCATGCACTTGCATCTATCACTTATTCAATGCGTTGGAGGGTTTCCCATTTATGCCTTAACATGAACCATTGTGTATGCCTCCATGCCTTAGCTTGCGAGCCATTCTTTCATTGTGTTTTAGGGGTTATCTCGCCATGATATAACTCTAATTTTTGTTGGATAAGTCATCCCATGCTTGGTCTTAATAGGTGTAGTGTAATCCACCTTATTTGCCTTGTATGCATCATGCCTTATGCCCCTCATGCTAGCTTGTTTTGGATTTCTTTCACGCATGTTTTAGACTCATTTTGATATGTTCTAGGACTCTTTTGGGTTGCCTAGGTCACATGCTTAATGCTTCGTATAGCTATAGTGCAATTGGCTTTGCTAGCTTTGTGTTTTGGTTGACTCGTGCATACTATCTTTGAGCTATTTAGATGATTTGGCATCATTTACTATGACATTTTAGAGCTTATAACATTGTCATGTTCTCACTTCATTCACTCTTCAAGTGTTTTCGAGTGTTGTGCATTGTTGCCTAGTTTATGGCTTAGCTTGTATGCTTGCATGCCTATGTCTTTCGACTTCATCTTAGCATGTTTTGGTCTTTGTTAAGACCTACTTGAGCTCTTTCCATGCTTAGTTCATGCACTATTTGACATATATTGCATGCCCCTTTGTATTCCTCTTTACTAGCTTTAATGCTAGGACCATTGCATGCTTTACTTGTGTTGATTAAATGATTTGGCATCATTTCTTACCTCATTCCAGTGCACTTAGTGTTGCTACACTTCCACTTTGTCACTCTTTGAGTACTCTCGAGAGTTGTGCTCTTAGGCCTCTTTGATAGGCCATTGCATTGTGCATGCTTGTATATGCTTTTGGTGCCTTCACTTTTGTGCCATAGCTCTTGATTTGGGCATGATTGAGGTCTACCCCTTTTGGTTTAAGTCCATTGAGTATTGTGTATGCCATGTAGTTCATCACATTATGTATGCCATGTTGTATCATTGCATTTGTGTATGTCATGTTCATAGCATTGTGTATGTTAGTTGTTCTTAGCATTGTGATGCCATTAGCCTTGTTAGGTTTGTTCATATTGCATTGCATGTTTTCATGCTTGAGTTACATTGCGTATGCCATGCTTGTGTTGCATTGTGTTTGGAATAGGTGTTAGCCCAAACACAGGAAATGAGGAACGTTTCATACTTGAAGTGATGAAATGTGCCTCGATTCCCCGTAGAAGCAGCTCTTGATCCTACATGATAGAGTTTTTAGGCTTTATGTGTTTACTTGTGCATTCATTTTTTACATTGAATTGCACATGTTGGATCTTTGGCCATCATGCATCGAGATGCATGATTGATAGTCATGGATCCGATTATGCCTCTCCCTTGATGTTTTGAGGTGATATGGAGCAGTAGTGCGTACATACCCTTGCGAGACCCTCCATTTTCTCTATTTTGTGCTTTCTCAGCTTGGCGTCCTGACACACGATGGTGGCGACTTCTCATTGTTGGCTGGCACCCCTTCATCCTTGGCTGGGTAGTGTACCATCTTTGGCCGGCATGGTGGTCGTGACTACTCGCATGGCGGCGAGCCTTTGGTGCATTCTGACTGGTTTTGGTAAGATCCGGCTAATTCCCAAGGACACCCTGCAGACATAGCCTCTTGAGAGCAACCGGAAGGTGTTTCAAGGCGAGAAACCGAGTGCGAGCATGAACAATTTTCTTCCTCAAACAGAGCTGGAGCAGCAATGTTTACTGCTTTTCTTATTCAGTCAGCATGAATTTGTAATTAATTAATTAATTTGTTAATTAGTTAAGTGATGTAATAATTAGTTGTAGCTAGTTATTCAATTTGGTTGTGTAATAATTAATTAGTTTGTTAGTTAATTAGTTAGTTGGTTTGTATTATTCATTCGGACCATCTGTCGAGAGGGCGAATTTTGTAATAAGTGTGCGTGCGAGTGTGAATGTCTTCTAACCCCACGTCTTTCTTCCTTTTACTTAACCACTTACGATGGTTAGTTTTAGGACATGTTTTGTTTAGCATACCTTATGCTTTGCATGCATGCATCCATTCATCTGTCTTGCATGTGCGGAGCTCGGCGTATTATACTAACCACATTGTACTTTCAATACATTACTTGAATACATGTTCAATAACATGTTATCAAGTTGCATTTCATATGCCATCTTAGAATAGTGAGCCTATTTCTAGTTACATTTAGCATGTGTTGTATTAGCCATCTTAACATGAACTAGGATCATACATTGATTACTAACTAGTTTTCTATTTTTGGCTCGAGTACTTTGTGAGTGTTTCTGCGCTTTAGCATCTTGCATGTGTGTTATTGATTGCCATGTATAGCATGCTTGCCATGAGGCTAGCCTTAAGTGTTTAATTGCTGAATGCTTGTGGGTGAAGGTTGGATTACTTGAATTGGAACAATTCATTGGAATCTCCGATTTAGCCTACTTGCGAGTAAAAAACTTTAAATCATTTTCAAACAAACGGATATGCAATGTTTTGTTCCAAATTAGGCGATCTAGTCTATACTTGTATGTTCTTGGCATCACATAGTAATTCTAGGTTTAATAATGGGAAGAAAAAAAACATGTGTTTTCAAAAACAAAATATCATGCTTAGTACAGGCCGATCTTTGATCGGGCGAGCAGGGGTGCTCATTGCATGACCTTCGTCTCTTGTACCCAAGTTCTAGAGCTGAGGCAACTTTGGTGATAGCGGACACATGGCCTTAGGCACGAGTCGGATTTCCTAAGTTCTCCCAAAATAAAATATTTAGGTGGCGACTCAGATCCGGCAAAGATCCATGTTTGGCACTTCTTTATAAAAATCGAGTTTTCCAAAGCGATTTGGGATTTAGACTCTTTGGTGATTTATCAGTCTCGCATTGCACTTTGCAGAGATTAGATTCGAACCATGACATTGAGTCCGAACTATAGTAGTAGTCGATGAACAAAAGCGGATTTCGTGCCATTTTGGCGAGCTTGGGCGTTGAGCGCATCTACACTAGGCCACCTTCAAATTTTCGTGCTTTTTGTGTCGATACCCACCATATGTGGAGCAAACCGTGCCGGTTCGGTGAATTTGGTTTGATACTTTTCGAACATCCTTCCCTATTTAAGTTAAAACTTAAGCAGTTTCGATCCACTGGCTGTTGGGAAAAATCTTTATCATAAAAGACCGCATTAATCTGTGCCCATGTCATATTCCCATTGCCACTTCGAATCAGTAACCACCACCTTTGGGCTTCATCCTTCAGAGTATAGGTGGCTAGGAGGACTTTTTGGAGTTTAGAACAAGGAAACACTTCATATAGCTTTTCCATTTCAAGTAACCACGTCTCCCCTTTCAACGGTTCAATTCCACCATAGAATATCGGCGGTTTCATTTTCATGAATTTCTGTGTCAAGTTGATGATATCATTATTATCTGCTTCGGCTTGTGCTGACGGAGGTGGAGGGGGTAAAGGTTGTTGTCATTGCTATTGTGACAAAGTTTCAGTTAATGCTGCAAGCATTTGTTCCATTCGGCCCATGCGAGCCTCTGAAGATTCATTTACACTCCTCCCTTGCATTCTCCATGTTACTATAGGGACATCAAACGATAATAAACATAGGCATAATCTTATTTGTTTCTTTCAATTCATTTGCTCACATTTGCATACATTAAGTTTCTATATTCATTTGGATTACCACACACTCACACATGCAGATGAAATGTCCTTAACTCTTACTAGGACATCCTAAGCTCATATGGACCTGTGTATGCGGTAGAACACGTGCTCTGATACTGTCACGACCCAAACCTTGTGGGTTTGGCATCAATGCTTAAACCCGATGTCCGTGGATTACCAAAGGCCTCTTAAAAAGATAAGCACATAATAAAGGTTGCGGAAGCAATTATACAAAATAGACAAGGTCCAATGAGCAGTGATAACATACATGTGACATGATATTTCAAAACTTATATATATACACAAGCGTGTGGATTCGAAGGACATCAATATTTACAAACATTTACAAAGTGTAATTCGGGACGCGACTTTTACAAAATAGACAAAGACTAGCATAAATACAAAAAGCAGTAGTGTAACTAGACTTAGTTCGGAACCTCCTCGGGAGAGCTAGCGGTTGGTGACAAACATAGAAATGAGCCGTCAACTCATTACGATCACATCTTGGCTCACCTACATACATAATATAAAGCTGTGGCGAGCTTCGGTGAACAATATGAGTAAAGGGGTTTCAATGAATGAGTCCGATGCATTTAGAAATCATAATTGATTTCAGTATCAAATTCGCAATTTGTCGGATCATATCTAAATCATGAGGTATGCTTAAGTATCGTAATACATCCATTAGCATTAACAAAATGAATGCAGACACATGAGGGTTACAAATAACTAGTTCCATAAAGGAACCTCTGGATGCAGGTAGCGAGAGAATAAATATGTTGAGCCCATGATGGGGCCTCGATGCAGAACAGTAGTCTGGACATATTAAGTTCCATGATGGAACCTCGATGCAGTAACGATAGAAATCACATGATGCTAAGGATGTCCGCGAATATATAACGAAATTGGAACGATCATTCATTTATGCGAACATATCATTTGAAAGCAGATCTTAA